>JALPQD010000082.1:6055000-6655000 GCA_023101885.1 Typhlomys cinereus
TGAACAATCTCTAATGAAACTCAAATCTTGCCTCTTGCTCAATTTGCTCTGAGAGGTCTTGGGTTCTGCCTTCTGGACTCATGGGGTAATCATCTCTTTGGCATTGTTTTAACTCCCCATCTCTATGAGCCATCTCCCCAGCACTATTTGTCAATTTTTTGACATTTTTTTATTTTCAGAGTAATAACTTTCTGTTCATTAAATAAGTTAGCCAAAGGGCACAAAAATTTTCTCACCCACAGAGATGATCCGTTTTAACATTTTATTATAAATCTTCCCATCTATTCCTTTTGTTATAATATTGTATGTATATATGTTTACTGTACATTTTTGAACATTGGTATGCTGTTTACATAAGGGTTGTATATATGTGTATGTGGTATGCATATTTACATGTGTATGCGTGCGTGTGGACTTGTGTGTGTGTGTGTGTGTGTGCACATGTGTGTATGTGCATGTAGAGGCCAAGGTTGACCTCTTCCCCAATACTCTGACCTCCTGGTGAACCTGGAGCTTACCTGTTGGACTGATGTGGCTAGCTAGTTTGCTCAGAGAACCCTAGCGTCTGTCTTCTGGGCACTGGGATTACAGGCAAGCTGCCACACCCTCTGGTTTCATTTGAGTTCTGGGGATCTGAACCCTGGTCCTCATGCTTGCATGGTGAGCATCTGGCCCTGAACTGTTTCTCCCAGTCCTATTTCTCAACTTTTTGTCTCTACTCTTTCCATTTGGAAGTTACAAGCACTTTCTTATTTCATTAAGTATAATGATGTCACTTAGTTTAACCATCTTTTTTTTTTCTTTTAAAATATATATTTTTTAACGTTTTTTTTATTATTTCTGCTCATACAAACTTAATAGGTGCACCACTTCCCTCCCTCCCCCCAAACCCCCTGCTCCCCCTCCCCTCACCCCTCCTTCCCCATCCCCCAGTGCTTCCCCCCCAATCCCCAGAGAGTCCTTTAATGTGCATGCCAGATTCTCCTCTGGGCCCTCCTCTCTGATGACGTACAAGGACCCAGTGGTATTTCTCTGAACCCTTTCCTGTGCTCCCCTTAAGCATAGGAACACTACTGTGGCTGTCAATCCTTTGCCTCCAAGGATCTTGGTGCCTTTAGCAGATATTAGACTTTGTGAGGTCAATAGTGTGTTGGACATTGCTCAGGGCGTGCAAAGTCCAATTATGATTGCTTCGGCCCTAACTTGTGTGGAGTATCTTGCAAATCATTGCTCCTCCCATCCTTTTGCTCTTAAAATCTTACCGCCCCATCTTCTGCAAATGCCTGAGCTTCAGGATGGGGAGAGATTAGTCTGGCCTAGTTCTAAGTGGTTGATATAGAGTCTCTGAAGTTCTGAATTGTGGTTTGTTGATTTTCTTTTGCAGTTTTGCTGCTCCTGCAATGCCCTTCACTCCATCCTGCTGGGCATTGTATGTCACCCCCTGGCCAGAGACAAAAAGCTGTTAAACTGGAGTCTTGTTATAAGAGCACATTCAAGGGTAGATGTAATAAAAGTAGGAAACCATAGTGAGGGAGGGGTCAATCGCCCATTTGCAAAATGGTTACTTTTTATCTGCCATACTATATGCCCTCCCCTTCTAGTGAGATCATACTCCCTCAGTTGTAAATGATCAGGAACGAACTCCTGAGAACTTAACTCATTACTTACTCGCAGTCCTTGATGGAGGCCTATTTTCTCTACTGTAACATGGTCCCCTCTCTCCTTGTTTCTGGTGTGGCCCTCCTTCCCCATCCCTCCTGTTCATAATCCTTGGTATTACATAGATTTATCTTTGAGTGTCTCAAGGTAGGCTGGGTGGGTTTGGTACTAGGAGCCACCTATTAGGGAGTACATACAGAGTTTAATTTTCTGGGTCTGAGATATTTCAGTTAATATAATTGTTTCTAATGACATCCATTTCCTGGCAAATTCCAGTAATTCATCATTTTTGATTGCCGAGTAGTACTCCATTGTATAGATGTACCACATTTTTCTTATCCACTCGTCAACTCTTGGACATTTGGGTTGATTCCATGACTTTGCTATTGTAAACAGTGCTGCTATGAACATGGTCATGCTTGTGCTATCGAGGTAAACCTCTGCTGCATGGGGGGTTATTCCCAAAAGTGGAATAGCAGGATCATATGGCATTTCAATCTTTAGTTTCTTTAAGAATCTCCAGACGGGGGCTGGAGAGGTAGCTCAGGGGTTAAGCCTCTGCCTTGCAGGCAGAAGTCCTGAGTTCGGATCCTAGACCCCACGTATAGACGCTGGGCGGAAATGGGGCAGCCTGCATTTCTGGCCCTGGTAGGGCGGAGCCTGTGAATCCCGGAGCAGAGTAAACAAGGAGGAGGTGGAGGCGGTCCATGGTGGTTTGCGAATTCGCCCGTGGTTCTACACACACACACACACACACACACACACACACATACACACACACACACACACACACACAATTGAATAAATAAAAAAAATTAAAAAAAAAAAAAGAATCTCCAGATGGCTCGCCAGAGTGGCTGTATAAGCCTGCATTCCCACCAGCAATGTAGGAGAGTTCCCCTCTCTCCACATCCTCTCCAGCATTTGTTGTTGTTTGTATTGTGGATTTTTGCCATCCTGACCGGGGTGAGATGATATCTCAGGGAAGTTTTGATTTGCATTTCCCTGATGGCTAAAGAAGTGGAGCATTTTTAATATTTGTTAGACATTTAATTTCATCCCTGATAAAGTTTCTTTTAAGTTCCAGGGCCCATTTTTTAATTAGGCCATTAGTTTCCTTGGTGTTTCATTTTCTAAGTTCTTTGTGCATTCTGGATAGTAGAGCTCTATCAGATATGTGGTTAGTGAAGATTTTCTCCCATTCTGTGGGTTGCCTTTGAGCTGGTGTTACAATCTCTTTATCTGAACAGAAGCTCTTTAATTTCACAAGATCCCAACTGTTGAGAGTTGGTAGCAGTGACTGTGCCATTGGATGTCTGTTTAGGAAATGTTGGCCTAGCCCAATCAGCTCGAGGGAGTTCCCTATCCTTTCAACTATGGTTTTTATAGTCTCTGGCCTGATATCAAGGTCCTTGATCCATTTGGAATTAAGTCTTGTACATGGTGACAAGTATGGGTCCAGCTTTAATCTTCTGCATGTGGAGATCCAGTTTTGCCAGCACCATTTGTTGAAGATGCTGTTCTTTTTCCATTGGATTCTTTGGGCCCCTTTGTCAAAGACCAAATGGCTGTAATTTTGTGGGCTTATATCTGGGTCTTCCATCCTTATCCATTGATCTGTGTGTCTGTTTTGGAGCCAGTACCAGGCTGTTTTTATAACTATGGATTTGTAGTATAGACAAAGGTTTGGTATGGTGATACCTCCAGCAGTGTTTTTGTTACTCAGGATTGTCTTTGCTAGTTTAACCATCTTTTTATTGCTTACAACATTCTCAATTGTTGAATGTTTTCAGTTGAATACAGGATATGTATTTCTTTGGGAAAGATGCCAAGTGTAGAATTAATAAGCCAGAAGCATTTTAATATATCATAGGACTTGCTTGATTTCTCATTATATAACCAGGGCTGTTAAATTTGCTATTGCAACCAAGGATGAACTTGAACTTCTGGTTTTCTGGCCTTGCCATCCTGAGTGCTTTGAGTACATGTGTGTGCCACTGTGCCTGGTTTATGCTGGACTTGACACATGGTAGACAACATTCACCTCATGAAAGATAGCCTCTGTCTTTTCCTTTTTTTTGTTAATTTGCAGTTTATTGTAAATACTGTTTATTGTGAGAATTCATAGGTTGTTTAGCATTTCCTCCACAGCAACAGCTAATATAGTTGTCTTTGGCTCCTCTGCTTCTTAGGTCCTCTGCTTCTAAACATAATTATTCTTGCAAGTTCAAAAGGCACCTGAATGAAAAAAAATCTTCACATAGTAACTTTGAAGGAAAACTATTACAGTTTTTAGTCAATTCCTTTGAGTTGATGTTGGGCCTGCCCAGGGATAACAGTCTGGGAGGGAGTGAGCAGGGCATGGCTTAGCACATTGGACCAAAGATGGCACTGGGAGCTAGTGTCCTAGGCGTAACCCTGATCACATTACAGAGAGCCCTAATTGGCTCATAGGAGCCAGCATAGATTTATGTTTAGTCTGACCTATGCAGCCTGTGTGCTGTGCTGACCATTAAGGTAATTGGCTGCCTGTTTTGCACTCTCTGGTTCTTTGTCTATATAAGCTGATTTGTTACCCCCAATAAACCAGGATCTTGCTCTGACAAACTCCCCGTCCATGGCCGAGTCTCTCTGGAGGGCTGAGGTGGAGGTGCTCGCGGTCAGGCTTTACTTATCTTCGTCATCACAGCCAGCAGCTGTGTAGCTGAGTGAGTGAATGAGTGAATGAGTGAGTGAATGAGTTGAGTGAATGAGTCTCGCCTTGACAGACTCCCTGCTGTGTCTGGAGTTCCCTGGATTTGGGTGAGGGGGTGGAGAACCTGCAGTGCGTTCGCCTTTCTCCGCCCCGATGGCCTGGAGTCGTCACAGTGTGTGTGTGGGAAAATCAGCCCCACAAGTTGGTATTTGAGTTTTCAGTAAACAATAAGTGAAAATTTTCTTACGAAAAAAATAATTACTGGCATCTAAAATTCTGTAAAAACATGCAGAGAAGGAAATGCATTATGCACCGTGAAAGCTCATCTTCAGCTCCTGGGGCCAAGTGGCTCCAAGATCATGGTAGGGGGCATGTGTGGGAGAGCCCTTCTGGCCCAGGCCATGATATGTCATACCTGTCCGTGTTCATCTGATGAATTGCATTAGCATGCCAGGACCACTCTGAGTCTTTCTTCTGTTGTTTTCCTTGAGCGAAAGTCATCCAAGCCATGTTGTCGCAGGAGGTATTAGTGAGGGTTGCACTGCGATTTCCCACTATATCTCCACCACTTTCCACCCACCAAGTTTTGAAAGTATGCAGTTTATGCGTGACCTAAAATCTGGATTGTATGTATTAATTTTTTAATCATGTGAAAGAAAATCGGTGTTAAATGGGTATTTCCTCTAAACAGTTCTCATTTCTTAAGATGTTATTATTTTGACTTGGTATATTTATATCTTTATGTATTCCAAGTAACATTAATGGAATTCCAGTTTTCTCTAAGGAACTGTGCATCCATCTATGGTTCCCCTTTATAAATACACGTATGTATTGTGTGTGTGTGTGTGTGTGTGTGTGTGTGACTTAGCTAAGGAGATGTATCTCCTAGGAAGTGAAACTGTTGTCCTGACTTTGCAGTCACTGTGACTCATCCATTAACATAAGGAGCCCAGTCATGGCCCTGTCCTTGCCTTCCTTTGAGAATGCAGAAGCTACATCCTCCAGGGGTCATGGGCATCTTCAGGCCAGTGCTGCGATGCTCAGGGGTTCATGAAGGGCTCTGGAATGAGCACACAGCTCAGGATGGATGCACTCTTTCTCCCTACACCCTTTCCTCTCCAGACTTCTCTTGAGTGTAGCATCTCCATCTAGAGATTGGGTCTGCTAGTTCCATTTCCTCAGCTTGGCATCCACACTCTGTCCTCTACCATCCCAGTCTAAATGACCGTTTTCTTTTGTTTAGATTATTGCATACACTGCTAATGTGGTCTTTTTCACCTTATCTTTATTTAGTATGAATCAAACCATTTTGTTTCTCTTTCAAAAACTCTTCCAAGTGTTCTGTTGTACTTCGAATAAAGTTTAAACTGAGCCCTAATATTTGATGCCCCAGCTCCTATCTCTGCAAGCCTGAGATTTTGCTCCTCTCTTCCACTGCCCTCCATGCCTACCTTGGCCACCCACATCTTTCTGGTCTAGCCTGCTAAGCCCCCTCCACCCCCTCCCACCTTGGTCTCTACAGCAAATGTGCCACAGCCTGGAATGCTTTGTTCTTTTAATGTTGTCATGGCTAGATTTGAATATGTTATATTAGTGCTAGCATTCCACAACACTGTCCTCTTGGCATGACAGGATCTGCGCCCTCTTGAACTGTCTGCAGCTGGATTACATGCAAAGACTTGCACAGGATTGGGCATATGAACTTTCTATGTCGGAGGTGGGAGGGGTTCACAAGACCCTTTCCAAGTATACATAGACAGTGCACCGTTACTAAGAGATAGAGATTTTTTCTTCAGTGATATAGTCACACATAAGTTGCCTATGTTCCTGTAAGCCTTCATTCATTTTTCTACAAGTAACTTCAATTAAACTCGGTTCATCAAGTTAGACAAGAATGGAATCGTTTCTGTGGTTTGTTGTTAGTGCCTTAATCTGGAGTGAATAGTCATTTGTTTGCTTTCTCCGGGCAGAGTTTACACAACAGCATGTTGCCTTTTTTTTTTTTTTTTTTTTTTGAGACAAGAACTCTTTATGTAATCCAGGTTGGCTTTGAGTTCGCAGCCCTGTTTCAACCTCTGGTGTGATGAGATCTAAAGTGTGTCACTCTGTCAGGCACTGCATGGTACCTTTGTGAAGGCATCGAGTGTCCTGTCATAATGCCTGAAAGAATGTTGTGCTGTTCATACCCAATACAATTATGAACTACATGTCTCCAAACACTATGGCTTTTGATACGAGATCCTGGGATCATATGTCAGTTATTTTGGGGAACAGAGAATGTGAGTCAGAGTCAGGAATAGGTAGTGTAAAGTAAGAGAGGTACTTCATGCTGATGTAGGACGGAAGGCAGCTTGGCACGTGCCACCCAGCATGACTCCGTGATGCTCTGCCTTGCTCTGTTCTTTTCCTGGGTTTTTTTTTTTAATCTTTGGATTTTTAAAAATAATCCATTAAGATACTGCTTTTCTCAGTTATTGAGAGAAACTCAATATTGAGAGAAACTCAATAATTCATGGAAAACTTACACTAGTCTTCCTTATCTTTTTTTCTGCATTTCAGTTTATCCGTGACCAGTTGAGAACTGGAAGTACTAAAGGGGAAAATTGTGGAAATAAAGAATTCATGCTTTAAACTACATGGTTCTAGTAGCAGAGTGAAATCTCACACTTCAATCCTTGCCTTGTTCCTAGTTACTAAGTATCATCATGTTGCGTGCTTAGAGGTAGGATGAGAGAAGGGCTCCTGCCCACTGTGGGCATCTAGAGCCTCCGCTGAAGCCTCTTCGCCTGACCCAGTCCTTCCAGGAAGGAGAGCGGGGGCTAAGGCTCTGGCTGGAGATGGCTATTATCCTTTACCCATGTGAGAAGCAATGGTCCCATCTCATCAAATCATCACATGTAGTAGTTACTTACCATTAAAAATAATTTCATGGAATAATTACTATAGTTTGTTCACTGAAAAACTGCAATACTGTTCAAGAATCAAAAAGTCCATTTACCTAGAAAAGGAGGCTGGACAGAAGTATTCCAGACTGTTCTCATGTGAAATGAGTTGCAGAATGAACATGAATAACTTTTGTAAATAGGGGAACTTTTGTAATAAGAGAAATGTTGATTATATGAGGATATAAGATCAGAAGCCCTGGGCAAATAGGAGACCTTGATAGATTGTAGTCTGCATTCTTAATTAATTAATTAGCAGGCAACCTGTAAGTTCCTTGAATGAGTCATTTCCCTTCTGTGAGTTCTAGGTTTCTAGCATTTGTTTTTCGTCTGAATTAACATATATAGGCAGAAGAGGCATGTGTGCGCCTAGTGGTGAACGGCGGGAGGAAGCTGAGCAGGTTGGTTTAGAGAACCTTAGTAACTTCATATATCATGCTAGAAAGCCATTTCAAACAATACAGATTCATAGTTTTTATTGTAATTAATAAGGGCATGATGTACACTGATATGAGTTTTTGTTGTTGTTTGTTGTTCTTTCTGTTTCTTTGAGACAGTCTCTTTTTGTAGCCTAGACTGGTCTAGAGCTATGAAAACTAGGTAATATTCAGTTTATGGAATCCTCTGTCTTCTAGGTCCTAGGTTTGGTGACATATACCATCGTGACTGCAGCTGTTATTTTACCATAGATACACTGAGCAAGAGCACTTGGCTGGGGAAATTGCTCAGCTGTTAAAGTGATTAGAAAAGGACGTAATTTCAATTCTCAGAAGGCACATTAAAGAAAGGTCTGTCCCGATGGCATGTGCCTGTCATCCGAGCATAAGGAGGTGGATTCAGGCAGATCCCTGGGGCTCACTGGCTAGACAGCCCAACCTACTTGTGAACTTTCAGGCTAGTGAGAGAGACCTGTCTCAAAAAAGGCAGGGATGATCCCTACGGAACAATGTCCAAGGCCGTCTTTTAGCCTCCCACACACAAGCATGCTTACATGCACACACACAATTGCACACCAACACATACATGAACTTATGTGTGCACATATATGTACGCACACAAAACAAAACGCTCTCGCACCTGCGATGAACCTTGGAAGTCCTGCCCAGTGACTTCTCTGAGATGATTTAACTACTTTGGAAAATGTAGGGCCACATAGTCTCCCCAATCTGTCTATTAAAAAATGGAATTTTCTGTGCATTTAGCCTGCCTTCCCTTAAAAATCACGTAAGTAGATTGGTTATCTTCTTGGTTTATTCAGTTTCTGCTCACATTTGGTGTAACTGAGTTCAATTATTTTCTTTACTACATTTCTAAAATTATCTGCTGTCTTCTGCCAGACTATATTAGAGATAAAGGGTTAGATGTATTTACCCCTTGTCTTCAAAGGGACCCAATTCCCTGTCGTCTCCCCCCCTCGGTCGAGAAAGTTAAGGTCACTGGTGTCAGAGCTTCTCTGTTTTAATTGCAGATTTCCTCTGTAGAGGAAACACAGAAGATGACAGAGGATGTGCATTTTTTTTAAGAGTTGTACAATTCTAATAATTTTTTTATTATTTATTCAATTGTGTGTGTGTGTGTGTGTGTGTGTGTGTGTGTATGTGTGTGTATGTAGAACCACGGACAAATTCGGGAACCACCATGGACGCCTCCACCTTCTCCTTGTTTACTCTGCCCCGGGATTCACAGGCTCTGCCCTACCAGGACCAGAAACGCAGGCCGCCCCCGCTTCCGCCCGGCGTCTATACGTGGGGTCTAGGATCTGAACTCAGGACCTTCTGCCTGCAAGGCAGAGGCTTAACCCCTGAGCCACCTCTCCAGCCCCGGATGTGCATTTTAAAGTAGATGTAGTTTGGAATGTGGACAACATGCGAATTGTATTTAACTCAGTGTTACTAAATCACTTTTATCTCAGTGTTATTAATTCTCTGTAGGTTGTGTGTTCACGATGTGCTTGTGGGTAGAAAATTCATCCTTGAAATATCTGGTTCTATGGAAGTAGCCCAAGTTCAGCTTTGTTGGTACTGAGATTTCATATTTCAGACTCTTGGCTTAAACCATGGACCTGATACACAGTTGCTTGAATTATAATTCACCTCCATGTGCGCTGGGTCTTGCTTTTCCTTTATCTGGTTGGGGAGGGACACTTGGCCTGAGCTTTCACATTCGTTAAGGGCTTCAGATGTAGACTTCTGATGTCTTGACTGTATCTTCAAATACAGTCATGAAAGGGCCTGGCAGGATGAGATTAATATATTCATTTTATAGTCTTATATATTAATACAATTTTCACAATGGTGTTTTAGCATTTCTTACTTTTCCGCGGGACTTCAAAGCAAATGGAAGTGGTGTGGGCCATTTCTTGCCTTGGGAAGCCCTGCTAGGTGTATTGTTCCACCTCTCTGAGGGTACAGCATGAGCCAGGTGGCCTGCTGGAGTTCCTGGGAAGACCGTTGACAGGGCTCCGTGTGCACATGGGGCACTAGACTACTTCAGAGCAGGGAAAAAGGGCTGTGATTTTCAGGGCATCAAGGAGTGCTTGTGCATAAGTTTAAGTTCCAAGAAAGCATCAAAGTGTGAGAAACAGAACCAGTGAGTCCATGATGGCTTTCAGCAATAAAGATCACATTATGCAAATGGGAAAAATAATTAGCATAAATACATGAATGCTTTGTATGCTGGATACATGAATATGAATTTATGGCAGAATCCTGTTTAAGTTGAAAGGATTTTGGCACAAAAATCCTCAGACGTGAGTATCCGATTGGATAAAAGTGTGTATATGTCTTTTACAATGTATCATGATAGCTTTTGACAGTACACTCTTATATGGTATTAAATTTGTATTCATTGTTTTTTTCTGAAGGAAAATGATATCAAATGAAGTAGGGATTATTTTGTGTGCTTTATCCAGATCCAGTGAGCAGGGAAGAAAAAAAACGGTGTCCTTTACAGCCAGTATAAATGTTGACTGAAGTAGCCTTCTAATAGCGTGACTCTTATTCTCGTTTCTGAGTATTTGAGGAGCTGCTATAAGAAAAGGCAGAGCTTACCTGAAAGCTAGAAATACCTTTCTTAGGAGTGTTTTCTATTCAGAGACCATTAAGAAGAGAGCAAATTTTTCTTGGTACTCATATGTGGTTCTGTATGTCGACTTGCTTGTTAAAACAAGTTATTAAATGACTTGATGAGAGATAGGTTTGAATTAGCAAAAGTAGAGATCCCTGGAATGAGGCCACAGACATCTATAACACAGAGTTTTCAGGGAATAAAATGACAGTGTATTTTGAAGCAAATTTCTTTCTGCTTGGTTTAAGAGTTGGGGCTCCAGGAGCAGTGTTACCCCTTGTGCTACAGTTTAGTCATATGTGCATTTATATATGTGTACATACATGTGTTAGGAGTGTTTGGTGCACAGGTACACATGCTCTGGCTGATGTGTATTTTATTTATTAGTTCTGATGGTTACTCACAGTGCTGGATTCTGGCCTGAGCTTTGCCACTTTTTAGCGTGGTGACCCTTGTCTTCATTGCAGTTGGTCTCCAGGACAGAGAATGAGAGTTAGGCACTGAAAAGGGTGCACTTAGTAAACCAGAACAGAGCCTTATGGAGAAAAGGACAGGGGAGAAAGAACCTCCATTCGCTTGCCTTCCCTGGCCTTCATCTTGTTGATTCTCCTCTGTTCTTTTAGGCATTGGTTCCAGTAAGCCCCAGCAGTGAACGTCTGGTACATTCCCACAAGGAAAGGATTTTAGAAAAGCAGTGACTTAGGCATAGGTATCGCCCTAGTTTAACCGTAGGCACAGGCATCTGCAGTTACAGGCATAGGTATAGCCACAGGCACAGACATATAGGTACTTCATAAAGGAAAACCTTCTGAAGGTCACCCAGTGGCACATCTAGGTAACCTCTGCTGGAAGGGAGAGATAAATGTTCCTCCTGTGTCTCTGGCTTTTCCATACTACCTCTGTCTTGCTGAGGGAACCCTGAGTAGAAGGGGACAAAACGTTCACAAAAACTGTTCCTATCTGCTCCCGGCACCCCAAATAAGATGGGCAAGGGGAAAAAGAGCCTTCGCTAGTTGCTAGTGACAGAAAATTACCTTCCTTTAGCGTGGACCTGCGAAAATTATTTTTCTTTCCTCTTGGTTTCTTTTCATTCGATCAATTGGTTGTGTCTTTTAACCTTGTGTTAATGCAATGTCCAGCGTGGGACTGCGTTCTCTAGTTTCTGGGACAAAACCCATACACATGTTAGTGTCATTGACCTTAACTAACATGATTGAAACAAAATGTAAGCCGGTGCCGTTGGCATTTCATCTACTTTCTTCTTCTTCTTATTTTTCATATTTAGGAGGCAATTAAGTAAAAACGTTTACAATAACTAGGAGAAATAGTGTCTTACTACCGGAGTCTTTCCTTTTTATATTGTTAAACATACAAATTAAGATCTGTTTTTTATAGAGCAAAGATTGGCAGAAGTTCTAATTAAATGATCTTATCTATAGCAAGGCCCTCAGGGCACATCTTTGCCTTGGAATAGTGATAATAACCAAGCAAGAATCTGGATATTTTTCCCTCATATATTTTTAATTGCTTAGGAGGATAAAGATACTATTGTGAATAAAAATTTCAATAAATAAATAATGTGTGCTGAATTTCTAAAGGAAATGCCACTATTTTTGGATGTTTTATGTCTCTAGCATTCATGGCTGGTCCTCTGCTGCCCAGGCACGTGGCCCGTGCTCTGGTCTTATCAGGAACCCGTAGCCTCTTTAAGCCTTAATTTATATGGAGAAAAATCTTGGCACACAGCAATTTCCATGTCCAGATCTGACTGAACAAACCAAAGTCCAGGATGCATTTCAAATATTCTTCAGGGACAAGGCTGTGCGAGAGTCTATCACATTCAGAAGATGATGTTGCTATTTTTTCTTAAATGTATGGTTGCAAGTCACTGTTTTGATGGGTCTGTGCTGGAAGGCTTGCATGGGACGACAAGTTTTTGAGCTTCTGTCTTTGAAATGGACTAGCACTTGTCTGGTTTCACTAGGTGTCCCCTGTTGGTGGCATTTCAAGCTCTCAGCAGGTCTTAAAGGATGTTAAGTCAAGCCAGTGTCTAGTGGTGACTGATGTGCCTGCCGCTCTTCTATTTCAGGGACAGGAGAGAGCGGCAAGAGCACCTTCATCAAGCAGATGAGGATCATCCATGGGTCGGGGTACTCGGATGAAGACAAAAGGGGCTTCACCAAACTGGTGTATCAGAACATCTTCACAGCCATGCAGGCCATGATCAGAGCTATGGACACACTCAAGATCCCGTACAAGTATGAGCACAATAAGGTGAGTAGACGCCTCGTTGGAGCACTTGGTACTGTGGCCCAAAGTGCCTTAGCATGTCTGGAGTGTGTGGTGAGTGTTTGAAATACACATTTTTTTAAATTTCATTTCTTCTCCTTTTTTTTTGGTGGGGGTGGGTGGTGGAGATGAGTCTTGTATTTGCATGTTTGTTTGGAGGCCAGAGGTTGATGTTGGGTGTTTTTTTCTGTTGCGCTCCTCCTTATAGGCTTATCTAATTCATAAAGCAAAACATAGCTTATGTTTTATTTTCTGGTCTATTTAATACTGGAAAGCTTTTTCACAGTTTTTGCAGAATCGGTGCTAGCTTTGGGACTGCCACTGCAATGTATTGGAATTCCTTTTGTTCTGGCTGAAGTGTTATTTCACTGAATTGGGAATCATGCTGGCTAGTTGGTGGGACAGGGCCAGACCAATTGTGCCTTTCTGTAAACCTCGTCTTTCAAGAGATCGCAAGCTCATGAAGCCGTCTGTAATGAATCATAGTAAATTTTTACAAAAATCAAGATGAATTTTTCTTTGTGTCCATATCCATTATCCTGTCCTTGAACGTTCTTTGAGAACAAGCATGTTTAAACAGAGGTGAGTTGCTTGAACTAGGTGTGAGAAAATACATGTTGTAGGATTTTTTGACATGTAGCGATCTAGGATTTATTCATTTCTAAATATTATCTTGTCTTCATTCTGAACATGTGTGTCCCTTGGTCAAATCCAGTGTATATTACAGCTGCCTTATGCATTTGCCCCTGAGACGACTTCATGCTCTTTCTAAGAGGTGAATTTCCACTCTGACTTCCTGTCTTACATGCTTTTCTGTTATTCCCTGACTTGGTCCAGAATTTGGTTCTTAATTAAAAAAAGAAGAAGAAGAAGAAGAAGCGCGGTGTCTCTGTGCTGTACTGATTAAGGACCTTCTTGAATTTTAGCATGAGGCCATCACCTGTGTGTGTGTGTGTGTGTGTGTGTGTGTGTGTGTGTCTGTGTGTGTGTGTGTCTGTGTGTGTGTGTGTGTGTGTGTGTTATTGTTTGGGCCTGGCAGCTGACTTCTGCACTGCCTGTTATGTCCTGCGTTGCCTGCATTAGCTCCTCCTTCAGATTGCAAATTACCTTTTTGAAAACCAATCTGTTCTGGTATTATAGGCTTCCTCAAAGTATAGCAAGAGACTTGTTCCTTGAGTAAATCACTCCTGCTAGCGGATCTGATGTCCCTTTGCAGTTGTTTAGGATTCTGTGAGCTGTGAAGTCATGATTCCTTGGTGGTTCCAGAGTAGTCGTTGTCCCATTGCTGGTCAGTGGAAGAGAAAAATGCCCCGATTGAGTACCGCAGCAATCTCAGGGAAGCTGCAGGAGCTCAGTCTTGAGCCGCAGAGGAGCAGGCCATCTCATCCTTCCTTGTCCGGAAATGTTCCAAAATCTGAAACTTTTGGGACATTGACTTGTATCAACAAGCGGAAGATTCCACACTGTGAAACCTTATTTCATGTGTAAAATGATCGACAACTTTATATACCGTCACCCCCATGTTATGTATTTAAGTTTGCATTCCAAAACATGAGTGAATTGTGAGTTCTATCCCAAAGCTATTTTAGGAACCACGTACATATTCCTTAAATCTAAAACATTCCTGGTCCCAGGCATTTTAGGTAAGGAATATGCAGTCTGTATGTAATTTCTGCATTTAGTCTTGGAAGTCCTGGTGACTAGTCTGTAGCTCCCTCTGCCTGAAGATTGAGGAGTTTGTGGTTCCCTGTTTCCCTTTCAGCAGGTGTTCTGTCTAAACTGGATCTTCACTGCTGCCACAGTGCCTGAATTCTAAATAAATTGTCTTGTCACAGGAGGGTATCTCATTGGGGCTGTGGAGATGTCTTAGTCTTTAAAGTATTTGCCTTGTAAGCACCAAGGTCCAGAGTTCAATCCTCAGAATGCAGGTGAGAATGCAGGGTGTGATGATGTGCCCTTGTAAGCCCCGCCCTGGGAGTTGGCGACAGAAGGAGGCCTCCTGGGCCATTCTAGCCTAAGGAATGAGCTCAGGCCAAGGAGAAGCCCTGTCTCACAGGGACGGGCTCCCTTCCCCAGGATGCGCCCCGGCTGTCCTCCGGTCTCCACATGTACGTGTGTGCGCCCACCTACATGCTTCCCCAAACACATTAAAAAAGAAGGGAGCAAAATACTACCTTAAATATATTTAAAGCTTTTTGAATATGTTTTTGTATTTCTTGAAAATTTCAAGATCTCAGAAGCCTTTTTTAAGCCAACATGAGGAGATTTCTTAGTTTACACAATGTTCTTAGGCGTTTATTAGTAATTTCTACCTGTAGGAAACATATCAACACAGAGTTAATAGACAAACATTTTTATCCATTTATCTGTTGAGTCAGATCCGCCATAATCTGCAGGCAGAAGAAGCCAACAAGGTTCAGCAGGAAGAGAACTTCAGGGTATAGAACTCAGGGCTGAGATGGTGAAGGGTGCTGGCCAGCTCTTTGAGACCAAAAGGTCTGCGAGACAGATGAACTCTGGCCAGCTTCAATCCTTTGTCACTTAAGATTCTCATTCCTGGGAAAAAGTACCCAATTGGCCTGGCCTGGATTCTTAGTTCTTTGGATAGGTGAGTAAACTGGATGATGTGATTGACAGTCCCTGGGGAAATGTGGGCACAGCTAGTGGGAGAAAGGGAATGATGTTGGCATAAGTCTCAAATCTCTGCTGCAAAAGTGCATAATTTATTACACAAAGCAACATGTGAATTCTCTATGGAAGCAACTCCTCTAGTGTTGCTAAGTATTTGCTCTAAGATGCAGTTTCTTATTTGAGGCCTATTTTGGGGTATGTGGCAGTGATGTTCAGAGAGACATGTGCATATCTGTGTCTGAGCCCAAGTGCCACAGGGTGGAGCAGCCTTGAGATTTTCACATTTCCTGTGTATGCTTGAATTTCTTTGCATTCCCTCCTGAATTGGCTCATTTGTGGAAATGGGACAAATAATAAGGAGGTTTCAAAGATTATAAAAAATGTTTGTAAATGACTTAGAAAATTATAAAATGGATTGTCATTGTGGAAAGAATAGTTACTGAGGACTTTCCATTGTTATTAAAAAAACAAACAGAAAATAACTTAGATGCCTTGGCTGAATTTAGAGGGGTCTCAGGAATATTACTTCAGAGTTCCAGTCCTTGAGATGGTAATAGAGGGGAAAAAACTCCTCAGTTGCTAAGGTCAGAGGTGAAATTCTTGAGGGCAGTTTAGCTGCAATGAGGCATGGATGGATGGAGGAGACAAGCTCGGAGATCTTCAGGCACTGTGCTCCTCATGCTGGGCCCTGCTCAAATGCTGCTAACAAGCACACAGCCATGCTTGAAACACTTCCTGATCTCAGGGGAGAAGGCTTCAGATAGCAGGATCCTTGGAGGCAGGGATTAGATGGATATAGCAGATTCTCCATATTAGCGGGAGGCCCCAGAAAGGGCTCCATCTATGCCACTGAATCCTGAACCCTCGCTAGTGTAGACGACTCAGAGGGAAACTCAGCGCCCACATAAACAGATGCTCTGGAAGGTGAGAGGGAGCAAGAGGGAAAGACCAAGAAAGGAGGAGGGAGGAAAGAGAGAGAGAGGGAAGGTGGGAGAGTGGGATGGGGGACCACAAGGGGGAAGAGGGAGAAGGGGAAGGAGGGGGGAAAAGTTACCCATCCATTGAGCTTGTATAACTAGGCAAAAGATAATAAATAAAAAAAACCCCACTTCCTTACAGTATGAAAGTTAAGCCTTTCTTGAACCTTGTCTGGTCTAGAAAAAAAAATAACCATAAACTTGCTTAGACAGTTTTCTCTAAATCCCACAATAACTAGAATATTTGTGTCTACTCAGAAAGTTTTAGTATTCTGAGCTCAGAATCCTATGCAGGCTTCGTGGTACCACTTCTGTTTCTCGAAGTCTTTGAAAGTTTTCTGTTTCCTTTTTTCTTTTAAAAATTTTTTTTAAATTATTATTTATTCAGTTGTGTGCGTGTATGTGTGTGTGTGCGTGTATGCGTGTATGTGTGTATGTGTGTGCAGAACCACGGACGAATTCGGGAACCACCATGGACGCCTCCTCCTTGTTTACTCTGCCCCGGGATTCACAGGCTCCGCCCTACCAGGACCAGAAACGCAGGCCGCCCCCACTTCCGCCCTGCGTTTATACGTGGGGTCTAGGATCCGAACTCAGGACCTTCCGCCTGAAAGGCAAAGGCTTAACCCCTGAGTCACCTCTCCAGCCCCTCCTTTTTTCTTTTAAAAAAAAATGTTTCTTAAAAAAATCAAAGGGCTTTTCATGACCAATGATAAGCAAGGTGGTGGGAGGGAGCAAGAGGGAAACACCAAGAAAGTAGGAGGGAAGAAAGGGGAGGGGAGAGAAAGAGAGAGGGAGAAGGAGAGAGAAGACAGGAGAGTGGGAGGGGGGACAACAGGAAGGGAGGGAGGGGGAGGGGAAGGAGTCTGCTATGCTCCAAGGCTCTTTTTGGGAGCTGAATTTCATAGTGTAGTAATTATGGGTTTTTAACCCCTGCTTTATTTTCTCACTTAGTATTTTCAAATACTTCCTAGTCATGTTTTCTTCCTGTGTTCCACTGCAGTGGATTATATGCATGTCCACACTCATGTCTAATTGGCTTAGGTACTAGCAGTGACCTTTGGACCCTATGAGGCTTACTCATGTGGCAATAAACCTGGAGAAGGCTGGCATTCTCCTTAGACTGATGACTGTCTCCTTAGCATTGACTCTGGGGCCTTATCTGATTGGGACCTGTCCCATCCGCAAGTAACTCATCTCAGCTTGTCCACATTTCAGCTCCAGCTTAAGTGGCGTGGTGTGACTGGAGCACAGCTCTGGAGGTCACAGATTGGGATTTCCTTGCTCTAAAGCTAGCACGGTATTTGACAGCAGCTGTACTACATCGGATGAATGAGCATTTCTTTACTGTGACAGGTTTTTATGTACTCTGGTGTACTGTATAGGACTGCAGTTGCTTGATTTGAAAACTATCTCTATAATTCAGTTGCTTTCTGATACTGAGCAAAATCACCTCTTTGAAGTCTAGTTTTCTTAGTGGTGATCATAATGCATTGTACAATGTGTTGTAAGAAGTCAGTTCTGTAGTCTGTGAAAAAGTTAACTGTGTTACTCTTTGTTAAGTAGAGTATGATGATCTTCCATGTAGTTACTGGACAAAATGTCCACCTCCCCCCAATTTGCTTATCAACAGAAACCTGAGAGACTGGTTTAAGGCAAGAAACACCGAATTCGTTAAGGAAATAGCTAGTACACAATAAAACTGTGCGTTAGCAATTTCTCTTAAGGTAACTGGCTTTAGCAGGCTCTCCAGGAAGCAGGCAGGCACTGTTTAGACTAGACATAATTTCGTACATTTAGTAGTCGGTTGCGAAGGTGGTCATTTGGCTGTTCCTGGTTGGCTACTTTCCCTTGCTCTTATAAACTGAGAAGTGCATGATTTTCCTCTTTAATTTTAAGATAATCCTTCTATTTTTGATTAGCAAGGCAGAATATATTTATTGGAACCAAAAGGTGAACATTTAATAAAGTTGGAATGGCATGAGAAACACTAGCAGGTCCTGTTCTCTTTCTGCGTCTCTGGACAAGATGCTTTGGCACTGCCCTTTGTGCTGTGTGGAGCCTTGGGGAGGGCTTACTTCAAGATAATGTGCATCAAGGCCTGGGACGTGTTACTGCTTGCTTGGTTTTTTTCAGGGTCTCATGCTGGTCTTTTACTCTATGATCAGAGAAGACCTTCTGAGCCTTCTACGTGCAGCTCCAGAGCACTGGGGTCCCGCCATCCTAGAACAAAGGCTTTCTGTATATGAGGCTAAGACTCTGTCAACTGAACTCATGCTCAACCCAGCCCTTGAGTGTGATCTAAGGAACTGTGATTTTATTAATTCTTCACTGTCTTTCCTTCTTTCCTTTTTCTGTATTGCCTGAAGGTTTTTTTAAAATTTTTTCTGTAATGACTTCATTTGTCTTACTGCAAAAAATCAATGTATTCCATTTGGGAGAAAGAAAAAAGCATCTAACCCTGTGAAAATACTCATCCAGTTTCATTATATATATATAATGTATATATATAATATGCATATATATATAATGTGTATATAAAATGTATATATAATATGTGTATTTATATGCTCATCCAGTTTCAAAATATATGTATTATATAATATATCTCAAAACATAGTATGTTTTAAAACTAGCAAACCTCAAGTTTTTCTACTGCATAAACTTTCCAGTGACTGTTGATTGGTGACCAAGTGTTTGAGGGTCATAATATTGTCACTGGTAATGTAAGTCAAGCCTGTAGTAACCCAGAACTACAGCAGCAGCTCAGATACCTTCAAGCTGTCTCTATGGAAGTTATATCATCAAATAAATATGCTGTTAAATAGAGTGCCATTAATAGTATGTTGATTTCATGCATAAATGTGCATTTTTCTGAATACAAATATCAGAAAATAATGGCATTTCATATGTCCACTTGTCCTCATTATTTTCTTCTTTTTTTGTTTTGATGTCTTTTGTTTTTATTTTTAGTAATTATTTAAATGTGTACATGGGATGCATGCGTGCTTACATGTATGGGGGTGCACATGCCTATGCTGTATGTACATGTAGAAGCCCAAGGGTGAGTTATATCAGGAAGCATCCTTGATAGTTTTTCTTAGTTTTGTTTTTTTAGACTGAGTCTCCATTTAAACCCAGAGCTCTCCTGGCTAGACAATTTCCTCTAGGGAATCCAGGCTCTGTCTTCCAGGGGTGGAATTTTATACAAGACAGTACACCCCCCCACATTTTTTATGTGGGATTTGGGGTTCTCAACTCCCACCCTTCAGCCGGCATGGCATGTGTCTTAACCCCTGAGCCATCGAGGTCTCACTACATAGCCTTTCAACTTGAAGTCTTCTTTCCTTGTTTTAAGTGCTGGGATTAGAGTCCTGTGCCATGCTTGGATACTTTGCTTTCCCAGGAAAATAGAGTGCTTCATTAAAAGTTGCGGTTATTAATGGTGACTGAGAACAGTATAAGCTTGTTCTTTGAGCAGTTTTCCTAACTTTATGTTTTCTTGAAGAGAGCAAGAAGACATTGCAAGTGGTTGTCACCACTCCTTTGTAAGGTCATTGTGCAGTTTTCTTATATTCTAATAGTGTTAAAAATAGAAAGTGACTTAGAGGGGGAGCTTGCTGCTGAGCTGCATTAAATTGCTGGGGAGGTTTCCTGCTGCTCACAACGCACACACTTCCTCTGCGCCACATAGTGTAAAGGCTTCAAGCCAAAACGAGGAGCATGTTGAATGCATTGTGTGTCTTAGACACTGGCCTGACCAGGAGGTCGTGAAAAGTCCTGATGAGTGTTCATCTATTTAGATCCTCCTTCCCTTCCTTCTTCCTTCCCTTCCTTCCTTTCTTTTTTCTTTTTCTTGCTCTTCTCTCCCTTCCTTCCTCCTTCCTCCTTCCTTCCTTCCTTCCTCCTTCCTCCCTCCCTTCCTCCCTCCCTTCCTCCCTCCCTCCCTCCCTCCCTCCCTTCCTCCCTTCCTCCCTTCCTTCTTTCCTTTTCTTTTTCTTGCTCTTCTCTCCTCCTTCCCTCCCTCCTTTTTTTCTTTCCTGTTCTCGTGACCTTTTAGCCATTTGGTCACCTTGCTTCCAAAGATAGTGATGAAAAAGTAACTTTCTGTACACGGATTGTCACAGTTACTCTCTGTTGCTCTGAGACAACACTCTTACAGAATTTTGGGGGGAAAAGGGAGACTATTTGGCTTATGGTTCCAGAGGGAAGATGTAGTCCATTATGGCAGAAAAAGCATGGCTGGCTGGCAGAACCCGAAGGCGGCTTAGGTCACGTCCATCCTGAAGGCTGAGAGCAAGCTGCGATTGCTAGAGCAGACTGCACGGGCCAGGCTCGCCCCCCGAGCTTTCCTCCAGGAAGGCGCCACTTCCTAGAGTTGCCATGACTTTCACAAGCATCAGCAGCAGCTAAGAATGGAAACATGAGCCTGTGGGCAACTCACATTCATACTATGACACTCACCAAAGTCTCATCAAAGTCAGCGTCAGCAGTGGTGTTAGAAGTTTTAGAGATTTTGACCAGACTGAGCAGTGGCACAGTGCAATATGAGATTGGAGCTGGTACTTCATTTCCAAGGATACACACTTGGCAGAGAGCAGCCAGTTCCAAATTTTTTTTTTTTTTTTGCAAGTCCTATCTGCCAATGGGCCATCCTTTTCTAGAATGTGCAGGAGGTGTTCAGTTTGGTGGCAGCTTTGAGGTACTCTTACTGTGAGGTTGGAAACTTGATTTTGTGTTCTAAAACATTACTTTTGAAACTTTTAATTAAAAACAAATCACACCAGGGTCTTGTGAAATTGCATATTTGTATTTCAGTGGGTCTGAGGGCGGTGTGAAATTTTGCTGACTTAGCAAGCTTCAGGTGCTACTGAAGGGACTTGAAGGAAGACTGGGAAAGGAGACTCTCTTAGCCACTACAGGCAGTGTGAAAACATCAGGGGCACATCTCCACACCAGGTCCTAGCGCTTGGGCTTTAGCGTTTAAACCGCAGCAGATGCGTTCTCATCTGGAAGTGCAAGAGGACTGTCACAGTGACTGCACTGTATAGTTGTGAGCATTAGTAAGAAAATGCAGGTAGCCACGACTGAAGGTAGTGCACACTAGCATAGTGTATACTGATGAAATACTCACTGATTGCTGCCCAGAAGGGCTGAGAGATGTATAGGCTTTCGAATAAAATGCAGAGTCTAAGGAAAACTTACTAGTTGTTTAAAGAGGCAGAGGAGTATATGGCCCAAGCATGAGACCGAGGCTTCTATTATCTTGAGCAACAGTGATTTCTTAGATGCAGGAACCTCTAGTAGAATCCGCATCTAGCATTAGATGAGGCTGGAGTCTTGGAGGTCCAAGAACTATTGATGCTGCCATACTCAGAAGCATTGACTTTATGTCCCGAGTTACTCAACATGTAAGTTTATAACATGGGATTTAACTGGAGCTGAGTTCTGTGTATTTACCACGAAGCTCCTGTGCTTGGCTCCATGAACATGGTGTCGTCTGGACCTGCAATTGAGTTGAGTCGATGTTATAGGATAAACAAAACAATTCACCTGAAGTGAGCTGGTCCCTGATACTGCTGTTACTGTAACTCTTAATTTTTAGCACCACCCATAAGATTCTGCTTCTTGACTATTTACTCTTTATATTTTCAAATACTCTACACATGTAGAATCCAGTTAAGTGATTAAAAAGAAATGCTAAGCACTTTAGTTTCTTTTGGGCCAGAGAAAGTTTGAGACAGTAGCTTTGCTTAAGGACTCGGAGTTTCAGTGGACAATCAAAATACACAAGAAAATTATTTCATTCTTTAATTCGCTGCCAAGACAAAGTTTCCACGTGAAAGCATGTGTATTTTTCCTTCCTTTGGCAATTTCCTTTTCTTTGTCCTCCTTCCTGCCATTCTGGGTTGGTAAGTGTAGTGTTACATCTGGCAATGTTGTCTTGAATGCTGACAATATCCTGTGCAGAGTCTTGTGAAAAGTCAGCGATGGGGCCCGTGCTGCTGCCATGGTTCAGGGCTGCCAGCAGGCAGATCTGCTATAAAAGACAATGTGACACAGCTCTGGAAGATACAGTCAGAAATCATCAGGCATCTGGAAGCTTAAGGAACAGAATCCACTCTGAGTTCCTTGATGAAGCTATGCTACTTGAAGTTAGGAAAGCTAAGTGTGTTCATCAGGGCTGCATGTAGTTCTTCAGCAAGAAAGAAAGGAAGTAAAAATCACGTAGAACCTCACTATGTGAACAGGTGTGTGTGAACTTTCATTTGACTGATCTGCTATCCATCCATCCATCCATCCATCCATCCATCCATCCATCCATCCATCCATCCATCCATCCATCTATCTATCTGTGTGTGTGTGTGTTTGTACTGTGTATGCATTGTGTATCCTTGCAAAGGACCAAGAGTCATTTTAGGAATCATGCAGGATTGCTTCTACCCCTTTTTGCTTCATTTTGGGATTTCTCAGATTCCACCCATCAGGCATGTGTGTAGAAGACACCTGAGTATGTGGAGGTCCAAAGATGAACCATCCTGGATTGCTCTACCTTCATATTGCTTTTCTCTGGAGTTTCCCAGGTTTTTCCTCCTTCCAGGGCTGAAATTACAGGCTACCACCATACCTGTCTGGCATTTTTTTACTTGGGATCTGAGGATCTGAACTCAGGTTCTTTTGCTTTCGAAGAAAAATTCTTTAAGCCTTGAGCCATCTCTTCAGCCCTTGGCTTTATCAGAAAGTGTGACCTGGCTTGCTGGAAAGCTGACTAATTCAAATTGATGAAGTCAAAAAGTAATCCCATCTCTGGCCTTGTTAAGGCCATTTATGTTTTGTTGTACATTTGAAAATGATTGATTTTATTTGGATTAATGTCTCTCTTTCACATGGGCTGCATCTGTAGTGGCAATTTATTTTTAGACTTCATTTTTTTAATTAAATGATAGAAAACATATTCATTTATGCTTCAATGGTAGGTTAGGATAGGAAAGGTTAGTGTCAGAAAATGATTTGCTCCCCCTCCCCCAGTCTCCTTACTTGTGAAAAGGCAGAACCTGTGTGGAAGCCAACCGAGGGCCGTGATCACAGCCTCCCCTTGCAGGGACGCTCGTGCCCACCAGCTACCAGATACCCTGAGAGGGTCCTGTAACTGTGTCCTTGGCCTTCATGTTATTTTCCCCTGGACCCGCTGTAAAAAAGAAATAGGCTGTCTAAGGTGAAGTAATAGTCAGGTGGCAGATGGGTGGAGCATCTGTGACAACTAGTACCCCGGCTTCCTGACAATGGGGACATGGCCGCTCCAGCCATATCCTCACAGCCTGAATCCTGTGGCCACCTGTAGTTACATGAACCTGGATCAGGTTCCTCTACCTTCTCATCCTGATCCTGGACTCAGATTTGACATCTCTCTATGTGACCCCTGAGTAGTGTTGCTTTTGTTTGGGTTAAATTGCAGTTCTTCCCACTGAATTTGCTGGTGTCTCCACTAATGATAGCTCAGTTTGTTTGTTTGGAGTGTGTTTGATGCCGTGACTCTGTCCAAACTTTAATTCTCAAAGGTTTGGTGGTAAGTGAAGTAAAGGAAGACTGTGGGTGGGTTCTGAGGTAACGTGCTCAGAGTTAAGGGAACACACTGACTGATGGGGAAGCTCTGTGCAGCCCACCAGGTATAAGCCTCCCAGCCTTCATTCAAGTTTATTCTGTCCTCCTCCCCCAATAAAAAGAAAATCAGTGCTTACTCAGTTCTTTCTCCTTTATAATTGATGTCTGTGCTCTCCTTTTTTTTCTTTCTTGCAGTTTAAAAGTAAGCGTTTTGCTAGCTGTGTTGTGCTAGTCTAAACATTTCCTTCTTTCAGGTCAGGACTTTTTCAGGTCAGGTTTTTAACTGTGTAACTCAGAAATAAGATTGTACTTAATTAAAGAGAATACTGATATTAATATGTAAATAATAGCATTAACATGTTTGCTGAAAATAAGACATGTAAAGCACAGAGCAAGGGAACGATATTTTGGTATCTTCTCAGTGGCTGAGAAGCTCAGTCAGCTAAACAACGAGGTTCTAAGTTAGATCTCCAGAACCCACTTAAAAAAAAAAAGGCCGATTGGGCTTTGGTAGCACTTGTAGTCCCAGACAGGCAGAACCTGTGACTCACTGACCAGCCAACCTAGCCTGCTCCTGCAATGAGAGACCCTGGGTCAAAAAATAAGATAGATGGGTCCTCACAAACAACAGCAGCAATCCACGCTCTCTGCATGCGTGCACGCTCCCCAGCTGTGCACCCCACACCCATATCCGTACGAGGGGTAGATCATAGGTGCATCCCTATGTGCACATGTATCGGAATCATAGGTAAGTAGGGAGCAGAGAGAAAATATTTTCAAGGTTGTTTGTTTGTTTGTTTGTTTTTGAGTGCTTGGATCTAAGCCCAGGCCTTCAAGTGCTAGTCAGGTGCTCTGTCACTCTTGTTACATCTGCTCCAAAGATGTGGTTTTTTTGTGTATTTAGCTTTGCTTTAGAGATACAAAAATTTTGAAAGTTTATTATTGCAAAGAGGTGTCTGTCATTTTGCCCCATTTACTACTAAATAAAACTTCAGGAAACTTGAGTTTCTTGCTCAGTCTGACTGCAACCTCCACCCTAATTCCTAGGCTGAAATCCTAACTCAGGAGCAGGGCCTGTGGGGAAGGGACCAAGCCATGTAGGGAGACTCAGGGATGAGCTCACACCCTAATAAAATAGGCCCAAGAGAGTTTATTCGACCCTTGTACACAGGAGCACACAGAAGCTGCTGTCTGCAAACCAGAACACAGTTTCTTACCAGACACCAAATATGTCAGCTCCAATCTCGCACTTTCTGGGCTCGAGGTCTGTAAGTGCTGGTTGTTGTAAGTTTTCATTTGATTGTTATATTATAGCAGTCTTAGTGGACTGACAGTAACTAGACTGAAATTGCAACCAATGTCTGTGGGAATACTTGTGAGAGAAAGGTGTATAGTTTGCCTCCTAGGTGTGCGCCGTTCAGCAAAGGACATATTTGCAGAGCTGAAGAGCCAGAGCAGCTCTGTTTCAGGTCCAGCCAGGATTGGCCAGAGGTTCTGAGGAGACCCTGCCCTGGTCCTCAGATGGAGCATATTTGGACCAGTGAATGGGAGGAGCAAAGTAGAGAGGCACTTTGCTGGGAGGTGGAAGTCACAGGGTGGAGACTGGTTTAAGGTCCCAGGTAAAGCTGTAAAGATAGGGAAACAGGTGAAAAGTCTCTATCCTAGCCTCCCAGGTTGCTTCTTGATGCCTTGGGGGCCGCCCAAGCCTTTGTGCAGAACTAGGTGATGGAGTTTGTGTTCCCACAGTACAGGTGATGCTGGAATATGACAGGTGGTACTTTGTTGAACCTGTAGATGCACTTAGGAAACAGGCGAGGGAGACTTAACCAGGACAGGAGCCCAGGATAGTTTAAGGGGGAAGCCAGAAGTAGGATTCCAACCAGCTTTATTTGACTTGTCTATTCCATTTTTTAACTTGAAGTCCTGGATGTCATTATAGGTAAATGAAAAGTGGTAAAGAAGAGAACTGTTGATAGAATTAAAGAAAAGATAAACTAAAACAATATCCCAAAGAGCAGGACACCTATAGCTTTAGAAACTCTTGGATGCGAGTTACTGAAGCTGAAAGGGGGGCTTGTGAGATCTCTCAGCAGGTAAAGCAACTGCTCACAAGCCTGATGACCAGAGGTCCATGCCTGGACGCCCCTATGGTGGAAGGAGAGAAGTAACTTCTGAAAGTTCTTTTCTGACCTCTGTCAGTGCATTGCGGCATGTGGTGTATGTTCTTTTTCTTGTAAACAGACAAACAAACAAGTAGCATGTACCTCTCATGGGAGGTGGGAGGTAGGATGAAGTTCAAGGCCACCCTCAGCTTCAGCTGCACAGTGAATTTGCGGCCACCCTGTCCATATCCTCATACAAACAAGAAAACAATTCAAGGTAGAGAAGACAGCTTTTAAAAGACAATCCTCAGCAATCTTACCTGAAGTGGTAGTAGGTAGGATCTGCCAAGAAAGAGGGGTGAGTATGTGGGTCAGTCTAGCTTAGTGGGGTGTGTTGCTAGAAGGAAAAGCAGGCAAGAGAGTGAAACTGAGCTGAGAAAGACTTGCTGAGCAGGGCTGTGCTAGGATCTGCCCACAGCAGATGCAATCAACTGCCTCCTGGATCGTCATGCCACAGTTTTCCATGGTAATGGAGAAAAGGTATAGCATGCATTATTAAAGTCTCCAGCTCGGTCCTGACTTGACTTTCATGTTAACAATTTGCTCTGTTGCGCTGAAGTGCACAGTTAAGAGCATTCTTTTTTGACCGCGGTATTTGCACATGCAGCTCTATCAGTGTGGTGTCTTCATAGACACCAAGGTCACTGGCTGCGATAGTAAAGAGGAACCCTGCTTCCTGGAAGAAACTGCTTGGAGTCCACCGGCCCCTTGAGGTAGTAGATCCCAGTGGAGACGCACACCCCAGTGCGGCAGGTGCAGCAGCATTTCTCTTTCAGGCAGCATTTCTGTCCTGCGGGTCTTGCTCTAGGAAAGCCAGAGAGACCACAGTCATCTTGTGTGCCTAATTCATGCTTTGCTCATAATTACCTGGTCAATGTGTGACAGAAAACCTGTGAATGTACAAAGGCATCAGCATGCACCAAGTGTTTTGTAAGTGAAGCTGGGTGGTCTTGTGCCTGCACTTCTGATACATCTCTCTGTATGGGTCTTTTTCGCAAAGAAAATTTTGGATCGATAACTAGAGTCCCAGGGTCCCTAGAGTGAGCCAGGGTGCTTGCAAGTGGACCAGCAGCCTTCAGCACGCTCACACCATGTAAGTGATTTGGCTCATCGAATATGAGCCAGGAAGACTCTTAATGAGCTGGTCTGGGCATGCCTGTAGGGAGCCGGACCTGGGGTATTGTCCAGCTTCTTGTCCCTTGGGAAGTCCAGAGCCCAGGAGTGAGTGGACGGAGGGCAGACAGGAAGCGCTGCGCCTCATGGAAACCAAGCAGCCTCCCCGTAGTCGCGCTGCTGCTGTGGCTCGGCTGCCAGATTGGATTTGTCATTAGCAGTCTTCCTGCTCTTAACTTTATCGTCGTCTGCAGACCTGAGAGTGCTTGTTGGTTACCCAAACCCCTGGCCCCTCCTCCGCCATCAGTGGTAAAGATTTAGTAACTGTGCCTGACCTCGGGGGTTTCACAGTCCTGAGACATCATTGTTACAGCAGAACACGCAATGGCGTCTCATAATAATTAGAGAACCCTGTCCCAGAGAACGAGCGGAGCCTGGGATCCAGCAGCTGATTTTCCCTGCATCACAGTGCTCTGTCCCCCTGCTAATTCCCCAAGCTCCATAATGAACAATGGGCAGCTCTGTTCTGGAGAGAATTACTCAGGTCTGGCCTGGGCACCTCTGTCATAATGAGATCCAGGGGGTCAGCTGGATTCCTACGAGTCTCTCAAATAGGGCTTCAGTGTGCTTCCTGCTGTAATTTACAGACATAGTCAGTCCTTAGTAACTCAAATAACTTTTGGAAGACAGAATGCAGCCTTCCCTGTCAAGGCTCATATGTCGTTTCATTTTTGAAAACAGAAAGGAGGAAAAAGAAGAAAGGGAACTGGACAGCTGGCTCAGGCTGGAAAGTGCAGTCACATCCATCGTGTCTGCTGCCTGGGTGACTAATGGGGGCATGAAGTGTTCAAGTATGGACGGTATGTGTATGGGTCGAGCTCATTTCCTCATTGAGTTAATGGGACGACACAAAGGGGAGAGTTAGGGAATTACATTAAAAACAAGAAGAAATAAAATGTACCTCGTATCCTGCTTGAATCATGATTTGAGCCAAAAATAAGTTAAAAAATAAATAATTTTTAGACAATCAGTGAAATTAACATGTGAACTGGGCATGTCACCAAGAAAGTCTTCTTAGTTTTGCTAGGCATGGTAATAGCATTGTAGGGTGTACAAGGAAGTGTCCGTAAGAATGCGAGAGACATGTATACATCATACATACATATTGACAGGACAGACAGGATGCCTGCCGCAAAGGAAAAAAGAGCCATCTGGAGGATCAAGTGAAGGAAGCGAGCAGTACAGTGCGGTAAAATCCTGGTGCCTGCTGAAGAGTTTGCTGAGGGTTAGCATTGTCCAGATTTGCACGTGTGCTTAAGCAGTGGGGGTGTCCCTGGTCGTCACCGGAGCTGTGGCTCTCCATCAGGATTTAGGTCTTGTTGCCGTCACTGACTGCTGGGAGCTTCAGTGAGTGTCTATTTTCACCTTCCTGTTGTGTGACAGAAAAACGATGAGAATAAATCGCCAGTGCGTAGAGTGAGGATTAGATGGAACAACACCGTGCACCAGCTACCGGTGCGAAGAGCAAGTGACGCGGAGCCCTTGGCCAAAGCGCCTGCGCAAAGCAGAGTACCGACTCCAAAGTTGTTTTCTAGCCTTGAGCTGTGGTGTGCGTATGGCCCCCCTCAAATAAGTAAATAAACATATTTCAAAAGCTTCATTGGATTGGGATATTGTTTAGTGCTAGAGTACAGGCCTACAGCATATGCAAGGCCCTGTTTTAATCCCTACATCCAAAACCAAAACAAACCCCTCACTCTATTAAGCCATGTGGTACTGTTCGTAATTTCAGTTCACAGATGAAAATAACTGAAAAATAATGCTTATATTAATGAAACAGTAGATACTGTTTCACATATTATTGCAGGCTATTAGATTGGAATTGTTCTGCCATGTTAGATCATTTCTCTTCCTCCACGGCCTGGGACCCAGTACCCCCACCCAAGGACTTTTGGGAGGTTCAGAAAGGAGCATCTGTCACACAACTAGTTCCTCATCTGCATCTGACATATTAAGAGTTTGGCATAATGTCCTAAGATGCAAGAAGAAGAAGAAGGTGACAGACAAGCCTCGCGGGGGAGAGCAGATCCTGTTGTTAACAGGGATGAGGTAGAACAATTCAGTGGCTCTGATTCCTCGAATTCAGATAGACTAGCCATACTTTTACCTAACATTTGTAGTCCAAATACTTAGGGGGCCTACTTGTTCACCTCTTACCCCCATCCACAGCTTTTGTGATTTTCAAGCCCAGTATATTACCATAAAGCGGGATTTGACCTTTAAATACTAGGTATTGGATAAAACAGCAACCTTTCGACATTTCAGTGGTGTCTGTTTGTATACAGCATTCAAATGTGCATTTGTCCTGTGCGTTACTCCTTAATTTCACAACTCCTCCAGAGATAAAGAAATTCTTTGAGATGTTGCTCCTTAACAAAACATGACAAAAGGTCTCACCTCTCAAAAAAAAAAAACCAAAAACAAAACAGTGCATAATTAACTGGTTTCTAAAAGGGATCGTCAGTATGGCTCTTACCTGTACCCTGTAAAAATGACAGACACATTATCTTAGTGAGAACGAGCATCAGGTTTTATTCCTAAGAGCAGCACTACAGAACCTGACCCAGGTCACACTGGCACTGAAGGATGTTTTTCAGCTTCAGTTTTTAGCAAAACACTCCTCCTGAGTGTTGCAAGTCATTCTGCTGGGGCAGCATATGGCACAGGTCTAAGGCATTAAACTAAGTTCAGGCCCTACACCTTACATGAAGATGGAAGAAGAAAACTCATGCTGCACAGTTTTCTTCTGATGTCTGCACATATGCCATGGCCTGCACACTCCCACACATAAACATCACACATAACACACACCTCCACACCATGCATACAACAGTCTTTTTTAAAAAGTCACTCTTTGCAACACCGAGGACTTCATATCTCTGAAATTCATTCTTCCAAAATAACAGCATGCCGCTCCAAACGTACAAACACGGACACTGACCTAGAAAAAAATCCACCACTGACGTGATATAGACCATCACTGAGCCTTGGAGATTTCTGAGACCGTGTCCTTCCTGTTTTGTGTCTCCATGGAAAAGAACTGCAGGTCTGGTGTCATGCTTTCCCATGCAGAGAGCCTGGTTGATGTCACGCGGTGAAGTGCTGAAGAAAGAATTACCATTGGGTGGCAGGCCTCCGCCAAACACATGCGGACAGAGAACAGTACAGATTTATAAGGCTGGACTCAAGGACTCCCAGATGCCAGAGAACAAGTGAAACTAGGAGACAGGATGCTTTCAAATAATAGCATAATTTGGCAATAAGACATTAGAATGAAAGTGGCTGGGGGAGGGAGGGTTAAGCTCCTGAAAACAGGCAGGATTTGATGAAATTAGTAATTGGAGGCTTTTTTTGTCAGCTAGTTTTATATCAAGAGCAAAGACCAGGCTTCAAATCTCTTGTTCAAAGGGTTAGTTGCTCAGTGTGTTTGAAGGGATGGGGCAGGTGCTAAACGATGAGCAGAAGGACATTTTGGAAGTGTCTAATGAAAGCACATGTTGACCAGCCCCGGACGTGCTAGTACATTCTGTGTTGCCTAGAGGTCCCCACTTGCAGGAGGCAGAGGAGACTTCAGCCTCCGCGTCCAGTAAGGCAAGTACAGGTGGGAGACAGGCTTTCCTTTCTATACTTTGGTCCGGTTTCTGGTCTTCAAGTTAGTCCTGTGAAGCTAGGTGCTAATGAAGGCATAGGGGTGGCACTCAGAAGAGAGGCTCATGTATTTTATGCTTGCTTATCTTTATTTTTTCTAATTATAATTTTATATTTCCATTCATACAGTAAAGGTTAAATAACTTTGATACATATTTTAGCATGTAGCCTTAAAGTAAAAAAAATAATAAAGCAGCATCTTAGGAATTTATTGAAGAGATACACTATATATTGTCAAATTGCAAAGAATTACACTTGGATATAAAAGCACTATAAGCTACATATATATAAATTATATATATGTATATATTTATATACATATATTATATAATGAGTATAATTAGAATGTCTTTAAAAGACATCCCAGGTAGAATTTCTCATGAATTTCGCATGCAGAGGCCAAAAAGGCGCTTCAAAGCCTTGGGAGTTTTCACTTACCACTTCATGTGCTTGTACTTTTTTGGTGTGTTCAGTTTTTTAAGTGTAAATTCCCTGATCCTTGAAGGGAGAGGGTTGCATGTCCCATCTGGGGCTGAGTGATCCACTGTTATCTGTTCTTTTCTGATCACCAGCTATTGCTAAGCTAGGCTTCTGGTTAGAGGTTGCTTACTGCACATATCTGGAGGTTTAACGTTAATACTGCATATGGGAGAGAACATGTGGTATTTCTTTCTGGGACTGAATTCAGCCACTATAATTTTTTCCCAGCTCCATCCATTTTTTAATTATTTTCATGATTTCATCTTTCTTAACAGCTTAATAATATCCCATTGTGTATATGTATCATATTTTTATTATCTATTCATCAGTTCATGGGCATCTAGGCTCTTTCCTTTTCCTTGTTATTGTGAATAGGCTACAATGAACTTTGGTACATGTTTTTCTGGTGTGATGTAGAGGCCTTTGGGAATATGCCCAGAATTGGTATAGCTGGATCGTAAGGTAGCTGTGTTTTCAGTTTTTAAAGGACTTTCCACACAGGGTGATTGCAGTAGTTTACATTTCCATCTACACTGGATGAAAATTCCTATAGGCTCATATTCACTTAAAGAGAGAGCATTGACTGAGAGTTTGCAGCATATAGAATTTTTTTCCTCCAATTATGTTTGTTAGGGCAAAATGAATAAATTGTTACATTTTAAGCAATCTAAATTAACACAACTTATTTCCTGTTCTCCCTTCCCCAAACTGTTTTGGGCACAAGAAAAAAAATCCATCAAATATGTACAGAAGTTATTTAAATTTAGAGAGAAAAGGTAACGCTTCTGCAAAGGCATCAAGAGTTTGAGAGCTAGAGAGCCAGCGCTGGGGCTGGAATTCAAAGGGCATTTTCTGGTTTGCATTTAGGAAATAAAGTAATGAGTTTTATTATGACATTTTCATAAATATATATCATATCCTTGGCTTATGTTCACCTCTATTACCATCTTTCTTCTTCCATTTTTGCTGGTCCCATCACCTGGATAGATCCCCTTCTGCATTCCTGGGTGTGTATGCAATATGTGTGTGTGTGTGTGTGTGTGTGTGTGTGTGTGTGTGTACGCACACTTATCTATTCTATATGTTGGTGGGCTTCTTCTTGCTAATTCATGTCCTGGCTGTTTTGAATGGTGCTGTAATACACATGGATGGAAAGCACCCCTGTGGTCTGTGACCTAAAGCCCTCCCGGGAGTTGTGGGCTAAGACATGTGGCAGTTCTCATTTCAGCTTTTTAAAGGACAACACTAAATAACAAAGTAGTGAAAGATTTAGGCTACAAAAATGAGTATGTGTAGAGGTACTGTAGCACACTGAATTCATGATGAGCAGTCATTTTTGTTGACAAAGGGACATCAAATAATTTAATAAGAATGAATTCACTAATATGGATTCATTGATGCTAAAAAGAAGAGGCAAATAAATATTTCTATACATCAAGGTCCTAATAACAACAAATTGGAAATGACTTTGCAGTTTTTAGTGGGATTTGGAAGGGTCAACACTGGGTAAAGATCCCTCTCTAAGACTGTGTGAGCATTCCCAGAATGCCACACGTATAGGCAAAGACAAGCAGTGAGCAGCAGGCCAGAATGGAAGGCTCAGGCAGGATTAAGGGATTTTTTTGAAGTGTTTAATTCAGTAAGGATGACTCCACAAGGAACATAGAGGTACTTAAAAGTTTCAGGTGCATTTAAATGATGATAGTGTGTCAATATGCTAAGCCTGAGTAATGTAGAATGACAAGGTAGTTCCACTTCACAGGACAGTGTCCAAGATGATTCTATACTTCATGCTGAATGTGAACTCCTTCTGCGTGTGCCCCAGAGAGCAGATGCCCTCAGTGTCTGTGGCATTAGACACTCCAGGCCCAATGCAGCCGATGGTTCTTCCTTCAACCCAGCCAGATATTCTTTCCAAAAACTCATGTTCTTAACCAAAGTCCCATGTGCAGAATAAATGAATTCAGCACTAATTGTTTCAGATCCAGGGAACTTTTTTTTTAAAAGCCGTCATGAACCCAAACATGGATAACTTTAAATAAATATCATTTCAGTCTGAGTTAGAGATTCATTTTGAACTAACGCATTCGCATGGTGACACTGAATACATACTTTCACTTTTGCTGTTAACCACTTTCTTTCTTGCACACTTCACACCCTAAGATCTTACCAGGAGGTTGTTGAACTGAACTCTTCTTGCTGTTCTTTTTTAAACAGATGTTTTCTCTGAGAATACTACTTTTGAAAGCTGAGTTCCAGATGTTATCCAAGAATTGGCATTCTGAAATCTGTATACAAGCTGGAGGAATTAACTACCAGCAGGCTAGACTTGAACAACTTTTTAATTTTTAGTGCCTTTTTATGCTCTTAAAAACCCATAACTTACATTGTTCACCTCCGTTCACAAGGACCATGTTTATCGTGTGAAGCATTTGAAGTCAGGAGCCCACTAGAGCAGTCGTGCAAATGCACAGTCCCTAAGTTGTGGGAAGAAAGCCACCTTCACTTTTGTGGTCTCTGAGGGCTGCAATAGGGTGTGGGCAGTCCATGGTGGTTCCTGAATTCGCCCATGGTTCTACACACACACACACACACACACACACACACACACACACGCCCACACACATGCACAATTGAATAAACCAAAAAAAAAGAAGGCTTTAAAAAAAAAGAACTACTGATGGAGAATAATTGCTTTGAAATACAATTATTACACAAACTAATGCTTAAGTGCTTTTGAAAGTGTGGCTGAAATGATAAGGTTCAATAAAAGCACAACAAAAGTCTTGGAAAAGAATGTTAAGTATGTGTGTGTTTTACACATACTCAGTATGCGAATGTACATATAAGTCATGTGCTTATTTGAATGTTAAATTGTATTATGTATTATGAGCATTTAATGAAATGTAAATAATCATTTATATTGTCAAAATAGTATAATACACAAATTACCTGTGATTATATTGTAAGGTGGTAATTTATGGTTAATATTCTACATTAATGCTGTCAATGAGGAATATGAGTATGAGCATTCTTCAGTGGCGGCACTGGAGGATTAGTACTCTGCATCTGCATATGAACATTCTTCTTCAGTGGCGGCGCTGGAGGATTAGTACTCTGCATCTGCAGCTGAGCATCTAAAGTAGCCAAGCAGGGGCTCAGCGAGGTGCCCCCACCGAGCTGGTAGCCCTCACCAGCGTTCATGAGCACGAGGGTACGCGGAGAGCCGGCTTTCCTTGTTTTCTTGGGATCAAAAACTATAGGGAGTAAAACAAGCAAGGAAACGACTCAAGAGTTTGTGTGAAGCCTAGTAGTCTAAAACTAAGCCTCAGAAAACTGATTTTTCTTTCAAAAGTTGTAGATTTGATGATAGGTAAATTTGCTTTGCTGCCTTTGATCTTCACCTTGAAATGCGTATCTGTCTTCAGCCTTTGTTTTTTTTTTTTTGCAATGAAAAATAAAACATTTAATTTTAATTACAATAAAAAAGTACTGAAGGCATCAACTACCACTATATAATTCAGTATTGTTAAATTCATAGCTTTCAGGCGCCTACAATTTTTTTTCCACTCATACAGAGTTGATAAGCAGCCCATTCCCCTTCTTCCCTCCTCCTCTCCCTGGACCTCTTCCTCCCTCCTTTTTCCCTTCCTTTCCCCCTCCCTCCCCTTCTCCCAGTGGGGCCCCCCCCCCATTCCTGGAGCATTCTTTAGTGTGTCTGTCAAACTTCCCTCTGGGTCCTCCTCTCTGATGGAATGTAAGGACTCAGTAGCATTGCCTAGAGTACTTTTTTGTGCTCCCCTTTAGTATAGGAACACTATTGTGGCTGTTCATCCCTTGCCTCCAAGGATCCTAGTGCCTGTGATCCATGCTAGATTTTGGGGGTTCAGTGATGTGTTGGTCATTGCGCAGGTCATGCAAAATCCTATTTTGATTACTTCGGCCCTAACTTGTATGGAGTATCTTGTTGCATATCGTTGCTCCTCACCATTTTTAGGCTCTTACATTCTTACCGCCCCCTCTTCTGCAAATTTCCCTGAGCTTTAGGATGGGGAGGGGTAAGGCTGGCCTTTGTGAACACTGAGAATCAGCCAGCAGTCAGCTCTCAACCAGACCAAGTGCAGAGTTGCTTTTGAAATGTGCGAGGCTCCACTCGGCTTTCTCAAGAACCTGCTTGCCTCTCTCTGTCTCTCTCTGTCTCTCTGTCTCTGTCTGTCTCTCTCTGTCTTTGTCTCTCTGTCTCTCTGTGTCTCTCTGTCTCTCTCTGTCTCTCTGATAGAGGTAGGGTGTGCCCGGTCCCCTGAGCTTTACTTTTGTCACACTAGTAACTTCTCTGTAGCTCTGTAGCTCCATGTGGGCCTGTTGATTGCTAAACTGGAGACAAATCTTGTTTTCTTTTTCCTAATAAAGTTTATTTTATGCCATTAATTATTACCATTATTAGTGATAGGAAGGCAAATTGTCCCACTAACCAAAATCTTTCCTGTTAACCAGACCCCTTTGTTTTAAACAGTAGAATCCATTTTCAAAAAGAAGTTAAAGTTCATTCCAGAGCCTCTGGGGCGTTTCTCTGAAGCTCAGCGACTCACAGCACTCCTGCTTCCTGAGGGAATTGGTCAGCAGGTTACAGATTAACCACTGAAATGCTTTGGCTTTTTTTTTTTTTTTTTTTTTTCTGACAAGCATAGTCACTATGAAAATATTCAGCTTTCAATAAGGTTATATAAAAATTATTTTTGATGGGTTACTTCGGATTTACTTAGTTCTACAAATATGAAATGATACTGTCTTTTTAAAAGCTGCAGATTATTTCAGAGCTTCTTACTAGGCTGCTATTAAAGTAAACCTTTAAGGGCAGGATTTTCATGTCCTTTCAATGGCAGTCTTTCTCAAATTTGAATCTGTTTTCACCAGCACATGTATTAGACTTTTTTCCCTCATCCTTTTCTTTTTCTCTTTTCCCAGTTCACTTTCATTTTAAGAAATGTATTTTGAAGAGGTATAAAATATTCAAAATCAGGAATGATTTTAGTGAATTTAGAAAGGGACCTTTTTTATTCTTATTGAGACAAAGGACGATGTTTGTTACCTGTGTAAATGTAGATAGACTACTATAGCTACTGTCATAGAAAAAAATCTGATTTTATGCTTTTTTGAGACAGGATCTTCTGTAGCACAGACTGGACTCCCGCCAGCTGTGTAGACAGAGTGACCTTGAAATGCTGATTCTCTTGTTGCACCCATTCTAAGTGCTTTTCTTTTCTGAACTGTCAGGCATAAAAACATACTTCTCTGGAAGCTTTTGTTGTCCTGAAAAGCCTGGTTGTGTTTTCTTTATTTCAGTAGCTTTTCTTTTCTCTCTACCAAGTAGGAAGAAATAGTTCATTAAAGCTGTTGGTCGTTCTTGTCTTTGTATTGTTGGTCTCTGGCTAGTGTTGGCACTTGCTGCCTCCAGGGGCGTGCAGACCCCCAGAGTACTTACTCATGTTTGAGGTTCAGCCAGGACTTCAGCCACTCACAAGTTCCTTCCCCCAAGCTCCAACTTCATTGCCTGTGGCATAAAAGAGTAGTAATGCTAATGATTCCTAATGTTGCACTGCTTGATGTAGATCAGGAGTCTCTGCAACTCTGCTGAGTCTTTGGAAGCCCAGCCTGAACCCTTTATTTTCTCTACTTTGCACAAACCTCAGCGAGGTCACGGGGTTGCACATCACAAAGCTAACGAGTAATGGAGTTTGGTTTCATCGCACAGCGTTTTCTTCAGTGCTCCCAAGGAAGGAAAGGACCTTTCATCGAGGACTTGCTGAATGCTAGGTAGTGAGCCAGGTACTTTATGAAATTCTCAGTTCCACAGGTACAGAAATTGAGGCTCATAAGTTCATAAACTTGTCCAAGAACAAGTCACTGGTGGGTGGTAGGGACAGATTTGAATCAAAATCTACCTGTTTCTATAAAGCTTTAGTTCTCACATGTCCCCAAGGGACTCCAGCATTTGAAGGCGTGGTTGGAGAAAAGAAGGCAAGGGGGCCTTGTCTCTCTCGTCAGCTGTTGGGGTTATGGCTACAGCTGCCCCCCGGCATCTCTGCTTCTGGATCAGAGGATGCTGCAGGGCAGCAGGAATGGACAGTAAGGAAGCTCTTCAGTGATGTCGGAACCTGCAGTTCATTTGCCAGATGCGTTCTGGACCAAATAAGGAGTAGGCCCTTGAGTGTATTTCTTGCCAGGATCACTTTGGTGGCATATGGACAAATGAGAGGAATCCAGTGTTGGAGCATTGCACTGAAGCAGAAGTTGTCAAATTATCCTTCCAAAACCAAGCAGCACAAGTATCCCTTAGGAACTTGTTAGAAATGCATATTTCAGTTTTCCACGGTGACCCACTGCCAAGAACACTAGGGAATGGGCTGTGGAGTCAAGTGGTCCTTCAGGTGTCTGAGCCAAGCTGCAGAGTGAGAGCCTCTGGCAGTGTGTCCAGCTGTGTAATTGTACATGGTAATTGCAGGGCAAACCCTTGAATCTTGGGGCTGTGAAATGTTGCTTTTGTCTTTCACTATTGAACGTTGTGTATTGTTTTGCAAGTGAAACACTCCATTTATGCACTTGCCCCTTCTGATCTTGCTTCGCTTTACTGTGTTGTCAGAGTGCAAAGCCTTCAGAGGAGTGACTCAAGTGTAAGAAATGTTGACAGAAGGGTTTATTCAATTCCTCCCATTTAAAAAGTTTTCTTCTTGGATTCAGCTGACGTGATTTTTCCTCCAAACAACATAGAGAACAGAAATGAACTGCAATCTTTAGCCCTCGAAGAAAACAGAACCAAACTGTAGCCAGTGTTACAAGGCAGTGAAGGTTTCTAGCTTTCTTCTGAGGAATCTTTAGTCATCATTCATTAAGAACTACACAGCAGTACCAGTCGCAAACAGTAGAAGAATGGTACTTCCTCTTCAAAGTCAGTGCCTCTGAACTCTGACCCTGGCTGGTCTGCTGACTTCTGACCAGTTTCTTAGCTCACAGTGCATTCAGTTCTAGAGATGGTGACAATTTGTGTCTGCATTGGGGTGAGTGGGATAGGAGCGGCAGCTGCAGCTTGCTTTCCCCTGGAAGGAACTCCTTTCCAAGTGTTCCCTCCAAGGAGGGAAAATGGAAGCATTTCTGTTCAAGGCTCAGACACATGTGTCGCTCAAGCTGATCAAGAGTGACTCTCCTTTCTCAGCCATGGCTAGAGTCTAGTCTAGACTGGAGTCATGGCCTCACCTTGAGGAGGAAGGGATAGGCAGAACTTGATCTGTATGTAACTGCTTGTTCACCAGAAGGACAAGTACTGAGGAGTTTCTCATCTTAAAGTAAGCCCCTTTGCGTGTTTCAAATTGCCTGTTTCTTTGTTTCCTTAGAATTATAGCAGGACAGAGAAGATGGCGAAATGGCCAGCGGACCTATGAGAGGAAGCTGCGGTCCCTAAGACAGCTAGCTGTGAGGCAGACTGGATGCGGAAAAGGTTTCACACCCCATGGTCACTTGCCAGAATCAAGTGTGAGTGGGGACACCTATACGACTGGAAAGAGAGAATGCCCCCCATTTCCTCCTTGGGAGTGCTTCTGAAGCTAGAGGAAGGCAGCCCTAGCGTGCGCGTACGGTGTCTGAGGTAGCTAGCTGTGGTTTGCTTCTTACCTAGAACAGCACCATTCAAAAGGTCTGTCTATCGACCAGGATCCACGTCTGCTTCAAGAGTTCTTAGCTCGAAGGAACTTTCTGTTCACTTCAAGTCATTTTCCTGCAATCCCCAAATCTTGAGAACTTGATCACTGTGACAGTGATCAGTAAACTTGGTAGTTTTCAAAAATTCCCACGTAGACCTGCTCCAGCTGTACTTTGTTCCGCTTGAATATGGCGTCTTACTTTATTACTCAGGGCCAGAAAGTCTTCCTTGATTTTTTCTGATCACTTCTGTAACTACTTAGGTATAATTATTTTGTGGAGAGGGGAAGGCAGAGAGTAGGAGTTGGGCAATTTCCTCATGGAGGAAGCAGAAACTGCAGACTATTGCTTATGTGGCTGACAGGTGATGCGGGGATACAGCGTAGAGGCCTGAGCCAAGCTTGGTGGGTAGTTCTAGCCGTGTGATGGCTGAGAAAGGAGAGTCACTCTTGATCAGCTTGAGCGACACATATGTCTGAGCCTTGAACAGAAATGCTTCCCTTTTCCCTTTGACAAGCAATCACTGTTCTCTACCTACATAGGAAAGCACTCTGCTCCGTCTTTGTTTCCTACCTCTGAACCTGGGAGTGGCACTGCCCAGGCCATGAGGTGCCACGTATTTACAGCATGGCTCCTGACAAAGGCCACTGGTAGAGGCGTGGCTAGCAGGAGGTACTCTGAGAAAATCTAAGTAGAGATTATGTTGTTTATAATAGAAAATAGGTGGGGATAGTCATTGTATTTCATTTAACAGAATTCAGGTGAGAAAAACATGTCCCTACTTCTGGCTCTGTTTTCCTAGGCACTTAAACATCATCATTTATTTTACTAATTATTTCTGTTCTCTTACAAAAATTATTTCTGGGTTTATGAACTGAAGTGCTTGGATTCTGAATTCAAGAATCTGTTTTTCTTTTTCTCAGAAAGTCGGTAAACATGCCTTTAACCTATGGCTAAGGAACAGTAGTAGGCTTCCTGGTATGGAAATGGTTCATGAATTAAATGTTCAGGTAGCTTTACTCTGAACTTGTATGCTATTCCTGTGCAAAGACGCTTTAGAAGTTTCTTACTCGACTGCAGAGATGATTTCAAATGCGTGTGACCCCCAGATCCCCTGCCCTGCCCCACCTGTAATTCCAGACCTTGGAGGTGCAGGAGGGCAACCCTAGAACAAGCAGACTTGCCAGACTGGTCCTACAGGTTAGCCCTGGGCTTGACTAAAGTCTCAGAAAGGAAGGTGGGAAAGTGATCAAAGATGTTTCCTACTTTTAACCTTTGGCCTCCACATGCACATGCACACGTGAACTCATGTACATACGCAAACCCACATGTTCACACACTTCATATACATGTACATATGTAAAAATGGGAAAAATTACAAGTGCTTTTTTTAATACACAAATCTAAAAATGCAGACAATCAAAAAAGGAAGGAAAGTCTGTTAAGCCTCACCTGCTGATAGGCTTCCCGTAGCTACTTCTGAAGTATCAGTATTTTTCTTGCTCTTTCTCTCTTTTACCCTGTGTAGTATCTCCTCCCATTATCTCCGTGTGAACCTGAGTGTGAACTCCTTGTTGTATCGTCTGACTGAGTTGTGTAGCCCTGTGGCAGTGATCTGGGCTTCCCAGTCTTCTGGCTGTGGGTAGTGTGATCTTCACTGTACTGAAGGTTCTAGAAACCCTTGTGCACTGTTTGATTACAGCTGTGTAGACTAAGTAAGTTCCTACACATGTCACGGCTGCATCAAAAACTTTGGCCAAATCGCCTGCCAAGGACGGGTTGTTTTCCTGTGTTTCTGGTATCTTTTTGCTCCATTTAAACATAAAAATCCCAAAGAACAGTTCTCTTCTTCCGCTTTTTTTCCTTTTTCTTTCTTTCTCCTTTTTTTTTTTTTTGTATATTTTTTTCCCTACATTGTGGGAAAGAGAAAAGTATTTCAAATCAACTCAGATCATAGTAGGATCTGCTTTTCCTAAAACTGTATGTAAAAATATGGAAGTAAGCCCACAATACCTTGAAGAAAATTCTTGGTAATTGATGCAGTCAACAATTTTTGACAGCACAGGTCCTCTGTACCTTTGATTGTTGTCCAAAAGACTCAACCAAAGCAGTAGTTGGTGAGTAACCAGACTGTGGCTGAAGGAGTGAGACAACTGTTGTGTCTGTTAAAAACAAAATAACAACAAAACACCTAATTACAAGAATGTGGTTCGTTGTGAGCTTTTGAACTCCCACTGCATTCCAGGCAGTAAGGTGACTGCTTGGAGTACTTCAGTGAGCAGTCTAGAAGGAGCCTCACCTCTTGTCTATGCATCTTGGTAAATATGAGTGTGTGGATGGAAGAAGATTCAGACTGTGGTAATCAATGATTTGCAAGCTGTCGTAGAAAAGAGGTCCATGTTTCAGAGTAAAGGAGACGTGTAGGAGGAACAGGACATGTGATAGCAATGGAAGTAAGATTTCAGCCTCACTGACATGCTGTTTGAGTCAAAATCCCCAGGAGGGAGGGAGGACAGGAGAGCTCAGAAGGGCGCCGACCCAGGCGATGGATGTGTCAGCAGAAGGGCTGTGAGCCAGAGATATGCCCTGGTCCAGGACGCCACGATGATTTTCAGGCTGTTGTATGCTTACAAGCACACACTTAGAAGGTGTGCAGCTCCAGTTCCTAAATGTTCTCCCTCTGTTACGTTTTGCAGCGGGAGGCCTGTCACACAGGGCCAGGTCTCGGAAACCATGTTCTTTTCATGTGATGGAAAGTGCAGAACACAGTTACATCAGGACGGTTAATGAACAGAGAGTGAACTGGCTCCCAAGGAGATGTGAAATTATGAGATAGTTCTCTGTGATAAGTACTCATTCTTTTTCACATATACAATGTGAACCCACACCTTTAAGTAAAATGTGGTAGCATGTGAAATGAAAAAAGTAAGCTTTCTAAAACATGTAAACTGTGTGAGAAAAGCTACGAATGCATGGGAGCTTAGGGGATTCCTAAGAGTGATGGCTGTCCAGGTGCTCCAGGCCTAGCCAGGACATACTGAGCTCTTTCCTGGTCACACGGAGGAAACCAGGAGCCCCGGCCGCTTGTGGCCAAGCTCTTGCGTATCCCTGCTGAGTTGCCTTTCTGCAGTGCTGTGCTTTGTGTTATGACCACTGTATTTCCTTCAAGGGCTGATCGATGGGTACATTTCACAATATCATTTGTAAGTTAATTTCCCGTTACCTTTTCTTGAAACAATCATAGATTTTCTACTTTTTAATGTGATACTTGACATACTTGAAAGCTCAGTAAGTTGCTGTACTAAACTTCACGTTTTCCTGGAAGGAAGGTATGATGAAAATCAGAGGAGGGAGAAGAATGCGGCTGGCTGGGAGTTTCCACAATAGCATGGAATAGAGTCCAGAGGGCAAAGCTTGTCTGTACCTCAGTGAACTAGTGAGGAGAGATTGCTCAAATCTGTTCTGATAGGTTTGCAGACACACCCTACATCTTTCTGTTGAGCTGCACTGTATGGTGTCTTGTTTTGTTTTGTAAAGAATTTTACATCATCTTTAAGTATATTAGGCCTTGTCTACAAATACATATTAGATACTGAGCTGTTTTCAATAGAATAATTTGGGCTTTGCTCATGGAGAAGGTTTGAGCCCAGCAGGACAGTCCAGCATCCAGCTAGGACATTTTTATTATGACTCTATGCAGAAAAATGAGAATTTTCAGCGATGTGACTGACGCTTTGGTCAGTCCTGCGTTTTTTCCAGAGTTTTCAGAAGTCCTTACGTTGCCATCACTTTTCAGATTCCTCATTTTCTCTGTCTTCAATTGAAATCTTGCTCTAAATCGCGTACAAATCTCAAAATAAAAATGTCTCTCTTACACTTTTAGCTTAATGAACCTGAAAAACTTTATCATGATGATTTCTCTTTTAAATCAAATAGTTTGGACTTAAACATTGACCCTGGGAGAAGCAAGATAGACAACATACTAGGTGATTTTTGTTATCCCGGAAGTGTGCTTTTGTTTGATACATAATACAAGCCAAGCTTAGAAATTCTGACTAGTAAGCCTGTCTAGTTGGTGTATGAACCTCAAGTCAAGGTGAAAAATGGGGCCTCAGATACAGCTGCCCAAGTGCGTGGTCTGTGTGGCCAATGATGGCATCCAGACCTCAGCGGTTTCTAATGAAAAACACACAGTTTTCCAATCTTCCCCCTTTCCTCCTTTATTTTCCAGCTATCTTTAGACTTTTCCTCTCTGTTATGTTTTAATACTTTGCACTGGTGTGTGTGTGTGTGTGTGTGTGTGTGTGTGTGTGTGTGTGTGTAACCCTGTCCCCCCAAATAAGACATCACTTAATTGTTTTGCATAATTCCTACCAGAAAGCCAGAATCTTACCCAGCCTCTCTCTCAGGAGCTGGCAGTTGTGAATAAAAACAGGCATCCATTGAGCAATTACTGGTTAAACACAACATTTCTTATAGCGGTGTAGAGTGCTGAGGTTAGAGGAGGAATCAGGCTCAGGTTGATCTGTCCTCATGGATACCCGGGCTGGTGGGAAGAGGGACAAGGAAATTGGAAGTACAGTAAACAAGTGGAAATAGGAATCACAAGGGGTATAGAAGAGGGAGGGGGAAAAACTAAACTTCGTTAGTGAAATGGCAAGGGATACCTTGAGGACTTAGATCTGACTTCAGGGCAGGAATAATCATAAAAACAAACAAGTGACCATTGAAGTTGAGGTTGTGGGGTTTGTGTTGTTTTGACTCCATCCATCCCTCCCTCCCTCCCTCCCTCCCTCCCTCCCTCCCTCCCTCCCTCCATCCATCCTTCCATCCATCCATCCATCCCTCCATCCCTCCATCCCTCCCTCCATCCCTCCATCCCTCCATCCATCCATCCATCCATCCATCCATCCATCCATCCATCCATCCATCCATCCTTACACAGAGGCCTATGAAGCACCCTGGCTGGTCTGGAGCTCATGTAGATCAGGCTGGACTGTGTCTCCAGGGTACTGGGATTAAGTTGTACGCCACCATGTCCAGCTGAGCCTATGATTGCAATACATTTTCATTAAGCCCGTTTTCTCCTGCCTACCCATCAGTAAAAATGAGTTATTCCTGTCAACTAAGACTAATAAGAGATCTTAATATCCAATCATATTCTCACCAAGTTGCCATTTCAAGTACAGAACAGAATCATAACAGTTTTATGTGAAAGGTTCTTAAGTGGCTATTGTAATTTTTATCACCCCACCTAAACACCAAGCTTCATTTGGGGAAAGGTGAACATTTTATTACCCACCTACCTTTTTTCCTACCTAGCAGAGTTGCCTATTAGAAAAAATAATACAGCAGTCCCTGAACAAGCGTGAGTTGGTTTGAAAGTATATTGACACCTTTGTCATCTGGTACCACTCCAGGTGTCAGGTACACTGTGAAAAGGACTGACTCCTCCTGCTTCCCTCGACATGTGGGATGCTAATGGCTCCATATCTGTTTCCAGAGCTATTCTGTAGGGTATCCACAGTGCTAAGATAAACTCCATGAGAAGTAGACAGTAGTAATCTTTACTCTGCTAGTCTCCGCACACCTCAGGGAACAAGGTAATTGTAGAACATCCCTCTGGGGAGTCACACAGCAAGCAGGAGAACAGGCTTTTCACCGGCCCTGGAATGTCCCTGGGGAGTGCGCTCACCTCACTGCTCCCAAGTATGAGGCTTTTTGGCTAGCATGCGGAAAATCAATCTAGTCAAAAGGATTTGTTGCATTTAATTTATGATGTCATGGACATCAAAATTTATTTTAATTGATTTTTCCCCAGTTATTCTGTGGAGAATTTTGGCCTTTTAAGGTTCTATTTTGTGGTTAAGAGATAATGAAAGTCAAGTTGAGGGTGTGGCTGTGGCAAATAGCTCACAGCCTAAAGTTCTCTACTTTATTTTAATTGCTCTCCCTGAGGAGGAGTTAAAGCCAGCTCACCGATTTATAGCTGAGTGACCTGGGGCAAGTTCCACTGTCTCAGGAATAATATACTGCTTACCTTATAGGGGTATTGGGCGGTTCAAAAGAGATAGGGATCAAGCAAGAATTAAGAGCTGGCACTTAGCATAATGCTTGACCCCCGTTAGCAAAGCCCCCCAGAAACCCAGGCTGAAAGCAGTAGGGTTTTGGCAATCCTTAGAGAGGAGGGGTGCTTGTTCGCCCTCGTAGTTAGAATTCTTACAACAGCAGTTACATGTAATAGCTCTCTTTTATGGACATAGACTTAAGTGCTAAGTACTCCATGGACATTATTTCCATATGCTCTACACTGTAAAAAGAAGGCTCCTTGTCATTCCGTCCAGAAGTGATTCAGCAACATGCTAAATGTCCCTGAGTGGGCCCGGGCCTAGGCCTGGTTAGGAGTTAACCCGGCCAGATGTGAAGTCCTCTTTTCCGATCCATCTTGTTGCTCCACATGGGAACTTGAACTCTGCACACTTCTTTCTTGGGGTACGGGTCCCACCTGCCAAGACCTTAATATCTGGGGAACTGTTAGAAAAAAAAAAGCAAACAAAATCAGTACTTCCACATTCTGCTTATTGGTAGGTATAAAAGACAAATACTCTGTTCATATTTCTCCCCTTGGTATCAGATGTTTTTTAAAAATATGAAACAATACCACTGGTGACTCAGGAGGTCTGGACTAACCAGTTTTGAGAAATGCTGTTGCATAGCAGGCACCGTGTGGCTTGTGGGGTCCTTTCTTTCTTTTTTTGTTCCTGTGTGCCCTCCCCTCCTGTTGAATAGTAGTAGTGAGTTGAAGTAATGAGTCTTGGTGGTGGGGTGACTGATTGGAACTGTGGGTTCTGCCAGGCCTTCTGAGAGGTTACCGTCGTGTGCAGGCTTGAAATGTGAAGGGACGTCTAACACCGTGGCTTCCATGACTGTCCGGAGCACCAGGAAGAGAGACTGTTTCATGAGTACAGTTTCTGCTGCTCTGGCTTGGTATTACACTTGGCTCTGCTGTGCGGGAGGGGCCCCTTTTCTAGGCCTTCCCTGCGTGTCCAAGAGCTCCATGCAGGTGTCTTTGCAGGAAGTCAATCCATAAAGTAATTAGTAGATGAGTCTGGACCTCCCAGTGGCTCTCAGCCTGGCAGCCTGCCTACCTAAATGGAGGCTCTTGCTGGAGATTTTAACGTGGTCGACTGGCTGAGCTTACTGAAAAGTGTGTTGGTTTATGTTCGTAATTTACTGAACCCTTAGGCACAGCACCATGTTCTCATGCCGCTGGCCCAGAAGGAATCTGATGAGTGACTTCTACTGTCTCAACGCACCAGATACACCATTTCTTCTTTCCCTGCTGCCTTCTCCAGCCCTCTACCCATCCTTATTCTATGAGCCAGGAACAGCCTTTGGAACCAAACAGCTGCCAGAAACTTCGACCAAGCAGCACACATGTGCTTCCACCATGGGTGAAATCTCCAACTTCTAGGAGCATTGCAAAATAATATAAATGAAATAGGTATTTCTGCCAGTAGCCCTGCTGGAAAGTGCATATTATTTCCCTGAGGGGTAAAATCAGGTCTCAAAAAGGATAATAAATACAACGTTCATTTGCTTTTGGTACCCCTCTACCAGCTGCTATTATTCCTGCCTGTGGACGCAGGCGAAGATACTTCACTCTGCTGGCCAACCTCTGCTCACCACCTTACTACAATTCTGCTCTACTCTTCAGCTAGCTTGGGCTAAGTAGGGTGTCTTAGCATCTCAAGATTAAGGTGGCAAGAAGTAGAGGGGTGCTGAATATAAAACTCTCGTGTACTTTCCCATATATCCTGCCTGTCAAAGGAACCCATTTTGGTTGCTCAGCCCTTCTTTGTGTCTTTGGGAAGATATTCTCTGACCTGAAATATATCTTCCACATCCTCCTTCTGCCACACTCCACCTTGGACTTTCTGTTCTCTGTGCATTGGTCCTTGCGTCTGACAGAATGTGCTGTCAATTTGCAAAACCTTAAGGTATATTGTGTTACTTTCTGTTGCATCTTAAATCCTTCTTATATGTGTCTGAGTATTGTCCCCGCATAGACTGATTTGCTCATAAAAGAAGTCTTAAACCTTGAGAGTTCGTATGAGTGTGTGCTTTGCTTTCCTCTCCATTGCTCTGGGCTTCATTGTCCTCATCTACCAAATGGAGGACAATTGGCTTATCTCTCTCAATCAAGCACATTTCTGGTCAAGAACTAAATGTGCATTGAAGTATCTTAAAATGTGTGTAATCTGTAGCTCGTTATAGACTATGTGTTTGCATTATGGTTTCCTAAAGGGAAGAGCGGTTCCTTCCATGACAGCGTCGTGTCTTCTGCACAGTCAGCATTTGGCAGATCTGATGTATATACTTCCTGTTCCTGTAAAGCTGCACCTTGCCTTCCAGTGCTCTCGGGAGAGCAAGCCACAGGTTACCACTAGCACAAAACAAGAGGAATGTTTGCTTTTGGCCTTAAAGCTTCTAAGAACTAAATCCTAGTAGTTCATTGGTTATTTGATAGTGGTTTTAGGAATTTTAACAGATAATGTTGACTATGTGTAATTTTTGAGTGCTGGCATTAAATTTAAACATACGATAGTGCATTTGCTGTCTGCATGAAACTGCAGTTCAATTTGTGCCGAGTAGGTGCTCAAGAAATACCAAATATAAAATAGATTAATAACTAGTTAAAAGTTTGACAAACAAGTAATAGTATTTGCCATTCAACAAATCTCAGATATTTGAAGGTACAACTAAAACCCTTTCCATATTAGTCTTGGAATAAAATAAAGTATTAAACTCAGAGGACATGAAGTCATTTAGGGCATAGGCAATGTTTTGTCCAAAGTTTAGTTGCTCTCTTGCCTATGACCGTTTATGGAAGTGCACACATATACCCTGGGGAAAGGTCAGTGATGTTCAGATTTTAAAAAAAAACTTAATTTTCCTATAGAAAGTTGTTTTTCTCAGATGACAGTTGGCTTCTAATGTGGAAGAGCCATCAGTTTCCTGTCTGCTCAGGTGGTAACATCGTAAAGTTCTGTCTGAGTAGACAATGTCATAGGCAAGTTGCAGCCAGCTTTGAACAGCTGCCCCGTCCGGCTGTTGCATCTGCCAACTTAGGCTACTGGAGTTGAACTTGGGACCATAACATCATGGGTTACAGAGAGAGGTGCATGCCTTTTCAGGAAATTTTAAAAAGGATCAGAAATGGCTCTTAAACCCCTCTGAGATTTCATCTTCACCGATATTCTAACCCCAGCAAATTAAAAGACGTATCCTGGTTTTGCTTTTATTTTTCTACTTTTACAGCATATTGGGTATACATCCCAGCTTCTCTCCCTCCCTGTTTATATTTTTAAGAAGCAGAGAAAGAGAAACAAGTCAGGTAAGCTTGGTTATTTATTGTGAAAATGACTTTTCTGAGCTCTGTATTTAATCCATCCTCGCCAGAGGCGACCACTTAGATGGCTCCCCTCATTCCTGGCACCCAGGCATAATGCAGGTTGAGAATCCTGTATCTGAAATTTGCTGCTTGGGACCCAGAAGCATTTTATATTTGGGAATTTTTTAGATTCCAGAATATTTCTGTATACATGATTTGTGATGAGACATAACCTAAATAGAATCTCATTTATGTTTTACACACACACACACACACACACACACACACACACACACACACATACACACACACACACACACACATTATATTATATTTACCTAGTCTGAAGATATTTTAATTTATTTTGTTCATAAGTTAAGTTCCATTATAGGAAATTTCCCACTGTGTTCACAAATCATTTCTGGGAAGGCTTCTGATTTTTGGGTTTTTTGGATTTCAGATTTTTGATTAGGATACCATAATGGTTGACACTTGGGAGGAATTCAGATAGAGCTCAATAAAGAACATAATTTGTCTTAGCACACTACCTTAAATAATAGAAAAATATTGAATTTTCTGTCAACTAGCTTAGCTAGTGTGTGTGTGTGGGGACATTGAGTGAGTGTGCCTGTGAATTCTCAAGGACTCCCAAGTGACATCAGGAATCATTCTGGGTTGTCTTCCACTTTATTGCTTTGTTTTGGTACTTCCCACTTCACCTTCTAGGACAGAATTATAGGCCTTCACAGTATCCATCTGGATTTTTTTTTAATACTGTTGAATCTGGGATATGACGTAGGTCTCTTTGCTTGTGAAGCAAAGGCTTTAACCCCTCAGCCATCTCCCCAGCCCTCACTGAGTTTTATTCTTTAAAACCTGTCTAGTCTACTAGAGGCATAATTTACATCCAATAGTGTCCCCATTTCTCTGCACAGAGTGAAGTGTTATGATTATGCCAGCACCATGAAATGTAGAACATCCCTGTGGCTATTGGTGTTAGCTTTCTAATCCTTGGCAATTAATTGTCTTCATCTGTGACTGTAAATTGATTTTATCTTTTCTAGAACTCCGTAGGAATGAAATTTTACTGTATTTATCCTTTATGTTTTATGCAACAGTTTAACATAATTTCCCAAGGTTTAACATAATTTCCCAAGGTTTTTATGCTCGTATGTGTCAATGGTTTGTTTCCCCTTTTGTGTTATTTCTTAGTATTCATTTTGGGATGTACCACAGTTTAATTCACCATTTTGGTGGACATTTGAGTTATGTAAGTTTTAAAAGTCCCTTTTAATTGGAATATATTAACTGTGTAAGTAATGGGTTTCACTGTGCCATTTTCACTGCATGTATGTGTGTGTGTATGTTTGATGAGTGAGCATCACTAAGAAAAGGCTTAGCTTCCAATTAGAAAAGGCATTAGACTTTCTCTTGAAGTTTTAGACTGCTTCCTCTGACATCATTTATATGAAACAAAAGTGTATGTCAATATCACACAACTTGATTATCCACAAAGGAAAATCGTTCAAAATTCTTTATTAGCTTATTGAGTTCTCATACCTGCCTTGGCTTAGAAAATGCTTTTTTAAAAAAAATCCTTCTTTAAAAACAGTATCAGGGCTGGAGAGGTGGCTCAGGGGTTAAACCTCTGCCTTGCAGGTGGAAGGTCCTGAAAATATTGAATTTTCTGTACCCTCTTACAAGCATGAGGATTTGAGTTCAGATCCTAATAGCATCTTAAAAATCAGGATTGGTGGCACATAGCTTCAATCCCCTAATACTAGAGGCCTGAAGACAGGCAGATCCCTGGAACTTGCTGGTTAATTCCAGGTTCAGTGAATGATTCAGACTCGAAAAGTAAGATGGAGAATGATAGAGGGGGATAACTGATGATGACCTCTGACTGCTGTGCACATCCGTGCACACGTAATGCCAAAAAATAGAATCATATTTAAGATTTTATTCCTAAATTATCACAAGAGGGAATAATTTGGAATTATCCACCATCTTTATATTTTTTAGCACTGCTGACCCAAAATTATACTTTTACATACTTCTTAAAATATTTTTTAATATTTTACTTTTTTCCTAAAATACTATTGTCAACCCAGGAAACCATGACTTGTTAGTTTCATTATTTGTCCTCTGATGTTTTCCCCTAAGTATTCAAGGCAGTTAATTATTACTGTGAACAAAGATTGCTTCATTTTAAAGAGTATGAAATATTGTTTTATGATGTCATTTAATCATGCTAGTCCTGTAAATGACACAGCTAAATTTCCTCCTCAGAATGGCAGTTCTTTGTTTTTTTGTTTTTTTTTTCCAAATAGAATGGTGGAATGAACAGTTACTTGTATGATTAGTTTATTTAGAAGCAGTGTTCATTTACATCAAGAAATATTAACAGTGGAAGCAGAAAGTAATAGTCATAATATGAAATTTGTGAGCTGTGGCCATATCATTGCTTGTCTCCTAATGTTTAGCAGCGACATTTTTTGGAGAGCTAAGTTGCATGTTTAAGACTAGTTTGGGAAGTACAAGAAGAAATGTAAACATTCCGTATTGATATTTAGTCCACAAATTAGTAAGTCTTCCCAGGCTCATAGTATGTAAAGCTTAGTCTGTTTCAGTGAGTCTGTTTCTGTTTGAAAAGCATTCTTGCAGATGAATGAAATGTGACCATCAGATTAAATAAATATCAGGAGTATCTGGTTGGGTTTGGAATACTTGTATATATCTGAGTGGAGGTCTTTATTTTAAGAAGTATAGCTATAGAGCTGACCTAAAAGCAAGATATTTCAGGTAAATTATTTGCTGTCATTTCTACAATTGAAAATGTTTTTGGTGCACCTATAGACCTAATTTACCATATATGATAAATAATTACAAAGTCCGAGCATATACTACTAGTATATGCCAGTGATTCTCGCTGCATCTGTGACAGGGGAAGAGGTCAGTGTAACTTGTCCCTATTGTCCTCCTGTAAGTAAAACTGGCTCTGTGGAGGTTGGAAGAGCTGAAAGCTATGCTTGTGACTTGTAAATTTTGTGTAGAGTTACACTGTAGGGCTGAATTTTTGGTCAAGGCTGATTAATGACTTAGGCCAGCAACCTATTGTATCCTTTTCAAATCTAGAGGGCTTCATGATGAGACTTTTAAACCGTTTTATTCCAAAATAGGCTAGAAAAGGAAAATGATATTTGCAATGCAAAGAACCTAGAATCTAGTGCTGGCCTCTGTGGTGTGTGTCAGTTAGTAGAAGACATACAAGCAGTAATTAACAGAACAACAGCCACTAAAAAATGAATGCTTTCTAACTGACTACTGGGATTCTTGGCAGATGGGATGCTTAGGCAAAGTTTTGCCAAATTTGTCCAGATATAATCTTAATTTGGGCATAGAAATAGGAATAACGTCAAAGGTTTCATGTGTGCACAGGTGACAGATTGAACAAGATACTCAAAACTCTATTCTACTGAGGACTTTTCTTTTTCCCCCTCCCCGCCCCCCATTCCATTAAACTGGGATATACTTCAAGCTCCATAATTTATCTACTTTAAAATTCAATGTAGCAAAATCTTTTAATTCTTGGTTTAAGGTAAATATAGAAATGAATAGCTTTTCTGTGTCTTTGTTTTTAAAATTGATATGAATTCAGTAAATTTTAAAGAGTACATTGACTTTAGAAAGCAAACTCCAGATGAGTGATACCTTTCATAAAAGACTCAAGCCACATTTTAAAGTTTATATTTTAATTTTGATAACATGCTAACCTAAGTTAATATCAGTTTATTTCTAACCTTATATTCATTTTCACCTCAAGACAATGTTTAATTTAAACTTTAAGAACTACTCAATCTCTCTATGTCTTTTTTAAAAAGCTCATCACATTATGCAGCTATTGCATGAAATTTCTAAAAAAAAAACCTCCTGGTTTTGTTTGTTCATAAATTATAACTGGTGAAAAGAACTGATAATTTGTTCAGTCATAACTATGAGCAAGTAACCATCACCATCTTGGTAATTAACTATCTTTATTTAAATCAGTGCCCAACTGTATTTTTTCTGGCGATGGTAAATAATTAGAATAAAGCATAATTTATCAAATACGCTCTCTCCCTCCTTTCCAAGAATATTAGACTTAATATAAATGTGTCCTTATTGAACCTCACATAACCATCAAATATGACAGCTTTACTCTCTACATAATCCAGTTGTATCTGTAGGTTCTGCCTTTTTTGCATTTGATTGCACCAAACAGGTACAAAGTTACCAAATAGGTGCACAGTCCTTATCCCTGAACAGTTCATTATAACTACTGCACAGTATTTAAATGGTATTGGGTATTGTAGTCTAAGAGGGGATGATATAAATCACACAAGAGAATGTGTGCAGGCTATATACAAGTACTGTGCCACTTAATATCAGAGACTTGTACATTTGTAGAGTCTGGTATTTGAAGAGGCATCCTGAAACCAGTCCATCCCACATATATCAGAGTGACTGCTTGTTTGTCTTTTAACAGTGTATTCTCCAGAGTAGAAAGAGCTAAGTATTTTAATCACGATTTATTCTTAACACCTGAAATAGTACCTGACACAGAACAGCTATGAATGAATGAATGAACCAGTGATGAATGAATGAACAAATGAATGAATGAGCTTTACTAACACTGATTAACATCAGCTTCACCCAGCAATTGTCATTGTGAAGCACTTTTAATTCAGTATTGTTTACACTGGGAACATAAGAGCTGAGTGATTCTTAAAAATGATGTAATATCCTTTAATGTAAAGATCCAGAAGAGAATTGGGTTGCCACAAAATGGTCATGACTGGCAGAGCTGATACCCTGTTTCCAGGACTCCATACTACTGCCCATAATCCGTAGTTCTCGTGTTTGGTCCACGCTGCTTCAAACTTGGCCAGTTTCAGAATTTGCTCCTCAGTATTTATAGCGTCTTAACTGGGTTATCCTAAGCTAACAAGGCTGACCTTTGATGTGATCAGAACGCTCTTGAAATTTCAGGATGTAGATAAAATGATGAAAACATTTCTTACTAAATTTGATAATTTCACAAAAATGTGTAAGTGAAGGAGGAAATAATGGGCTTTTATTTCCAAGATATTATGGGTCATATAGTTTCTTGGAATGACACTTGAAAAGTTATCATTTTGAACTGTCATCATGACTTTGTGTGTGGAGGGGGGAGTAGTGCAAGGGGCCTGTTCACACTCTCACATGCTCTCCCACTGAGATACAGTTCCTGCAATGTTTGTATGTGCGTTTATGTGTATGGGTATGTGTGCTTATGTATGTACAAAAGAATGAAGTTGATGTCCTTTGTCTTGGATTGATCTCCACATTTATTATTAAGCTAAAGTTTCTGGGTTGAACCTAGAGCTTGGCAATCCATTAATTTAGCTAGCCAGTTTGCTTTGAGGTTACCAGGCCTCTCCCAACTTTATATGTGGTTTCCAAGCTCCAGTCCTTGTACTAATGGGACAAGTGCCTTATGCACTGAGCCATCTCCCTAGGCCCTGTATTGAATCTTCATGGGAACCCCAGTAGTCTTTCGGGTAGGGGAAGGAGTGGAATGGCAGTTAAAAGAAACAGATTACTAGATTGCTGAGAAATGTGACAGTGTCTTAGGTTTGAATGCCTTTGGCTCCATTTGCAGCTGACAGTGAAAAGGTGTTCATTTTCTCTCAGCAAGAAAAAGATGGGAGCCTGTGATTCTGACTTAACTAGCTAAGGTACTGGGCACTGAGCTAGCTAGGGTACTGGCACTGAGCCAGCTAGGGTATTTGATACTCAGCTAACTAGGGTACTCGATACTCAACTAGCCGGGTGCTTAGCACTCAGAATGCTGTTCAGTAGGATATATTCACAGAACAGCTGCTTACAAAAGCACTGGCCAGTACCACCAGGGAGAGGTGTCGATTGGGTAGCAACAGATTCTATATTTTTCTCTCTGCTTGAAAGAAAAATCGTAGCAGGGCTGGCAAAGAGTATGCTGCCTGTTGCTGTACTAGCTTGGAGAGAATACAGAACCTCTGGTATCACAGCCTGAACGGGGTCATTTGGGCCATCAACTCTGTCACAGGATTGCATTCCTCTTGGAGGCGCTGGAAACACATCCATTTTCTTGCCTTTTCCAACTTTTAGAGACATTTCCTGCCTCAAGGTCCCTTCCTCCACCTTCATAGGGGATAATGGGGCCATTAGGTCCTCTTCCCATGGCATCACTCCCGTCTCTCTTGCGCCCCCCTCCCCCATCCACTCTAAGAACCTCTGTGGTTACTTTGGGCCCATCTAGACAATTCAGGATCATCTCTGAGTTTTAAAACCAGCTGATTAGAAATGGAAAGATGGCTCAAGGGTTAAAGTCTTTGCCTCACAAACAAAAAAATACCCCAAGTTAAAATCCCCAGATCTGGGCTGTAGAGATGGCTCAGGGGTTAATACTCTGTCTTGTGAGACAGAAGGTCCTGAGTTGAGACCCCAGGTCCCATGTAAAAAAAACACCAGGCGGAAAAGATGGTGGTCTGCACTCCTAGCCCTGGTGGACCCGGGATAGCCCGGGATATCCAGAGCGAAGCCACAAGGAGGTAGAAGCAATCCAGGATGATTCTCGAAGTCACCTTTGGTCCTCTACAGGGACACACAGTGTCCTCTGATACACACACATAAAATAAATAAATAAAATATATTTCTTAAATCCCCAGATCCTACATAAAAATACTGCTTGGAAATGGCAGCGGCCTTTACTTCTCGCCCTGCAAGATGGATCATGGAAAACCACAGAGCAAAGCAAAGAGAGGCAGAACAATTCAGTGATTCCCAAAGTCACCCACAGGACTCCCCAGGCAAACACAGTATGCTCTCTTCTACACATACACAAATAAACAAACAAACAAACATAAATAAATAAATAAAGCCAGCTGATTAAACCAATTGGTTAGTAGAACATCTCACCTGCAACCTTGGTTTCCTTGACCTTATAAAGTGACATTTTCATGAGTTCTGAGGGTTTGGGTATCTTTGAGGAACTATTCTCCTGCCTACCAAAGTGAGAGGCAAATAGTCAATTTCTTTATGCAGAGCTATGAGGTATAGTCAGGAACACATCCAGTCCAAGCCCCTGCTGCTTAGTCACAGTTGCTGTGGGCAGGTATAGAGTGGTCACACTGGGCAGAGAAAGGACGCACATTTCAGAGTGTGGGAGCTGCATTCTTTTACAGTACTTAGGGCAACATGTAGCTTAAACTTGCAAATTGTTCATTTCTGCACTGCTTTAAATTGTTTGAACAATGGGTAAGTATGAGCAACTAAGACCACCAACAATGAAGCTGTACCAGGAGAGACTGCCCTCAGTGTTCTGTCTTCAGGGCTCCTGGCTGACCGGTCTAAAGGCCAGCAGAGCAGGACATGCAGAGAGAGCTGGTGGAAGTGAAAGGACAAAAACAGGAGGAGTTCACTGAAGCCACACACAGGGGCACAGGTAGCCATGGTGACTTGTGCTGAGGTGGGGTCCATTTGCCCCATCCTCTGCAGGGCTAGCATTTCACACTCAGGCTTAGTCTGGGTGCTACGCAGTCTTGACTCCAAGACCACCAGTCAGTATGTTTTCTGAGTAGTGCATATCAGTGAGATGCCCATTGCTAAGGCTAGAAGTTGGGGTAAGAAGAACCATGTTATTTAGTCTTATGTGATAACCTGTGTTTGTTTCCCTTTTTGTAAGTAAGCCTTTCTAAAATGATTCTGTCGAATGTGTTCCAAGTTCCTGCTGTCTGTGCCTCTCAGCCTACTGCCAGCAGTAGAGTTTCTCTTCTGTCGTTCACATGCATTCAGGAATGTCACAACACAGGTTTCTTGATGAGGACAGTGCGAGTTGCCTCAGTCTCTTTCCTCCCTGCCTACAGACAGCCCTGAGCAGGGCAACTCAGGCTGTATGCAAAGGGAGCCTCAGGAGGAAGTCTTCTTTTATGTCTTAAGACCTTAAAATGAGTAAACAAATAAAAAGTTCCTTTGAAAGATTGTGACCACCTACTGCTTCTCTTTCTGAAGTGAGGGAGACATTACAGTTGTTGGTAAATTTATTTAGGAAGGTTTTCTTTGCTTAGAAAGTAAAATATATTTTAAAATATTATATTCATTTAAGTCCGTCCGCGTGTCTGTCTATGAGAGAGAGAAGGCGTGCACAGCGTGCCATGGCACTTGAGTGGAGGTCAGTGGAGCTTTGGGAAGTCACTTCTCTCCCTCTACCATTCAGGCTTCCAGGGATCAAACTTACGTCAAACTTAGGTTCGCAAGCAGGCACCTTCCCCACTGAGCTATCTTATGGGTTCCAAAAAGTTAAATATCTTTTAACAATACATTCTTTACTAAATCCAGAACAAGAGCTGTAATTTTCCTAGCACACACATGGCTCGCTGAGGGCCAGGCAGAGCTTTCTTCTTGTAAGCCTACAGGAACTACAAAGCAGCTTTCTGGGATTATTCTTCATCTCGCTCGGCCGGTCTCCAGCATCACTGCATTCTCAGTAGCCGATGCTGGCTGACAGGCACTTAAACATTAAGGGGCTGACAAGATGACTTAGCAGGCACTTGTGCACAAAACTGGGTTCAGTCCCCGAAGCCACAAAAAACTGAATGTCATTGCATGCATCTGACATCTCAGCATTGCTAAGGCAGGATGGGGGATGGAGAACCACATAGAGACTTTCAGGTCAGCTAACTGGAGTACTCAGAGCAGCAGAATGCACAAGGCGGAAGCCGAGAACTCACAGCTGAAAGGAGTCCTCTGACTGCCACATGTGTCCCGCAGTGGCATATGAATGTGCACCATAATAATTAAAAAAAAAAACACTTAAAATCTAGGGCAATGAGTCAGTGGGTCAGATCTCTTGCTCTTTAAGCACAAGGACCTGAAGTTCAGGTGTCTAGCACTCACATACAAAGCCATGCGTGACTGCGTGTGACTGTAACCCCAGCATTGGAAGGCAGAGGCAGACAGATCCCAAGAACTCACTGGCCAGCCACCCTGGCTCAGACAGTTCTTATGTCAAGACAGTAAGGCAGAGAGTGACAGAGGCAGATACCTGACATCCTGCTCCGACTTGTGCTTGCATCTGCGTATACTCCCCACAGGTACAACACACACTTCAGATCTGTAGTTCCCAGGCCTTAGATTGGCATCTTTAGTTTAAAGGTCATCTTGATCTCTTTACTTCAAAGCAGATTCCAAATTATTCAAATGGAGGCAAATTTTTTAAAATCAGCTTTTCAGGTTTCATATTAATAGCTTATTTAACTTGATGGTTATTGTATTATACACCATGTAGTCAAACAGGAAACAAACTATGGGATTGATTTTTTGAAGTTAGTAAATGTAAGCATGCCAGTCCTCTGGTAATCTTACAGTACTAGTATTTAGAAGCCTCTTTAACTCCCTCAGTACCTTGGAGGCAATGCTAGCAGTGCCCAGCAGGTCTCTCCCTGTTGAAAAGCACTACCAGATTATAGTACCCCAAGCCCTGTTTCTGGGTAAAATCAGCCTATACTACTGTCTGGGCAGAGGCTCAGTGCCATGTGTGGACCAGAGCTGCCAGCCATCTTCCCCCCCGAAAGGTTCATTCTTACCCCACCCCCACCCCTGCCTTCTGCCAGGGAGCTGGGCTCTGGAGCGCAGGAAGGATGAATTCAAAGCAGGTTGGTAATGAGAATGCAGTAACTTTCCTACTTGGTACTTGCTCGCATCCGTGGGCACTTTGTAAATCAGGCACTGGAACAAACAGAACTGACAGCTCTGTTTAAAAAAGCTTTTGGGGAGTTTGTAAGGAAATAAAAAGAAACGCAGCGCTATGTGAAACATGTAACCTCATTTCAAAACTGAGGCAAAAAGCCTTTATTGCCATCTCAACGTTCTTTACCTAGAAATTGGTTTTTCTTAAGCTAAACTGGAGAGAAGATTTTTTACTCCTGAAGAGTAATTTTATACTCTTGAAGAGCACACAGGTCTTTTTTCTTACTGTTAGCAGAGCTTACTTACATTGGGGCAGGAATTTAGACAGCACCCTGATGGCCTCACCAGTCCTCCTCTGCCTCCCTGTCCTTTGACACTGGGTGGCTGGTCTGTGTATCAGATTCCCTGCAGGTTAAACGGGCGTTTAACTCAGAACTGTGCTGTTGTTAAAATTGGGATTTCGCCGCCAGGCTCACTAAGTTGGAGAATGTAGGTTGAATTATCCACATCTGTTGAAAATGACTGGATTTCATAACAGAACACTCCATTTTTGGTAAAGCAGTCAAATGCTTATGCCCAGAGTGTCTGGCCATGTTTGGATTTGTTGCCCACTTGAGTTCCAACAGACCTGGGTTGCCCTCCGCTGACTTGCCCAGCTTCCTCTGTGGGACACACATCCTTCCTGGGGGTCAGAGGTGGTGGTGAACATGCCACCTTCAAGGTTCACTCTGGTGTCCCATAAAGATGGAGGCCAGAAGGCAGCCTTGGGGGATTTGCAAGAGTGTGTGTCGAGTCAATACTAACTTCTCTTCTGATTTCATAGACCGTGTCCACTTTCTTCATGTAGTTGCCTTTGAATTTATACAAAGAAAACCCAAAAGCATTACTGGTATGAGGCCGTATGTCAATAGTTTTCTTACTTATGTCACGTTCCTATTTTTTATTTATTCTGTGTGTGTGTGTGTGTGTGTGTGCGCGCGCGCGCGTACACGCGTGTGCGTGTGTATGTGTGTGTGTGTGTGTGTGACATCGAGAATCATCTTAGATTGCTTTACCTCTTTTTGATTTTGCTTTGGGGTTTCCCAGGCTTTGCCTTCCAGGGCAGGAAGTGCAGGGATTTTTACATGGGATCTGGGATTTGAACACAAGTCTTTTTGCTTGTGGACAGAACCTTAATTCCTGAGCCATCTTTCCAGCCCCATAGTTCTATTTTTAGAAGGTTAACTGGTTAAAGAGAACCAATGCTTAATCAATAAACAGTCTGAGTAATTTTTCCTAGAATAATTTTTAATTGCCTACAAAGCTGATCTGCTTACAAAATTCTCAGGTTTATATCATAAAAGTAATTTTAAGGACTGGAGAGATAGCTCAGGGATTAAGACTCTGCCTTGAAAACAGAGTTCGGATCCCAGGTCCCACATAAAAATGCCAGGCAGAAATGGCAGTGGCCTGTACTTCTGGTCCTAATGGGCAGAGCCTGGGAAATCCCAGAGCAAAGCAAAAAAGAGATAGAAGCAGTCCAGGATGATTCCCAAAGTCACCCCGATCCTCCACAGGGACACATAGTGCCCTCTGATACAAACACACACACACACACACACACACACACACACACACACACGTGCACAATAAATAAATATTAAAAAACTAATTTTAAATTAGTTACAGAAAAACTGTCTCCTTAAATGTGAAAGCCCATCATTCCTCATCCTTTCTCTTGTGTTGTAAGAGGTTTGTGTTTCTCAACTCTGAGATAAATCCTAATCTCCTTACGAAGTTTTTTCATTGGAAAATAACATGAAACTATAAATTATCATGTATGAAATATTGATATGATTATCTTATTCCAGGAAAAAAATCCAACTTTCCCTAGTTCATTAAAAAGTTGCCCTAGTATATTGATCTGTTGTATGGACACGTACCAACACGCAACTTCTTTTGGAAGGTGGTTCTGTTCTGCCATCTTGGTGATTCTGGAGATTGAACTCAGGTCTCCAGGTTTACGTGCAGGATCCTGCACACACGTGCCAACTCACTGATCCTTACACACACATGCTTTTAAATTTCTCATTTGTGTGTATATTTGTAACACACCAAACACTTGCTTATTAGATGCTCATTCTCCCTTGTTTGGGATACTGCACTTGTCTTCATAGGTACAAGTGAAGTCTGAAGTTGAGACTAAGAACTGGATACCTCTTAAGTACTCCAGATTTGAGGATCTTTATGGTATCATGTGAAGCATACCTTATATTGCAGCACACGCCAGTCAGAATGAAGCTAGTTATACAGGTTATTGAACACATAACCTATGAAAGAAGAAAAAGCAAATAAAAATTTTGTTCAGATCATTTATTCATTCAACAAATATTCAGAAGTCCATGAGTTAAGTCTTGTGCTGGGAACTCAGCTACACCATATGTTACTTTTCTCATTCTTTGATTAAGAAAGTTTGATATGTATATTTATCCACCAATGTGTGCATAGTATACAAGACATGAAATAGGTTGTACCATGGTTTGCATATGGATTGTCCCTCACAGGCTCCTGTGTTTGAGTCCCAAGCTGTTGGCGCTGTCAGGGAAGGTGGAGGGCAGTAGTAGGTGGAGCCTTGTTGGAGGAAGTATGTCAAGGGGTGGAGTTGGAGCTTGAGTTTGGTAGCCTGGTCACACTTCCTGTTCTCACTTTACTTCTTGAAAGGATGCACGGGAACTCCTGCCCAAGGCTTTCCTTGTCTGCCATCATGATGTACTTGGTCCTCCGAAGCTGTAATAACTGGAATAAACCTTTTCTTCCTTAAATCACCTTGGTGATTGTCATAGCAACAGAAGAGATTAGGACAAAAAATTTATTTATATGTAATGAAAATATAAAATGCCAGTGGAGGCTTCTGAGTGGTTCATCTGTTGGTTGCCATGTCCCAGCCAACTTTGACGTAAAGTCAAGTGTCAGAGGACTTTTCTAGTTCATTTACTGCATTTTTACAGGTAACTGTGGAACTGACTCTCACAAAGAAATTAAACTTATAGAACCTGAAGCATCTCCCCTACATATATACTTACACAAACTCAACTGAACAAAAACTCAAACTCCCCCCACACATACTGCCACTGAACCTGTCTCTAATATTAATACCATGATTGAATGTTTCTTGCTTTCATTTCTTTTGAACAGTTTTTACAGTTTCAATACCAGAAGTTTCATCTTTTTTTTTTTTTTAAATTATAACCCGTAATTGTGAAGAAGTACGTGGTGGGCTGGGGCTATTGCTTGGTCAATAAAGTGTTTGCCAAGCACAGGGACCTGAGTTACTCCTGTCACGTGTACAAAGCTGGGTACACTTGTAATCCCTGCTGAGAAGTAGAGGCTGGTGGCCCTCAGGGAGAACTCCAGGTCTGCAAGACCTAAGGGAGTGGGTAGCTCCCAAGGAACAACACCCGTGGTTTTCCTCTGAAACTCATGTGTACGTGTACACGTGCACATGCATGCGCGAACACAGAGAGTGAATGAAGATGGATATCAAATATATTAGGATTCAGCTTGAAGTCAGTTTTGAAACCTCAAGAAGTAGTTAAGCCATCATATTTTAGTATTCATTTTAGCTTCAGCCTTTGTACTGAAAATGATTGAAAAGGCAAAACTCAGTACTTATAAAGAAGCTAAGTCCACAGTACTGTGTATTATAAGCATGCATGCTTGTTTGTATTTATTTATTAGTTTCACAAGCATATTGAATACTAATCCCTGCTTACGTCCATCCCTCTTCCTTCCCTTCCCCTCATCAATCCATCCCACTCCCTTCCACCCTACTGCCTATCCACTTCTATGGACTCCAGAGTTCCCTCTGGTTTTTCTACTCTTGTGGGGATTCAGGCCTCTGCAGCATACCAAGTTGCTCCTCCTTGGGCCACCCCTTTGACAGGAGCATTTCCCTTCACTTATCTAGCTCTAGTCCCTAAGACTTCCACTGTATGTTCTTATCTTGCGTTCCTCATAGTGTGTGGGAACATGTTGGCATGTCAGTCATTATGCAGGTCTGGTAAGGACAAGTCTCGCTGCAGTGAGTTCCTGGATGTAGCAGTCCTGCCTTGAATGGAATGTCTTGTCCAATAGTGGACCTTCTCATCTTTAAGTTCTTACAGTCTTACTGCCCCCTCTTCCTCGAGGTTCCCTAAGCCTTAGGATGGGAAGAGATTAGGATGTAAAGATATGCAAGATACAAGGAGACAGTGTGTGACCTATATAAAATAACAGCCCAATATCTTGGGTTTCAGAATTAAAAATAGATCCTTTTGACCCCATAACTCATTTTTCCCATCATAATAGCTATAGGAAGCTATACCTATTTTTTCATATAGCAATGGCTTGTCATTTTCATGCCAACAGATTTTAGCACACTTTGTCCTCTTGCCTGCAGGCACTCCAGAATTCATTTAGGTGCTTTATGTAATAAAGGAAAGATTCTTAGAAATAGGACAGGGTGGATATAAGGTAATTGCTTTTTTGCTTTGCTTTGCTTTTGGAGTAATTTAACAGAATCCTAAATTAAAATTTAATAGAATAATAGGACACGCAGGAGTAGCCGTTGCGCTGACTCCACCTAGCATGTCTGGGTCTCTCACCTGCGGTTGTGCTTATCACAGTTTTGTTTTCTTCATCTTCTAGTTGACGAAGTGCTTGCTCAGCTGTTGCACAAAGTCACAGATTCTGGTGGTGTCGATCCATTTGTATTTCGACAAAGACTTTGATACAGAGAACATCTTCCTTGGTTCTCTTTCATGATACATGATTTTGGAAAAAAAATTATGTGCCCATACTTTCCAAAGTCAGGATTTGGATATTCACCCAGGAGTGTTAATAATAATACCAATGGTAACCTATATCATGGCATATTAGCCATGTGTCTTGTGCTGGACCTGCTAGTCCTAAGCCTTGTAACCTCCCTTGGGATAGCAGCTCTTCATTTCTCATTTTTGGTTGTAGATCTAAGAAGCCAAAAATGTACCTCAGCACAGCGGCACCGTACCAGCCCACATCTGACAAGTTCTCCTTTTCCTTTCAAAACAAGAAAGACACGTATAGCATACTCTTCTATTTTTTTGTATTTGATATAGTTTGATTGAAAACAGTTTTTATCCATTCTAGGTTCTTTTCTTTTTCTCCAATATCATTCAACTTCTCTAGAGCCGTAAAGGGAAATGGATGGTCTTGCTGTCTCTGCTCAAGCTCTAAGGATACGCTGTGAGAGCTGCTGTTCCGCTGTGTGCCACAGATGCCGGCATAGAAGCTTCTCAATGTTCTTGTATCTGCTTTCTCTGTAGTTAAAATGAGGGTGGAATTTCTGTGGGTTTCTATCTGTTACAGTCTGCCTATATGGTTGCTGATAAGTGACCATCAAATGGCTTAAGAGAACAAGGGGTTTATTGTCTCTTAAAATTATCTGGTTACAGTTCTCAGTCCAGCTTGATGGGAGAATAGGCATCAACACTAGGGCCGAGGACCTGGCCACACTATCACCACATAATGGCTGAGAGAGGGACAGTCCTTGCTTGTCAGACCAGCAAGTCTGGCCAAGTGTACAGAAAGATGTCTACTTCCTCAACCAGCTCTCAGTATTTTATTCACCTGTTCAGGGCCTAGTCCCACCCACCATGAACTGGGCCTTCCCCATCAGCTAGATAATCTCTTGCAGGTTTGGTCTGGGCTGAACTCAACCACTAATTCTCTGCAAATGTGCCCAGAGCTCAAACCCTCAACTGTCAGTTGACACCTGTGCCTAACTATGACTATCCAAGTACAAATGAAGAGTTGGTATCAATTTCTTTTACCTTCTTAGAGAAAGTGTGCTGTATTCTTATTCATTTTTAAATTTAAGTTTTTGTTTTGTTTGATTTTGTGTATGCGCGCGTCGTAAATGCACATTTACATCCCTGACGAGTAGAGGTCCAAGGTTGATGCCGAGCGGGTTCTTCTATCACCTTCCTCCTTATTTTTGAGACAGGGCATCTCACTAAACCTGGATCATATCAGTTGGCTAGAATCGGCCAGTGGGTCCCAAGGATCCTCCTGTCCCCACCTCTTTCACACTGGGGTTACAGCTACACCGTCACGACTGATTGACTGACTGTGTGTGGAAGGGTACTTGAGTGTGCAAGCCCAAAGGAATCGTCCTGGATTGCTCTATCTCCTATTGCTCCGGAGTTTTCCAGGCTCCATCTTCTAGGGCTGGAATTGCAGGGTATTGCCATAGTCTTTTGCCATTTTTACATAGGATCTGGGGATCTGAACTCAGATCCTTTTGCTTGGGAGGCAAAGGCCTTAACCCCTGAGCCATTTCCCCAGCACAATACCTGACTTTTAGTGTGGGGTGCTGAGGATCTGAATCTCAGGTTCTCAAACTTAGCGCAAGCACTTACATGACTAAGTCATTGCCCCAGAATGTGAATGCAGACCAAGAGTATAATTGTAAATATAGAATAATGAAATTCCTGAGTAACATCAAAGAGTATGTTCTTCAAAGGACAAAAAAGTGGAGGAGAAAAGAGCATTGTGCTTCAGTGACCCTGAAGTTGAGCAAGGGTTCTCCTGGGGGGGGGGAGAACCTGGAGAGGAAGAGTGGGAGGAGCCAAGCACTTCCATTCTGCTGGTAGCAGTGACAGACTGCTAGGCTGAAAGCTAGGCGTACCTTGTTTAGTAATTCGGGGGCTCTGGAGTGTGGCAGGCAGGATAGATTGGTTCTGTGTTGTCGGGGATATGCTCCCATTACACAGTGTACTCCATCCTTTTCCTCCTTGTTTTGCTGAAGCACTTGTGTCTGCAACCTCTTGAGTAACACAGTGAAGTAGGACTGTCTATGGGAAGAATGGGTGGAGACAAAGTGGACACACGAAAGCTCCTTCGTTCCTGGAGTGGCATGGGGTTTTTTCGTCTGTCTGCTGCTTTCCTACTTGGGTACAGACCAATGACCCTCGCTCCCTGTTTGAAATGTTGGCTCTCCACATTCAGGGTCTTTTCCAAACTCTGAACTCTTGATTGTGTATCAGCAGTCCATCTCCATTACAAAATCTGAGACAAAATCTTCCTATTGACTTTGGCACCTGCTCTGTCTTCTTAAGTACTTGGTTGATAAGAACAGGAATCTTTGCTGATTTTTACCAAGAGCTGGAAAGAAAACCTTAGAAGCCCAAATATAAAATAACCTTCCACTGAGGCAATACTTTGAACTTCAGGTGTCAACTCCATTGATTTGAGGATGCGCATCACATGAGGCTGAAAGAGCTGGAGTTGCTGGGCTGGGGAGATGGCTCAGGTGTTAAAGCCATTTCCTCACAAGCAAAGGGACCTGAGTTTGGATCCCTAGGTTTCATATGAAAAAATGCTGGGTGTATATGGTGGTGGCTTATTAGTTCTAGCCATGGAAGGTGGAGCCTGGGACTCTCTAGAGCAAAACAATAAGGAAGTAGAACAATCCAGTAAAATTCCTGTTGTCACCTTTGGATTGCCACAAGCGCACACATTCAAGTGTCTTCTTGTACACATGCTTATACATCCATGCACGCACATACACACGTTTTCAAAACAAGATAAAAAGATGCAGCTGTTGAGAGAAGGTGATCTGTATAGCAATTAGAATAGAAGCAATGCAATAAAGAAGGCAAAGTCAGTTTTCTGCAGCCTTTCTCGTCAGTTCCAAGGGGGGATCTAGCTGGCATCCAGAGCAATGGAAGGGTGTTTAAAATAGTCTTGATGTTGTTCATCGATCCTACTGACTTTGGGTTCTTTTCAGTGACCTAAATAAGGACAAGAGCACCCTCAAAACATGAGTACAGCTCGTTCCTCCCTCCCTTCCTCCCTTCCTGTTTTTTTAGTAGTCCAGGCTAGCCTTGAAGTCCTATTCTCCTGTCCTTCTGGCCTGGCCTTCCAGTGCTGTAACTGCAGAGCCGCCACAGCTCGTTCCAGCCCGGCTTTGTAGAGACTCACAGACCTGCTTCAGTCACACACTGCTTAGAACACCGAGAAGGTGACCCGTGCCAGAATATTTATCACTGAACATTTAAAATTCTGCGGTGGGGGAGAGAGACACAGCCTACATAATAAACGCCCTGTTTTGAAAGAAAACCTGGCACTTCCTGTCTTATGATTTTAGGCCAGTCATACAACTTGGCTAGACTCTCCTTCCAAATCTTAGAAATGACCTTGTTTGATAAAATACATATGTGCGTATAGATTAACAGATACAAATATGTACAGAAAGATGGGACATGAGGTTGTATACATATGTGCAGGTCCAGAAAAGGATGAGATGTGTTTCTATCCCATTAAACATTCATTGATTGTTCATGAGGTGCCAACTAGGAACTGGTGGAAGAGAAAAGGAAAAGTATGTGTGTGGGGGGGGAGTCCTACTCCCTGTCAGTTCAGGGCCTTGTGCACCGGGGGCATGCGGGTGAAAGTGCTCTGTGGGACGCAAAAGGCAGGAAGGATAGCCTGGGCCTAGGCCTCATGTGTCAGTGTGCTTTGCTTTCAGAGGCTGAGTCAGCTTGTGAGAGCCACTTGGCACATGGACAGAGGGCATGCACGGCAAGAAACCTTGATAGTGCTAGGGAAGAGGGGAGCGAGGGAGAGAAGGAGAGAGAGAGAGAGAGGAGAGAGAGAGGAAACAGAGAGAGAGAGAGAGAGAGAGAGAGAGAGAGAGAGAGAGAGAGAGATTCACCAGGTCTGGAGTGCTAAAAGGAAGATTAAAGGCCCAGAGCAACTCGAAAGTTCCAGTTGGAAACTTTGTGCTGTGGAGTGTGCAGAGCTGTGATTGGATTATATTCTGTGAGAAGAGTAGATTCCAAGGAAAACTTTTTACTGTCAGAAGACAGGGAAACTGTAGCTGTGGCTCCAGGAGAAGGAGTGAGGTCTGGGTCTAAGGTATCGGGAGAGGTTTGGAGAAAAGAGTTGGAATCATCAAGGGCTGCAGAGAAGGTAGTAAAAGAGCCACCATTGCAGTTTGCTGATTGGATCGCCTGTAGCCAGCCCTTCCTTGTGGAATTCAGACAGGCTGGTGAAAGGGTAGTGTACAGGACCATCTTCCATTAGTTTGGCATTGCCAGGGGAGTTATCCGTGAGGTCAGGGTTGTGCACAGATCTTACTTATAGCCTCAGCCCCACCCCAGTCGGAAGGATGTACACTGTGAAGTATGTGCAATCTATGGTAAAACTCTGTAAGTATTTTCAGGATATTTGTTTTGAATACCATGATTTCATTCACCCATTCTTGCAGTGAGATATTATGTTCCTTTCTGGAAAACCCTTGGGAGGCATCAGTCATCCCTGTCTGCAGCTCAGAAAGCGGCATCCTTTGCTGTCAGCTAGAGCGAGGGGGTGCTGTACTGTGACTCACTCTCATTCATGTCGTTTTGAGCAATGCACTCGGCACTCGTGCCTAATAAAGCACACTGGAGATGTCATTGAGTTTGCGTTTTCCTCAATGGGGCAAGATTCCTGTCACCACACATTGCTCTTCATGCCACACTCAAGACGCTTCTCAATGAAACAGTTCTTCCTCTGCCTGCCTAGAGTGGCGTCTTTTCTAACATCATTGCACTCTTGCTGGTCAGCTGGGTCTTCAGTTTTTTTCTTTTTCTCCATCAGAGTACTTGGCAGGTTTTCCCCCAGGGGGGCCAGAAAACAGCCTCAGTGCCATAACGTTAGAATGGCAAAGGCCGGTGCTCCTTGGCTAGTCTGTTCCCACCACTCCAGTTACTTGTCATCTCAGAAGGCAAGGAGACCCGTTGTTCTGGCATTGCCCTGGCCAAGCCAACTCTGGAACAGGTAGTGAACTGCCACCTTCTGCAGTTGGCTGGGAGTCTGGGTCCCAGTAGCCTGCCGGAGAAACAAGCCCATCTGGGGAGTTGAAATGCTGCCCCAGAGATGCCAGACCTGAGCGGCTTGTTAGGGGAGACTGCGGCGAGTGGCTCCATGATTTGGGAGACACATGCAAGTTTGCGGCTTGTCGGGAAGTAGAAGGCGTTCTGTTAGCTTGTTGCTGAACCCTTAACCTTTATCGTTCACTTGCAAGTTAACTGAGGAGGAAGCATGTGGTGTTCACAGATGTGAGCAAACTGCGGAATTCACTAAACCACATAGGAGAAAGAATTGTGCCCAGGCTTTTAAAGACCCTCAGAAGATGGTCACGGAAAATGTGACCTGGAAAGCCTCCTGTTCATTTGTCTCAGGTCCTTCATGGGTATTTCTTCAGTCCTTGACATGTGACACAACTCCAACCACAATGACAGACATGGGCAAGCAGCTTAGGGCTGTGACTAGCACATAGAAAGCCCTTGTGCAGAAGAAGAAAGGCCACCATGGGCCCCTGAACAACTAACCGAGGTCCACAGCTTGGGGGGCAGAACTGACTGCATTCAGGTCCCAGGGGGAACCCACTGTATGCACACCCACAAGTCACAAACTGTATTACCACACAAAGAGAACTGGACCTTCCAGACTTTTTATCTTGACAGTGGCCTGACTACATCACATGTCTGATAACTGGCTGAGCAGCCTTTAAGAATCTCTCCAAACATCTTTTCCCAGCTTTCCAAAACAAAGCTTTCGTTATTAAAAAAATGAACTACAAGCGCCCTGCCTTCGACATGTTCTGAAGGAACTCTAATTTTTCCTATTTTTCTCTCTCTGCAAATTCTGCTACCCACCCTTCCTTTTCGGTATCTGTTGTGGCAAATCCCTGGCCTTGATCTGCCGCAGGATGTGGCCTCTGGAGTAGTCATTTCCTCTCCATCTCCTCGGGGCCGTTCCCATCTTGTTTTTCGTGGCGCTGGCAACAGGAAGGCACATTGAATAGCGGCGCTGAAACGGCACTCTGTTGTTTATTTTATTACTGTGGATTTGTCTCTGCCTAATAATTAGCGTTTCCGGCTTTCTGCATTTATTTGCCAAAATATTTGCAGGGCTTTCGTGAACAAATAAGGGAGTTTTCAGACAGCACTGACCACTGCCTTGTAGGCTGAGCAACCTCCTGACCGCCTGAGGCTTTTGAGATGAATTTATTCAGGGAAAGAATATCCCAGTAAGGGAAAGAAAAGTCTAATCACTAGCCTCCGGCTGTGGTATCTCAGTCATCCCAGTTTTAGGATGGTTGAAGCAGTACAGTGTCCTTCAAATGGGGTAGGTTATTGTTGAAGGGTGCAGAGACCCCAGCTTGTGCTGGCAAAAGTCCAGCCCTGAGGCACCCCATCTTGGCAGGGTTTGGTGTCTGGGGCTTCTTTACTTATGACAGGAGATGGTGTTTGTGCTCAGCGTGGCTGATAGAATTCTGCCTGCAGGTTAGATGAAAGAAAATGAATGCATTAAATACGTTGTCAATTCTAAAACCTCATGGCAGTGTTATGCCAGGCCTGATGGATGCTCTCTGGAAGGCTTGACTAAGAAGAAACCCTGGTCACTCTGTGTAGGTTAAAGGGTCACGCAGGTGATTCTTCTGCTGCATGATGCATATCACTGTATGCGCGTGCGCAGATATTTGTAGTGTGTGAGTGAGGCCACACATGGGCACAAAGATCATAGGACAACTTTCTAAAATTAGTTCTTTCCTTCCACTCTGTGGGCGCCACATATCAAGCCCAAGTTTACAGTTCAGCAGAGAGCACCTTTATCTACCAAGCCATCTTGCTTGTTCCAAAAGCCAAGATTTTTAATGGAACATTCCCCCGATGCAATACTGGGAGCTTCTTCACTATTCTTAAAATAATATTACATGAATGCAGGTCCACTACCCCTGCTCTGAGGTGTCCCTATATCTGTGCACAGAGTTCACTTGGTTGACAGTGACACTTCAAGACCCTCCTGTCTATTCTAACCTAGAACATCCTCCCAGTTCTGTTGACCCTTCCATTCCAATTTGCTTAATCTTGTAAATTTGCTGTAAGTGGCTTTGCTGCTTCCAGTGTGGTCGGATGAGATGGCCATGCAGCTGCGCAGGCTATAGAGTAGACTTGAAATTATGTTCCTTCACGTCATGTGGGGGGTGTGCATGAAGATATGACTATACTAAGAGGAAACTGCTTTTTAAAAAGGCACAAGGAACTCAGTAGGCTTGCTACCATGTTCTGTACATACAGAACCACCTTGTTTTATGTGTCTTCTTGGGCCAGACAAACTGTAAGGAACTTCCACTACTCTATCCCAAATTCATAATGAAATAATAGATTTAAAGGAGTTCACCTGTGAGAATTTTGTTTAGAAAAGGAAGGCCCAGATGTGTCTTAGTCTCAACAGCTGCTTCTGATGCTTGCCATGGTCTCGTTGCGACAGCCAGCCAGAGGTTCCAGTGGAAAGAAAATTTCAACAGTCCCATTTTAGATCTGATAAACAGTAGAAATAAGAACTTCCTCGAAAATAGGTGTGCTTCCAACCAGTCTCTGTCTTGAAGCACTGGATAATTTTATGTTTTAAGTCTCAATTTTTTCTTTGTAATAGTTTAGAAAACTAAAATTAAAAATTCAAATTTATTTTATACATCCAAAATAAACATGCAGATATATTGAATAATCTGGTTCAAGTTACACTAGTATGACATATTGATATTCTAATTCACAGCTCTTGTTTTAAATTTATTCCTGCAATTTGTGATGCTCAAGATATCAAAGACTTATTTATTTCATGGAGTTACTGACTAAAACCTGGAATCTCCCAATTAAATTCGCTTTAATCTTTTATTTTGTTCCTATGTATTTGTTTGGGGTTACTGTTAAAACATGTCGTAGGAGCAGTAATAGAAGAAGCCATTCTGCTGAATGGATCTGTTTACCCCCATATTTGATGATAATCATAGAAGGATCTAGAGAGGTCAGGAGGAGCACAGTAGGCCCCTTCTCAGCATGGCTGGGCAATGTCCCCTTGACCAGTTGTGACGTCACTATTTTAGAGGTGAAGCTCTTCTCTGCCAGGTAAAGACTTTAGGGACACAGCAGGGCACAGAGCCAGCTAGGGAACAGGCGGCTGTATATTTCCTGGTCAGGGTTCAGGAAAGTGATGTCTTGGAAGTCAAATTATGGTAGATGTGATTAGTAGGAGAGTTTTTAAGGAATAAAGAAATGTTCTTTAAAGGGCTTTGACCACAGCAAAGCTGGGCTGACTGGGTGAGGCCTGTGTCTCTCATGCTTCAGCCTCTCTGCTTAGCACTCCCATTGACAGACACCGAGCTTCCTTCCTGTCCAGTCTAGCCTTCTTCCACTTCACGCTTTTATCTCTCTGCCTTGGCAAGCCGTTCCCCAGACAACTACACTTCTCTACCCTTCACCCTTCTCGAGAGGGAGGAAACTAGTTTAGTATGAAGAGCAGGGAAATGATCTCATGTTCTGTCTCAGTGCCACATTGATGTTAGGTTATGATAATCTTAGATGATGGTGTCTAACCTTAGTAAAAAAAAATCCAGTTTTTAGCTCTTTGAGTTAGATTATTAAAATGGCAATAACACATAAAAATATATAATTGTGTCATACACACTTTAAATATTTTTATTTTCATTGTTCTTTCTGCAGATATCCATAGGAAAAGCTTTGAACTAAAACTTTTCAGGGTCTGTTTATCTAAATCCATTCAGTTGGATGGATGGCTGAGATTGGAGGGGGCAGAGACAGTTTTGCCAAAAGTCAGTGTGGGGGCCTCTGGTAATGTATCGAGCTTGCATATGGAATTCAGGAACCTGGCAAAAGTACAGATATTCATCATAGCATCATAGATGATGCATGTATGCATCAGATTGCCCTAGGATCCCAACAGCCAGCTTAGGTCATGTGGTTAGAGATCTCCAATGTTGCAGAAGGGCTGTCCTGCAAAGACTGAGAGATTTCCAAGACCCACGGCATAGCAACATGTAAGGAACCAAGCTACTATCTAAGCGCCTCAGCATTTCCAGCCTTAGCAAGCATGCTTACATGTTCTTAAGCATGATAACTTACATTTTTTTAACTCTTCTCTTTCTCTGGGTCATCCTCAATAAAGCATCTCCAGAAATACAGCCATTGGAAATCAGAATATAGAGAATCTCTTTTCTCTAAAAGAAGGTTCAGGTCGATCTACAAATATTAGCTGGGGTTTTTAACTTCACTCCATTCGGTAGCACAACACCTGAATTGATTCCATGTGAACTGCTTTTTTGACCTTAGTGCAGACATGTCATTTGTTGAGTACTTAGTATTGTGGGGTCCAGTCGAGCTGTGAAGCTCTGCAAATTAACCTCTAATTTGAGCCGCAATTCCTGTCTGTCAGCAAGGATGACAAAGCCTACTGTGGTACCTGCTTCTGAGTGGCGGGAGAGTGGTAGAGGCTCAACTGTGATTTGTGGCGGCCGAGAGCTCTTTAGAGAAATGGGCTTTGCTGAAAGATCTGGTTCCAGGCCACATGGTCACCAAATGATTGCTCAGCTACGCACCTGTAGGCAACACTTAATACTTTGGCATGTGCTGGGCAGCACTTCCTGATAAGCCAGACCGAAGCCATGGTTTGGCAGTAGAGGGCACTCCCAACTTGGAAGCAGAATAGGTTAGCTTTGTCTGGCTGAGAAAGCACTCAGTATTCCTCCCAGGGTTTTACTAATGACTCAGTTTCTCCTTGTTCTTAAAAAACTAAAGTTCAGTTTTAAGGCTTGTACCTAGATGGAGCATTTGATATAATGAAGGTCACATGCCCAATTGTGTCTTTCTAAGAGAGCACAACTTTCAAGTTATTTATATTTCACTCATTTTCTTTATGCGTTTAATTACTTAAAATGCTATGTAATTTATCGAGAGTATAACCTTGATAAACCTAACTCAAATAAATGATTACTGTAGATTCTAAATTCTAGGATGCAACTAAGTTGGAGACAAAGAAGAAGAAAGAACATTAAAATAAAATATAACACCTGACAGGTGCATTTATACCAAATTGCAGTGATTTTGTCCAATTTTTGTGTGAAATTGCAGAATGGCGTCTGTTCTGTTGCCAGTCAGTTCCGTGTAACCATGCTGTTTTAAATCTGTGCTGAGAGCTTGGGACTTTTTTCTTGGCCATTTGCCCTTGCAGGAAATGTCAATGTGAAAATCTGACCCCACTGTGAGGTGCCGAATGATTTTTTTTATTTAAATGCTTCCCATGTCTATTTTTAATACCAGTCTCTCACCACAAAGAGTTCTCTGATATATGTGCTATGTGCATGAAGTTGTGGAGTTCTTCCCACCCCCTTTTCTTTGTGGGTCAGCATAAACTCCCATAGGGGGGAGAAAATATTACTGAGAATTCTTTACACGTGTGTGCATGTGTGCGTGTGTGTGTGTGTGTGTTTCACTCCAATTTGATTTGAACTGAGTTTTTCTTAAAGCATGAATGCAGGGGCTTATTGCCGAAAGTGCGCATGCACCTGTGGGCCCAGCCTCTGGCAGGAGGAGACCTGGTTTTTCACTCTGCCTTTCCAGGAAAGGTCAGTCGGCCTGCTTCCCCTGCCTGCCGGCCTCCCTGTTACACTCACCGTTACTCTCCCTTAAGGAAAAAGAAGAATACGAATTGTGAGCTGGGACTCGAAGACAAAATGGGTGCCCTGCCAGCTCCCAGGGATGCTCAGCTCACTGCTGGCAAACCTAGCACATTTTCCTGACCTGGGCTATAAAAAAAACTTCTTTTCAGTTTTGCTTGTTTGTTTGTTTGGTAGGTTGGTTGGGATACCTACAAACAAGGTCTTAGGTAGCCCAAGCTAGCCTCAAAACAGTGTTGCTGCCCCTGCACCCCCAGTGCTAGCATTAAAGTGAGTCAGCAGCCCTGGCTTTAGGTTTTTTTAAATTACTTCATGCACACATAAGGCTATATGTAAGACATAAATAAGTTATAAAGAAATCAAACATACTTGTATATACCAAATACACAATCCAAGAATGAAAATAGAGGATAACATACTAACCTGTTTGGGGTTCTTACTTGTTTCCTTTATCATTAAATTAATGTTCTGTGTCTTTCAGTTGTCTATTAGAAAGTTAAGAATAGCATTCAGGTTTTTAGCCCACACTGGAGTTAGGGAAGGCTTTGTTTATTTGCTTGTCTGAGATTGGGCCTAACTGTATAGCCTGTGATGGTTTAGAACTCACTATGTGGTCAAGACTATCCTCAAACTTGCAATGTTTCTGCCTCTGTGTCCCAAGTATTGATATTACAGGCATGCACAGCTATGTTCAGCTCAGCAGTAGTTATTTTTAAATAGTAGACGAGGCCACACTAAAGTCTTTTCCTGGAGAGCTGAGCCAACTTACTATCAAAACTGTTTTTTCCTGGAGAGCTGAGCCAACTTACTATCAAAACTGTGGTTCTCTTCCCTTTGTGTCTCTGTGGGCCATGGAGGTTCCTTCGTGTTGTTTCGGGGCAGGCACTCAGGAACCGCCTGTGTCCTTGGCCATCTAGATTTCCATCCCATGGGGATGCGCATGGTGGGAAGGTTGTGTGGCTCTTTAGGAAGCCTGTGCAGATTCAACATCTCTAATCCAAAAGTCTGAAATCTAAGGTGCTCCAAAATCTGAAAACTTTTTGAACACTGATATGGTACCACAAGTGAAAAACTCCATGTTATCAAACTTTTAAAACATTTGTTTTGCTAGTTTTATAGCATGGAAAATTAACAGGTTTTAATATGACACTGCATACATATGGGTCATTTTATTTTGTTCATGATTTATTCCTCCAAAATCTTCCCTGCTCCCTCTCCTACTATGTAGATTATGCATATGAGAGAAAATATGCATTATTTTGGCTTTTGTCTGCATATTCCCCTCTTGTACCTTCCTCTAGGCCCCCACATAGTCTTCCTATGTGTCCATGTTCACAGATGTGTACACAGCACATCTAGGTTCTGTGTATAAGGAAAACACACACGTGTCTTTCTCAGTGTGTGTTGGTGTGCACGTGTGGATGTGGATATGTGAGTGTGGAGGCCTGAGGGTGATGTGGAGTCATCCTCGATCATTCTTCTCCCTTATTCCTTGAGGCTGGCTCTCTCATTAAACCCCGAGCTCCCCAGGAGCTCTAGTTTGGCTCCCACTTTACTCTGGGGGAATCTCCTGTTTCCCCAGATGTGTTTGTTTCTGTTTAGATGTATTGCCCATTTTTAATTAGGTTTTTTTTTTTTTTTTTTTTTGGTGTTTTGTTATTGAGTGTTTAGAGTCTTACGTACCCTGGTCATCAACCCCTTGCCCCAGATGTAGTTAGTATTTTCTCCCAGTCTGTACATTGCCTCTTCCCTTGGGCCACTCATTTCTTTTTCTATGCACCATCTTTTTGGTTTGATGTAGTTACAATGGTCTGTTATTGTTTTTGTTTCCCTGCTTTGGGAAGTTTTTTAAGAAATTTTTGCCCCCTGCAACATCCTGAAGCATTTCCCAAATTATTTCACAGATCCAAGTCTTTCATCTATTTTAACCCATTTGGATTTTCAAGAAATGCTAAGGGATAGAGATGTAGTGTTTTGTTTTGTTTTGTTTTGTTTGCATATGGATACTACTTTTCTCAGTACTATTTTGGGGCGGGGGGGGGGGAGCTATCTTCAGTGAATTAGCGGAAGTCGGTTGGCTGTAACTGCATGAATTTATGTCTAGCCTACCTTCTGCTTCACTGGCTGTTGTCTTCATGCCAACACCACACCATGATTACTGTAGGTTTGTACTAGATTTCAGGTAGGATAGTGTTGCCTGCTCTGTTCGTTTTCTAGATAAAATGTCTTTGTTTATCTGGTGTTATAATCCCATTTAATATTTTGCTATACTTTTTCTCTGTTTTCTTTTGAAAATTTAATTTCTGCATGTAGATTTAAAAATAAAATGGTATTGGGCTGGAGAGGTGGCTCAGGGGTTAAGCCTCCGCCTTGCAGGCGGAAGGTCCTGAGTTCGGATCCCAGATCCCACGTATAGACGCCAGGTGGAAACGGGGGCGGCCTGCACTTCTGGTCCTGGTAGGGCGGAGCCTGTGAATCCCGGGGCAGAAGGAGGTGGAGGCGTCCATGGTGGTTCGCGAATTTGTCTGTGGTTCTACACATACACAGACACACACACACACAGAGACACACACACGCGCGCACATACACACGCACATGTGCACAGTTGAATAAATAATAATAAAAAATTAAAAAAAATGGTCTTACTGATTCTTAGAATTCTTATTTAAAGAAAGAGATTCTGGAGAGGGAAGATAGGAACATGCATGTCACGCCACAGGCGTGGTGCTCAGGGGACAGTTTCAGATGTTCCTTTTCTTTCTGCCATGTGGGTATCAAACTCAGCTCTCATGTCTGCAAGCACGCACATACACCACTGAGCCATCACATTGGCACAGACGTCATTTTAGTTTACAATTTATGCTTTGATTCCAATGTTGTATTTTTAGCACCTTTCCATGTTGGCAAATATGTAGAACTTTTTAAGAATAATTATTGATACATGTGTCAGGTTGACAGTTGAAGGTTTGTGCTCATGGTGGGTGGAGCTAGTCCCTGGGTAAGGGAATGAAATGGAAAGAACTGTTTAGAAAGAGGTCAATGCTGGTCTGGCAAGTAGGGACTGTCCCCAACCATTATGTGGAGATGACGTGGCCAGTTCCCTCGGCCCTTTGGTGGTAGTACATACCTGCCAGTTGTAACCGGACTATCACAAGAAAACTGTTGCCTTAAACAGTTTCGTGGAATTTATCAGCAACTTGCAATGTAACTGCTATGAGATTTTATTCTTTTCTGGAAAAGAATTAAAATCAATCATCATAAAAAACTTTTTTTAAATTCAATTGTGCGTGTGTGTATTCAATTTGTGTGTGTGTGTGTGTGTGTGTGTGTGTGTGTGTGTGTGTAGAACCACGGACGAATTCCGGAACCACCATGGACGCCTCCACCTCCTCCTGTTTACTCTGCCCGGGGATTCACAGACTCTGTCCTATCAGGACCAGAAACGCAGGCCGCCCCCGCTTCCGCCGGCGTCTATACGTGGGGTCTAGATCCGAACTCAGGACTTTCCGCCTGCAAGGCAGAGGCTTAACCCCTGAGCCACTTCTCCAGCCCCCACTTAAAAAAAATTTTTTTAAAAAAGCCACTCAAAACCTGAGAAGCAACTGCTGCCAATATTTGGTGAACATCATTTTAGACAGAAAAAATATTATGAACTTGTTATCCTTAAGCTTAACTATTATATTTATAATTGTTTAACTTCATTTTACTCATCCTAAGAAATAGTGGAAGAAGTTAAGGATATACCAAAGAAAAGTCCCTGGATTTTTAGATAATCACTTTTTTAAAACAAAGGAAACATAGAAGCTGCGTTGGCTTTGGGAATGAACCAGGGCACCTTGGTTTGCATGAGGCACATTTGTATGCTCAGCTGTCTCACCAACCTCTCGTTTCCTTAGTCTTTCTAACTTTAAGAAATTCATTAAGTAGTTGAGTCAGTTTTCCTCTAAATCACCTTAGCTCCTGATCCCACGATAGAGGTCCTGTGCAACTGTCAAAGCTCTCTCCTTGGATCCCAAGAAAATTCATTATTTCTCTCGTCCCTCTCCACTGTTCCCAGCTCTCATTAGGCTTACAAGTAGAGCCATGAAATCAGGTTGAATCTGCGTTGTGAGTAGCCATCCATTTCCTGCACTGTTCTTCCTGGTGAGTTCACGTGAAGAGAGCCTGTTAATCCGAACACTAGAAGTAGCTACTTTTTCTGAACCGGAGGCACCTTCTGGATCCTGCTAGTGTCTGAGCAGGAACATTATTATCTCTGGATTTTAAAATGATAGTAGGCCAGACTTTGTTCTCAAAGTCAGGTTTATAATTGCTTCTAAAATCAACCAAGGTTACAGAATATGGGGCATTAAATTCAGTATATGATATAGGTACATCTCTGCAAGTGTTCTCATTAAAAAAAAACAATGGAGGATATCACAGTGAATTTGAAAGAGCACTCTTTGATTATTATTATTTTTTTTTAACCAGAAACCACACAAGCAATGGAATCTCAATTAAAGTTGGCTTTAAGATACAGAGTCATGCGTTCTCAGGACCACAGGCTTCAAATAAATGAATAAATGGAAGCATCACCTTTACTCACAGTTTATACCACATATCACCAAGTTATCCATTATTTCTTAAATTGTTTTAAGTTGTGGGTTTTAGAGTAGCAAAAAATGAAGAAGTACAAAATGTTACAACCGTGTTCCTTCCCTCACAGCTCTGTCAGGGCTGGGGCCAAAGTAGTAGATGGTTCTCAGGACTGAGGCAGGTCCAACCTGTGGTTGTCATAAGGCACCAAATACAGAAATTTGGTCATTCAAATGCAAAAGCTGATGATATTCATTGGTAGCCTGTACACAAGTTCCAAATGTGCTAAAAATTTCTTTCTCTGGTAAAAATGCAGCACTGTTTTTTGTATGTGGCTTTAACTTTATCAGATTCTAGGAATTTTGGAAACTGTGGCTATTGTAGAAAAATTACTTTTTTCCAAGTCTTTCATATTTTAACTGGCTTTTCATTGTGTGGAATCAGTGTTTCTACGAAGAAAAAGATGACAACTCTAGAATTATGTGAAACATTTAAATTTGTCTTAAAGAGTTGGCGTTCCTAACCTGCAGAGCAGGAGGATCCAGAGTTAAAAGTCGAGGCGCGTTGCTGAAGTTAGGGTTGCTTCCTCACTGTCGGAAGCCATGCTGTGTCCCACGTGAGATGATGCAGAAACTTCTTGGTCACAATTTGTTTGCAATAATAATCAAGGAAGTGGACACTAAAGTATAAGCCTCATATCTGTATTTTCAAGGATGGTTTCAAGTCTGAATATATCCATGGACAGAGATGTGTACCAGATTTATCAATTGCCTGAAGTGGCGAGTATTTTAGATTTCAGGCAGATACTTGAAACATAGGGCTGGAACTCAATCTAGGGAGTGCTGTTGGAAATTGAAGCGCCCATGAGAAAGAGAGCTGCTATCCCTGGGAGCCCAGCTAGGAGGTAGCATCTTAAAATATAAAGCAACAATCCCAGACAGAGTATCGTAGACTCACTCGCTGTGCAGCACATGTTGTCGGGCATCCAGGAGGTCTCGGAGCTGCTTCAGCTGAGATCTGTGTGCAGACTGGGTTTAGTTTGGGCATTGCCTGGTGTGAAACAGAACGCCATCCTGAGAGTGTGCACAACCTGTGTGGCCTGGCCAGTAGCCAGCCTTTTGGTTCCTCCCCTTCTCAACTCATGACTGTGTGATATCTGTAGGAGGGACCCTTCTCGCTGGATTAATTAAACAACTAAACTGGATTTAATTGTTGGAATGGACATGTACTGAGCTCTCAGCAAGATCTGTATATATCCATAGCATATGTACTTTGAGTATGCCTATTAATTGAGCCCTTCTTTTAAAGGCTCTTTAGGTTCCTTCGTCTCGTCTTTTGCTTATAATGGTGTTTTGTTGCTGATGATGTTGTTCAGACAGGATCTTGCCATGTAGTCTGGGCTGGCCTTGCATTGAATGTTAGGCTAGGCTGCCTTCAGACTCAACAACTGATCCTCTTGGTCTAGCCTTCTGAGTACTGGGGCTTCAAGAATGTAGGACCAATGCTGGCCCTCCACATCATTCTACTTTTAGCCATTTGCATATCGATGTCTATCATGCCTATCATGATACCGTGCAGAAAGTGCTTGCTTGAATGCATATACTACTCCATAGATGATAGAAGGGATGATATTAGAGGAGAAATAGCATGTGGAGCTGAGAGGTACGCAGTTAATCTTGACATAAATAATAATCTTCCTGTCTTGGGTGCCCTAGGCATGTTCTTATGGTTCATCTCGGTGCTTTCTACATACGCATACACCATAATGTCAACTTTACTGATAAGTTTCTCACTTACCTGTAGGCCTTCATTCCGTGACACCATGCAGTCTGACTGTGCGCATCCCCTGTCTGATTCATCCTCCAGGTGTGCCACATCAGTTTCTCCCTTCTCTCTTCTGAGGTGCATGGAGCAGCGCGCTAGCATGGTGGTCACGGCACTGCAGAGCTGGGCTCCTCTCCTGCTCTGTGCCATAGCTTCATACGTGCCACTTTCTGAGTGGTCAAAGCAAGAGTGTTGCGCTTGGATTTCTGGATTTAAAGGAAAACAAAATATGTTAATGGGTGAGGCTTAACCTCAGTGTTTACCAGCTGCTGTGCATTGTGAATCAGTAAGCAGGAAGTAAAAGACAATTCAATAAAATGAGAGTATGTGAGGGACAAAGTCTGGGGAACATTAAGAGCCATGAGAGTTGACCTTTTAATTCTTCGTTTGCATTTTAATTCACAATTTTATGCCCTATATTGAAAAAATAGCATTAGAGGAGGTGAAGGAAAAGAGAAAGTGTTCTAAAGGTTACTTGGAGTGTGGGATGAATTTAAATGTCTCGAGAGGATGCCTTTGACCTACATGTGCTCTATCCGCAGTTACCTAGAGCAGAGGCATCTTGGGCAGGGAGAGCACGTGATTCTGAGCCAGTGGAGGATTCTTTACTGGTTAATGCACTCAGAGAGATGAGCTGCGGAGGCAATTACATACAACTAGTTTAAGTCACACGAGACCCTGGCACTTTTTGGAAAGTAAAGCAGAGATATATAAATATGTGAAACTGCCTTTACCCTCAAACATTTGCTGTAAGAGTTGGGCTTCCTAAGAGCAAGAGCGATCCTATTCTTTATGTACCAGTTTCTGCTATGCCACATGGGCACTTCACAAGCAAGTGGTATGTCTAGCACAAAATCATATATTAATGCATGGATGGTGAAGCCCTTAATTCTAACACATTGAAAGTGGGTGTCTTTCAGTGCACAGAACATTATCTAGTAGTTTTCCACTGTGTTATTTTTAACTGAGGCTTTTTATAACACAATGATGCCAATTAATAATTTTTCCACTTCCCAGAAGCTAGTCATCATAAATATCATATTAAAAAATGTTATCAATAACATGAATGGTGATTTTTTTATTCTGTTAGTGAAGTGGATCCTGCTGATATATATCCCTGTTGAATATTGTATATATCCATTCCTGTAAGATTATTGGCCTTAGTTATTTGCCCATGGCATGTTAAAGAACATGCATAGTATAAGAAAGAAGAGAATAAATTATGAATAAAATAAAATATGGTATCTCCCCTAGTTCTATGATGTGGTAAATTGTATTGCTGGAGTCTATTAACACTGTTAGAGCTCCAGAAAATTCTTGTAACAGAATTCCAAGGTTTTCCTTATCTTACCCTTAAATTTCACTAATTCAACTGGTGTCTACCATAAGCAGGGCAATCCCTTCTCACCTCTGTGTATTCATGATGTGAGGATGGCTGAATCCCTAGGGTCTCAGGGTGAGCTGTTAACTAGGTATGGCCAACACCATATACCGTTTTGGGGTGGTGCATGTTCTTTTATTAGCCGGAACTTGTCAAGTAGATTAGGCAGCTGGCCTGTGAACCCCAGGAATCGGCGCCAGCATTTTGTTAAAATATGTGTTCCAGGGACTGAACTCAGGTCTTTGTGTTTGAAAGAAAAGAGCATGACTGAATGACCTATTTCCCCAGCCCAGGTTTAGAAAATATATAATTCTTTATGACAGCAATGTAGTGGGTCTAGTTCGAAGTTCAGAACTCTAACATCTCATGCATAAATGGACATTACACAAGTTATTTAGCTGGAAAGGAACATGTGCTTACTAAATGCTGAGATTTGTTTTCAATCCTGTCACCAGTTAGGCCCAGGCAAATTTGCTGGTAAATTTCCATCTCTACTGCTCAGGTCAGTCAGCTTGAAAGGGATATTGTTCATGTTTTACAAATGGGTTAGAAATTCCTCTGAAACTCTTTCCTAAAGCATTTATTTTCTAAGTTTTGATAGTTTACTCAGATTTTTCCCCATAGATTAACACCTTCCAGCAGTTTTGACAACAGAATCGTGTCTCAATAGAAACATTTCCAAGTATCCAGTCTCAATTTTCTGCAGCCTTCATCTTTGGCCTCGGATAGATGGATCAAATGTTTATTTTCACAAATCTTTGCTCCTTCGACCCTTACATTGACATGGGGACAAACACACACACACACACACACACACACACACACACACACACACACACGCATAGAGGTTAGCATATTTGGACTACAGTCCTGCCATTTTCTAAGAGAGAACTTTCCACTCGCCTCCTAAGCTATTCCATTCGTATGTGGGTAAGTGACCCACATTACAGGAGTAAGAAGCTGCTCGTGGTCCTCTTCTTCCCGTTACAGCTTGTCATCATCATGTTAGATATAGGATCTGTATGTTAGCTGACTAGGAATGATTGGGTATTTTTCAACAATATTCCCCTTGGCTCATACTTACAGTCTTGTACAAGTTTCCATTTATTGGTGCATGCTTGTTGCTAGGCGTGTAGTTTCATGTCATTAACATTAAATCTTTGCAGCAATACTGTAAAGTGGTTATTATTGGGCTCCAAAGCAATGTCAGTGAACGCATAGGTAGATTATTCAGTGTGCTGAATACAAAACCATGTGCTGCCCTTGACTTGGGCAAAATCAGACTTGGTTGTCTTGATTAGACAGCAGTGCATCAGAGCACATACACATAATTAAAGATCTGAAGAGGGGAAAACACCTGCAGGGACCATGGTGTCATGGTAGAAATGTTAGTTGTCATGCACAGGCTAACGTGCTGGTTAATGTGGATGTTGAGAAGGTAGCGGCACCGTAGGAGGTGGGACCTTGCTGGAGAAGGACACCACAGTGGTAGCCTCTGAGGCTGGGAAGCCCCACGCCACTCTCACCAGCAGTCTGATCCAGCAGTTTGCTCCTTCTGACTCCACGATGTCTGCTGTGACCTCAGCCAGCTGCAGCCATACCTTTCCCACCATAGTGGATACATTTCTCCTCTGGAACCATAAACAAAATAAATCTCATTTCTTCCCCTTATCTAAACACTGTCTCACAACAGCAGAAAGAAAACTACTCTACATATTAGCCACAAAGCTGAGAAAATACCTCCTGCAGGAGTCAGGCCCCAGGTTGTATTCAAGTCATCCTGCAGAGAGCGCCCAGGCTGCTTAGCAGACAGGGAAGACAAAGGTCACACAAGCTCTGGAGGGGGCTGCACGCTTGGGCAGTAACATGAAGCTGGCCAGGTTGTATCCCTTGACAAAATGCACTTGGGTTTTCTACTGTGCAATAAATAACATGCTTCGCTTCCTTAGAAGGCCATCAGCTTGCCCATCACTCTCAACCTTACCAGACACACTTGGCACAGCATACAGTGGAGTATTGTTGCATCTTACAATTTACCAAGAGAAGTAGAAAATCTGGTTTTGTATCTATTCAGTGTGTAATTGCATTGTAATTAATATAAAAATCTCTGAATTTGAGACATTGACCTCTTAAAAAATTGTAGCCCAGGCTGGTGTAGACCATAGTCTTACTTCTAGGCTTCTTGAGCTCCCCAGCTCAAGTCTTCTTTGTGCAGTCTCAGTTTGCCTGAGAGACGCATATGTGCAGTTTACAGCTCTGTCCCAGTGTCCCCCCAGCTCAGCATCCACCGTAGTTTCATTGTTTTTAATAAACTATTCTTATTAGTAATAGCTATACTTAACAGAAGCCAGAATGGATTTGATGGGTATCATTTTATACTTTCAGATTTTGCTTTTGCACTTGATCAAACCACACTTGGACATTTGATTGAATCCAAAACTTAGAGCTGCCACTTGAAGGAAGCTTGCAGCATTACAGTGTAGTAAAAATGGAGTTTGATAGTGATGTCAGACATGTGCTGCAGTCAGACATGATGCTGTGCCCACCACCCTGCTTGTTGAAGCACACAGCCGTGCTGCCTTCTGAGCTGTGAGGTCTGGTAACACTCAAAACTGGCAGTGAGCATGGTCAGTTGGAAGTTCTGTTAGCCACATGTTAAACAAGCATGGAAAACCAAGACTGAACACTTTCATGGTTCTTTAAAATGCTTCTTTCACTTATTGTTTAGTATGAACCTGTTGCTACTTATTTTATTTGATAATCTTGTGTGTGTGTGTGTGTGTGTGTGTGTGTGTGTGTGTGTGTGTTTGTGTGTATTTCTGTGTGTACCTGTATGTATCAGTGGGTACTGTGTGTGCTTGTGGAGACCCAAGGGTAACTTGGGAATCACCCTGAATTGTGCTACCTCCTCTTTGATTTACTCTGGAGTTTCCCAAATTCTGTCTTCCAGAGCTAGAAGTCCAGGCCACCACCATTTCCTTCTGGTGTTTTTACATGAGATCTAAAATCTGAACTCAGAACCTCAGGATCATCTGCTTGAGAGGCAGAGGCTTAATCCCTGAGCCATCTCTCTCTCTAGCCCCCATTGTCTGATAATCTTTTAGGACATCCTTTTAGCAATAATAAGAAATATTAAAAGGCATTTAACATCTAGGCTTACTATTCTGTCCCAGGTCCCCTAGACTCTTGGCTTTCTCTTAGTACCGGATTCATCCACCCAGCTTCAAGTACGCCCACAGGTTTAACAGTCCTAATACCCTTCAGAAGTCCAGTTTCTGTTGATGCTCAAGGTATTTCCATAATTGTACTTCCTGTAGAATAAAAACCAAGCTGCATATTTCCAAAAGAAAATAGCAAAGCGTAAGCATCCCCATTCTGAAAATGCATACTGAGTCCGACTGAGTCCGAGACAGAAAGATCGTAACAAAGCAAGGCTTGAAACAAAAGGTCCGAAAAAAGTCTGTTGCTCCATCCAGATTTGGGGAGATTTTGACATCGTCTGGGTCCAGAGGCTTTTCTATTAAAGTCCATGGTGCTTTTTCGTCTAATGGTGCTAATCTCAAACACTTTCTGTGCCCCTGTCTAAAACTTTAATGGCAAGATTAGTTCACCAGGTTCATACTCCTTCTTGACCAACCTACAGATTTTTTTACAGCTTTCTACTCTTTTTTGTTATAAGTTTATATGTCTAAATATATGAGCGGTAATCATGTTATACTATCTAGAACTTTCTTCCACCATACAGATTACTTTTGAATTCAGTCTCACATTCTTTGCCAGAATAAAACACAAATGGCCTCTAGCCAGTGCCTGATATACCAGCACATGCATGCACACACATGTACACAAAAAAAGTAAATAAATGCATGGAGAACTTAAAAATTTAAAAATCTGTAAAAATGACCAAAGATGTCGTCTTCCCTTCATAGAGCTCAACATAACTGTCTCCTACCATTTCCCTCCCTTTCATATGCTATTTTAAGTCTTAAGGGAGGTAATTATAAGTGCCTTCCCTTGTCGTGCATAGTGTTTCCAGTGAGATCAGACAAATCCAGATGTGATTCACATGGTACTTCAAAAATTCTGAGGCCTGGCTATGGTGGTGCATCCCCCTTCCTTAAAATTGGTGGGTCACCAGTGGCATGAGAGGTAGGTGCAAGGCTGATTAGGATTATGAGATGAGGTCTGTCCTCCTTGGTGATCTTCAGGCCTGGTGAGTCCACTCACCTAAGGAACCCAGTTCTCAGTACCAGCTTTCTATATTAATTCCTTTTCTCGTTGCTGGGACCATGTACCCAACAAGGGTATTTTTGCTTTCTGTATCAGGGTTACAGTCCATTGTAGCAGGAAAGCATTGTAGCAAACAACTTGAAAACAGGAGCGGGAAGCTACTTGCTTGTGTCCCAGTGGCTCAGTGAGTGCTGGCGTTCTCCATTTCCTTCCGTCAGTTCAATCTCAGAGTTCAGCTCGTGGGTCGCTTCCACCCGTGTTCCCTCAGGCTTTTCCCTCCCCAGTTAATCCTCTCTGAATTAATGGTCCATGTGTCTATTAATCCAGTCAACTTGCCAATAAAGATTGATCATGAATTGGAAAGTTTTGCTGTTTCTTAAAAATTATTGAAAATAATTCTTCAAATCAAAACAGTGCCTTCACTTTTACCTGGCAAAATAAGACTGATTTCCTGACCAATGAATAAATCTTTCTTTAAATATTACCAGCAAACTAAAACTGATTTCCTAACCAATAAATAAATATTTCAGAGATATATAACATTAAATTTTATAGTATCCCCCAGTGTACAAAATAAGTTTTCCCACTGTCTCAATGGAGAGTTACAAGTTTCTTAACTCTGGCCCCAATACCTTTCAAGTTGACTCTTAACTGTAGGCTTGAAATCTGGGTTCTTACTCAAATGACAAGTCACATAATTTGTTTTAAAAACAGGGCTGGGTGCTAAGAGTTGGCTCAGTGGTTAAAGCCTGTGCCCGGAAAGCAAAAGGACCTGAGTTCACATTTAGATCTCACATAAAAATGCCAATCAGATACGGTGGCAGCAGGCTGCAGCTTGTAATTCTGCTTCTGGAAAGCAGAGCCTGGGAAACCTCGGAGCAAAGCACTAAGGAGGTAATGCAATCCAGAATGATTCCCCCATGTCACCCTTGGACCTCCACAGGGACATACACTCAAGGGCCCCTCTTACACACACACACACACACACACACACACACACACACACACACACACACAGAAGGAGGGAGGACAAAGGGAGGAAGGGAAGGAGGGAGGAAGGGAGGGAGGGAGAAATGAAGAAACCTGGCCCAGAAAGGATAGACCCATGTGCAAGACCTTGGAATGTTCAAGGGATTGATACTTGGGTTTTGTTGGTTTTTAATCTTTTACTTTGAAAGTCTCCATATTGAGCAGGAGATTCTTCTGTTTTTACTGTAACAATATTGCCTGAGCAATAACAACATAGTCTTCTGGCTAATGAGATTGTCAGAGCACAGACATTACAGAAGGCTAAAATGATTAGATTTTTTTCTGTGCATAACACCAGGAAATGAACCACAAATCATCATGAATTCAGAAATGACAAAGATGTTAGTCCAAAAGGCAGGTGTTTGCCTCACTTGCCAGAGAGAGGAGTCCTTTCGTTTGTGTTTGGGGGAGTATGGGAAGGTTCTTGGTCACTAGTCTGTGTTTTCAAAATACAGTCCACCAGAAGAGCATCTGTCTGCACATTGAAGGGAAAAGAATGTCCATCGTCAAGCAAGACTAAAGAAATCTAATTATAGTCCCAGACTTCAAACATGTATGTTTCCAGGACCATGACCTTATTGAAGGTTTATAGTACAGATATCTGGCTGATTTCTTATAATTAGAACGGTCACTCTTCACATTTCTTTGAATTAGCAACATGCTTGCCAAATAAATAATTATTTTAAAATCCAAGCAACTAATGTGATATAAATATACTTTGAAGCAACCTTGATAGCCATAGTCTGATGTTTTAAATCTTAATGGATGCACATAACTTCATAAAAGACCTTCTTTACAACTACTATTTTAACCATTTTTGCTTAGATTCATACTGTATGTACATGCATCCCTATGATACAATGTTTGCATCATAAACTGGAAGGTGGTAAGGCCGTGAGATCATCTTCCTCCATCCTAAAACTTGGCAGCCCTCAGGGCAAGATCCTCTGTAATAGGATCATATAATTACATCAGTCTGTGTACTTTTGGAAGCTGTTTTTGTGTTAAATCATGCTTCATCAATCATCTGACCTGCAGTGTCATTATACTAATAATTACATGACAGAAGAATGAGAAGGAAAGGTGACAAGCAGAGCTAAATAGCAGAACACATGCATGGAAAATTACAATGGTAGGGGCAGAAGACGAGGTGGAATTCTTTAAAAAGTGGCAAAGGTGGAGTATTTCTCCCACTTAGAAGGAATCTGCTGTATGTTAAGGTAAGCGGATATATAGGTTTTATCAAAACAAAACCAGAAGGAAAAGAAGTGTTTCAGCAAATGGTTTTTGGAAAAATGGAATGTCTTAGAGTCATTCACTGCTTTGGTAAATACCATTGTTAGATTAAAAACAAAAGCCAAATGGCAAAGGAGGAACTGTAACAATGAGTCGTTAAATCAGTTGTAAAGTCTTAATGTCAATAAAATAATACAAGGATGTGTAATAAACTTTATGGAATGTTTTCATCACTGTTGATTGGGGTCTGGGCCAGGTGTTTCCAGGTTCGTGGTCTCTTATTTAAGAATGAAATAAAAGTCCAAACACATCATGAAGTAAGGAGGAACAGGTCGGAATATTCTGCAGGAGAGCAGCAGCAGGCCACCAGAGTGAAAAAGTGCTCCAGGACTTCACTCAGGACTTCTTTAATGGGCTTCAAGAGAAGTGGCAGTTTGGCTACTATGGACATGTTTTGAGAGTTCTCTATATATTAACTGACAGGATCATCCTCATAATGCATCTAATTTTAATCCCAGGATGCTAAGCTGTTCCCCAGGCTAGACTACTTCATCTTGTCAGAACAGTTGATGTAATGTGTGACATAAATTCTCAGTTTTGCCAGTGCTGCATTGCCCACCTTTTGAAAGACAGATATCCACTGAAATAAATAATTGTTAATGGTATCTTCTCCAAGTTTTTTTTTTCCAGCTCATACAAACTTATTAGGTACACCAGTTCCCTCCCTCCCTCCTCCTCCCCCCGTACCCCCTGCTCCTCCTCCCCACACCTCTCCCTCCCCATCCCCCAGTGCCTCCCACCCCAATTCCCAGAGAGTCCTTTCTTGTGCATGTCTGATTTTCCTCTGGGCCCTCCTCTCCGATGACGTACAAGGACCCAGTGGCCTTTCCCTGAACCCTTTCCCGTGTTCCCCTTAGGTATAGGAACACTGCTGTGGCTGCCAATCCTTTGCCTCCAAGGATCTTGGTGCCTTTAGCAGATGCTAGACTTTGTGAGGTCAACAGTGTGTTGGACAATGCGCAGGGCATGCAAAGTCCAATTATGATTGCTTCAGCCCTAACTAGTATAGAGTATCTTACATATCATAGCTCCTCCCATCCTTATGCTCTTACACTCTTACCGCCCCCTCTTCCGCAAATTTCCCTGAGCTTCAAGATGGGGAGAGACTAAGCTGGCCTAGTTCTAGGTGGTTGATATAGAGTCTCTGAAGTTCTGGATTGTGGTTTGTTGATTTTCTTTTGCAGTTTTGCTGCTCCTGCAATGCCCTTCACTCCATCCTGGTGGGCATTGTATGTTACCCCCTGGCCAGAGACAAAAAGCTGTTAGAGTCTTGTGATAAAAGCACATTCAAAGGTAGATGTAATAAAAGTGGGAAACCACAGTGAGGGAGGGGTCTATCACCCATTTGCAAAATTGTTACTTTTTATCTGCCAGACTATATGCCCTCCTCTTCTGGTGAAATCACACCCCCTCAGTAGTAACCAAGTTTTTTTTAACAGCTCAATGAGTGAATATTCTTACCATCTTCATCTTACCCTCCCTTCTGTCTTCTCTTTCCTCCCTCCCTCTTCCCTTTCCTTTCTCTCTCCCCTTTTCCCTCCCTCCCTCCTGCCCCTTCATGGATCCAACCTGCTCTTTCCCGCCCTCTTGATCATCAGCTTGTATGGGTCCTGGGGTCCTCTCTGAGTCATCTGTTCTAGCGGGGGTTTCAAGCCTCTGTGGCAGACCAAGAGGCCCAACCTTGGGCCTGTCCAACCCCTCATCCCTAAGGATACTACTGCTTGAAATCATTTTTCCTGAGAGCCATGCCAGTCTGTGGGGGGTGGTGTTGATGTGTGAGCCTTTGTGCAGGTCTGCTAAGGTCATCTCTCATTATAGGGAATTCCTGGCTGCAGCAGTACTGTCTTGAGTGGAGTATTTTGTCCAGTTGTGTAGCTCCCCATCTTTAGGCTCTTACAGTCTTGCCAGCCCCTCTTCCACAAGGTTCCCTGAGCCTTAGGATGGAGAGAGATTTGGCTGGCCTGGTTCTGGGTAAACATTGTAGCGTCACCAGTATTCTGCATTGTGGTTGGCTGTTGTCTTATTTCGCTGTTCCTGCACTGCACAAGGCTATCTGGGTGTTAAGATCTTCTCTAATCAAAAGACACAAAAACTATTTAAAAAGAGGGGGAGGTCTTTACATGAGAAAAGACTCAAAGAGAGAATAGAGGAGGAATAGGACACAGTAGTGCATAGAGTCTGCCTCCAGGCAGCCAACTCCCTTCCTAATAACCATTCTGTTGCAGTCCGCCTGCATGGTTGCTGATAAAAGACCATCAAAAGGCTTAAAGGAACAAGGCACTTATTATACAGTCTATAGTCCAGCTTGACGGAAGAGCTTGCACCAACACCAGGCCGAGGGAGCTGGCCACACCATCTCTACGTGATGGCTGAGAGAGGGATGATCCTTACTTGCCAGACAGCATGTCTGACCAAGTATGCAAAAGGATGCCAACTTTCTCAACCAGCTCTTAGTATCTTATTATATGTTCAGGACCTAGTCCCACCCACCATAGGCTGGACCTTCCCCATCAGCTAGACAATCCCCTGCAGGTTTGCTCTGAGCTTAACCCAACCACTAATTCTCCACAAATGTGCTCAGAGCTCAAGCCTTCAACAGTCAAGTTGACACGTGTGCCTAACTATGACACATTCGAAAGACAAATATCCACTGAAATAAGGAATTGTTGATGCTATTTTTGAAATTCTGTAAGTAACAATTTATATATTTGTTTTAGGCATTTTGCTAAGATTTTTTTTTCTCATAGCTCCATGGCAAGTTGTTCTCTCATTTTATACGTGAAGAGTTAGACTTCAGGAAGGTTAAGTGCCCTGCCGTAGGGCACAGGGCCGATATTCCAGAGTTATGGGCGAAACCCACTTTAGTCTCAGCCTGCTGTTCTTGTTCTGTCCCTGCTATTAACTTCCGAATTATTCAGGAAGATACCAAGTAACTTCCATCTAATTACGAGTTTGGTGGAAGGGAGCTGAGCATAGAGGAGTGGTAGAACCTTACCACTGCAGGCGTCAATACACGAGCTCTATAATCTTCATGAGAGGCCTTAAGGCCTTGTCATACAGGCATTTGTAGTTCTGCTTAGGTGCTAGTTGAATCATAACATGGAGAGAGAATGAGTCACTCAGGATATAAACCTAGCCAGTTGCGGCTCATTGTGAACTTGCCAGTCTTAGTCATTTATATAGGCATACTCACAACTATCTGTATACACCGTGCACCCAAAGGTTCAGCTGTAAAGAAGTCAAAAAAGGGGGTGGACATACGTACATGCCTATGTGAAGGCCAGAGGTTGTCATGGGGTTTGGGATGTTTTCTGACTTTCTACCTTTTTTTGTTTTTCCTTTTGGTGGGGGCCGAGTACCTCACTGAACCTAGGCTGACCCACTGATAAACTGGCTGACCAGTAAGCCCCCAGGATCCCTTTGTTCCCCCACTATCCCCAAGAGCTGAAGTTAGAGGCATGCACTGCAGTGCCCATCATTTTGCAATGCTTGAGATCCGATCTCAGATCCTCAAGCTTACAGTTAGCATTTTACCCTCCAAGCCATCCCCCAACCCAAGAAGTTTATGTTAAGAAGTATTTGCAAAACTGAGCATTCAGTGATCCAGTATCCAGTGAGGGCTTCCAGAAGTTTTCACATTTGAGCAATTTGAAGTTGCATTGTTGCTCAAGCTCACGTAAGCTCACCAGTCTATACACATGTGGCATGGTTTATACTACTTGGTCTACATTTTCCTTTATTTTGTCTTCGAAATAGCTAGTGGTTTCAAGTGCCCGACTCTGCTTTCAAGTAGTTTGCATACGTTCTTTAATTTAACATCTAAAGAAAGTGATACTCCAGGTTAGTGGATGGTCATCAGGAAGCACCTGAACAATCGGATCTTAACCTCTGGGTCCCTGTACTCTGCCTTCCTTGGAGCAGAAACAGCAGACCAAAAAAATCCTGAAAAATTTTTGTTATTTTATGTAGAATCTCAAATGGCAAAAGGAAATAAGCAGCAAGGGGAAAGGAACGGTGATGTGCACCTCAGTAGAGGGTTGAAATGGACTGTGGTAGATTGTGGTACTCACCAGTTTCCATTCCAAGGACCCGTTTGTGGTAGGTGCCCCTTCGAACAACGCGGGCTTAATGAGTTCAATATTTGTATCTAAGAGGTTCAGCCAGAGTAGAGGCTACCATTTGGTTTTCTGCTTCTGGAGTGAAGGGAACAGAAGAAGTGTCACATTCTTGGGTGAAGCCATCCAGAACTGTGAGTGGTTTTGAAAATCCTTCCCAAGTGACCCTGAGACTTTCTGCACCCATCTGCTAGCTTGCCTTGGGTGGGTGGGAGCAGACCCACTGCAGGAAGGCTGCAGCTCCTCTCTGCAGAGACAGCTGTGAACACGTGTAAGATTTACCTGAACTTTATGACCATCGAATCACAAAAACAAGACTTGTTCCCTAGAATCCTGCTAGAGTTCCTAGTTCACATAGTGTTCCTTTTAAGGCTTGCCACCAGCTTGCTAAGAATTTTGAAAGCAGCTTAATTTTCTAGTGTGTTCAACTGGATATTAAACAAAAGAGTTGCATTTTACCTTTTGTGTAACACAATCAGTTAACTCATCCCTATTTTGCTTTTCTGTGTTCAAAATAGAAAAAGGAAGTCAATTGCAGTTTGACTTGTTTAATAGCCCTTTTAATTAATAATTATTTAACTTAGCATCATTACTTTTAATTCCTACTGATAGTTCACACTTGATTTTGGGGCAGGTAGAAGATAGCATCTATTTTATGTTCCTGCTCTAACATACTCAAAATATTCTTCCATGTCAGGATATTTTTTCCAAAAAAAAAGAGGAGGTTGCAGTTATGAAGAGACATTAATATCGACAATTTTTTCACTACATGTGTAATTTTGTGAAATTATGTCATACTTTCAAATAATTTAGAGAAACTTAGTTGACGGCTCTTACACAAATGTAACAAGGGATACAAACAACAAGGATAACATTTTTAGGTAGTGATAAAAGTGATTGGGGTGATGTTGTTTCTGGAGGGCAGTATTCTTTCCTTGGTACTGGAGAATGTCCTTTGAGGGTTGGTTCAATGTAGAGATTGTTTGAATTGAATCAGCCTAAGACTTTTTTTTTTCAGTTAAAAGAAAGGTCCATGTTTATTTTGTCCCCTGATCCCTTGTTCATATTATTCTTCCTACTTGGGTGCTTCATGTTATGTCTCCTCCTGCAAGCTAGTCCCTCTCTTCTCTCTGATATTCATTTGGCCTTTCAGTCCACACTGCAATGTACTTGCTATGCACACACTGATGTCACTGGGGTCAGAGAGGGCAGTGTCCTAATTCCTCAACACGTAGCACTGTGAGTATGCTTATTGTATATTTCCAACCTTACAGTTCATGTCTAGTTGAGGTCTCAGACTTATTTGGTTTTACTGCTCACCTGCCTTGGCTTATGGGTAGGGAAAATTAGTTACAAAGAGGCCAAGTCGTTTCTGCTAAGGTTGTGATGAATGTTGTGTGTGCCTAAAGCCAGAACTACAAGTTAGCTCTCTTGATTTATAGTGCTGTTCAGTTTTCACTCTTCCTTCTGTTTTTGTAGTTTTCAATGGGACATTAGCAAACATCTATGAATTGGCACTGAGGACTGATAAAAGTTTTACAGTTCTAAAAAAGTATGTGTAGATAATGTAAAGGAGAAACTGACTATGACTTGTGGGTCTTGACATTATATTTCCATAAACTTTTAAATGAAGTTAAATGGGACAATGTTTATTATGTGTTCGCTCTGTACTGAGCTTCTGAGGAAGTGAGAACTTACCAGTTACAGCTCCTTCCTTCAGAATGGATTCAGTCTTGAAACAAAATAAATGTTAGCCTATAGCACTGTGTTGAATGCCCTAAGTTCAGGAAGATCTTGCTGGAAGTGAAAGCCTGCAGACCAACCCTTGACAAAACTTTCTGGGGAAGGCCATTCATTTTAGTGGGGAGGTGCACTGGGCTAGAGCTGTGGTTGAGGTAGACTCATCTAGGACTCAGGAGCAGGACATCAGGAAGGTCGCCAACCTTTTTTAAAAGTTTGTGTTTACACAACATCAAAATTATCTCGGTAATTACCAGCTGTCTGCTTCCAGTTTCTAAAGTAATTTGTTTTTATTTGCATGTTCTTGTGTATGCCTAGTTTGCATATCTATCACATTTATTGGAATATAATTTGATTGGAGTTATTAAACAGTAGTATAGTCTGGCTAGTTTGAGAATAAATGAAATTTTGCTAATAAAATATAAAGTGTTTATTTTAATATTAGTAAAAAAAGTACATCTCCTCATCTTTTTTCCTGTTAAGCATATAGTTCACTGAAAGCAACACAGTCGTATTCATTGCTGGCACGTGATGTGATCCTCAGCTTCATAATACAGATGTGAAATGTATAAACATTTTGGAACTTGAATGTATAGGAGTAGAAGAGTCATTCGATTCAGTTCATTAGCATGAACTGGTAGTTACATATCCTAGTGGACAAGTAAAGCAGAAGAGCTATTTGTTAGTTTTAATACATAGAATCCTCAGGAACTGAGTACAGTATATGTGTGATGGTAATAAGCTGTAAACATATAAGGGGTAATTAATAATATCAAATGTTTCAAGATTGTGATAATCACTAAAACAGTCCTGTGTAGACCGTGGCATTAACATTGTTTCCTCCAATGAACTTTAGCCTCTGATTTCCTCTCAAGGGGATATGACATGGGGCTGGATTTCCTCTAAGGAAAACAAAAATATGAAGCATGACATTATTGTGAACCAGTTTGAAAACTAGTCTGTGATGTTACCCGAATTGAGTACTAATACAATATGCAAACCAAGAATATCTGAAGCAATGTAAAGAGTGTTAAGCTGTGGCTGGTTTTGTTTCCTAAACAGGCTCATGCACAATTAGTTCGGGAGGTTGACGTGGAGAAGGTGTCTGCTTTTGAGAATCCATATGTAGATGCAATAAAGAGCTTGTGGAATGATCCAGGGATCCAGGAATGCTACGATAGAAGACGAGAATATCAATTATCTGACTCTACTAAATAGTGAGTATCCAATTAGGAAGCCCTTGACACCTTCCTTGTTGCTCTCTTCATGAGAATATGCTCTTTGAGTTTTACAGACAAACTAAAGTGAAGCAGGTCTTAAACTTGTATTACGTGTTAAGCTCGTCATCTAGACTGTATCATAAGGGAATGGAGTCATGAATCAGGAACGGCATCCTTTCCCAGCCCCTTTCCTTTCTTTTCTTCCCTTTCCTTCCTTCTCCTTTCTTCTTCCTTCTTTTTTTCTAAGCAGGTCTCACGTAGCCCAGATTGGCCCTGGAACTCCTGATTCTCCTTCCTTTTCCTCCCGAGTGCTGCCATACAAGCCCGCTTCTCCACACCCAGGCTGTGAGTACTTAAGATCAAATCCTTCATAAGTGTTGGGCAGATGCTCTACCAATTAAACTACGTCCCCAGTCCTGGTAGTATTTGTTTCACTGCTTTTTATTTGAAAAACAAATTGAAGACTCATTCTAAAAGTCTGATATCATCAAATTTAATTTGCGAAGCAGTGATTCTCATATATATATATATATATGAGGGACTAAATCTCATAAGAATTTTTTATAAAAAGCTTGATGTTATTCATGGGCTTCAGAACTCCATTGCATACTGGAAGTTGCAAGTAAAGATGTGTTTGACTGTGGCTTCTTGAAACTAAAACTCCTAGTTTCCATTTTTCAGACCCAGAGCTTTGTCTGCTTTCTAAGAGTCAACATTATGTTAATGGATATGTCTTCCTTTGCATGAAAATTGTGTGTGAATCTAATTTTGCATGCATTCCAGAATTATTTTGTGAGCTGCCAGTCAAACTCATGTGTCCTGGGAAAGATGATTTGCATCCAAAAGAGATTTGTAAATTTTCTATGTTAAACTTGCCTAACTGGAAGAAAGTAAAGATTTTGACAATTATGGGATTAACATAATAAGTATAGTCAGCAATCTAAATAATCATGCCTATTAAACATATTTGGGTTTTGTTTGATTTTGTTTTTGGTTGGTTGGCTGGATTTTTTTTTTCTTTACCTAGTCTGCATCTTTCTACGTTAATTATCCTCTACAACCATTCTCTTGTTTTGGTTATGGCTGTACAGAATTCTGGGTCCCTGTGATAAAGTGGCCCAATGGGTAAGAATGTGACTTGAGACAAAATAAGAAGCCCTGAAGGGGCCAGTCGCTGTCACTCAATAATGCATTTGTGACCCAAGCGCTAGGCATCTTTTTTGCATAGAATTACATTTTTTCCTTTCCAGGCGCTTGTGTAAGATAGGTTAGGGCCCAAATCAGACAGAGTGTTGCCTGTGTAAACTGTTTTCATGTTCACTGTATGTTGGAATTGCATACTTCTGGGGTACGTCAGATGTTCTTCTCTTTAGCATTCACCAACAAATGATACTACTCACTCTCTTTCCATATCCCCATCCTTGTTCTAGGTCTCTCGTCCTCTGCTAACCTCCCTTCACCCCTCCCTGCACTCCCCCAGTTTCTTCTCCCCCCTCCTTTCTTCTCCCTCCTGGCTCTCATTCTGTAAGTTTCTGTGAGTGCATAGATGGAAAAGATGCACTTGGCTCTTGCTTATTCCAAATTCTGCCTCCTCTACCTTTGACCAGCTGTCTGTCTTTTACTTCCTGCCTCCTCTGTCCTTCTGTTTGCCATTTCAGATTTCATCACTCTCCCCATGTTGCTGTTGTGTGATATCCACCTCCCCTGTTCCTGTTCATTATGTCTTGTCCTCTCTGCTTGTTTAACACCCCACCTTTCATTTTCTCCCGTTCTCTCCTAACTTCTTCCACCCCTTACTCTGTTAATGTGATGCCTTACTAAGGAATGCTGTGAGTCTCTTCCCCCTCCTGTATGCAAGGCAAGCGTTCAATCTCTTAGCTATATCCCAGCCCCATTTGTCTTTTTCTACTTGTTATATAGTTTGTATGCTTTCTATATACTGTCTCTTTCTCTTCTACCTTTCTATTCTTCCTTCCTATTCTACCTTCTATTCTTCCAGTGACAGTGTCTGATGATCATGTGCCATACAGCCCCAGGTTTGTTTGCCTGCTGTCCCAGTGAGCCAGGGTGCTCACTGTCCTGGAGGAGGCTTCAATGCTCACTGCCCTCAGGTGGGCCTTGGTGCCCACGGGCTTTAATTCCCACTGTCCTGGGTGGGTCTCAGTGCCCACTGTCCTAGGGGAGGCTTCAATGCCCAATGCCCTGGGGTGGACCTCGGTGCCCACGATACAGAGCAGGCCTCTGAACTGTTCCCTCTGATTGGGAATGTCGACTTCTGTGTTGTGCTCTTGAGAAAAGTCTGTCACTTGTGTGGACATTTCCTGGTACTTGCAGATTTTAAGACATGTACCCATCACCCAGTAAAGAACCGGGTGCTGCTGCAGGTAATTATTTCAGGGCCAGGAGCTTCTTGGACATGTTCCTCAAGCCCCTGAAGTGCTCTGATCCTTAAACTTCTGTGAGTGAATGCTAGATCCATTGCAGAAACTGCAGTCTCAGTGGACACACTCCTCTTGATGGACACACCTCTCAGTGGACACACACCTCATTACAGAGCCAGACCCTGACGTGGGACACCTGGCAGAGGCTCATCTAAAACCTTTCAAATGATTTTTCTGTAAATGATTCTACTTTCCTCTAGTGGGGTCGGAGATAAGTTGATTTTCTAATTGCATTTATGTGGTACATACATGGAGTTCTTTTTTTAGACCTTTTTTACTGAATAATAAAGTAAATTATAAATGTCCTCTACCTTTAGGCACTTCATTATGCATTTCTTTATAAAATGTCTATTTCTCTACATAATATATAATATAATATGCCAAAAGTCGATAGCCAGATTTTCTTGCGGTTCTGTACCATGTTCATATTCAATATTCAGATTTCTCAGAGTCTTCTAAAATGCCATTTAAACATGGTTAATTTTAGGACTGCACATTACAGCTCGTGGTTATGTCTCTTAAAGACTCCGTAGTGTGGTAGAGAGGCTTGCTTTTCTTTCACTGGCATACTGGAGAAATTGGCCTCAATCTACCTGACTGGGTCTTTATACAATTTAGCTTGCTTCTTTCTCCCAAGGATTTACTATAAACTGGGACTTGCATTGCAGATTCAGTTGGAGTCGAGGTAAGTCTTGTGACCAGAATGCATTTCAAGTGATATGCTCTCACTTAGCAATCACTTGGAAGTTAAGATTTGCTGGTGTTGGGGCTGCTCCTATATTATTGCAGAGTTGCATTCTTCCTTTTAAGAGTTTACTTAACTAAGTAATTTCCAGTTTCCCATCAGCTCTTTACCTAAAATGCCAATTTTAAATATTTGAAATTTATTCCTTGACAAGTTTGAACATATATATATATAATGTATTTTGATCATTTTCGTCCCCTTCACTTTCTCTTGTCTCCCTACCACTCCTTCTGAACTTCTTCCCAGAAACTTCCCTTTCTACTTTCATGTCTTTGTTTTAGAACCCTCTGAGTTTAATTAGCATTGCTTGCATGAGTGTGGTCAACTTACTAGTGGCTGCACTACTGAAGACAATCTAACCGTCTTCTCCAGCAGCTATTAACTCCTGATAGTTTTGCAACTAGAAGTGGGGCCTCTTGAGCCTCTCCCTCACCCACTGTGGAACGTTCAGTGAACCAGTGGTTTTCGCATGTGCCACTTGCCCTATGTTGGCATTCTGTGACGTTTCTCTACTCAGCTGTTTTGGGTTACCATGGAGTGTATTCTTACTCAGTGTTCTGTGTATCTTTTGTATAAAATCATTAATCTTTTGCATGCACCAGATAAGTTGGCGACTGTGAATTTATTATCCATGCCAAGAAGCTTTGTGAAGGAAGGGCTGCAACTGAAACATCTGTGGGCCTGTCAGAACTTGGTCACCTTAGGTTCTGTAGAATTCTCTGTTTCAAGGAGAACACAGGTTCTTCTATCGATTCAAGGTATGGAATGTCGCCATGGCCTATGCTCTTAACCCTCTTCCAGGCAGGAGTCGTTAGATGACTCTTGATAACCCAGTGCCCAAGCAACTTGGCTGAGAATTCAGCTCGCCCTACTCCTGGGCTTCATTCTGGTCGCTTTGCCGTTTCTTTAGCCAGCTAGCTTCCCAACAGAGACAGGGCTGTAGTACTTCAGATTCACACACGTCCCCGTGTCTGAGTGCGGTCACAGTAATCGCTCTGTGAACTGCCAAAGCAACACTGACAAGTACGCAACCCCATATGCCGAGCATCCCTAATGTTCACACTGACCTAGTTTGCACAGTTGCTAAGAAGCCTTCCTTCCTCTGTACTGGAGGTTGCTGCTTCCCTTTCCTCCTTGCTGGGGGCTGTTCCCTGGGGGATCATGAGTACTTTTTCTTGTCATTCTGTCATATGAGCTTCTATGTCTTGACTTCTGTCTTTATAAACAAGGCACAATTTATTTGGGCCTCATTTTTCTCTCTCCACTCCCTGGACACAATGCTTTATGTATTACCAGCTCTCCTAAAGAAATGTTTTTGAGCTTAATGTCTAACATCTGTGAGTTCTGACTGTAGTGGCAGCTCTTAGAGGACATGCAGCAGGCTTCTAATAATGTGAGAACAGAAGCTACATGTACGTGAAGGTTCAAACATTATTTCTCTGAAATCCTTCTGGTGGTGGATTCAGTGCAAGTTACAGACCAGGATTACTGAGAACAGAGGCCAAACATGTCCTCTTCCTCCTCTTCCTCCTCCTCCTCTGTTTGTCTATCTGATGAACTCCTGTTCCCCTTTAAGTTCCATTAAAAAGTCACATTTTCTGAATGTCTTACCCAGTACCAAAGACAGTTGTTGTGCCGCCCCTGTTAACACTGTGTGCATGTTTCTGTTGTATTCCTCATAACATTCCCTGTGTTCTCCACGGTAACAGTGACGGCTCATTTTTGACTTTCACAACTGTTGGCTCCTGAAAATACAGATGGGAATTCCTGCTCTCTCAGTGAATTTGGTGTGCACATTATCTCCCTTTGGCAGTTACTGGCAAACTTGCTGTTTTTAAAGGTCTGAGATCTCAGATCTGATATCAAAACCGTAATAGCTGGTACTGACTGGGCACTTAGTATATTATACTCTGCTTAGTCATTTGCACCTATCATTTAATAACAGTGCAACCTTGAATAAGTTACTTGATCTTTCTGAGACATCATTTTTTTCCTCTAAGCAGAAATAATGGTAAGAAATATCTGCCATTGTCAGGGAGCTTTGAGGATGATATGAAATAAAACATAAATATTTGTTTATTCCAAAGTCTAAGCTTTTGACCACTGTGAAATGCAATCTTAACAGAGAAAGAGAAGAAGGAGTAAGGATAGTATCTGGCAGTTGTCACATAGGCACATGAATAGGTGACAGACTGCTAGTAAATATCCATGATTGGGTGTTTTATAAATCATTTGTCAAAATATAAATTATTAATCTTTTTCAACATTGTCTATAGATAGTTTCATATTTATAAAGAAGAACTATATCAAACTTACAAAAAAAAGCCCAGAGAATTTTTGTCATTGTTATCAAAATGTAATGTTTACTTAAGAATCAGTTATTCATGCTAATGTGGAAGATGTTTTAAGTCACACATAGTTCAGAAATGTTATTCTTAAATTTCAGCCTTTTTTTTAAATACTTCCTGCACCTCATCTTTTATTCTACCCAAGTACTTTTCCAGGAATTAATAAGGATGTGATCAACATTATTTAAACTTCCCCTTTTCACTTTGGTTAGTCAACTTGTTATCACAATAAGCAATTATGACTTAAAAGAGAGATGGCAGTGGCAGAAACAAAGAGATGAAGAGTTCTAGAAAATGGATTATCGGTTGGATAGATCTGCAGTTGGTTTTAATGAATGAATGAATGCCTACATTAATAGCATTGTGAGATCCCAGAGAATTAAGTGGATTCCTCAAAATTAGCTTTTTTGTTATTGACAAAAAGCCTGAACGCTCTGAGAATCTTTAGAAAAAGAACACAAGGGCTGGAGAGGTGGCTCAGGGGTAAGCCTCTGCCTTGCAGGCGGAAGATCCTGAGTCGGATCCTAGACCCCACGTATAGACGCCAGGTGGAAGCGGGGGCGGCCTGCGTTTCTGGTCCTGGTAGGGCGGAGCCTGTGAATCCCGGGGCAGAGTAAAAAAGGAGGAGGTGGAGGCGTCCATGGTGGTTCCCGAATTCTCCCGTGGTTCTACACACACACACACACACTCTCTCTCTCTCTCTCTCTCTCTCTCTCTCTCTCTCTCTCCACACACACACGCATGCACAATTGAATAATTAAAAAAAAGAACTCAATAAGCAGATGGCGGAAGACTTTCTTTTTATGGGGTTCACCACCTGCTTTAATATACTGGGAGACATCAGGTCAAATGAGTTCACTGCCTACTGTACCAAAAGCTCCCTGACTAGCCAGGGGCACAGATCTCACACTGGTACACAGAGAAAAGAGTCCTCCGTGGCAGGCTGGGAGTAAACAGGCTCTGCCTGTTTGTCTTAGGAGACCAAGGGGGTCCAGTTTCACTCACTGCAGCCCCTGCGGGGAAGTTATACATCTTCTTAAAATTTCTGCGTAATCCATAGCAATATGTCAGCATCAGAGTTAACTTTGGGCTTCATGTCTACAGTTGCAATTGAATTATTACGATATATACCGATAAGTACCAATTGTTCTGTGCCGTGTTGAATTTAAGATGCAGAAGGAATTTCAGAAATCAGAAAATATACCTGTCTGACCTGGGGACAAATCCATGAGGAAGTGGTGCCTTGCTAAAAAGGGGCTAATGGTCTGAATTCTTGGACCTCTGGATGTGCTGATATGGCTGGTCTGGCCATCCTAAGTTTTCTCTTTATTTGCTCATGATAAAAAAATGTTTAAGCTTCCTCCAAGCTTTTGAGGGAAGGAGACACCTTGGTGTGCTGATACTCGGGCAGACATCCAGCTGCAACTGGGATGCCCTCTGCTGCTCACCCGTCCTGGGGCTTAGACACAACCTCGCTTTCCCAGACATGTAATGTGGTATGTAACGCTTAAACTCACTTCTCAGTTCTGAAGGTCTCTGATTTCTAGTACATCTTCTCTGAGGAATAATTTATTTATGCAGTCAAGCAAAAACTTTAATATACTGCTTTCATGCCACCTGCTTTCATGTTAGCATGGAACTTTCAGTAATCAGATCTGTTTACTGTATTTTTCAAATTTACCTATGTACTTGGTGTGTGTGTGTGTGTGTTTCAGGCTTTGTGAATGATGTAGTCATTGTTGTAACCATTTGACTGTCTGATGGGAGCTTGCAGAGCAGCCTCAGGCGACTCATACATGTGTGTGTATAAGTGAACAAAGCTTAGTTATCTTCAGCTCAAATGGGGTTGTTGATCTTGAATAGATTTACTCTTTTTTTTTTTCTTTTAAGAGTAGAGATAGCTCTGAGAATCCTCCATTTTCTTGTCTGGTTCCTTAGTGCAGTAGGATGTGGAGATCATAATTAGATTAGCATTCAAATGAAACATTGGTAGGATGAACAGGGCTTTGTCAGAAATCAGGTAGCATGTGCACTCGTATGCGCGCGTGTGCGCACACACACACACACACACACACACACCAACAAGGTGACAGCCCTACCTTTCATCACCAGTGAACCCAGCAGAGTTAGTTCCCTTCTGCCCCTTTGCTCTCCTGTTAGCCTTTGGAGCCTGACTGCTTTCCCAGGTATTCTTAATCGCTGTCACCATTGTTTCAGCTTAAAGAAATGTGTTGAGTTTGAACTTCAAATATTTTAAATCAGGTTAGAGTGACATTCAATATCCAGACATGATCATCCTTGTTCAGGTGGAAGGCTCTGAACCTTCAGAACCAATACACAGTTAAGTAAATATGGCCTTAGGTAAGATAATATGGCCTTAAATTAGAAAACCTTTGTTTACAAAAACTCTTTTTAATTTTTTTAAACTTTAATTATTGCACGTATGTGCATGTGTCAGAGGCATTGTGTGTCCCTGTGAAGGGCCAAGGGTGACTTCTGGAATCATCCTGGATTGCTTTACCACACTCCACCCACCAGGGAAGTGCAGGTTGCTGCCATTTCTGCCTGGCATTTTTACGTGGGGCCTGGGATCCCAACTCAGGACCTCTTCCTATGAGACAAGAGTCTTAACCATCTCTCCAGCCCAACTTGCAGAAACTCTTTACTGCAGTCAGTGGGACTTCTCTAGGACTCATGTCATCCTGTATTGTAAGCAGTGATGTACACTGGAGTGCACTCCTAGAGGATGGGATTCTCAAGAAGGTAGGATTCTCCTTTTTCTTACCTTGTGACTCACCCTCACTTAAGCATGCTGTCCAGTTTATCATGGGCTTTCATTTAAAGGTGTTGATGAATGAACAATAAAAGAATAAGAGAACACTACTGCATTTGCTATTTCTTCTGATCTCTCTCTTCTCTTTTCTGTCTGTTCAAATCCCAGTCTGTCTCACAGAGTAAGCCACCCTCCACCTCTTTTGCACACTATTCTCTAGCGACAGCTCTTTATAATCATCTGCCTTTCTTAATGCATTCATCGTTAGCTGCTCACAATTTGGTACTTAATTTGTTTCTTAATTGACTCATCTGTGCTGTGTTTGATTCCCAAATCATCTGATGTCCCTGAGGGCAAGAAATATATTTTGACGCATTTTGTACCAGCTTCTTGTGCCAACCTTACCTCCATCAAGTACATATACTGTGTTAGAACTGAACATACTACAGATTCTGAGTCAATAAGTATAAACTAACCAAATTAAGCCCTGCCATTACATTTCAAGACAGACAGACTAAATTGAAAAGCGGCCTTCTGAAATGTCCTTATATGTTTCAGAATCATGTCAGAATTAGTTAATGAGATGCAGTAAAAATTATCATATAAAAGATGAATAAGTTAGAAAAGTCCAATAGGCAAATTGGAAAAGGTCTGCTTCTTACTTTTTTTTCTCTTTCTTATTTTGTGTTGTATTGGAAATTTTTGTTGTTGATTTTGTTTTGTTTCATTTTCAAGAGGCAGGCAGTCTCAAGCTGCTGAAACTTCTAGACACAATCAGTACCCTGCCTCAGCCTCCCAAGTAGTGGGGCCTCAGGCATGTACTACTGCATGGTTTGTGTTTGCTTTTTCACAAGTTTGATTTTGTTTGTGCAGCAGTTAATAATGTATTGCTGTGAATCCAAGTCTGTATGATTCACCAGCAGACATCGATTTGGAGTCTCTTTATAAGGTTAGGAAGACACCGAATCTCCTTTCTGACTTCAGTGACAGATGTTTTTGAGCGGTTCAGTTTTATTTAAAACCCTGAATTTCTAGATTGGCTTAGTTCTTCACTAGTAAACATCTCAACACTCCGTGGACTGCACTGTAGCCATCGATCGCACTTGCAACTTTTGCACTAAAGGTAAACAACTTCTTAGGAACGATGTACCTGCACAGTGAACATTGTCCTTCATTAAACACCAATCATGGTATACTAACTAGTAAAGAGGAAAAAGGAAAATTGATTTTCCTTCTTTCTAGTCAGTTCTTGAGAGATGGATGTGGTTTGTGAATGCGTGAGCCATGCAGCTAACCAGGCTAACCAGATTCTTGAGCAGCTCAGATCAGAAGAAGCAAGCTCTAGCCTGGATCGTGGCCCCAAACCTCTGTCTGACCCTAGCAGATTTGCAGAACTGCTGCTTCTCCATTTTTTAAAAATTTGCTCAAGCAATTTTTTTAAACTCTTGTGGTTTGGAGTGTTGTGGTCACATAGCAGCTGCACTCTGCCTTCTCCTTGGTTTCTGCTTTTTCTGACACTGTCTGTATCTCATGGCATGATCTAGCTTTCTGCTCCCGAAAGACTGGTCCTCTCACAATGAGGTCTAGCTCATTTTTTTTTAATAAAAGCGACCTAGTTTTCGTAACCTTGTTTTTAATAATTAAAAATTTAAAACCCATCCAGAATCATTTTCTGTGCCATAACTTCATCTTGGTAGTATACTTGCATTATAAATCTGTCAGAGTGAAGTCTTGGGAGAAGGTGCTTACAGTAGGCCAAGAGCCCCCGGCCCTGGACATGCACCAAGGCCCCAAGGTGCTTTTTTCTTTAACTTGTGTCTAGTTGGGTTTGCACCACATGTACTTGCAGTGTAGCTGCTGAGGTTCATGCCTCTTTCATAAAAAATTTAACTCCTACCTGGCCTGATATATTTTGTCAAATCATATCTTCCAAATCCAAGTCTGTGTTTCTTTCACTAAAAAAAAAAAAATCACTTAAAATTTTCATTTTAATGCTTTTCTTGATTTAAATTTCAGTGACCTTTTTGTCGTGGATTCTTTTTAAATTTTCGATCTTTAACTTGATTGTTGATAGACTCATTTGAATTAAGGAACAATTGCAGTCTCTCTAAATCATATCCAGAAAAGAAAAAATCCCATATTTAATTTGGTGTATTATTTTAATGAAGTGTCAACTTCCCTTTTTTATTTCTAATCATTTAAAATATGCTTATCTCCTTTTCCCAAACTCTGCAACCAGATTTAGATTTCTACAACCAGAGATCATTCTGAAGTTAGTTGTAAGCAGAATGTAATAGTTACAGAATGAACTAATGGACATGATTACCTATGTTCTTCCATGAGATTCAGTTATACTACAGAATGTTTGTTGATTATTACCGGGGCTTAAAAACCTTGCAAATATGTTCCCAGAAATAATTATGTTAAAATGTAGAGACATTTATACCCAATGTGATAAACCTTATGATTCTCCATTATTGTAGCCCTTTTCCTCCCATATGTTATATTCCTCACAGGGCCCTACCCAGTGAATCTTCTGTCCTTACATTCAAGCATATTGAACTCCAGGTGGCTTTGCATTGGCTTGCTGCAGGGAGAGTGCTGCCAGATTACTAAGCATGGCTCTGTTATCTGACTTTTTTACTGAATGCCAACAAGAAAAAAAATAAACTTTTTTTCCATTAAAAAGCTTATATCAGCAATATCTGTTGGTAAGGTGACTCCTGGGTTTGCACAGCATGTGGTAGAAGTCCAAAGCTGGAAGCTAGATAGGCAAATTATATCATTCTGTGGCCAGGACTTAAAGTAGAGCAGGAAGTACAGCTACTAAATGAAGTTAAACCAATGATGTCTTTCCTTTCTCTGTTGTCTTTAACTTTGTCAGAGGCATTTTAATTCAGAATTTAGTTCTTACATAGTACAGGCCAGCAGTATTCCAGAGACATAATTACATAAAGATGGGTAGCTAAGACTCCCCTGACTCTTATGATTGTTCCTTAATGCTGTAACCTGCCTAACCGCGGCAACATTCTCCATAAAACAGTCTTAATTTGGGTGACGTGTGGCACATCTGTTGTGTGCCTTGGGCCCTCAGCCAAGTGTTGGTAATGTAGCCATGGACAGTGCATGAACCCTCACCTCTGAGACTGAGAGCTACAAGTAAATGAGAAAATACATGTTGATGCATGTTAGATATTCTTTACTAGCAAGTGTCAATTTATTAAATGTGTTCAATGCAGAGAAATGTCATTGAACCTTTCCAAAGGGATTTGGAATCAGGAGAAATTTAAACACCTCAACCTCCTTTTCCTAACATGCTCTTAAGCATGGCTTATTTCCTAGATAATTAAGTAAGTCTCATGTGACCAGCGACGGCTTCCTGCTCCTGGCCTGGCATCAGAAGAGAGCTGCTCCCAGCCACTCGCCTCACATACATCGCTGTGGACATGTACCTGTGCCCGTCACCATAGCAACACCCGAGAATGACCTCAGCAGCCTTTCGGAATCATTTGTACAAAACAAACCATGGCTAGAATTAGCTCTCTGAATTTACTCTGCAATATAAATTTGTTCAGGCGGGCCCTGGTACTTCTTTTTAAAAGGTTAAATGAATGGAATAATCCAACAGGAGTCCATTCCACCTCTTCCGTCAGTTTTTGTTCAGACTGTAAAACACCTCAATGGAAATACAGTTCAGAGCTTATTTAGTTACCTTTCCTCAGAATGTGGCAGGCACCAGCAAGGAGGACGCACTGGTCTTGCCACACCAGTTCTCTGTTTCTGTGGGAACAAGTGGCGTTTACCAAAGCCAACGTGATGCAGACAGTGCTGCCAACTGGTGCCACCAGCGAGCAGGCTCTTGTCACTGGTCCCTGGGTAGTAAGAGGTGCATTCACATAGGTCTTACCTGTTTCACAGTGTCTTCAGTGTTGTACCTTCTGAACCATGCAGTTGTATAGATAGACTGAATGTGTTTTCTTTGGTTGGGAGCCTGGTTTTTCTTCATCTTTTTTGAGGTTGTGTTTGGTGAGGTTTGCATGCATGCATGTGTGCGTGCGTGTATGCATGCGTGTAGACCCAAGGGTGACTTTAAGAATCATCCTGGATTGCTCTACCTCCTTATTGCTTTGCTCTAGGATTTCTCAGGCTCTGCCTTCCAGGACCAGAATTTCACAGCACCATTATTTCTACCCAGTGTTTTTTTACATGAGATCTGGGATCTGACCTCAGGTCCTTTTGTTTGCAAGGTAAAGTGTTTTACTACTGAGCCATCTCTCCAGCCCTATGGGTTGTTTTTTTTTTTTTTTTTGAGATGATAATGCTGTAGCTGCCTGAGGTAAAGACAGTTTTTTTTTTCAGGATTTTTTTCTTTTGCTACACTACATTATTGCAACTTCTATTTATTTATTTATTTATTTATTTATTTATTTATTTATTTATTTATATTAAGATTGTTTCTTTATAATTTCATGGTTGCATATAATGCATTCTGATTATTCTTTATTTTTTAATTTATTATTTTTTACCTAGTTATACAAGCTCAATAGGTAAATATCTTCACCTCCCTCCTTCCTGATGCAGCCTCTTGTCTGGAGTGTGGTGAACCTCTCCCTGAGCCATCCCGTGAAGCTCAGCAGAAGACTGTCCAACAAGAGCCTACCTTTAATTTAAGCAGAAAAGACTGTTCCTTTTCATGAAATATGTCAATACTCAGACAATGAGCAAGCAGAACAGAGTCTAGCAAGCAGCTAGTGCTCAGTTTAAGTTAGTTAGTGTCGTTCTACGTGAGCTGTGCTGCCTTGAAATGTAGCAAAGATAAAGACCAGAGCATGGGGGCTGGAGAGGTGGCTCAGGGGTTAAGCCTCTGCCTTACAGGCAGAAGGTCCTGAGTTCGGATCCTAGACCCCACGTATAGATGCCAGGCGGAAGCGGGGGCGGCCTGCGTTTCTGGTCCTGGTAGGGCGGAGCCTGTGAATCCCGGGGCAGAAGGAGGTGGAGGCGTCCATGGTGGTTCCCGAATTCATCCGTGGTTCTACACATGCACACACACACACACACACACACACACACACAAGCACGTGCACACGCATACACGCACAATTGAATAAATAATAAAAAATAAAAAAAAGACCAGAGCATGTTCTCACAGTGTCATTGTTTAGAGACTTAGTTGACTTCTCAACGATAGTGCCCTAAATTCAGAGATGCTGCTTGTCTTGTTGTTGGTCTCTGAGCTTTTGCAGACATGTGTTCTGACTCTGTCTCACACATGGCTTTTAGGAGCACAAGGCATCCTCCTCCGTTCAAAAGAAAGCTGTGGTTGTTGTTGTATACCCTGAAAGGTAACGTCCCTCTTCATGAGCTACTTCTTTAAATTCTCCTTGGCAAACACACATCTGTGCTTAAAATGGAGTAGCAATAGGTAAACCTGCTTTATACACTGTAGGAAACAGAAAACCAAGGTGTTCTTTTCCCCATGTCCACACAGCACCATGTACTCAAGAATTAACAGCCCGCCATTCTCTCCTGTGTGTAGCACTGGCTAGAAATGGGTAGCATGTTTCTTAGTGTCATCTTGCTAGTGTCAATTTGAAGTTCTTTGAGTTCTCTGAAGTGAATTTTGTACATAAATGATAATCTTTAAGGATTTTTAAATACATGTTCAGATTTCTCAATCAAGAGTCTGATCAACTAGAGAACTCCATTCGTATAGTTGTCACCTGCCTTTGTACCTGTGATTTGATGGGCCGATTTATATGCAGTTGACATTACAGATCAACTCCCAGAACATGAGACTCCTAGGCTATGCTGTGTGTAAAAAATTCAACGTTATACTTATATTCTCCCCACTTTGTCTTCTAGCTGGTTTTATAATAATTCAAGGTATAAGGTCAATAGAGCTCATTGCCAACTACAGAGTCCTCAATGTGTCTGGAATAAAGGACCCTCCAATATGAGCTACTTGCTTTACAGTAGGAATTCTTGGCTAGTGCTTTGTTGCTGTAGGGAACTGATACATCTCCAAAGAGAGGGGAGTAGTTTTACTTGTTAAAGTCAGGCTTTACTATCATGTGAATCTATGAATCTTACAGACTTAGTGTAGTATTTCCTTGTAACATGCATTTTCAAATTTAAGTTTATAATATAATTCATCAGGAAACTCAAATTATTTAGGTATAGGCCGATTTATATGCAGTTGACATACAGATCAACTCCCAGAACATGAGATTGAGGTGCTATACCTAAATGCAAGGATTCATAGCATCTGACACAGAAGCAGAAATAAAGATGTTGTAAAACACACACACACACACACACACACACAATCCCTAGGTGGATTTTATCTGCTGAGTAGTTACGTTATTGCTACGTTCCCCATTAAGAAACTCAAAACTCACTGTCTCTTCTTTGTGGTCATAAAGTAGCCGAAGCTCTAATGCCATTGTTTCTGTTAATGGTTCCACCTTTTCTTACTCCGGTGAGTCTCTTCGTGCTGCAGTCTGCAGCCATGTGCTTTGAACCATGTCTGTGCTTGATTCTTTCTAGGGAAGAGATAAGCATAGCTATTCTTTGAAACCCTAAAGATAGCTTAAAACAGTCATTTTTCACCAGGCTGTCATCAGTTCTTGTGAATTTTATCATTCTTGACATTGCAGATTATGTTTCACACATCAAAAGAATGAAAAGTGAATGGAGTAGACTTTGGAAATGACAGAATTATACTGATGGAGAATTTGTGTGGTTTCAAGAGTATAGGACCGGCATGGGCAATTCAAGTCAAGTCACTTTGTCCCAGTCAGAAAGCTCTGTGACCTGATTGGTGGTAATTACATGGGTCTCTGTATGTGGCAAAAGCTCATGGACTACATATTCCCTGTAGGTACATACACATGCTTCCACATGAGAGACTTTCAATAAGATCTGTAGTTTTGTAAGTAATATTGTCATTTTCCTGGCTCTGATAACAGATATCTAGTTTTGTAATGTAATATGAATGTATAAGAAACCACCATTAGAAGAACATAGGTAAACATTATGCAGGGAATTCTCTATGATATGTTTGAAGCTTCTTGTGAATCTAAATTTATTGTAAAAATAAGTTTTTTTTAAGAGAATGCCTAAGTATCATGTGACCAGATAAACATAAAGCTGAAGTGTGGTGGCTCTATATACTGAGATTATCTGACCTTTGACATTTTTACTATAGTAACTGAAATTCTTATGTCTTCACATAAAGCGCAAATGACTTGGACTTTGGACACATTTGAATACACGATAGTATACAGCAGTCTGTCTTAGGTGAATAAGGAAATCCACTCCAGAAAAAGAATATTTTGCACCCTAACCTTACACTCAACTTTATTGTGTGTTTATTTATACAAATTAAGTTGATGTAAAGAATTTAAACCCCTGTTTCAGCAAACAGATGTGCTGCACAAATAGATACTGGGAAACTGATGTGAATTTCCTTCTTACCTCCCTTGCTTTTAGGGGATTTGAACCTGTGTTGAGGGAACTGATAAGTGTGGTAAGGAGGTGATCGCAGAGGAGCAGTGGACTCCCCTGTTTTCAGACAATTCCCCCCCTCACTCTCTGCCATTATCCGTTCCTGTTAAGCTCCCCTGTGGCTCCTTTTGCCCCTTTCCTTCTCGTGGATTTGGAGTGATGATCACTGACATTCTCGTATCTTCCCTCCTCTAGCTATCTGAATGACTTGGACCGCGTAGCCGATCCTTCTTACCTGCCTACGCAACAAGATGTGCTTAGAGTTCGAGTCCCCACCACAGGAATCATCGAATACCCCTTTGACTTACAAAGCGTCATTTTCAGGTAGTAACTGAACTACACTTCCCAGCTTTCACGTCTTGAGTGTGTTGATGGATGGCACAGCAAGTGAGATCATGCAGAGGCCGAAGCAGGGTCGCTCAGTGTGAACTCTCATCATTAGCTACACAACTGAAATGGTGTGTCCACGGGAGAGAGCAGGAGAAAGGTGTACTGACTTTTCTATTATGATTTAAATCACCGAGAGGTCATGAAATCTTTGTTAGCTTGTGATAGAATAAATTAGCTATCCAACATTGATGTTAATTATATAGCATTTTAACTATGAGGACATCGGGTATATTTTTAGATTTATATTAGATACAAATGGATCTCTGATCCTCACAATTATAGACTTTCAGACACTGTTTGGTATGTGTTTTTTGAGACAGGGTCCCTCTCTGTAGTCTAGGCAGACTTTGAAAGTATAGCTTTGGGCTGCGGAGATGGTTCACTGATAAAAGCTTTTGCCTCCCAAGCAAAAGGACCTGGATCATGTAAAACTGTCAGGTGGATGTGGCCATAGCCTGTAGCCTCCAACCCTGGAAGGCAGAGCCTAGGAATCATCAGAGCTTTAAAGTAATGAAGTAGAGCAATCCTGGATGATTCCCGATGTTGTCCCTAACCCCACAAGCACACACACTCAAATGCCCTCTGGTACACACATACATGCACACACGCATACACACCCCATTCACACATATGTGAATTGCAGTGTCCTCCTGCCCTTGTCTCCAAGTGCTGAAGTCTTGCACATGAGCCAAATCCCTGGCTTCTAGGTTTGCTGCAGCTATTTACTCTGCTGTCTAGTACCAAGGCGAAGCCCATCAGTAGCAATAAAACAGATGTGCTGTTTACATTCGTAAGATAAATTGCTCGGAAATTTCTGAGATTCATGATTTTGAAACAGGAGTAATTAGTCTAGATTTATGTAGAATGAAAATTTATTACTTCCTTTTTTTACTGCTGCTATTCTGTGTGGAGACTTGAATTGAAACTTTTGTTTTGTTTTCTGGGAAGAGTAGTGTTAGGGTGTCTGTACTTCCCCTCTGCTCCACCATCTTGCATTACAGCACAAACCACATGCCGCAGAAAAGGAGCTGGAAATGCTTGTGTTTGACTAAAATGCAGAACTCTGGCGCCTGCCCATTCACTGTCTAGCATCAGGTCACAAAGCAGCATCTTGACCCTTACCCATGGGGCTTTGCTTGGTGACTCTGATTATCATGTTTCTTACCAGAACCCCAATTTTTTACTCTAATGGTTTTTGGACCTGTGATCTCATCTAAGTGTTACAGGCTTCATTAAAAGACGTGAGTCTGAAGTGATGATACTGAATATATTTCTGAGGCTCGGTGTTTCCTTCTGACTGTACTGGTTGATCTCCAGGGTTCGTTGTGATTTCAATGTTCTGTCGCCTTTGAGTTACAATGTCTAATTATCTTCGGGATAAGCAGGCTTCCTTCCTTTGATAACCATGTTACAGACATTCTCAAAACCCATCATTTCATGGGGGATTTTCCCATGAAATTGCAAAGCACAATCAATACAACACTTTATTGTGTGCACCAGATCTGAAGGGTACTTTTTCTGCCACTACAATAAAAGCAGCGACTCAGATGTTTGTCGTTTGTCTTCCCACCATCATCAGAACTTCATGTGGGCCCCTGCAATAGAATTTCATTCATTAATACATTGGTCATATGATGTCATTTGGCAAGAGCCAGCATGTTGGTAATTCTCAAGACCCCAGAACTCCAGTGTTGATGTTTACAGCTCATAATCCCCTGACCCACTGTTTTCCCCCTCAGGTCTCACTTCTGTTCTTTTGAATACTTTTAGAAAGTCACTGGAAAGATCCTTGAGTTTGGGGCTGGAGAGATGGCTCAGTTGGTGAAATGCTTTTTACAAAGGCATGGGAACCCAAGTTCAGGTCCTTAGACTCCACATAAAGAGCCAGGCATGCAGCCCATGCTGAAACCTCAGCACTGGGGGTGAACACTGGAGGATCCTTTCAGTTGGCAGCTATCAGGTCAATGAACTCCAGCTTCTATAAGATAAGATAGAGAGTGATGGAGGGACCCTCACACACACCTCACGTTGACCTCCAGCTCCCATACAGATGCTTTTGCACACATGTACATCTGCACCCACATGCAGACATACACATGAATATACTACTCACATAACTAAAAAAAGATCTTTGATTTCTTACTTTAGAGGAGAAGGGAAAGTACGAAGAGCAGGCACAGTGTCCAACAGCTGCTCAAAGAGCACTACTCAGGAATGTTTGTTTCTGAATGTATTCACTCCTCTCGATGTTGTATAAGTCAGCAATTGGGAGAAACTCTGATTTAGTGCCAGGTACTGCTCTATATGTACATATACCTATACTACCATTCAGTACTTGGTGTCACCCACAAAGTTGACTTGCTGGATAAAACAGACCTGGAAAATGATGCCCACCTGTGGCATTTTGTAGCTTCTTGGATTGCGCACCATACTTCACTTCCAGTACGATGGAAGTCGGTTTGTGCACAAGGATAATGGTACCCTTTTTTCTGATAAGACTGAGTCTGTCCTAAATTGCTACCAATTTTGGAAGAAAAGCATTCTTGCTCTACTAAAGGCAAGATAAATGGGTCGTGTTTGCATGTTAGTTGGCATGTCATCTAGCTCCTTTAGAAATGTTGAGCATTTTATGTCTTTTAGATATATTAGTAATCATTCCTCACATCCTTAAGAAATACAGAATGATCATCGTTCTTACTTTCTAGAAAGTGAAAAACTGAAATTCATCATTATCTATTGAGACAAACACAAAACTCATGCCCTGCTTACTTTTACCTTGCGTAACTAAGTGAAATAGGATTTTATTTGACACAGATAAGAAATTTTTTTCATATTTATAACTTTCCTACACATCTGATACTTTCTAATAAATACAGTGATTTATTACCTAGACTATCTTGACTTTCTGTCAGATAACAGAAAATTGCTAGATAATCAGTATAAATTGAATTAGAAGGCCACTGTCTTTCAAGTAAAAAATTTTTCCCAAGTTTGTAAATTTTTAAGTTTCTTTATGAGTTTCTTTTTATGTTATTAATATGAATATTGTTAATCTTGCAGAATGGTCGATGTAGGGGGCCAAAGGTCAGAGAGAAGAAAATGGATACACTGCTTTGAAAATGTCACCTCTATCATGTTTCTAGTAGCGCTTAGCGAATACGATCAAGTTCTCGTGGAGTCAGACAATGAGGTAAGTGCTCTTCAAACAGCTGTGAGTTATTTTATTATCTGATGAAAATAAGTAATAAGACTGGAGTGAGTCGGTATCATTGCTCTCTCAACCATTGTTTCTGGGTTTTTAAATAATCAAAAACAATCCCATGGCGCACTGAGCAGTAAACTGTTTTGCCGGGTATATGAGCAGGTCCGTGTGCTCTGATCTCGTTAGGTAGCTTTCAGCACCATCAGAGCTTTGCAGAGCTTCTAAAAATGAAAGCACAGGATAGTCTGTAGGCTCGCAGCGAGCCGCTCTCAGCCTTGCTCTGCAGCATGGGGCCGCAGTGGGTGGAGTCAGCCTGCCTTGTTAAATCATTGTTTGTGTGATGGGTGAGTCTCAGAATGATGAGAGGACTCAGAACCTCGCCTGGCAGATGTGAAATCAGCTCATTCCCCAGCTATGAAGCACCAGGCGACTTGACTTGGCCTCTCTGCTCCTTGTTTGCTGTTAGGTTGTTGCGTAGCTCGAAGCAGGGAGGAGGCAGGGCGTGTTCTCCACGGGCCTGTCTGGGGAGCTGTCCCAGAAGTGTGCCTGCCTCCTTGCCGTAGGGCATTTTAACAGGTGAAAGTATGAATTTTGAAGGTGGTTGATGCATGGTGATGAATCAGTTGATTGTGGGGGATAATTAAGGGATTCGGGAAACTGCCTTGAGAGAGAGTTCAGAGGATGTCTGAATGGAAGTACCACGAACAGGCGTGGAGTTAGAGCTCCCAGACTGAGGCTAGGGAGTGTTGAATGTTCTTTCTGTAAGGCAGAAAACAGAGAAGGCAGTTTGAATAAGATCTGGCTTGCCAGAATTTACTTTTAGCACTACATTTTTTAGATACAGAACTCTAGCTTCTGGGTCTTGGGCTTAGTAGTTCATTGCAGTGCATCCCATTTCTCCAAAAAATTTTTGTTGCATACAGAGTCCTGGGTTGTTTATTTGTATTTCACTGTTTTTTCTGGCTTGCCAGTATATAGGGGTTTGACTTAAAGATCCAAGGTTTGTTAAGCACACAATCGGTTTGCTCCCTCAGCTTCAGCAAAACACTGAAAGGCATGCTAAAGTGTATGATTATCATTTAGCAAAACGTATGCAAACTAGGTGATTGGATTGGAATTTTAGCTGTATAGAGAATTGTATGAATTTTATAGCATTGTTTTGCTTATCCGATGTTAGTTTCCAATTTGTCATTCAATATGTAGATACTATGTCTGAAAATATGGCTGTAGTTTCTTTGCTTCTTAAGTGGGTATATTTTACTATAAATTAAAATAATGAGATTAAGTTGTTGATGTTAAGACTGTACTCACACCAGTTGGAGTTCCTTTCAGGCCTTCGTCAAGCCAAAACTAATGGTGGTGTTGGAGGCTACAGTTCTCAGGCACAATAAGACAAGTACTAGAGCGGGGGAGCTGGCAAGCTAAAGTACCTGAGTTCTGATACCCAAATCCTTTCTGCTACAAATACACACATACACGCACACACGCACAGATCATTCCCTTCTGTGCAGATGTACTGATGTCCACAGTGCTAGAAGATCTGCTTTAATCTGTGCAAATTCTGTCTTGCTGCTGTCTGGGAAATAAATTTCTTTCTCTTTTGTCTCCAAATAAGGGAATATATTGTGAAATTGTGGGCCGGAGAAAGCACAGTTGCAGAGCTGCGATGATTTGTGTGTTCCTCTTTCTCTCTTATTTTCTTTGCTCACGTACCAGCACAGTGCCAACACTTGTGCTGTGATCCTTTCATGGGCACATTATTCTAAGCCCCCGAGAGCTTAGAGCACAGGAAGACATCGCATGTTCCAGTTTATCAGGGTATATTCAAACATGCTCCGTCAGTCTCGATTCATCTGGCGTTCTGTATGATGCCTATTTGAGCACTGATGCGAAGATGATTTTTCAGACATCGCCTCAGAGATGGTTTTCCAGACTCCAGAGTCTCAAAGACTGACACCTTTTATTCTCTACATTTCTCTTAACTTCTCAGTCTTTTTGAACAAACCATGATGTAATTCATCCTATATTATGGTTTTATTAAATTATCAAAATACCCCTCTTCAACTCAGGTTTTCCTTTGACCAAGATGTGTTTCTTCCCAGCGCTGGTTTTGATAAGGCATTTCATACTCTATCAAATCATGCTGCACCTGACTCACGCATCACTGGGGCAAGGATTATGACTAGGATGCCCCTCCCAGTCAGCTGCACTGAGACAAAGCAAGGACTGCTAGGTAACCAAGGTGGCATTGAAGCAAGTGAAAAAGGTTTTCTTTCAAGAAGGGGTTGAACTCTCTTCCCTAGGTCGCAAAGTCCTTATTATAGTCATGGACAGTATTGGGCCAGCCTAGGAACCAAGAGTTCAGAATGCCTTTTTTTTTTTTTTTTTAATTTGATTTTCAACTCTTACAACAAACAGTCCAAAATAGGCATTTACTTTGGATTATTCTTCTGTGGTTTTTTTTTTAATGAAACTTTTGAAGTTACTCAACTGAAACCAAATTCTGGACATTTTCTGTAGAAGTACTGAGTGAGCTTTTTGGACTTTTTTTCAGACAACAGCTGGGGCAGGGATTTGACTATAGAGGTGGAAATGTCTAACTCTGGAAAAATCTGAAGGAAGCTGAAAAGTATTAAAAAGTACAAGCATAGATTTGAGTTAGCTAGTCTCTGACTACACACCAAATTGATTTTATCCCTCTCTTATTGGCTCTTCATGGAATCTTTGGTATACTTGGCTCAGATTCATGGCCTGATTTGCAAGGCTGCACCAGAAAGGCTCCACTTTTTTGTATTCAGCCTCTTTCTCATTTCGGCTCTCTGCACAGTCTCAGCCATGTGGCTCTTGCTTGTGCTCATTCTCCCTCCTGACTATTTCTCTGCTTTCCTGTTCCTTGTTTCTCTATTCCTTCTCTGTTCTTAGATAGAACCCACAGTCTAAGCAAACATCCTGCCACTGAGCTACGTCCCCAGATCTTAGAAGGATGTTTCTAGTCACCATTCTTGACCTTCAACCAGAGAGCTGGACTTAATACTGCTAAGGGTACTGAGAACTACTGTCTTTTCTCCACTAATCAGTTGTAAAATATATACACATATATGAACTATACTATGTAGACCAAACTAGCCCCAATCTTATCATGATTTTCTTGTCCCTGTCTCCCAAATCCTGGGGATAAGCAGGTTTACATCAGCATGCCTGGGTAAGAGTAAGCTTTTTGAAAAGGAGGAGTAAGACTAAATATTTCCTGTGAGCCAGGGATGTATCCCAGTGGTAGATCATTTGCCTGGCTTGTTCATGGCTCCTGGGTTCAATCTCTACCACTCAGAGAAAAAAACTCTTGCCATGCACAGCAGTACATATTCCTGTAATTTTGTTTGAGAAAGTTAATTTCTTTCATTTTGCTAGGACAGTTTTAAAGGGTACAGAATTCTTGGTAGGGAGGTTTTTTTTTTCTGTATGGCTTTTAAATATTTTTTCCTTGTTCTTTCTTCATTTTCATGGTTTCTGAGGAGAAGTAAGGTATAGTTTTTAATCTTTATTTCCATTTAGGTAAGATATTTTCCTTTATCTTTTTATTTTCTAAAATTTAAATGTAACAGGTATTGTCTTTAGGGCCCAGGATGACCATTTATTCTACTTGGCATTTTTGGCTTTGTGTCTGGCATTAATTCAAGGAAATTTCTCACTTAGTATTGTTTTAAATATTTCTTCTGTTCCTTTTTATTTCTCTCTGCGATATGTCTGTTACTGTGCATTACAACTTTGTAGTCGTCCATTGTATGGGTCAGAGTGGCTTCTATACACTGAAGTTAAACACAGTCATATAACACATTTAGTCACAAGTGAACTGAGTGTACAGTGGTAGTAAGATAATTGTGGTGCTAAAAAGTTCCTACCACCTAGTATTTCTTGTATGTTTAAATACACAGATGTTTGTCATTGTGCTCCATTTGTGCACGTCACACAGTACATTACAAGCTGCATCAGTCACTAGCCTAAGATCGGTGCTACGCCGCATGGGTATGTAGTAGACCTGTGTCCTCTAAGTTCACGCAGAAACATTCTGTAATGTTTGTGCAATAGCCAAATAGTTTAGCAACACAATTCTCAGACTGTATTCCCTTTGTTGAGCAACACATGACTGTGCTTCTCTTTGCCTGACTGGAATGCTCAAGCATCCCCAGACCAATTAGGCTCTGGTAAAGTACCAACAGTTCAGGTACTTAATTTTGACAGGACGGGCCTTGTAAGGACATATAGAACACCTCTGGGATCATTAGTGCTAATTTTCCTGTTTCCTTTTGCATGCGAAGGCTCCCACCCCCCACTGAGGTATGGTGGTGTAGTGACTATAAATAATCTTTATTATAGATCATATAAACTATCAAAGATGAAATTAAAGTTTTTAGCCGAAACTGTCTCTGAATTGCTGAGTTATGGGTAGTTTTGGTTTTATCTTTTTTTATTCATTTTGCATGTTTACATTTATAATTTTCAGTGAACAAATACACTATGAAAATTAGACAATAGATATTGTAAAAGCTAAATCTTTTTAGAAAGTTTATTAAAATCTAGTTGGATAAAAATAGCTTCAAAACTGTTTTCTCAACTGCTTTCAGAAGGATAAGATGGAGAGACAAGTGAATGAAGAAATCAATACAAATGTCTAATCAAAAAGCTTAGTATTAGAGAACATTCATTTCTAACAGTCTTCAAGACTATAATAATAGAAGTTAAGGAACCATTTAAAGGTCATGTTGGTCCCAGCACTTGATAGAACCGATGCCCAAGTTTATACTTTTGTCACCAGTTACCAAACGACAATGCACCAGTTCCAAACCAGCAGAATCCGAACCACTCAGTGATCAGATTTCACTATCCAAGCTTGCAAATCCCCTATAAATCTTAACACCCTGACCTGTAGTTTTCCATCATAACTGCATGTGTGCACTTCCCGGCTCTGTATGTAATTGGGAGGTCAGGTTGCATGGAACAGCTTCAGAGAATGATTAAAAGTCAACCCCAGGTGATAGATATAACTGCCATTTTCCAGGTACCTTGTGTTGCTTCCATTGAATCTGCTACAATCACATGAACCTGTAAAGAAAAGCGGTTTTTTTTAAATTTCTAATGTAATATAAAGGGCACTTAAATAAGAAAGTAGGTATTTCTTTTGTGGGATGTTGGGCACCTCCGATGTTTCATCACTGAACCATTCCTCACCAAGCAACAGGGAAACAGGGAATCAGATTGTCAGGCCCTAATGGTCCAGCCTTTAAGATACGGAGTTTGGTCAAAGAGGTTTGCATCACTAAGGGTTTTCCCTCTGCTGGTTCATATTAAGTGGTTGTATTCCTGCAAGGATGCAGTATTGTGGAACAAGACTGGTTCACGTCTCTTCTCTGGTTTCCTGCCTTGCCATGTGTTCTTCCTCTTCTCGCACATGCTTCTGCTTTGATTCCTTCTGCTGTGTTATAGCAGGCTATTCCCAGAGGTCAAAGGGATAGGGCTACACTATCTTTAAACTACAGCCTCCGGATCCGTAGAGCAAATAAACTTCTTCATGAAGTATTTAGATTGTAGTATTCCGTTATAGCAGTGGAAAATGTATAAAACACCAATTCCAAAATGAGACTCTCAGCGAGAGGAGAGGATACACTGCTGTGCATGTTTGCAGTAGAGTGCAAGTAGACTCTGGGGAGTGCTCAGGCGGCTAAGGCATCAGCTGACAGTACGGGCAACCTTGCAGGTGGCTTCTGTGTTTTGGCTGCTGCTACAGACTCTTGAGTTCCTGCTTCAGTTCTTTGAGTATGGTCTCAGAAATAGAACAATTCAGCAGTATATGGCGATTCTGGCTTTCATCTGTAACAACTGTGCACAGTTTTCACATCATTTGATGTTCCTGTCCGCAATGGACAAGGGTTCCACTTCCTCTGCGATCTTTCTTACACCAAATGGTTTTCATTTGCATTTCCCTGGTCAGTTGTGCTGAGACGTTTCATGTACTTATTGATCATCTCTGTTACTCACTGAAGAAGTGCCTACTCAAGTCCACTGTCCGTTTTTATAAGGAAGTGCTTGTGTATATGTTTTAAATTATAATTCTTCATAGATTGTACATATAAAGATGTAAAACTTGCAGGTGTATTCTCTTCTTCCAAGATGTTACCAATTTTAAGTCATTGTTTTTGCAGTGAATTAATATTCCAAAGTCACATACAGCAAAAAAGAAGGCAGTAGTAGTGTGAGTAGTGTGTCCTTTGAATGTCCCTCCAGACCGTTGTTTCCTCCCCTCTCTCCCTTTAATAAGTGACTCTTAATAATCTGTAAAGGATTTTTCCGCCTTCGGCTATTTAAGCCATACAAATGTCCGCTAGGTGGTGCTCTAACCACAGCATGAAATAATGAAATATTTTCATAAAGCTTCAGCATTTCGAAGTTCCCAAATTGTCGCAACTGAGACTTTAGCTTCACAGAATTATGTTAATTTTGACAGTATTCACATCGATAGCAAGCTGGCTGTGAAGGTTGTAGATCGTTTCGCCGTGCACTTGCTCTCATGACAAAGCAGCTCTTGGAAGGGGTTAATTGACTTGCCTGAGGTCACCCCTGGTTATCCATGATGCCAACCTCCACACAGGCCTTTATTCCCCTTCTAAGACCTAATCATATCTGACAGGTTGCCACTGCTTTCTACTCACAAGTCTCCCAGAAAATCTTAGTCCTGTGCTAAAGACTCCGTCAGTGTCGCTCTGTCCTTGGTAAAGGACACTGCTGAGGTGAGCAGTGCACCGTACGGCTATTTTAAATGATCTCTGGATCACCTATTCACAAATGGAATTTCTAGTGATTTTCCTATGGATCTTGGGAAAGTCACTTAATTTCCATGACTTGGTACTTTTATCTTTGAATCAAGGAATTGCATTAATTTCTTGACTGAAAGCAAGCCTAAAACTTCCTTTACTCTATCTTTCTTGTCTTAAGGAATAGGGTTTTTTAAATTTCTTTTTTGATCATAAAATGGGTAGAAAGTTACTTTCACTGTTTCTCATGATAAAATTAACACACCTACTCATTTTATTAAAAAAAAACTTCTGTAATGTTCACTAGTGTTGCCATAAAGTGTTCCCAATAATATATAAGCCTTCAATGAAAACCTTGGCCAATGATTTTTACAGCACTATATTTCAGACGGTATGAAAATAGCACGTAGGCTGCCGACGCGGCCTGCCTGGCTCATCATTGACTCATCCGCAGCTTCTCTCCTGCCTTCTCTCAGAGCTGCATTTGCATCTTACACTAAGCTTTATCCAGCAGGACGTTTTCCCTTTTGTGTGTGCACAACTCAGTCATGGTTGAAGTAGCAGTTCGTATTTGCCTTTGTGATGATCAGAATGCATCTCTTCACACTTGGTCTGTGATAGTATAACAATCCCTCCTCAACTTCACAGTCACCTTCCTGGAAAGTGTATCAGCTAGCAAGACCAAGGGGGAGGACAGGGAGACCGTGTGCACACCCATCATAGTCTGAACCTCTATGCAGAGATCATTTCCACTTGCAGGTTCCTGCCAGTGCCATCGCACTGACTTTCCTTCGCTCATTCTTCCATTGTCAACAAAATACCTGTGTTCCCGGCTGGCCTTATAGGAGCTCTCCTGAGGTGTAAATCAGAGTTCCCGGGGTCACACATTGAAGAGGAAGGCATGTGTACCATTTCTGTTTCTGCCCCATTGCAGAGAACCGCCACACCATAGTCTATGGTATGAAGAGGGCCATGACTCCACATGCCTCAGTTGTAAGTGATGAGGACAGAACAGAGCCCAGCATGGGGTTTTAAATGTTTGGCCTAGAAAGAGAAAAAAACCACCCATCATTGAAGGACTATCCTAATTTTGTTTTCTGGAAAAAAGTTAGTTTATGGGAGAGAGTTTGCTTTCAAAGAGATTGAACTTAGCAAACATACATCAAAAGACTTGACGCTCATTATATCTCTTTAGAATGTAAGAATGAGTGGAAATGAGTATGAATTCTTAGCTGAAACATTAAAGTAAGTAGCTTACGTACAGTATTGGAAAGTAGAAGAGGTGTGAGGTGATTTTCTTTGCTTTAAATAGTAGTGATTGGCATTAGGTTCAGACCAGTGCTGACAATAAAGATTTACTGAGATGTTAGGGATGTGACACTTATTGTCATGGATGTCCTCACATATGACTTCTCAAATTGTCACCAACTGCACCTAAGCTCATCTTTGGAGGTTGTGTTAGTTTCTCTACTCACTGCTGTGTCCATGTTCCCACCCAAGGCAACTTTAGGAAGAAAGGGTTTTGTGCTGCTCGCAGTGTGTGAGGACACAGTGCGTCCTGGCAGTGCAGTTGCAGGTGGGGCAGAAGGCAGCACTGCAAGGCAGCTGAGCATAGCGTATCTGTAGGCAGAAAGCTGAGCATACTGTATTTGCAGTCAGTTCATTTTCTCCTTATTCTGCGTGGGATCCCGGCCCGTGGAATGGTGCCTGTACATTTAGGGTAGTTCTTCACATCTCATTTAACGTAATCTAGAAACTACCTCACAAACAAGACCAGAGATTCTCTTCCTGGCACATTCTAGAGCCTGTCAAGTAGATGATCAATGTTAACCATCCCAGAGCCTCTACCTAGCCACATTTATCTGCCGAGAGCATTATCGAATTTACTTAGTGTAGTTGTATGTTGATTTTAGTGGACTGCTCGTATATTAAGTATACAGTGGTCTCCTTTAAGCACAGTTTTAACTTGTCTTTCAGAGTTTTTAATGTACATTTGATTAGCCTTAGTCATTGTACTTATTTGTGCACATTCATACAAAAACATAAAAAAGAAAAAACAAAAAAGTGACCATTAAGATGATTTAAAAGTTGTCGAGTTATTTAAAAATATGTGTACCAACAAAGAGCAGTCTCAAAGTACAACACTGGAAAAAGCAGGGTTGGGCCATGCATATAACCTAAACTGTATGCAAGCATAAGCTTTTTATAGGCACGTCAACTTTTGGTGCAGGAAGGGAGGACAGCACTGATCTGGGGTAGAAAGAATTTCTCTATTTTTTTTTTTTTTTTTTTGATGTTGAAGTTTTTACTACATAACATTTTTTTTAACCTAGCCATTTAGTTCAGAATCCTGTAATCACTAAAGCATAGACACATTGTAAATATCATTTGTGCCAACCAAGCTTTTTTTCTTATCAGTATTGTTTCAGATATTCTGTGGTTTTGCTGTACTTAGGGCTTCATTTATTCCGTGAAGATTAGTAGACCCCTGATAGATAGACCCTCAAGGTTATCTAGGTCAGGTGAAAATTCTCCTGATGAGGGCGGGTGAACCCTGAGGATGTCTGCCAGGGAGCATCTTGATTAGCTTAGTTGATACGGGAAGACCATCTACTTGTGGTAGAACCACCCCTGGGCAGGGATGCTGGGCTGTGCGAATGGAGAAAGGAGCTGAGCCCAGCTGTCATTCGTTTCTCTGTGCTTCCGACCTGCGCTGTGACCTGCTGCTTGAAGGTCCTGCCTTGCTAACTGCCCTACTGTGCTGGACTGACTCCCCTCAGCGAGCCAGCATAAACCCTTTCTCTTAAGCTGCTTCTGTCAGAGTATTTTGTCACAGCGAGAAAATAACAAAGACATTTTGCGTTTGGTATTTGTTATTGAGACAGGGTCTTGCCGTGTTGCTCAGGCTGGCCTCAAACTCACAGTGCCCCTGTCTCAGTCCCTGGATTGCTGGGACTGTGGATCGTCATCTCAGTGTAGGGCATGTTTGGGATTGTGCTTTAGAATCCTTGAAATGTCGTCCAGCACTTCAAATTCCCCAAATACGTTAATGCCTGTGTTGAGCAAGCTTAAGGAAAACCATGTTTAATGCATAGCAGCCAGTGAAAGGAAAAGCTGCTTTGAAGAAGGGGGAAGATAGAATTGAAGCAACTGCCCTTGGGCATCATGTCACAGAGAATTAGAGGCAGCTCATGGCCGGGGAATTGTATCATTTTTGGTAGAGATTTCAAGTAAACTTTTCTTGGACCCTAAATTTTTCTTTAATTTGTAACTATTTTTTAAAACGAGTTTATTTTTTATTTGATTATTAATAACAGAAAGCAATTGGTATGAATCTTACATTGTTAGATATTTTCCCGATCTCCCAAATATAAATGATATATATATATAATTATTACCTCACCAGTTATTGAAATTGAAATTCAGTTTTGGTGGATTTGACAAAATTATGATAAAGAAGTTTACATTACTTTCTTCCATGTTTATTATATAAAATAATTTTAATGAGTAGAAATAGGAAATAAAGAGATCAAAGGTAATAAGTACAAGACCACAAGGTTAGAAAAGCATAAGTGCTACATTGCTTCTTATTGTGACCTTTGGTATCATATTTACCCCATGGAGATTTACAGTTATAATTCATATGATAACTGCTAAATGTAAGCAAGAATCTGTTTTGAATTATATTTTAGATTCTCTGTTCAGTTTACTCCTAAAGTTAGACTTTCTTTTTTTAAATAATATTTTAATTAATTTTTTTTCTTTTTTTCCTCACCCCGATCCCCTGCTCCCCCTTCCTCTCTCCCTCCCTCCCCGTCCCCCAGTGCCTCCCCCCAATCCCCAGAGCATCCTTTAATGTGCATGCCAAACTCTCCTCTGGGTCCTCCTCTCCGAAGAGGTGCGAGGACTGGGGCATTTCCCAGAACCCTTTCCTGTGTTCCCCTTAAGCCTAGGAACACTACTGTGGCTGTCAATCCCTGGCCTCCAAGGATCTTAGTGCCCTTAGTCCATACTAGACTTTGTGGGGTCAATAATGTGTTGGACATAGCGCAGGTCATGTAAAGTCCAATTATGATTGCTTCGGCCCTAACTTGTGTGGAGTATCTTGCATATCTTGTTCCTCCCATCCTTGTGCTCTTACAATCTTAATGCCCCCTCTTCCACATATTTCCCTGAGATTCAGAATGGGGAGAGATTAGGCTGGCCTAGTTCCAGGTGATTGATACAGAGTCTCTGATGTTCTGAATTATGGTTTGTTGATTTTTTTTTTTTTTTTGGTTGTGCTGCTCCTGCAATGCCCTTGGCTCCATCCTGATGGGTATTGGAGGTCACCCCTTGCAGTCCTTAATGGTGGCCTATTTTCTCTGCTGTAACATGGTTCCCTCTCCCCATGTTTCTGGTGGGGCCCTCCTTCCCCCTCCTTCCTGTTTATAATCTTTACAATTACTGTAGGTATTACAGAGATTTGTCTTTGAGTCTCTCTAAGTGGGTTTGGTACTAGGATCCACCTATATGGGAGTACATACGGTGCTTAATTTTCCATGTCTGGGATACTTCACTCAATATAATTGTTTCTAATTCCATCCATTTCCCGGCAAATTCCATTAATTCATCATTTTTGATGGCTGAGTAATATTCCATTGTATAAATGTACCACATTTTCCTTATCCACTCGTCAACTGTTGGACATTTGGGCTAATTCCATGACTTTGCTATTGTAAACAGTGCTGCTATGAACATGGTCATGCTTGTGCTATCGAGGTGAACCTCTGATGTATGGGGGGTTATTCCCAAAAGTGGAATAGCAGGGTCATATGGTATATCAATCTTTAACTTCTTTAAGAATCGTCAGATGGCTCGCCAGGGTGGTTGTATGAGCCTGCACTCCCGCCAGCAATGTAAGAGAGTTCCCTTCTCTCCGCATCCTCTCCAGCACTTGGTGTTGTTTGTATTGTGGATTTTTGCCATCCTGACCAGGATGAGATGATATCTCAGTGAAGTTTTGATTTGCATTTCCCTGATGGCTAAGGATGTGGAGCATTTTTTAAGATATTTGTTAGACATTTTAATTTCATCCTTGGTAAAGTTTCTTTTAAGTTCCAAGGCCCATTTTTTAATTGGGCCATTTGTTTCCTTGGTGTTTAGTTTTCTAAGTTCTTTGTGCACTCTGGATAATAGAGCTCTATCAGACATGTGGTTTGTAAAGATTTTCTCCAATCTGTGGGTTGCCTTTGTGCTGGAGTTACAATCCCTTTATCTGAACAGAAGCTCTTTAATTTCACAAAATCCCATCTGTTGAGTGTTAGTTGTAGTGACTGTGCTATTGGATGTCCGTTTAGAAACTGTTGGCCTAGCTCAATCAGCTCCAGGAAGTTCTCTACCCCTTCAACTATGGTTTTTATAGTCTCTGGCCTTATATCGAGGTCCTTGGTCCATTTGGAATTAATTTTTGTACAGGGTGACAAGTATGGGTCCAGTTTTAATCTTCTGCATGTGGACATCCAGTTTTGCCAGCACCATTTGTTGGAGATGCTATTCTTTTTCCAGTGGATTTTTTGCGCCCCTTTGTCAAAGATCAAATGGCTGTAGTTGTATGGGCTTATATCTCGGTCTTCAACCCTTATCCATTGATCTGTGTGTCTATTTTGGAGCCAATACCAGGCTGTTTTTACAACTATGGATTTGTAGTATAGACTAAGGTTTGGTATGGTGATATCTCCAGCCGTGTTTTTGTTACTCAGGATTGTCTTTGCTATCCTGGGTCTTTTGTGCCTCCATATGAATTTTGAGATTGTTTTGTCAACTTCTTTAAAGAATTGCTTTGGAATTTTAATTGGTATAGTATTGAATCTGTATATTGCCTTTGGTAGGATGGTCATTTTTATGATGTTGATTCTGCCAATCCAGGAACATGGGAGGTCTTTCCACCTTCTGGTGTCTTCTGCAATTTCTTTCTTTAAGGGTTTTAAAGTTTTCACTGTAAAGGTCTCTTACTTCCTTGGTTAGGTTTATACCAAGGTATTTCATTTCTTTAGGGGCTATAGTAAATGGGATTGTTTCTGTCAGGGCTTTTTCACTTCTTTCATTCTGGGCATAAAGGAAGGCCACTGATTTTTGCACGTTTATTTTGTATCCTGCCACCCTGTTGAACTTCTGTGTTAGTTCCAGGAGCTTCCTGGTGGAGTTTTTGGGATCATTCGGGTATAATATCATATCATCTGCAAATAGAGATAACTTGACTTCTTCTTTGCCAATTTGAATCCCTTTTATGTCCCTTTCTTGTCTTATGGCTTCAGCTAAGACTTCAAGTACAATATTGAATAGAAGTGGTGAAAGTGGACAGCCTTGTCTAGTTCCTGATCAAAGTGGAAATGCTTCAAGTTTTTCCCCATTGAGTATAATACTTGCTGTTGGCTTATTGTATACAGCTTTTATTATATTGATAAAGGTTCCTTCCATTCCAGCCTTCTCTAGGGTTTTGATCATAAAGCGCTGCTGGATCTTGTCAAAAGCTTTTTCTGCATCTATCGAGAGTATCATGTAGTCTTGAACTTTGGACTGGTTTATATGATGAATTACATTTATTGATTTGTGTATGTTGAACCAACCTTGTGTGCCTGGGATAAAGCCTACTTGATCCCCGTGGGTGATCTTTTTGATATGTTTTTGAATCCGATTTGCTAAGACTTTGTTGAAATTCTTTGCATCTGTGTTCATCAGAGAGATTGGCTTGTAGTTTTCTTTTTTAAGTGTATCTTTATTAGGTTTGGAGATTAAGACGATATTAGCGTCATAGGAGGAATTTGGTGGTGTTCCTTCCTTTGCTATTTGATGGAACAGTTTAAGTAGTATTGGTGTTATTAGCTCCTTAAATGTCTGGTAGAACTCTGTGCTTAATCCATCTGGTCCAGGATATTTTTTGGTGGGAAGATTTGAGATTACTTCCTCAATTTCCTCATATGTTATAGGACTATTTAAATAATTCACAACTTCCTGATTCAATTTAGGTAAGTTGTGTTTACTTAGGAATTCATCCATCTCTTTTTTGTTGTTAAATTTCACCGAGTATAAGATTTTGAAATATGATGTTATAAGTTTCTGGATTTCTTGGGTATCAGTAGTGATACCTCCATTTTCATTTCTAATTTTGTTAATTTGGGCTTTCTCTCTCTTGCTTTTGGTTAATTTAGCTAGGGGTGTATCAATCTTACTGATTTTTTTCAAAAAAACAGCTTTTTGACTGGTTGATTTTCTGTATTGTTTTCCTAATCTCGATTTCAGATATTTCTTCCTTATTTTGCTAATCTCCTCCCTTCTACTGCTTTTAGGATCAGATTGCTCTAGTGTCTCTAAAGCTTTAAACTGCATTGGTAAGTTATTTATTTCTGATGTTTCCATTTTTTTGATGTAGGCATTAAGAGCTATGAACTTACCTCTTAGGACAGCTTTCATTGTGTCCCAGAGATTTTGGTAAGTTGTATTTTCATTATCGTTCACTTTCAGGAAATCTTGAATTTCCTTTGTAATTTCTTGAATCCAATTCTCCTTCAGCATCATAGTGTTAAGTTTCCAGGAGTTAGTGTATTTTCTGTTGCTTGTTGTGTTGTGGATAGTCTTAGCAACAGAACTAACAAAGCAGAAAATAGAATTTTAGGCCGTGATAGCAGACTACCATAAGGTACAGGCTAGAATTTCAACTTTCCTGTATATGTGGAGATTCGTTTTATGGCCCAATATGTGATCTATTTTGGAGAAAGTTCTGTGTGCTGCTGAAGAAATGTGTATTGTTTGGTGCATGGATGAAAAGTTCAATAGAGATCTATAAGGTCCATTTCAGTAAAGGTTTGATTAAGCTCCAAAGTGTCTCTGTTAAGTTTTACCTGTTGAGAGACCAGTGTTAAAATCCCCGAGAATTATCATTTTGGGGTTGATTTCTCGCTTTAGACGTTGTAGGGTTTGCTTAATGAATGTGGGGGGCCAGTATTGGGTATGTTCAGTATTGTGAAGTCTTCCTGTGGAATTGAACCTGTGACTAAAATGTAGTATCCATCTGTGTCTCTTATGATTTTTTTTGGTTTGAAGTCCACTTTGTCTGATAGCATAATGGCCACCCCTGCCTGTTCTCTGGTTCTATTAGCTTGTAGAATTGTTGACCAGCCTTTTATTTTTAGGATGTGCCTATCTTTTGTGGTGAGATGGGTTTCCTGCAGGCAGCAGATTGATGGATTGTGATTTTTAATCCAAGTTTGTAATCTGTGTCTCTTGATCAGTGAGTTAATTCCATTAACATTTAATGTTATAATGGAGAAACTATTTTTAATTCTGGACATTTATTATGTTTAGTGGCTTTTGTAAGTGTATTGTTTCACTTTTAGGTTTTGGTGGTATTATACTTCCCTTTTGTTCTCCTGTTTTTTTCTTCAAGCTTGAGTATCATTTCTAGCATTTTTTGAAGGCCTGGTTTGGTGGACATGTATCCCTTCAAGTTGTCTTTGTGGTGGAAAATTTTTCTTTCTCCCTCAATCATGATGGATAGTTTTGTGGGGTATATCAGCCTGGGGTGACATTTTTGCTCATTCAATATTTGAAGTATGTCTCTCCAAGCTCTTCTTGCTTTTACTGTTTCCATTGAGAAGTCATTTGTTATTTTAATAGGTTTACCTTAAAAATTGACTTGTTTTTTTTTTTTTTCCCTTGAAGCTCTCAGCACCATTTCTTTATCTTGAATGTGGAGTGTTTTAACTATTATTTGCAGTGGCGAGTTTCTATTTTGGTCAAATCTGTTTGGGGTGTGGAATGCCTCTTGTATTTGGATGGGCCTCTCTTTTTTTAGATGAGGTAAGTTTTCCTTGATGATATTTTGAAAAATTTCCTCAGGTGTGTGGTATTTTGGGATTCTTGCTCTGGTATTCCGTGGATATGCATGTTCGGCTTCTTCAGGGTGTCCCATAACTCTTGAATATTTCTCTCAAGTATCTTTTTGGTTTTAACAACCTCTTCCATTGAGCTGGTTAATACTCCCACTTTGTCTTCAAGGTCAGAAATTCTATTTTCTGCTTTGTTAGTTCTGTTGATAAGACTTTCTGTTGAGTTCTGGGTTGAAGATAACTTGTCTTTTAGTTCAGTTTTAAACTCTGCTTGAGTTTGTTTTAACTGCTCTATGCCTGTTTTTGTTTCTTGAACTGTTTTTCTCAACTCCTCCAAGTGTCTGTTGTGTTCCTCTTCAAAGCGATTGATGCGGTTATTTAATTCCTCCCGGATTTCTTCTTTCATAGTATTGATGTTTTGAAAGTCGTTATCCTGGGTCAGGCTTTCTTGGCTATTTTCCGTGGGTTTGTTCTGGTTGGAGTCTATCATTGTGGGATTAATTCCTTCAGTGGGAGATTTGTTTATTTGGGTGTTGTTTCTCATCGATTTGCACTTTGACTTGGGCATTGTCATTTTAACTCTTAAGACCTTCTTTCAATTTCTGTGCATTTTTCACTGAACTGAATTATTTGGCCTGGGGTTTGGGGGTGGGTGGGGGGAGCTTACCTAGGTCACCGTGAGTCCTGGCTGGACTGCGCGTGTCCTGGTCGGGTGGGGAAAGGGCTTATGACTTTATTATCTGTGTATGAACATAGGTGTGTGGGTGCGTAGGCATACAGATACTGCAGCATGTGTGTGGCAGCCAGAGGACAACGTTACACACTGCGTTTTCTCTGACCACCTTTACGTGGGTTTCGGAGATCACACTGGGATCAACAGTCTTTTATCAAGAGCACTTGCACTAACTCACCAGGCCAGACATTGACTTTGAATGTTTGTGTTTTTTTTTTCCTTTTCCATTCAGTTTATTTGTTTGTTTTGTTTGTTTGTTTACTTATTCAGAAGAAAGAAGGAAGCAGGGAGGGAGAAAGGGAGAGAGGGGAAATCAGAGTTCCTCGATTGGGAAAACCTAAGAAATTTTAGTGTTGCTAGCGCTGGCTTGTGGACCGTTGGGAGTTGAAAGACAATTGCCACGGCAGTAGGAGGGTGTGCAGTGTGTGAGGCTGCTTCGTGCTGCGGATGGACCCACAGCTGGCAGAGGGCAAGGATGCAGCTGTGGCAGGCATAGTGGAGTGCTGCGCTGGTGCCCGCTGCTTGCAGCCATGGTGAGACTGGGAGCTGGAGCCGTGAGTTCCGGCTTTGATGCTCAGAGACACATGTGAGAGGCATTTTCTTCCTAATAGAACACATCTGTGAGCTGGCGTGAGGAAGGAGGAACAGTGATAGGAACGTAAATGGTGAAATTCAGGAAGACAGTCATGAGGTGTCAGACATGAGGGCAGTGGCGGTGTTGCCTTCACGACTGAAACCCCGTCCCTGTGCTCAGGAGGCTGGGTCACTAGAAAGGCTTCCATAGAAGGTGGGTGCTGCACTCACAAGTGGGAGCTTGGCCCTTGAATGACAGGCCGTGGCCTTTGGAGAAGACAGAAGCTTGAGCAGAGCTGGCAGCTGTTACCAGCACAGAGGGACGAGATGGAGCAGGCTTGGGGAACGCAAAGAAAGTCACCCAGGGGGAGCAGAGTGCTCATAAGGGTGGGGCTGGGAAGGGGTCAGAGGAAGGAGAAAAAAATGCGTCAGATTTGGGTTCCCCAGCACATTCCACAGGAAGGGAAATTTGAAGTTCAGAACTGTGGGGGAGGGGAGAGAATCGTCCCTTCTTGTGTCAATTTTTCCTTCTAGAATTTATCATTTGGAGCTCAGCAGCTGTAAGGAAGAATCCCAAGGCACAGTTCCCGAAAGAACCATGCATAGACCTTTGCTTCTCTTTTCAGGAGACACCCAGATCGGCAGAGCAATTCTGTCCTCACAGTCAATAGGGAGCCCAGGCTTCCTGGAGCGCTGCTCCGCGATTCCCTAGGACCTGACCACCTTGACTTACCCCTCCGTCACCTAATTAGTGGTCCTGTCTTCAGGGTGCTTCCATGTGGAGTCTGATCAGGAACTCACTTCTCTATCTGAGGCTCTATTTCAGTGATTCCCCTTTTAGCCATGGTTTCAGTGACTTGCTATCAGTGTTCCAAAAGTACTAAATGCTAAATGGAAAACTTCAGAAATGAGCATTAAGTCTTTCTTAATGAAAGCCTGAATGAGAGCCTGAAAATTGCTAAAATTGCATTTTGTTACAAAAACCTCTTTATATTTAATGTTTTCTTATCATGACCCTTTGTCTGTTTTTTGCTAATTAAGTAAAACTGCATTAGTTTTAAGAATGCAGAGAAGACACAGGGTGACTTGCTTGCTTGGTTCTCATATTCTGTATTGAAAAGAAACTGAATACCAAAGGCGCATGCCACTGGTAATCCTGTCGCAGACGCGGGGTTAGTGTGATTATTTCCTGTCCTAGGAATCTTTCAAAAGAAAGAATTGCATGATCTCCCTTCCTTTCTCCCTTCCATCCACTTGTCTTTGGTGTTAGTCGGGGTTTTCTAGAGCCACAGAATCAACAGAATTAATACATAAAAAAGGAATTTATTGAATTGGCTCAGGAGACATGGCCAAGGTAGTCCAACAATGGCTGCCAGTAGCTGCTCAGTCCATTAGTCCAGCCGTGATGGCTGAAGGCTGGAGGATTCCTGGAGAATCTTTAGTCACGTTGAAGGCTTGGAAGGTTGGAGGGTCAAAGAAGCCTCTCTTCCTTTTATCTGGTCTGCTACTGGAAGGTTCCAATCAGATTTAAAGCTGGTCTTTGTATTGTATCCAGGTACTCTCTTCAGGTAGTCTGACAGCTGATCTTAGTTAATACCAGGTGTGGTCAAGTTGACACCCAGGATTAATTGCCACATCTTTCTTCCTCCATCCCTTACTCTTCTGCTCCTGGAATTGAACCTATTTTGAGATGTAAGCTTTCTGTGTAGCCCAGACTGGCCTTGTGCTCACAGCTCCCCTGACTCAGCTGGGATTGGAGGTATGCGTGACCAGCCTATGGCCACTGGAAAGTCAGTTTGTCTCTTGTTAAATACAGCCTTTCATGCAGAAGAACTTAGCAGGACAGAGTATCACTAGAGTGTATCATTAGCACAAGAATTGTTTTATGAAATCTGGCTTTCATCCGTGTGTCTGTATTTTTCTGTGAGTGAATAGTCTGCTTGCTGTATAGTTTGTATCTCCTCCTGTAGTCAGTAGTTTGGAAAGGATTGTTTTAGAGAAGTGTCCATCCATCTTTGAACAACCACGAACCTAGAAGACTCACCCAAGCTCCAGCATCAGTAGCAAGAGAGAAACAGTGATTGTTTTCCTGTGCTCTGTGTTGTTCCATGCAGCCCCCTGCCTCTCAGTGAGCCGCAGACGCATGTGTACCATGGTGCGGGGTCAGGGGACAACCTGAGGTGTCACCTCCTTTGAGATAAGGTCTCTTATTGTTCCACTGCATGTGCCAAACTGCTGCCTGGAGCGTGGAAGTGCTTCATGACACTCATGCTTTGCGTCCCCATGCTTGTGTATAGGTCTGCACATTTGCAAACGCAGGTCCTCACATCTGCACAGAGCTTTTCCCCATGAGCCGTCACCCTGGTCCTGAGATGCGATCGTGAATGAAACACTAAGCCCAGGAGTAGCACGGATTGTCCTTATAGTACAATGTCTCTCCCTGGAGAGACATTGCTAGCAGAATGGGAGGGACTCTGAGTCAGGAAATTGGAGTCCAGATATGAAAAGAAAGTTCCCCAGGTCTCCCCTGGCTGCTCCTGCCTGGCATGAACATGAGGAGTGATCGCCAGCATTGCATATTTTGAATGGTCTTGTTGACAACATCGACACGGTGCTTGGTAGCTATGTAAGTTCAAACCTAAACTTCCGTCCCACAAAGTTCCTTTTAATGATTGCTGTAACACATGAAGCAGTTAGAACAAAGCAGGTCAAGGCAGGAAGTCCTGCCCAGGAATTGCAAGCTGTAGACCTTCCCTCGAATCCAGGAAGTTCATTACCAGTTCTAGTTCTGCCTGGTGGGTGCTGTGCATGGTGCGGGGAGGGATGTGAGGGCTCTCACATTGCCCTCTGAGTACCATATTTTCCCAGTATACTGTGGATCCGATGTCTTTCCATGCATTATTCCTTTCTGTTCCTGCCTTCCAGTAAAATTGGGGATCCTTGGGCAGTCTTGCTAATCTTATAAATTCATATTCATAAAAATCTCAGTGGCTAAAACTAGATTGAGAATTGCTGTAAAATATCACGTCTCTAGCTAAAAGAAGTTTAATCATTTATGGAAATGAGGATGCCTTCCATCTTTTTATATGTCTGGTTAGTCATTTGTCTTTTGACACAAGATCTGACTGTGTAGCGTGAGTGTGTAGACCAGACTGACCTCGAGCCGTGGTATTTCTCACTGGCTGGGATGGCAGGTGCACACCCCTCCCCATAACATGACATCCCCCCTTTCACATTCTCCGGTCTTGTTTTATTGTGATAATCTCTTTGGCTTATTTCATATGAAAAGTGTTTTCTGTACGGAGACCCAGGAGCAGAGCAGGAGTTTAAAAGACTCTCGCTCTTATTAGTTCCACACCTCGTCTTCTACTGGCTTGTCTTGGCTTTAAACTTTGATAATACCTTTTACATACAAAGCAGATATAGTGTTTGTTAATTTCTTAGACGTTATGGTCAGTTTGTATTCATAATGACAAATATTTATAACAATTTAATCACCTAGGTAGCATGTGTACACTGTTTGCAGACTACAAGGGACAGTAAAATCCCAGTGATTATGGCCAGCAGTTCTGCATGAAAATTCTCAGAGTTTTATTTTTTGTACACAAACAAGTACATCTTTTTTAAACTGTATGCATTAATTTATATTTTTGATAACAGTTTACAAAGTTAAATGACAAATAGTCATGAAGTTTAAAAACTGTTCCTGCTTAGCCACTGCACTCCATGCTTCTCATAAATTATGGCAGCCACGGTTCCCAACACCCACTTTTCCTGTTTTCTTTTCATTCCTCTCTGTATGTTGCTTTACTAGTGTTTCTTGATTCGTTTGGTACATTGCCATATTGTGGTGGATTAAATCCATGTCCTCTCCAACTCCCAACTCAATTCTTTTTCTTCATTCCTTTGGCATAAGTTAAATCACAATTTTTTTGTAGTTCCTAGTTTATATTCTGTGACAATATGTGTTGCTCATAGGTAGCTAAGTAGAAAAGTGTGATTTTATTCATGGATTTTATTTGGTTGGTTTTTTGGTCTGTACTTACTTCTACTGAAGATTTGATAAAAATTGCTTTGATTTTTGTTACATATGTCCTTACAGATTCCGCCCACTTACATTGCCTGGTTACCTAAAAGGTTGCTTCACCCAGAGAATTTATTTTATTTGTATGTATTTTATGTGTGTACATGCCATGTCCATGTGTATGCTACAGTACGCATGTGGAAGTCAGAGGATGATTTTCATTTCTCTCCTTCCATCTTGGGATTATTAAACTCACGTCATCAGACTTGTGAAGCACATACTGAGCATCTCCTGAGTCCCACCTCAGAGATTTCATGGTTTAAGTGGTACACTTACCAACTGTCCAAAATAGCACCTAATGGAGCCAGAGTCATATGTGTGTGGTGATGGTGACTGAAAACGGGGTCTTGCACATGCCACACAGCAGCATTCCACCACTGAGCAACCCCAGCCGTCGGTCGTTCTCCTGGATACATCGTGTGCATCACTGATGTTAGCACCTGTGCTGATCTTTCCAGGTTTCTCCATGATGCCTGAATGAACCACCATGCCAGACTGTCTCACCTCCTTTTTTCTGGTTTAGAAGGAGCTGATCTTGTGCAGTTTCATGTTTCCACTGGCTGCTGTATGTAAAGGTGCTGGTTTCATCATTCTGTTCACTGACACCCCTGACTATTAGCTTCCGAAAGACTTTCAGTTTGTGGAGCACACATTCCTGTGCCTAGCAGCTGCTGAGCTTTAAACTTGTTCAGATTTTTGGTTTTGTTTTTTGCTTGACTGCCCAATTTAATAATAAAGTCATTGCAAAAAATGTTAAAAAATTCAATTCAAAAACTTTGATCATTCAGTTTTTTTTTTTTTTTTGGTTAAGATAAAAAATAAACAGGAAAACCTTGGTGCAAATATTAACCTTTGAGAATTAACACTTTATAATCAATTTTCAGTTTTTCATGGACTAATTAATTTTGTTATCAGAAGTAACTGAGTCTGTCATGGAGTTTGTAATACTCTCCCCAACTTATTTATTAGTTATTGTCATGTAGTCATACAGAATGCTGAGATTTAAAAGAAACAATTGGGCGTGGTAATATGGCTCAATGGGTAAAGGAACTTGCTCCACAAGCCTGACTGCCAGACTTAAATCCCTGGAACCCAGGTGAAGATAAAGGAAAAACCCATTCCACAAAGGTGCCCTCTGATCTCTACATGCATGCTGTGGAACATGTGCTCAGACACATCATATAGGCACAGCCTAATAATTGTTTTTTAAAAAATAAAGGGAGGGCTAGAGAGATGACTCAGGGGTTAAGACTGTCTCACAATCAGAAGGATCTGAATTCAGATCCCAGTCCCACATAAAAAAGCCAGATGGGGGGCTGGAGAGGTGGCTCAGGGGTTAAGCCTCTGCCTTGCAGGCAGAAGGTCCCAAGTTCGTATCCTAGACCCCATGTATAGACGCCAGGCAGAAGCGGGGACGGCCTGCGTTTCTGGTCCTGGTCCTGGTAAGGTGGAGCCTGTGAATCCCAGGGCAGAGTAAACGAGGAGGTGGAGGCATCCATGGTGGTTCCCGAATTCAGTCCATAGTTCTACACACACATACATACACGCGCACACACGCATACATGCACAATTGAATAAATAATAAAAACATTTAAAAAAAGCCAGATGGAATTGGCCTGTTGGGCGGAACCTGGGAAATCACAGAGCAAAGCATGAATAAGGAGGTAGAAGCAATCTCGAAGCCACCCTTGGCCCTCCTGAGACACACACACAAAATAAATGAACAAATACGTAAAGTTTAACAAAATAAAGGGAAAGATGTCATTGTTTTCAAAGTTCTTTAATGCAAACCGTACCTGAACACCTTAACTAGCAAGAGAACAGCTTATCATCAGTTCCCCTGTATGTGGGTGAACTTATCAAATCTACAAACAAGTTAAAAACAGTGATTGTTCAAACAGGCTTGGGACATTGAGTTAAAGGGCTGATACCATGGCACTGACAGTGAACACCGAGTAAATCCCCAGCCACAGGGCTTCAGCTCAGCCTGCAGCTTCCTGCATGTTGCAGGTTTCTGGATTCTGCTCAGCCTGTAGTTCCTGCGTGTTGTGGGGTTTCCAGGTTCTGCTGCAGGTTCTAGGCATAGCAGGGCCTCGGCTCGGTGTGCTTGAGAGGCCCATAAACATGCAATTGCATAACACACCCCTTAGCAGGTCTGTGCACCAGAGCTACATGGCTTGAGTTTTAGCACTGGCTCCCCCTGCCCCTTCATTTCGATGACCAGTAGAAGGGGACTTGGAAGAGCAGGGACAAACTATGACTAGGCCCTGCTGTTAGCCTATCACTAAGCAGGTCTAGAGAATTTTTTTTTAAAACAGCTTCAAGTAGCATGAAAAAATGTCTTCATCTTCCCATAAGGACTATTTCAATGTAAAACAATAATTTTATTAGTTTAAAACACCAGATGTATCCTATTGCAACATCTGGGAGGGTGTCTTTACATGTGCATAACATCTGGATAAATAGATACAATTCCCTGAGACTAAAACTGAAGCAAATGAATTAAATTCTTCTTTTCTGTGTTTCATCTTATATACTATGAAAAGAAAGGAAAAAGATACTTACTCCTTAAACAAAAATTGGAAGCTCTGTGGAAGAGTTATGACACAGAAAGCAAGAACTAATTAAGGTCCAAAGAAACTCTAACACATATGGAGGGCCTTATTTTAGCTGATTTCCATATATGCATGCTTTGTTATGCATTATAAATTCCCTGAACATGAGTTTTCAACAAGTGCACCAAACTGATACTGCTAGTGATTCAACAGTCATGGTTGACACTGGCCCACTAGCTCACTTCCTCATCTTGTTTCTTGTTTGTTTATGAGGAAAAGTAGTGTGAAAATTTAGTATTGGGATACACATGCCACCAAGCCAAATCTAGTCCCATCTGCAGCTGTACAGATCTGTGCTGTTAACTCTATGACAAAATTACTGTTCTGTGGAAATGAAGTTTTAATCATATAACATGTCAGTTCTTTAGAAGGACTCTCATTCGACACATGTTGTGCTCTCCTTTGAGACAGCCCTTCAGCTGGTGGTTGTGTGTCCTTCCGATGTGTGCTTGCTGTTTGATCCATGCTTCTCTATCCTTCCACACTCCAGTGCCAGACTCACTCTGCTTCCTTATCTTATGTTCCATGTTTACGTACTGTCTGTGGCAGTTAGTTGCAGATGCCAACTTGACAATTGAAGTCAGAGTCTTTGGGTGTATATGTGAGGTATTGTTTAGTAAGCTATGAGCAAGGCTGTGGGAGAGTGTCTGATTGGTGTGAAAGACTCGGTTCACAGTGGGTGGGGTCGTTCCTTGAGGGAGTGGATAAGATGAGGACGGCTGGTTCAGCGCTTGGGCATTACCAACAAGCGGAAGAGAATGGCCCTCTCCCAGCTCTCGTGGGGGTGTGGTGTGGCCAGTCCCCTCAATTCTTGATGTTGCCATAAACTCTTCTGCCATGCTAATGAGCTGTAACTCCTGTTCCTCTCAGTTGTTTTGCTTTTTTATTTATTCAGCAACAGGAAGATGACATTAACACTGTCTGTCGTCGTGTAGTCTTTGGAGGATAGAAGAAAAGGCAAGAAAAGTCAGCGTGAATGAGAAGATGATCAGTGGGTACATACATGATCATGGATGTATCAGATCCAGTGGGACCCCACAGAGCAGGGCCCATAGTTGTATTCCACGAGAGTCCTCCAGTTTATCTCTTTGAATGCAAGGCACATCAGATTCTTAGATCACTGCTCTCACCCATCAGAGTATTTATTTCAAGACGGTAAAGGAAACACTGCACTCAGCTGTGTCCAGTCATTATGGCAGACGTGTGCTCAGGTTCAGTCTGCAGCTCCCATGTGTGCACTGAGCACTGTGTATAGATAAGTCAGTTTTTCTGGGTCCTTTCAGGGTGTTCTTCATAGCTCAGTTGTACCCACCAAGTCTGTTTTTGCTTTAATCCTCCAAACCTATTTCTGCGTCCCTTTATCGAAGCCCCCAGCAGTTTGGCCAAGTCACTATCCTCATCTGCAAAATCAGAAAGTAAACAAGTCAAGCAAAGGAAGCAGCAGTCAGACCCACTTTGCTCCTGCTGGTGCTGTAGTGCTGTGTGCACAGTGCTTTCTCAGTTTCGCCTTGCTGACATCCCCCAAACTCTCCAGAATAGGCAGCCGCTGACCCGGAGAGAAAACCTGTCAGGAAACAGAAATTTGAGTTGTTGAGAGAGGCCCGACTTGGAAATCAGAAGCTGTTTTAGTATTTGTAGCATTTTCAAATACCTTGAAATACCCGAAATAAAAATGCCAAGTAGTAGCAGTGAATGTGACTCACGTCTGGGGCTGGCAAGAGTCAGCGGCCGTGGCGCCTGCTCACAACCTGGAGACCAGAGTTCGATCCCAGGAATCACCCCATTCACCATGGCATGCCTTTGTTTCTGTCTCTCCCTGTTCCTTTCGTTCCCTCTCTTCTCTCTTTCCCTCTCCCTCCCTCCAATAAATTAAAATGCTTTAATGACTACTTCAGGACACTGAGAATGCAAACAAATGCACAAAAAGAATAAGAGCAAAACCTGGAGCAGGCCACGTTCTGGATAGAAATCAGGAGCAGACAGTTCCCAGAAAGAAGACGCTCCAGCTGAGCACACCTGTTAGGAACCGGCCGCCGCTCAAAGAAAATGAGGACTAGACCGCAGCCTGCAGGTTGGCTCAGCAGGTACAAAGCACCTGCCCCAAAAGCCCGGCCCAAGTTCTAGTCTAGAACCTTCATGAAAAGCCAGATTTGGGGGAAATGGGTGGCAGCGAAGACACATACATTCATTCTGTTTGCGCGTGAAAGTTTCAAAGAATGAAGAAGGGAAACATATTTTAAAAGGTCAGATGAGGTTCATCTGGAGACAGCAGCTAGCCGAGTGCACAGCCCGGCATAGAGACCTTGTTCGAGAAGGTGAAAAGAGAGATCAGCCTCCGACATTTCCCTCTGCCTTCCGTATGTGCGCTGTGGTTATGTGTGTACCTGTACTCAGCACCTGTCCACGCATAGTAACAGTAGATCAATAAGGACTGGACACTGAACTCTTTTCACCTTGTGTCTCATTTCATGTTGCATGTAATTTGATATATGAAGGGCTTTGGAGGGACAACTAAGACGTTCACCTTGAGGAAGAATAGCGAGGTGAGCACGTTCAGGTGACTGTGGGCATATAAGGTAGTTACCCTTATAGAAAGCTGCTCGTTAGAGGGTTAAAGGTTGAAAAAACCACGACTTGCTGATATGTAGAATAGTCACCGATGCCTCCAGCATTCATTGTATGTTCGTTCCTCTCAGTTGTCTGGTTCTAGCTAAATCTGGCAAAGAAGTACAAAGTGGGCTTCAGCAAATGATATTTTTCTCAGGCAGATTGTCTAGGGTGAGATGGGAACAGATGTCTACGCAGTCAAATTGGGTCTGTGGACTTTAGCACAATGCTAATGGGTGTACTGACCTCTAAAACTGGAGTCCACCTGTGTAAATGTTCAGACTTTACAGGTCTGCAGATCTGGTTCCACAACTTCTTGACTGGCCCAGTCTGAGTATCCCTCAGTCACATTGCTGGTTGTTGAAGTATTATTTTATATGAATTAATGTCTTATATGATACGTTGGAGTGCTGAATATATTGTTCTGGCTGAGTTCTAAGGGTATATATTTTCACTAGGTAAAATTCATGTCTTTTTCCATTAATTCCAGTGGAAACAGAAGCTGTCTAGCAATCAACACAGGAAAAGTTATAAGTTCTGTTAATCATGAGATTTGGGGCTAAAAGAAACACTCAGCACACTGACAAGTGAAATTCCCACTGTCTCACTACAGGGAGAGAATTTACACAGGACTTAAGTTTGAAGCGTGGCAAGATTTTTAAGGTAGCGAGGGAGAGTTGTTTTGGTTATGGGGGTCACATCAGAATGCCAAGACACTTTCTCTCCCTAGCTGCGTACAGAGCCATCCCAGCACTATCACAGGGCGATGAATGTGGATGGAAACCAGGACAGGCAGGAAGAAAGTTCAGTAAATCACGAAGTCAGTATTGTGTCGTATTTCTGTATGACTTGTATATCTTCGTGCATCCACACTCAGTAGGAAGACTATTAGGAGCAAAGAGATCTGTGTGTACATCCAGAGACCTTGACCTGTCTACAATCATAGCACCCTGATCGCTCCCAGCCGAGTCAGATTTGCTCGCTTTTGTGAAGGAGGCTTTGAAAGGACGCAGCTGGTATATCACTGAGCGATAAACACCAGAAAAGCTGAAAAGAAGTGGAGAGATTGTCCAGGAGGCTCCCCTTGTGCGTCCCCCTGCTCTGTGCCTCTTGTTTCCCATCTCCCCCACTTCTCTCCTACAACATGTGGACTTAACCACAATTTGCTTACTAAGGGCCTCCTCACCGGTGAGCTCATGCCTAGAAACCTTAAACTTGAAGCTAATAAGCAAATATATTCTGTTTCTTTGTTTCTTTAAACATCCTGGGCCAGTAGAACGTGCTGGTAAGTATGCAGAAGCCTTAATATGAAAACTTTCCGGAGCTATCTTCAGGCCTAGCAACTGGGCCAAATTTGATCTCAAATAATTGCCTGGAGAGATTTGCAAAGACAAGAAAATCAGTGCGGAAGCAATGTGCATGTGACTGAGCTTAACGTCCCTTTTGTCAGATTTGGATAGTGGGGGAGTACTAAAAGCAAATTATTTGTTGACTCAACCTGTCCATTTATGTAAAGTGTCTCTTATTTTCTGGATTTGGTGTGGGGTTGAGTTTCGATCAGTTTCACAAATTTTGAACATATTCCACCGTTTTAACATACGGAGAATCTTAAGAAACATTCTTCTCTACCCAAGCAAAACGGGCAAGCAACCAGTTTTCTGTCAAGCGTGCCCTCGATTTGGAAACATGGGTAGATTAACAGAGAAGGTCCAGAGAATGGGAAGATTTTACTGGCTTCTGCTGAGATTGTGAAGTCAGCAATTGGGTTCATTAAGAGGTTCCGATGCAGCAGTTTTGCCCCCTGCAGCCATAGCTACCTGGTGGTGAGATCACACAGCGAGGTGCTTTGCACAAACCTTAGGAAACGTGGACACTGGGCCTTTGCTGCTGGACCGCGGCGCTGCGCCCAGCACATTGGCTATAGACCATCTGCGGCGTAGCGCACACAGCATGTCCTAGGAATTCCTTAACTGAATGCTTTGAATCGTAATGTTGATATTGATGGGACTCACAGCAATGTGGTCTTGCTACAGGTACAAAGTGAAAAACAGCAGACTTTGTCCTAAATGATCGAGGGAGAAAGTAAATGAGCAGATTTACAAATCACTTTCAGGTTTTTAGTTGTCTTTTGAGAGTTACATCTGTCAACCAAGTAGATATAAGTGAAATAAACACCTAAAAGAATGTGATGCTGGTTCCTGGAGATTTTTAAATAATTTAGTGTTTGATAAACTGCAGATAACAGTGATCTCAAAACACATTTTACATTATCACCAGTCATTAAAGTAATCAACTGATCTGACTTTTTTAAAACAATGATGTTTAATTTATGAGGTATTCTTTAGTATTTCAAAAAAGAAACCGTGAACTTAGCAATTAAGAAGTGAGGAGTGATACTTAATTATGTCACTTTGTGTGAATTTCTAAAGCATAAAGCTGTTTTAGTCTGTTGATTCTTTCTTGGATCAATTTCCTGAGTACAAATAGTGCTAATAAATATGATACCTTGTGTGGATATTTGTTCAGCATGTGCAGCAGAAGCAGTGAGCCCTATACCTCATAATACAGTGTGCATGTGTGTGCGTGTGTGCGTGTGTGCGTGTGTGTGTGTGTGTATGAGAGACAGAGAAACAGAGAGAGAGAATCCTAACTTCTCTAACTCTGAAGATCTGAGTTAAAGAAGGTTGAGCAACATCCTAAATTGTATTTTCCCCCTTTTTTTCTGAGCAGTCTACTTCATAGACTTACTGGTGTGTGCATTGTGTTTCTCTCTGTGGACCTTTTCATTTTGTGGACCATATGGCCCTGGCCATTTGTAATGGAAAGCTTGAGAAACAGACTCACAAACACCTAACTGCTTCTGGCATTAAATGTTGATGTTGTGGATCCCTTGCCCTCTGTGCCTCCCAGATAGTATAGAACATTTCTGTGCCCTAAATTTTATTTGGATTTCCGGGCAGTGGGAGTCCACTCTGCCTCTAGCACCAGACCTCAGTTGGAAACAACTCACAGCTGATGTTGAGCCCCTCGGTCGATTGACATGCGCTTATGAGCTCCATCTAGAGCTTACAGGAACTCTGATTTATCAAGCCATTAAAATGATCAAAAAATATCAGATGAGCAGATAGGTGACTTGTAAAAGGTAAATAAATTAAATAAGGGTCTCAATCTCAACTTGCTCTTTCCTTAAAAGCAAAACTGTGAGTGTTGTGAGAAAAGTATGTACTTATCAGTAGCAAAACAATAAGAAGAAGTTACAAGAGCCACTGAGAGATTAAATCTCTGATGTTGACTTTTGACCGAGGGAAATGCCACCCGGTCAAGAAGGGTAAGGAAACAGCCTGTGCGCATCAGAGTTGCTGTGTTAGACATGAAAATCTGTCCCTTTAGGCCGCTTGGTCACTTTCTATGTAGAGACAACTTTTATGCTCACGGAACACCACTTCCAGGTAGACCGTAGATCCTTGTCAAATGGCTCTGACCTTTACTTAAATCAGGAGATGATCGAGCCCAAGACAAAAGGAAGACCCGTCGCTGCATGAAGGCTCAGTGGAGTGGTCCCACAGGGTCCTTGAAGGACTCCTGAATCCCAGCATGGAGAAGTGCAGACATTACGATTACAGCAGAGGTGAAGCATGTATGTTCTTCATGGAAGTTGGCATGTTTGTGTCATGCTGGTGCAAATAAGGTAGAAAAGTTTACCACGCTCAACACAGAATTCTTCAACTTAATGCCCAAGTTCCTGAGATTCGAAGTTCAATGAGTGATTTCATTCATAATTTTCACAGATCCCTTCAGATCTGTGAAAGATTTCCGCGTGGCTTTTGCTCATCTTTTTTCTTTGCTCATTCAAACTGTCAAGACTGCTTTCCATCCTCTGATCCGTTCCCAGTCGCACCATCCCCTCCCGTGTGGCTCCAACTCCCATGTGGACTAGAACTCTGCGGCAGTGTAGGTCCGGCCTTTCTTCAGTTTCTGGCAGGGACTGCGTCACGGGCACTCAGACCTGGCGTCCAGCATGTCCAGCGAATGGCCAGAAGACAAGAAGCAATGTTGCAGGTGTTGGCACAGAGCAAAGATGGCGCAGGGGTTGGGAGTTGAAGCAGTATTTGGGACCATTGCAGTCATGCCTGTGTGTCACTGTTCCCATTATCTGGAGAAGAGCATTTGTGGAGAGGCACAAGTGGAAGAGGCACATGCCAGGCTGAAATGGAGCTTTTGGTCTGTGGTCTGCATTAGGCCAGGAGGTGTTAACAGGAGAAGACATTTGAAAGCAGTTACTTGTGGGACTCAGAGCTCCTGAGAAATATTTGCGGTATAAGGGCTCTTGCCTGTGGCTTGAGCACGTCCTCTTATTGACCATAAGAGTACATTCCTGGTCACCAGCATGCTGGCAGCTAGATACAGGAAGCTGATGTGAAGAGAGGGGTGAGCGCTTTCCATTCAGTGTTACCACTGGTTCTGGTGTACATGCGGGGGGACTTGTCTGTGGGTAACCCTGATCTGCCATTTCATGCCATGTGGTGGCTTCATGAAAATTAGACACCCATGATCATGCTTGTGGACTCTTCCTCAGGCTCCACAACCCCGGAAGGGAGCACAGAACAGGCAGGACCTTTCCTGGAAGGCCATGCCTCTCTTCTGTCCCAGCTCTAGCTTCTCCAGCTTCATCATGTGGCAGCCCTAGACAGCCTTCACGGGCTGAGGTGTAGCCAGATGGCCTTGTTAACAAGAAGCCCTGTGTTAGAGACAGTGAAACCTGTACCAGGTCCTCTTTGACACTTTGGTACACTACTTAACTATAAACCCTAAGACATGGGGGAGGGACAATAAGATTAGTTCCTTCCAAGCCTCCTTGTCTTCAAAGTAAACAAAAGTTCATTTCTTAATCATCAGCCACATATGTGTGTCGTGTCAGTGCATTTTGTTTTCTTCCTTGAAACCTCTGCCCTGGCAGGTTACTGAAAAGCAAGTGCCCCAGCATCTCCAGGGATTGCTCCATTTCCTCATAGGTTTCGGGTTTTCTGAGCAGAGTCGATTGTGCCTCTTGCTCTGCATGGTTCACGGCCTTGTGGGGCCTTGTGAAATCACGTGCCGTGTGTAGGATTTAGCTTTGCCTCTGTGCAAACCCAGATACTTTCTTCTGGACGTGGGAAGTATGGGAATTGTCACCGTGGAGTAAAAAAATCACAGATCATAAATTAGGAACCTTAACTCTAGGGACAAAGAGAGTGAAGCTGGAACAGGGAGACGTCTACTTCAGAGAAGACACTCACAGGTCAGCGAGTTGTCGGCTCGGTGCGAACTGTCATTTCACAGAAGGAAAGATAAGGCCTTAGGGCTAGAAGTTGTACTTTGTGGTCCTGGAAGGTTCCCAAAACCCATCAAGAGTTTATGCAGAGAAGTTTATTTGGCTTTTACGCCCCACACTCATGAGAGTTAGGGCACATCCTCTACTAAGAAGGAAACAGTGTGACACTGATGTTACGTATGTGATGGTCATTCATCAGTAGCTTCCATTCATTTCCTTTGTAAGTTGGAAGGGGGAGATATCCAGGTATATCAACTGCAAGTATTTTATATAATGAAAACCAGAAGGAAAAACAATACTTTAAATTAGCCAAGGCCAAGAGGTATTGTTCCATTCATTCTTGGAAGGGGGAGATATCCAGGTATATCAACTGCAAGTATTTTATATAATGAAAACCAGAAGGAAAAACAATACTTTAAATTAGCCAAGGCCAAGAGGTACTTGTTAGTATTTCTCAAGAGTCCACAGCAGGGCCTGGCCAGCCGTGTCCTGAGTGAATGGGAGCAAACTGGGCTACTTCTGGCCTCTTCACCTTGAGGTGGCCATACAGGCTTCTGTGGCTGTGTTGTTTCCTTTTGCATTCCTCACGAAAGCAAGATGTCCTGCTCCATAGCACCAGAAAAAGTCATGGGGTTGACGGGCCCAGTGTGGTGCTGGCTAACTGACGAGCCTAAGCTCAGGGTGGTGGCGCCAAGCTCAGCACTTGGCACTACTAGCCTAAGCCAGTCCCAGTGTCCAGGACCCAAAGCGCTGGCTTGAACCACTGAGCACAGCAGGCTTACCATCCCTGGGAGAGTTCAGGCATAGCTACGAGGCCAAGGAAGGGGTCAGGGACTGTGGTCTCAACTACAGTGTCTAGACTAGTTCCTTACATTCTCAGGAAGGGACAGTTCCTCTTACTGTGCCTCAGCCTAGTGATGAGCTAGAGAGGGACTGAGCATGTGGAAGTGTAGGAGCTGGGAAGGAGGAAGCCGCGGGGCCCTGGGACTTCTAACTGATGAGTGTGAAGAGTGACTGGACTTGTGAGGCTCTCCAGGAGCATCTCCTTTATGCAGACAGGCTGGGTGGTTTCCATGAGTCCAAGGCAGGTGGAAAATGTAGCCAGTGAAACCAGTAGTGAGGAGCACTAGCAGGGAGTTACTTCATGCATCTCCAAAACTGTGTGGAGCATAAGGAGAAAGCATCACCAGGGAACAGCAAGGGTGTGATCCCAGGTGCCCACCTACTGGAGGATGTGTGTGTGTGTGTGTGTGTGTGTGTGATGCCAGTGACAATAATTCTACAATTGTGGGTATGCTTCTAGCAAATAATTAAGTTAATCTGTTTTGAATGTTTGTAATGCTTATTTCTAGGCTCCAAATAAATAAAGTTTAGAAAATGGAAAATCAAGACTTATTAAGTGCTTGTTATAAATAATATTTTGGTGGAAATTCATCAGAGTGTCGGATACAACCTCATTGACTCTGGCTGAGACCCCTCCAACCCTTGCCTGGTTTCAATTCACGCCAATCCCATTCAGGAAGCTCTGTGTTGATTTGTAGGTGCAGCAACTTACAGACTGGGCTTTGTTTATTTTCTTATCAAACTAAGTGATTTCAGAAGATATTTTTACTACTATTCTCATCTATTATCAACCAAGAATTTGCATTATGAAAATAGTCAATGGGGACATGAATTAATTTCATAAGTATTGTGACAATCCATAATTCATTCTTGCTTTTTGATTTTTCTTTCCAGAACCGAATGGAGGAAAGCAAAGCGCTCTTTAGAACAATTATCACATATCCCTGGTTCCAGAACTCCTCAGTTATTCTGTTCTTAAACAAGAAAGATCTTCTAGAGGAGAAAATCATGTATTCCCACCTCGTTGACTACTTCCCAGAATATGATGGTGAGTGGGCACTCCTGCCAGCCTAGTGATTGTGCTGCCAACACCCAAGCAAGAGGCCATGTGCGCGTGCCTGTACCACACTGTAGGCAGGGGTTGCTGGACTGCAAGGTACTGTGCCATGAGTTGGGGTGGCACAGAATATTCCTTAGGGGATGGCACCAGCTTCTCGCTGTTTCGGAATGCCCCCATCAGAGGAAGAAGAAACCTAGGAAATTCATCTGCTGCTTGTCAATTTCTTTCCTGCCTTCATCTCTTACCCCCTGCTCCTTTCTCTGGTGAGGAGCTTGCCTCTGAAGTCAACATCCCTGGTTAAGGTACTTCCCATTGTAAAACTATAATTGATTTTTCTGGACTTTCAAACCAAGTTAATGGAAAGTCAGCACTTCGTAGCCCATAGAAGAAAGCAGATGGGTGCATTAGCAAGGTGCTGGAATATTCAGCAAACATTTGCTTTTGGAAGACTTCACTAGCAGAAGACCTGGGGTTGCCTGGCCAACAAGATATTTGATTAAACCGGTTGCCCTAAGAGAGGGGAAGGGAGTCCCTCCATCCTTAGTGATAAACTTGTCTTTTAAACTTGGATAAACTTGGAGCAGCGCTGGGAATCTGCTGCGCCCACTCTAATAATTCTCAGTTTTGTGTTCACCCTTTAAACTAGATCTTGGGGTGGGGAGATGGCTCAGCAGGTAAACCCTGGTAACCTGAGTTTGCTGTTTAGAGCCTGCACAGCAGAAAGAAAGAACTCCAGCAAGTTGTCCTGTGACCACCACACATGGACTATTATGCATGCAAGTGCACGCGCATGCGCGCGCGCACACACACACACACACACACACACACGTGCATACTTTAAATAAATTTTAGGTGTATTAAAAATAGGTCTTGCCTTCCCATTTATCCTGTGAGATTCTGAATAACTGGTGCTACCGTCCTGAGAGGCACCTGTGAACTCCTTGTCTCTCTAAAACAGAACCCTGCTATAATGCTTAATGTAAGCCAGCTACACACGCACTTCAATCAGCCATTTGTTCACCACAACAGCAGAAGCAGGAGCGACACCTCTCGAAGGTCTCTGGCCCTATTCAGAAAGAGTTTGTAGCTGCTACTTGCTGTATTGCCTTGAAGGATAAATTTAGCTAATTCCTCTTAGCGTCTCCTCCATTAAAAAGAACTAGTGAAATCACTGGTGACTTAGTGCAGCACCTAGCATAAAGGTGACTTAGTGCAGCACCTAGCACAGAAGTGACTTAGTGCAGCACCTAATACAGAGCAGAGCCACAGCCTAAAGTGCCCGCAGAGGAACGGTAGTAGTGATTGCTTCTGCAGGACATCATGACAAAGCAGGTCTAAGAAGGGCATTTCTTCAGTAGTGTTTGTCCTTGTAAAAGCTCCTGGGGAAGGGACTCTTTTAAGAGTCATTTTGGCTTCATAGCTTTAAGGTTAAATACCAGCACTGGAAGTTTAGGCCCTGTTCTTTGTGGCTCCTAGAAAGGAACTACAGCCAACTGCATTCCTGCCCCAAATGCCTACAGAGCTGTAAAGAAACATGGAGCGATGACCCAGCAGGTAAAGCACTTGTCACACAAACAAAAGGACTGGAATTTAAACCCCCAGACTCAACATAAAATGCTGGGTGGTGTGGTGGCTTAACTGATGCCAGTCGTGGAAGGTAGAAAATGGGAATCGCTGAGTAAACTGGCTATTCGGGCTAGCCCTGTCAGGAGCTCTGGGTGGAAGAGCCTACACATACACACAGGAAAAAGTGGCAGGGCGTTGGTCGGGTGGCGAAGGCAGTTGGATTGAAAATATGTACTTTTGGGATGTTGCCAACTGTCAGAGACAGGGACCTTAGTGTTAATATTTTCTTTGCATCTTTCCAAATGGGTCGTACTTTGTGCTTTATTGTTCTTTAAAAAAAAATACTGAAGAGCTAGAGAAGTGACTGAGCAGGGAAAGGAACTTGCCGTCACACCAGACAACCTGAGTTCAGTCTCTGGAATCCACATAGAGGCGGAGGAGAGAAGTGACTCCATGATGTTGTCCTCTGACTGCTGCATGCCTCTCTCTCTCAGTCTCTCTTTCACTCAATCGATAAGTAAAAACATTTAAAGAATCATATTTTACTGACCTAAATAGCATTTTCTCTTTAATTTGCCATTAACTTGGAGCAAATTGTAACTCTCTGAGACTGCTCCATGTTCCTGGGGAACATACGGAAACGCTGAGCACACCTGCGCTCCCTCGGTAGCAGCCTGGTTTTGTAGGTAGTTCACAGTCTGCCTGGTTAACTTGGATAAAAAGCACCCACCTCCCACCTAAACGTGCAGCGGGCAGAAAGCAGTTACATCACACGCAGCACTCACCCTGAGGGGCCACAGTTTTTCTTTTTGCCTAAGGACAGACAGCACAGCCACAGCATGGGATCGCCTGGGACAAGCCAGGCAGCCACAGCTGACACCATGTGATTCTTAATTGCTCATAGTAAAAGAGGTTTTCCTGTGATGGACGTTTGGGGAACTGTTCTTCCCTCAACATTTTCCCATAGTCTCATTGCATACATCTTTGATCCATTTATTTCCCCAGATTCCCCATCCCCAAATTTCCATTTACCTTCACCTCTGGTGAAGATTTTGAAACTAGAAGATGTCAGGCTCCCACAAGTGTATCCAAAATGTCCGTAAGAAGTGTGGCCATGGTAAAAAAAAAAGAGAAAAGCAAGAACTTTATTGTTCTCTCATTTCTGAGGCCCACAGACCTTCCAATATTAGCTCAGACTAAAGGAAGTCCAGGCCCACTGCAGCAGTGGTCAAAAAGGAGCGTGTTTATAGTTTATAAATGTCACAGTTCCACATTCTGCACTTATGAAGTCTCAGTCATGTAAATGCTGCTTCTGTACTTGAAAAAGTACCATTTCCATGTGGATCCGAAGTGCACATGGTTCATAAATACTGAATTCTGTTCCTGCTATGATGGCTATCATGATGTTTTTATAGCTTATGTATATGCAGGAAGCATAATTTGTGCTTATCTACTTATTTGCTTACTTCCAATATTCCTTAGAATAAACAAAGCAGATACAAAAGTTGTAGTCCTTTCCTTCCCAGAAAGGGCAAGTATAGTGGAATTTTATGAAAACGAGAAGTTTCTCCTACCCTATTGTCTCTCATTTCAAATATTTTTAAAACTGCTGTGAAAGCAGTAAGTTAACTGTAGTACATTGAAAATGACAGGACATTCAACACCTCACACACAAACACACACACACACGTATATGTTATATACATGTTTTAATAGCAACATATAAAGTACATGTTTAATTTCATTACTCATTACTACAACCAAAACCTGACCCGGCAGCCTGTGGGGAAGGGTTACATCGGCTCACAGTTGTAAGTTAAAGTTCATTGTAGGTCATTCCATCACATTCATAGCAAGTGAACAGGTACCTGTGCTCAGCTAGCTGTCTCCATTACACAGTACCAGACTACCCAGGCAGTGGTCCTGCCAGTACCTCTCTTACCTGTGCCGTCAGTAGACTCCTAGCCACATGACCCCTGAGTCCAGAGAATAGCTCTCAGGGACGCGAGACCTGCCACATGAATGGCGGATGACAGTGCCAACCATCACGTGGCACTTCGTGGGGACACGAGGGCCGTCTTAGTCCCTGACAAAAGCTCCTTCCTCGGCAGCGAAGTCACAAGCTCAGGCGTTCCTGTGGTAACTACAAATGACAAAACTCTTGTTTGTCATCATTCCTGACTGCTGGAGTGTGGGACGTAAGCTCCAGTTTGTAATAAGGTTGATGCAACAGTCGTCAGCTTGTCTGCTGCCATCCTTTAGAAGTGGTGGTCAGGCCCTCCATAGAGTTCCCAAGGGCTCTCTAACCAGTAGATAACTATTGCTAAAGCAAACTCAGCGGACAGGAAGCACTTCCTGCTTGCTGTAAAAGAGCCAGCCTGCAGGCGTGGCAAGAAGGGCAAGCAAGCAGGACCCTGGGGTGGACATGGTACTCACATGTCTGTCAGAATCTACTAAATAACTCTTAGACTGCTTAACTGAGATGTTAGTCCTGTTTCTATTTACCCACTGTACAATAAGCTAATGATTCAGGGTATATCACATCCTTTAAAATCATAACGAAATGCCATTTGGAAAATTGAAATTGCAATTTGTAATTGTGTGGTGCCAAGGCATTCATCATCTTTATAATCCTGCATGGTCACCACTATATTTCTAAAACGTTTTCATCATTCCAACTAAGCAGTAACATTGGATTGTCTTCTCCCTTAACCCACAATAACTATTCTCTGTCCACCTGACTCTTTCTGTTCTGTCTCTCACACGTGGGAACATAGAGCATTTATATCAGGTACATTGTTTTTAGAATAATATTTTCAGGCTTTTTAAACATGTTACAACATCTATCAGAACTTCATTCCTTTCATGGCTAGGTAATATTTCAGTGTGTGGCTTTCTCACCTTTGGCATATCCATCATTAATTTGGATTGTATTTTATTGGCTCTTGTGACTAATGATAGTGTAACATTCACCTGCGAAAGTCTCTGCTATTAATTTCTTTAGAGTATTATAAGCTAAGAGGAGAATATTGGGGAGTAAGAGGATGTTATCACAGAATCCCCAGACTCTTTATTCATGGCTGTGTCATTGCACACGTCCACTAGTAGTGGAGAGGGCAGATGTCACAGTTCGCTTAGTTATTCTTTCAGGTGACAGCCAGTCTCATAGACTGGAAGGAGGGGCTCATTTTGATTTTAATGGTCATTTCCCTAAACAAGTGCATAGTGGGGCATCTTCTTCTGTACTTTGGGGTTATTTGTGTTATCTTCTTTTGAAGACCTGTCTATCTTAGTCTTTGGTCCATTTGAACCAGGTTACTTAACTTTTTGTTCTATATATTCTGCATACCAACCCATTATCACATGAATGAATTGCAAATGTTTCCTACTGGTGGCTATTGGTTTGTTTATTGATTTCTTTGGATAACCATTTTTTAACTTGAATGGGGTTCGGTTTTGTTTTTTCTTGCCACCTATGCTTCAATGTCAATGAGTCACTGCAAAATTATACAAGTTCCTAATTTACACAAGCAGATCACAGTCCTTTTTCGGGGACTTTGGGACAATGCCTGGGACATAGGAGAACCCAAGTAAATATAAAGTACAAACTTGAAGAGCAGTTGTTCTGAATGAGAGTTGAATCCACAGTATGAAATATGACCTATGATGTCATGTGTGTGTGTGTGTTGTATACATGTATACACGCCCCTTTGCATACTTGAGTGGAAGCCAGAGGTCAATGCTAATGTCTTCTTTATCACTTTCCATTTTATGCTTTAAAACAGGGTCACTCACTGAACCTAAGCTGGTTAACCAGCCAGCTCTGCCTATCTGTGCCCACCTCCCAGGCTAGGGTTACAGAGACATGTCCCTGTGTCTGACTTTCACATCAGTGCAATTGCGATTATCTGCACTTCGCAGATGCAATTATCTGTATTCTGCAGTGGGTGAATGGGTGGGCAGGCGGATGGATGGATGGATGGATGGACAGACGGACGGACGGACGGAAGGGCAGGCAGAGAAGAGCACAGACCAGTAAAATGACAGAGAGGAGAGATGTCATCACACAGCAGCAGCGCTGGAGAATCCAGTTGTAACAGATCGGATCTACAGCACTGATAACTGACTTGTTGAAGATATGGACAAATGCATTTGTGGATCAAATAACAAATTGTCCTCGTCTTTTGGCCCCCAGGACCCCAGAGAGATGCCCAGGCAGCTCGAGAATTCATCCTGAAGATGTTCGTGGACCTGAACCCAGACAGTGACAAAATTATCTACTCCCACTTCACGTGCGCCACAGACACCGAGAACATCCGCTTTGTCTTTGCTGCCGTCAAGGACACCATCCTCCAGTTGAACCTGAAGGAGTACAATCTGGTCTAATGTGCCTCCCAGAAACCTGCCCTTCCCTTCCCTGGTGGGCTGTTGAAGATGGTCAAGAGGGACTGTATTTCTGTGGGAACAATCTGCATCATACTAATTTATTGCCGTCCTGGACTCCGTGCGAGTGTGTCCACAGAGTTGTAGTAAATATTATGATTTTATTTAAACTCTTCAGAGGAAAAGAGAGGATGCTGAAGTACAGTCCCAGCACATGTCCTCTCTGTCTTTTTTTTTTTTTTAGGCAAAACTTTGTGACTCAACATATTTTAAATTCTCAGTCATTCACTTACAACTATAAAAGCGCTCTCTCTCCTCTCATTTCTTTCTTTCTCTTTCCTCCTGTCTCTCTCTCCCTTCTCCTTTTCTATTGAGCAAAAACAATTGATTTCCCTTCCTAGTCTATACCTCCTTCCTGATTTTGTCTTCTTCCCAAATTACAATGGCCTTTATCCTAGTTCCATTGTTAGTCAAGTTTGCGCTCAAATGATACCGTCAAGAAATGTCCTACAATTAAGCCATCTTACATCAGCTTAATTTCATAGACTGTAGTCTTTGCTGAAGGATTATGTATTACTACCATGGTTTCACATGTATCACTCTGAATATGCATTAGTGTTTCTTTTTTAATACATACACCCACTACATATTGTCTTGTCTCACTTGGGACCAGGACAGTGGCTGCCCATGGAATGGTTAGGTGGTGTTTCTCTTGGGGTTTGACCTTCAGCTGGATCTCTGAGAGCAGAGGGCGTGGGCACATCCACCACTGGGCTGACCCTGCTTCTGAAGTCCCTGTGCCATTGTCTTCCTCCCTTCTTGACTCCTTCCATTGCTTTGTTTTGTGCCCTGTCTTTCAATCACAGATGCCAAATGATGCGCCAACAGACACTACAGCCCATGGCTGCTGCCAGGACCTCCTCATAGGTTGATCTTTTTCCTTTTTTCCTAACTTTTCCTGCCCCCATGTTCTTTTTTTTTTTTTTCTTTTGTGTTTGGGCCATAATTTAGAGTAAATTTTATTGCGGGTATGTGTTGCCAAAGCTGGCTTTTTATAAGACAAAATGAATTAGAAGAACTTAAACAGTAAAAGCCAGCATCTTAAAAAGAAAGTAAGACTGAGCCTGAGCTAACTGGCTGGGGGTGACCCCAAAACACAAATTGCCAAACATTTGGTACCTGTAAATTTGATTCTTGTGGTCTTTTCTTTTCTTTGCCCTTGAGGTCAGTAGCTTATGCTCAGCATCCCATGGGAGCATCCAGATCAGCAGTGTGGGAAGTACCTCGTGTGGTTTATCATGAAGCCTGACCTTGTCTCTTCACTAAAGCCAGTCTTACTCCCTCTCTGTGTTAAGTTCAAGTAAGTCTGCCAAGAACATTGGTTGATAGTATTATCCTGAAACCTTTGTTTGCAAAAGAAAAAAGAAAAAAAAGAAAGAAAAGAAAAGAAAAAGGAAAAAAAAATGAGTTTACCACCTTCAGAATCTTCTTGAACTGGTGACTGATTTAAGTTGAATTTAAGGAGATTTGTGGACTTAAAAGTAACCTCTCAGTGTTCTTTCGAACATGTATTTATGTAACCGAAGAACGTACTAGGAGAGATGTTTGGAATTCTGTGTGTGCAATCTTTCACCAAATGCAAAAAGTATTGCACATGTATTGGTGCAGCCTAACTGAAGTGTGGTTTGAGAAAATCAGTCGAGATGGTCTGAAGGCTGCTGGGAGCATCAGACCAGAATGCTGGTCTCCAGTATTTGGCACTAGTCTAAACTTCCATGTAAATCACTGTTTTTGGAATAACAAAGGGGAGGGAGAGAATGAACAGTCTCTTAGGTGAATTCCAAATGTTCTCGGTCTTCACTCTCCCAGCCTCAGATAACACAGTTACTTCTTCATTCCTTGCTGTAGGAAGCACCTGTAATTTAATTAACAGACTGCCTGTAGGTGTAGTGCAATCCCAAATGCTCTAATCATTGTACATGCATCTCTCCTGATACAGCAACATCCATACCGGCTTTGTAATCTTTCATTCTTTGGCAGATTGAATGTGCTGTATTGATATGTATCTATGTAATTGTACGTATGTCTTATAGCTAATTCACATTTTGAATAATGTTATTTTATTTACTTTTTTAAGAGAGGAGAATGTAAATTTGTCAGTTTATTTCTGACTAGGGATATTTTTTTCCATTTAGAAAAGAAGAAAAAAAAACCTTACTCTCGTACAGAGCGGTACTAGCATCGTGCTGTATAAATTCATTTGCACATCCCTGAGTAGAGGTATACGGATTCTAAGACCCAAAGGTGATTTCATAGCAAAATACTTAAGTCAGAGCTTTTATACAAACATGGAACCAACTTTGTAGACCTTTTGCCATTTGATCTGGGATTGGAATATGGCTTTTATACAATTCATATTCTTCTTTGGCAAGTGCACAGTTTAGTACATCCTCTCTGGTGGCCTTTATGAGAGAGGCAGTTTCAGGAGCTATTGTGATCCACTAAGGAAATGCTTTATCAGCTAGAGACCACTGCTTGCCTGAAAGGGTGACCTTAAATTTGGTGCAGCAAAACAAACAGAAAAAGTCAATACCATTTGATGGCCTACAGTGTGTGTAGAGAATCTCATCACAAGATCATAAGTGTTCACAGTTTTAGAGAATCAAGATATTCTATTTAATAGAGCTATAGTAGATTAATCAGTTACTCCTGATCTCAGAGCTCAAAGAAGCTGAGCGAAGTAGGGAAAGAGTGTTATATTTGTCTTTCTGAAATTGGGATGGAATTTGCTATGCAGAATTGAGGTTTGTGGCTTTGCTGCTCACCCTGGGGTGCATGACAGGATCCCTTCTTTTGAGAAAGGAAAAAATTGATCACCCTAGCTGCAGCAATGCCCAGACACCTAATTGTATCCACACTAGTCAATGAAGCTAAAAATTTTTTTTGTTGTTTCTTTGTTTGGGGTTTTATTGAAGGGATGAGGGGTGGGAAGGGATTCTTTTCAGTTTTGTATAAAAACAACGTTTACTCATGCTTCTCTTCTATCGTGTTGCAAGCGTTCTAAGCGTGTGCCACTCTGCCGCTGTCACCACTGCTCTAGCTAACGGAGGCTCGTAGTGAGTTTCATGGTGACCTGGGCATGTCGTACTTCAAAACCCATCAGAACACAGAAACCTTTCTTCAGCATACAGGCAGGCAGCCGTCTCGTGAGTCACTTGACAGTTTGCACTGTGCCAGTTTACAGATGATCTCTCCCTTTCGTGTGTGGCGCGGCAGCTCCAACCCACAGAGAATCCCTGTTTGTAAATTGGAGGTTTATACTATGCCTTACAGAGCTGAAATTCAGAAGTTTGTGCCTCGTGTCTGAAACAAAGGGAAAGAACACACCCCTGCAACAAGTCAGTCAGTGAGACCCCAGATGTTGGGGGTTTTTCCTTAGCATTTCTATAGAAAGAGCTCTGTTGAGTGACATAATCAGACTGAAGAAAGTATTTCTCCCTGGGAACCTGCATGTGTTGTTTACCAGCAGATGATACATACAGAAGGTATTTGAAAAACACCTGGAAACTTTTTTTGGTAGATTAGCAGGCTTAATATTTTAAAAAGGTAATTCCGCTAAAGGGCAATTTACTTTTTGTACTTCAGACTATCTTGATTGTCAAGTTGTACGAACTGTAATTTAAAAATTTATACTGCCACATGATTGTAAATTTTAGTTGTCTTAAGTTAGGAATGGTGAGAAGGTATTTATGCTGGATCTGGGTCAGAATGGCTGGTTTATTTGCAAAAAATAAAAATAAAAATAATAATGGGAAGAAAGGGCTGCACATGGAGATTCTGCAAGACTCAGACCTTGGTTGAAAGTTTCCGCGGGTGACTGCAGATGGCCCTCATTGTTCCTGTGCTTTCGGTTTCTCAAAAGAACGAATGAAATGAAATATAGCAGAATGTTAACCCATATGAAAATAAAGTGTACCCAAATATCGTAATGTATATTGCTGCTCTTCTTAAACAAGGGTTTCAAAGCACTTAATTGGTAATGGACAACGTCTCAATTGATGCACATAAAGTGTGTTTGGTGTACATTAATATCTTCTTCCAAAGAAGTATCTGGCTAGGCACAGTAGTTGCGGGTGTTTATCTGACTTGACACACTTCCAGCATATGTAGCATTGCTAGATATGTCTCCGCACCTGTGTCTCTGGGATTCCATTTGGGTTCCGTCTACTTAGGAAAGTAAGTGGCTTCTTGTGTTTGATTATGTAGACATTCTGGAGCCAAACACCTGCTGCTTGGTAGATAACAGTATAAAGTCTGAGCCTGTCCTTTATTTTTCTCACGTTCACATGACTCCTGCTGTCTGCCCCATCCCACTGCCCTTGAGTAACATTCTTGCCTCCAGAGTCCCATTTCAGTTTATGTACACACCTGGCAAACAGGTGCTCAGACACTAATTTCCTCCAAAGCTTTCGTATCTACCATGAACCTCCAGCTCCCCATACGCTTTGACCCTATGATTAATAATATCTATAAATTTCAAAAACAGCTATTGAATAAAATCAGATCTTGGATAAGTGAATTCTAGCTATCAGACATTTCTGGTAGACAAGAAAAAAAAATAGAACAAGAAGGAAGGTATTCAGGAAAGTCTGTTTTAGGGTTAGGAAAGAAAGGTGGAAATGACTGTGCCCCTGGCCAGGTTACTTGGATTGAAAGTTTTCTGGCAGATTGCTTTTCCTCCAAGGCCTGGAAACACAATCTCTTGCTGGACTCCATGCATCATATTGGAAACCCTCACTAGATCTGTGTACTTAGGGAGTTTTGTCAGAAAACATTTTTAACTTACAGTATTTAAAAGGATCATATTTACTGTTCTTAAAATGTCATTCAAATGCATGTATTGTCTATTGTTTGGGGATGGGAACTAGTTTTGCAAAAAACACCTAATGTTGTATAATAACCCCCCAATGATCTTGCTGGTTAAAAATACAGTATTTTTGGCCATAATTTTGTACGTCAGTATTCTTCATTCTTGAGTTGCTTCCCTCAGAGTTGCTTAAGTCCTCATCAGAATGCTATGAAGTGTAAGGATACTTTCAGAATACATCTTTGCTTATATGACACTTCCTAGTGCAGATGCAGCTTTTCAAAGTAAGTAAATAACAATGATTCCTGAAACATACATAAATCTTTTCCGTTCACTGGTAATCAGAAATGTCTGTCCCTGTGCAAATAGTACTCGCTGTACTTAGCAGATTCGCTCTTCACAAACTTGTACTAACTTAGATTGTAGTCAGTTTAAAAACACCTGCTCAGAAATGGCATGAGAGGAGCTACATATGTACAACCTATCAGACAATCTTCTCATGACTAAAACAAGCCATTTGTACATTTTTATGTAGGTTGCTGGGCAGCCCATGTATCCAGAATAGATTCTTGGATTTTCTTCAGAGTTTTGCTAGTAGTGAAAAAACAGGCACAAGTGCCCTGTGTGTTTGTGTCTTTGATATACCTACACATGGAAGGTTTTGAGGTTCTCTACAAGTTGGCTTTCCCTACAGAGATGACTGAGAGGTTGAAGTCTTTCTTGAGAGTAACAGGACCTGAATTCAGGTCCCATAAAAAATTCCAGGCAGAAATGGCAGCAGCCTGTAATTCTAGCTCTGGAAGGCAGAGACTAGAAAGCTCCAATAAGCGATAAGCAAATAAGAAGCAAAGCAACAAGGAGACAGAGCATCCAAGATGATTCTTGATACCACCCTTGGGTCTCCACAGGCACACAGTTCTCTCTCTTGCACCTGCATGCTTACACCTACACATCCAAAAAATAACAATCAATTAACTTTTCTTGGGTTGAGGAGGTAGCTCAGATTAAAACTTGCCTTGAAAGCAAAAGGACCTGAGTTCTGATACCCAGAAACTAAGTATAAAATGGCAGCCTGCACTCCTGGCCCTCTAAGATGGAGCCTGGGAAATCCCAGAGCAAAGAAACAAGGAGGTAGAGCAATCCAAGACGATTTCTTGTGTCGCCCTTACAGTTCACAAGGATGCACACACACTCAAGCGCGGTACACAGCACACAGGCACAAAATAATAATAATAATAATGAAGTTTTTCCTCCCCTTGGAGTCTTGGGACCTGCAGATTGCAGCCAGATTGCTCTTCCCTGAGGCTCTTGTGTTCCAGAACCGAAGACTGAAATCAGAACAGGTTGCAAGATACAAGCAGGGATTTTACTGAAAACGAGAGAAGAGGGAAGAAAACGTGGATGCCTGGTCCACGGAAGATAAGAAGGAAGTTATAACTTTAAGGTGGGAGGGAATTAGAGCAGAGAAAATAGTTTAATGTCAGAGAATGGGGAGCCATCATGGGCACATGGTTAGGAAAGGATGGAGCTGAGAGCCCATGATGTGTCTTCTTGGCAGGAGAACCAGGAGAGAGTGATGGGTGGAACCACAACCATTTATAGTCCATACGGTGCTAACGAGCGGCCCAGAGTTGCTGGGAAAGTGAGGTAGGGACTGGAAGGATGGTGGGCGTGGTTCCCACAGAACTGGACATTTCCAACTACACTAGCTGTCCAACAGAAATTAAATTACTCCCTCACAGGTGATGGGGCGAATGTTCTAGCAAATAGGTGCAGAACTTAAAGGACACCACGTCTTTGTGGTCCCACTGTGATCACATCTGTCAAGTGCCAGCCCTTGCTTAGGATGCAGGCATCAGAGGAGTGTGCTTTGATTTGAGTCTCACCTTGCATGCAGCTCGTATAGCCAGTCGGTGATGTCCCTCTCCAGTTCACTCCTGGGCCCTGTCTTTTGAGGCATCCTCTGTCCAAGCCCTCAGTCCTAGAGATCTGTCAGGATGCAAGGAAAGGGCCTCGCCGAGCGTTCTCCCAGCCAACTGTTTCCACTGGGGCTTTGACTCACACAGCGAGCCTTCCCCACCAACTTTTTTCTGAACCATCATTCAGAAGCAGTACAGAAATTGGTTAACAGAAATTCCAGTCTGTTCCTCCTCCCATGCCTCCCATTTTTTTCTGCTAGGAGGTAGGTATCCTAGGGTCGCCTCCTGAGGGGCCCATGATGCCACAGCGAAACGGCCACAGTGGGCTCTGCGGGGTGCTCAGCACCGCAAGCCCATTGATTCCCAATGTGGAATTGGTCATTTCCTTCCTCTCTGTTGTCTAATTCTGAATCATTATCCTGCCTATTAGCTTCTTGGTGGCAAAGGTGTTTCCAGCTAGTCTCTTTGCTTTTATGTTACCTAGACACTATCATTCCTTCGTTTCCCTGCCACGACTAACTAAAGTATGCCTCCAGCTATCACAACAAACAACTCGGTTTAACAAACACTCCCATCCACTCCCACAGTAGTTCCCTTGAACGAGGTTTCATTATAACATACGCCTTTCTTAAAAAACCATTGTGCCTGGGAAAAAAACGAAAAATATGTTTTCCATTGAATTCTCTTGCCTCAAGACTTGAAATTTGATCTGTGTTTTCTCTCTTCCTGTTTTCCTCCGGAATGCAAATCAAAGGCCAGAATGTTTTTTCCTTCCCATTAGCCTGAGGATGAAATCAAGCGCTTGTCCTCTTTAGTTGTGCAGAGGTGAAGCGTCTGGCTGGCTGAATGTCCTCCACACCCCCGAAGGAGGTATTTTTGAAACTCTGAGGCTGGACTTGACCTAGAAAGATTGCTTAGAGAGCCCTTGTGACTTCAAGTCTGTTTCCTGTTGGCCCATATACATGGATGCTTTAAAGCATGAAAAGACCAGGAAAGAGAGGGAAGCAAGGGAAAGTTGGCGAACTGTAGACCTCCACGCTACACACTGTGATCTGTTCTAGAGGCCAGGAAGCCAGCAATTTCTAACAAGTCTGTGTGATGCTAAGGAGAAAGAGCCACCTGTCCGCACATAGTGCAGTCAAAGACACACCTGAGACAGATCCCATGTCAGAGCTAGAGAATCAATGACAATGTTCAGGGACCAGAGCCACTTTAGCAAAAACATCTACTTTCTTTTCAAGGCTTCCACAGGCCATTCCTGGGGACAGGAATGCTCAACAGATAGCAACGGGGACAGGGCTAGAGTTAATGTTGATAGCAACGGGGACAGGGCTAGAGTTAATGTTGATATTAATGTACAAAAACTGATGCACTTGGTGTAATTCCCCTGCTAGCCTAGCAGTGTGACCAAGGAGCTGATATCCCACTCCCAAGTCCTTAGGTCAAAGCCTTTCTGTAAACCTGAGAAATACCAGCGGGCCAGAGCTACTGGTTTGTTGAATCTAGACCTATGCAACCCTTCCTTGTGACCCTTTTGTACCAAATGACAAACTGGTACTACATTGAGGTTGAGCAGCTGTCCTGGAAATACAAAGCAAGAATGGATAGCCAGGCGCTTGAAGCTAGGGAAAAAGACTACAAAAACAAGTGTATGGTATGGTGTCTGTCCATATCTATGTTTGCTAAGCAATTTGGCCGCTACTCTATGGAAAGAAAAGGCCATACAAACATTCATGTTAGTTAAGAGAAGAGATTGATCCCAAGTTTTGAAAACATCACTGCAATAGTAGGTGTATATGTAGGCTAACCACAATATGATCTTAATATGCACACATGTACACATGTAAATACCCATAAATGTGCATAGAGAGACTTGGTTATTCTCCCTGTGGTGATGAGCATTTCAACTCCCAAAACATAAATCTTTATTTTTCTGTGATTAGCACAGTAAAGAATATAAAAATGCATTACTAATGCCTTTTTAAAAAGCATTTCACTTCCAGTCTTTCCAGTTGCCATCTTTTCAAAGCTCTTTAATCTACAAATGAACATCCAGTTACAGCAGATTTAAAAATAATATTCTGATTTATAAATGTTATTTTATATTTTGGTGCAGTGCTTGGAACTGAACCTAAGACCTTGTCTATATTAGATACTTAGTGCTTTAGCACTGAGCTACATCACCAGTCACTCCCAAACCCATTTAAGGTGCAGTAAAACATGGGCTGGGGCTTCAGTATCTGTAAGGTGGGGAGATGTCAGTCAAGCACTGACAGGAAGGAAGGCCACCGGGGATGGGTGAAAGCAGGTGTTGCAATTAGCCTACGTGTTGCTTATAAATTCATGGCAAAACAAATTAGAGAAACTGGGTTTTATTCTTGTTTACTATTGTCCAGTTACATTTCTTAATCCAGCTTGGTAAGAGAGTCCACACAAACACCAGGAACCAAGACAACTGGCCGCAACCACATCCATAGGATGGTTGAGAAACAGGGAAACCCCCCTTGCTAAATAGCATGTTTGTCCAAGCATGCCAAAGAATGTCACTTTCCTTAACCAACTCCCCCTGTCTTCTCCATCTGCCCAGGAAAGGGTCACACACACACTATGTGGTGGGTTTTCACCATCACAGCTATGTGGATATATTATCACCAAAGTCCAAACATACAGGTTTTGGAAGCGTACCCACTCTGTTCCGTTCCTGAGACGCATCTGCATTTTGCTTGCTTGTCTAACACGGTGAATTTCCAGAGTACCAGGCACATGCATTATAGATGCTCATACAGAACGTTAAACTCCAACAAGCAAACCAGCGTGGGGCTGTGCTTTGGAGTTTAGCTTCAATTGGCCTTGCCACGTTGCAGATCATTTCAGGTGGTTCATCAGGTCAGCGGCATCCTTCTAGCATTTTCTGGTCATAGGCCAGGGAAAAGACACCTTAGAGATGATTTCAATCAGCAGGAAGTGATAGATACACACTCTGGCTGGCTATTTGGATGGCAGTGGGCCCAAGAGTCAGTTCTACCCAGACTCAAAGTGCCCAGCAGATGGAGGCTACTGTAAAGCTCGTTCATTAATGCTGTGTCCTCTTTTCCCAGTCTCACGAAAGCCCCTCACTCCTAAACTTGCAGCAAAATCCTTAGCATGTGCTTGACTGGGAGAAATCTCCACCAAGATAGGAAGAATTGAGGGCTCCCTCCCATTTGTAGAGAAACAGCCACAGGGAATCATCCAGGCCAATAAAATGATGAACTGGTCATGATGAAGACTAAAAAGCACTTTATCTTGAGCCGACTCCCAACTACAGGTGGGGCAAAGGTCCAAGATTTAACATCTGGACCTCTACTGTGAACTATATTCCTCCCAGAGACTTCCGTGGAACAAATGTTTATATCTGATCATCATGATCATAGAGGCATATTGTGACTTCTAGAAGTCACAGCAGAGCATTTATTTAAAGGCAAGTTCATTTTAATTGTTGAAGAATCATGATCCAGATATTGCCATCTAATTTTCCTTCTACATGAAGGAATCCTACATTCCTTGGAGGCTCCATTGCTCTGTCTTGGACCACAGTCTCACGCATGAACTCCATACTTATTTTGACCAATGTCAGTAACGACAGACGTGCTGCCTCCTGAAAACACCAAGATATTTTCTTGCTTCTGTGGATATGTGATGCTGATATGAAGGAAGGGAAGAAGGAGATCCCCTTAGACACTGAAAAATACCTTGACAATTGATTTGGGGAGAAAAATCAAAGAGGCGCCTATCTATTTAAGATGATTTTAGAAGGACCATTATGTATACAACATTCTGAAATAGAATATCTGTCTTCTTAAAAAATGTTTTTCCAAATTTGATGTAGTAAAGATATGTCTTTAGGTACAATAAATTAAGTAAATGATCAGATTTTGATGAAACATGGCTTTTAGAACAAAAGGCTCTCTTCTATGAAAAAACTATGTGGTCATTATTCTGTTAGTACTAATGTCGGAATACATTGCTCCAAAAGAGATGGGAATGTACTGAAATTACCATTAACTAAGTACTTTATTATCTGAGTCCTTTGACTAGATTGTGAGTGCTCATTTATTTTGAGGTGTTCCAAAGCTAAATTGTACTTAAAACTAAACATTGCTATTTCTTAAGAAACCACTCTCAGGGTTCTATGTTATTTCATAAAACTGATTTTTTAATCCAAATCCTTTTGATAGGTATCATTCCGAAAAGAGAAAATCATAAGATATTTTCGAAAAGAAAGAAGCAATCGTACTGGGTAAGAAGTTATGCAAAGGCACCTATGTGAAGAATTTGTACCCATGTTTCTGGAACTTGGGGTGAAACTCAGGCAAAGTTGCAGGGCGGCGTGAACTAGGGCCAAAGTTCTGTGGAATTCAATATGGACAAGCTAGTGGCTCTAAATGTGAGCAAAAAAGAAAATATCTTTTAAAGATCTTCTTGCATACCACCTTCCTTTATGTTAATTTCTTGACAGACTGGATAAAAAACAGCACCTAATAATGTTAATGAACTGAATATGGCTGAGGAAAGAGTCCCCGAACTTGAGAATATATCAAAAGGAAACTGCAATAGTTTAAAAGCACAGTGGGAAAAATAGAAATCAAAGTGGATCAGAATAACACAAAAGGTGTAACATGCATGCAATAGGACTATAAAGAGAATAAACAGTAGCAGAATAGTTGAAGCACTAACAGAATTTCTCAATTAAATGTCAAACACTGATGATATAAGAAAACAGCTCTCACCTCAAAGGGAACAATAGATAGTTTTGGAGCCAAATATGAGTGACCATGACTAAGGAACACAGACAGTTTACCCCAAATTTCAAGTTCCAATGTGGAAACAGTTTTATTGAAGCTTTATAGTAATAGAACAAAGAGAGTCATTAATTAAAAAATTTTTCAAATACATTGGTGGGTAGATCGAATAGACAGGTTGCTTCAAAGCAAGGAAACTTCTGTTATAGCCTTATGATATTGATGACTTTTTTAGCTTTTGGGTTGGTAAAAGCTAGGGGTCTGTTCATACATTGCAAAGGATTTACCTGATAATAATAGTAGTAGGATGTTAGGTCACACACAGAGATGAGTAATAAATGACTATTCACACAGTCAACATAGACCAAGATAATTTGACTGAGAACCTGCAATAATCACTGAAGTTCTTTCTAAATCAGTCAATCAGCCTTTGTAGAATGTTCAGTTTAAATGTGTTTCTTTTTCAAGAACTTTAGTTCACAGTTCCCCCTGTTGGCCAAACATTTTGTCATTTAGGAATGTCACAAATAAGATATTAAATATCTTAGACCAATTTTTTAAATATAAGTCCAGCTAGAAATGTTTTGTGCTTGGGCATTCAGTAGTTGATATGGTTGAAGGTTAGTACCACCCAGCATTTCTGAAGCACATGTCAGGGGTTAGCACAAGTTTGAAATAAACATGAATACAGGAATTTATATTTGAAAGTTCTGCACTGCTGAAGCTGGAATCTGATAGCTTTCTCTCTCTCCAAAGAATATTTGCTGTGTTGTTGTTATCTTTCAATTAATGAAACCACTGAACTTTCTTTGTCTCTCGGGAGTTCTTTATAACCATTTCTAACTTTTTACTTGTATTGAAAAGATCGTTACAATAGTATATGTCTCCCTTTAATAAAGATGGCTTAGATTTCTTTATAAGACACTTGGCACTTATTTTATAAGGATGTAATGCATATTTCTCAAAAGGTATAGATCTTAATACTTAGAACTAACTAATGTGAATGCCTTTAGCAAAAAAGTTAAAACCTTCAGTTAATTTTGATTATTAATGTCATTTATTTAACTACCAATCTAAAGCATTGAAAATCATAGACACAAAGAAGACTTTGTATAATCAGTCATATTTTACAAGTAAATTAAAATTTTTGTCCAGTAAAATAATTTATGATTATTATATAATTTAATGAAAATAACTCAACTTAGAATAATTCTTTTTAATAGAATTTTTCCTAGTGCCGAGGCAATGCCTAGCCATCAAATGAAAGTATCAGTCAGTAGAAAAAAATACAAACTATTTGGATGAAATTTAACTGCCAAGTTTTTTGTTCGTTTGGTTAGTTGATTTACATTTTTTAAACTTTATTTTGAGAGAGAGAGAGAGAGAGAGAGAGAGAGAGTGTATCAGAGGGCACTGTGGATCTCTGTGGAGGACCAAGGGTGACTTCTGGAATCATCCCGGATTGCTTCTACCTTCTTTTTGCTTCCAGCTGGGATTTCTCAGGCTCTGCCCATCAGGACTGGAAGTGCAGGCTGCCTCCATTTCCTCCTGGCATTTTTACGTGGGACCTGGGTCCAAACTCAGGTCCTTCTGCTTGGGAGTCAGAAACAACCCCTGAGCCATCTCTCCAGCCCAACTGCCAAATTGTAAATGGTTCATAGTAAAATGATAAAAGATAAAATCCTCTACTCTAAGTCAGGGTTTTTCTTTCCTTTTCTCTGGGAATGTTCCTCAGGCACCAGTTCTAGCTCAGGGTTCAGAATTTTGACCTCAGGAATTTAATTACAACACTTTAGCTTCCTGTTTTTGTCCTCATCTGTTTGTTTTCATTTCAAAACAACCATTTTATCTTAGCACAAAATTTCTGTAATTTTTTTCTCACCTAAAAGTGTTTCCTTTGCCTTTCATCTAACTTTTTTTAACCAAAAATACGTTTTAAATCCATAATCTTTATATCCCTTCTGTTCCACAAAATTCAGAAAATATTCTTTTCTTTACAAAAAAAACCATACTTTAAATAGAACCCCAAGAAGTTATATTTGAACCCCAGAAAATATGCATAAACATGTTAACAGCCCTGCAAATATTTTCATTTGTTTTTTCCAACAAATTTAAACTAACCAACTTATTAGATGTCTAAGTTTTTATCGTAACTGACACTTAGAAATTGCTTTTGTTGAAAAGCACTTATTTCTGATTTAGGCTCATGAGGCACCCAAAGCAGGATAAAGTTCTGTCATTTCTGACTTCATCTCCTGTCTGTCTCCTTCTGTTGAGCTAACCACATCCCACTGCAGGTAGGCACATTAATTAGAGCATGCTGAAAGTACGGGGATAAGACTTTCTCAGTCTGTGAAATCCAGGACAGCAGACCCTCACAGGGCCAAAGTACCAAAGAACAGCAGTCAACTTACTTTCTTTCTTGTTTTTTTGCTTTCCTTTTTGTGTGTGCACTTTTGCATGTGTGTGTTAGTGTGTGTGTGTGTGTGTGTGTGTGCGTGTGTGTCTGTGTGGATTGCTTCTACCTCCTTTTTGCTTTGCTCTGATATTTCCTAATCTCTGCCTTCCAGAGCCCAAAGTACAGGCTGCCACCATTTCCACCTGATATTTTTATGTGGGATCTGGGAACTGAGTTTTGAATTCAGGTCCTTTTGCCTTGAGGCAGAGACAGAACACCTAAGCCATCTCTCCAGCCCCAGGCCTTAGCTCGTAAAAACCAGTTTCCCACTCTTGCAGTTGAGGCTTTTTGGATTATTTTGTAGAACCAGAATTGAGATAAGGATTAACCATATAACATTGTAACCAGAATGAATTATTCATATCCCTTATCTTTTATTTTAGCCTTTTTTTTCTTTTAATTAAGGCTTACATTAATATTTTCCATATGGCCAAACCCATTGACGATGGAGATTCTGTGTCTCTTGGACATTACTCTGCCTTTTTAATTTGCATCCTGAATCAGGTGGCTGAGTCTAACTAATTGGGGCTACCAGAGTTAAAGTACTTTATATATATATAGTTTAAATTTTTCAATTTTACTATGAACTAAAGAGAATTTGCACTAATCTAATTATTTTAAATAGAAACTCATTTTTAAACCAATTTGGTGCCAAGTAAATGATATTGAAAACATAAGCACATGTAAATACAAGTTGTACATATAAAATTTAAAACCCTAAGTTTATAGACTTCATTAGATCTATCATTAAGTCAAACTGCAGACCTGGTTATTTTCTTCATAGCATGAAGCAAATCTTTATCTTAAATTCAAACTATTAAAAGTGTGATTTTTCTTAAAACAAGGTTGAAGCATACATCTCTGAGACACAGACTTACTCTATGGCCACCCAGTGTGAACGCATGCTGCCCAGCTTTGCCATGTACCTGAAACCTGCCTCTCTCTGCCTCCATCAGTCTACCTGAACTGAAAAAGATTTTGACCACACACCCAGTGAGTGTGCCATGAAACTTTAAGGTCTAGACTCCTCTTTTTTTTTTTTTTTCAAATTAATGGTTCATATTTGGTCTGACACAGTGTGTGGACTTCAATTTCCACTCTATCTCTTTGTTGCATCAATGGTAGAACCTGTGTACGTAGTAGACAATAATAGACCCTGTTTTCTGCCCCTTGAGCCTGCTGAAGACTGGTCTCCCTGACCTTGTCATGATGCTTTGCACCCACCCAAATGGAGCACATAAGCAACCTGCCTCCAGCCCACTTGGAAGCCCCAGATGAGCAAGTACATTGTGCATAACACATAACAGAAGTATAGCTTAACACTGTAACACAAATGGAAGAAATCGTCACGATATTACTTTAATTACCATCCAACACAAACATTTTGCATAGAAAACCACAGTACTGAAAGCATAAACATGTTCAATGAAATCAAAGAACTCAAAGACTTCAAAAAGGATGCCAATGAACGTGTAAATTAATTTAGAAAAGATAAGAATAAACAGATGAACAACTAATGAAAAAACAAGTGAAATGGAAAACACAATTGCTGATATGAAAACAGAGAAAGAAATACTAAAACAAGGGGTGGGGAGATGGCTCAGGGGTTAAAGTCTCTGACTCACAAGCAAAGGAACCTAGATTTGGACGCCCAGATCACACAAGTGAAATGTGAAAAATGGCAGCAGGCTAAAATTCCAGGCCTGGAAGATGGTGCCTGAGAAAACCCAGAAGAAAGCAACAAGAAGATAGAGCAATCCAGGGTAATTCTTGTTGTCAACCTTGGGCCTCTGTAGGCACACACACTACACACCATACAGAGAGAGAGAGAGAGAGAGAGAGAGAGAAAGAGGAAGGAAGGAGGGAGGGAGGGAGGGCGGGAGGGAGGGAGGGAGGAAGGAAGGAAGGAAGGAAGGAAGGAAGGAAGGAAGGAAGGAAGGAAGGAAGGAAGGAAGGAAGGAAGGAAGGAAGGGAAAGAAAGAAAAAACTGAAGAAACACAATGTGAAATAAAACAGGAGATGATTTATGTAGTGAAACAAAAAACGTCAAAAGAATGTCTCAGCAACAGAACACATCATATGGAAGACAGAATATCTGACTTGAAGACAAGATAGAGGAACTAGATCACTCATCCAAAGAAACAAATAAATCTAAGAAAACACAGAATATAATACACATGCAATCCGAGATACTACAAAATGACCAAACCTAAGGGTAATCTGTATAGAAGAGGGAAAAGAAGTCCAAGCTAAAAGCAAAAGCAATATTTTCAAAAAATATAGATAAAAATTCCTATAATTTAGAGCAAGATATGTCCATCCAGATACAAGGAGCATGCACACCACGAAACAGATAAGATCAAAGAAGAAACTCCACAGCATATAGTAAAAATAATAGGAGCACAAAACAAAGACAGAGCAATAAAAGCTGCAAGAAAAATGGAACAAGTTACATATCAGGGCAGATGCATCAGAAGAACAACTGGTTACTGGGTAGAAACCTCCAAAGTCAGAAGGGGCTGGAGAGAGGTGATCCAAATACTTAAACTGCCAACCTAGATTACTTAAAGGCAATGCAACTAACCTCGAGTATGACAGGAAACAGTACACATAAGTCAGTGTTGACACTGACTATTAATAGGTTCAGCTCCCCAACAAAAAGACAGACTACCAAACTAGATCAGAAAACAAGATCCTACATTCTGTTATCTCCAAGGAATCACTTAGCTATGAAAGACATATACCACCCCAAGATAAAAGAATGGAAAGCAGTATTCTAAGTAAATGGGAACAAGAAACAAGCAGAAGTATCCATTCTAATATCTGACAAAATAGATTTCAAAAATTCATAAAACAAGCACTGCTAGACCTTTTCAAATTGATTCCATTGCAGTAACAGTTGGAGACTTCAACACCTCGCACCCAGACCAAAATACGAAGAGAAACAATGGAGCTAAATGAAACCTTGGCTCAATTTTTCCAACACACATATATAGAATATCCCACCCAAACATCAAATAAAATATATTCTTTTCAACACTCTATGGAATACTCTTCTAAATAGATCACATACTAGAACACAAAACAAGTACCATGAATATAAGAGAATTGAAATAACACCTTGTATTTTAGCAGACAATGATGGAATAAAGTTAGAAATTAATAGCTAAAACATCCATAGAAAATATACAAAAAGATAGAAAATCAATGAAACAATATTAGATGATCATTGCATCATTCAGGAAATCGAGAAGGAAATGCAAATATATTTCATGTGAATGAAAATAACACGACATACTAAAACTTATAAGACACACTGAAAGCTGTCTTAAGAGGTAAATTGATAGGTCTCCAGGCCTATATCAAATGGTTTGAGCAACCCTAATTAAATAACCTTGTGATGAACCTTAAGGAATTGGAAAAACTAACACCCGAAGCAGCAGATTTACAGAAATACTCAAAAGTAAAGCTAAAAAATCAGTGAACAACAAATGAATAAAATATGAAGACTCAATCAAGAAGTTGATTCTTCAAAAAATATATATGATTGATAAACCACTAGCCAAATTAACCAAAAGTAAAAAAAAGGACATGAATTAATAAAATAAGAGATGGAAAGGGAGATATTGCAAGAGATACTAAATAAGTCAACAGAATTACGAAAACATATTTCAATAAATTTATACTCTATTATACTAAAGAATTGAAAAGAAATGGATGAATTTCTAAACTTTAATGACTTGTCAAAGTTAAGTGAAGAAGTTATAAATAACTTTAAGCAGAACTATAATTAACAATGAAATTGAAATAATAACAACTTTGAAAAGCCCATGTTCAGATGAATAGAGTGTAGAATTCTACTGCACTGTTTAAAAAAAAACTAACACCAAGTCTCAAATTATCTCACAAGATTGAAAAGGAAAGAATATTTCCAATTTTTTCTATGAAGTCAATATTACACTGAACACCAAACCAAATACTCATCAAAAAAGAGAACTGTAGATCAGTCTTACTGATGAACAGAGATGTACAAATCCTTAACAAAAGACTTGAAAACAGAATACAAAGACATTGAGTTGGATTCACTCCAGATACGCAAAGATGGTTCAATACACACAAATCAGTAAATGTAATCACGGGCGGCAGCGGCGGCGGCGTCCTAGCGGGAAGCGCAGCGCCAGCGGCCGGCCGCACCCCAGAGGTGTTTAGGAAGGAAACATGTCCCACAAAGATCATCTGTGGTGGTTAAGAAGTTTGTGCAAGTTGGCTTTCAGCAGATGGACCCCCTGAGTTTCTGTGGACATCTTACATCTGAGTTTCCCAGGCTCCTCCTTCAGGACTGCAAGGACAGGCTGTCGTCATTTCTACCTGGCATTTTTTACGTGGGATCCAGGATCTGAACTCAGGACCTTCTACTTGAGAGGTACTTCTGGCTTTCTGAACTTGTGACATGGCAGTGTCATCAAGAAAGTTCAAGCTCAAGAAATGAGCAATTGCCTTTCCCCACCTGCCCAGGACACGTGCAGTCCAGCCGGGACTCACTGCAACCTAGGTAAGTGCTCCCCCCCCCAACCTCTCCAACGCCCCAACCCATTTTTCAGTTCAGTGAAAAACGCACAGAAATTGAAAGAAGTTCTCAAGAGTTAAAACGACAATGCCCAAGTCAAAGTGCAGATCCATGAGAAACAAAACCCAGGAAGACAAATCTCCCACTGAAGGAATTAATCCCATGATAGACTCCAACCAGAACAAACCCACGGAAAATAGCCAAGAAAGCCTGACCCAGGATTACAACTTTCAAAACATGATCACTACCATGTTCAATACTATGAAAGAGGAAATCCGGGAGGAATTAAATGACCGCATCAATCACTTTGAAGAGGAACATAACAGACACTTGGAGGAGTTGAGAAAAACAGTTCAAGAAACAAAAACAGGCATAGAGCAGTTAAAACAGACTCAAGCAGAGTTTAAAACTGAACTAAAAGACAAGTTATCTTCAACCCACAACTCGATAGTCTTATCAGAACTAACAAAGCAGAAAATAAAATGTCTGAACTTGAAGACAAAGTGGGAGTATTAACCACCTCAATGGAAGAGGTTGTTAAGGCCAAAAAGATACTCGAGAGAAATATTCAAGAGTTATGGGACACCTTGAAGAAGTCGGACATGTGTATTCATGGAATACCAGAGCAAGAATCCCAAAATACCACACCTGAGGAAATTTTTCAAACTATCATCAAGGAAAACTTTCCTCATCTAAAAAAAGAGAGGCCCATCCATATACAAGATGCATTCTGCACCCCAAACAGATATGACCAAAATAGAAACGGGCCACGGCAAATAATAGTTAAAACACTCTACATTCAAGATAAAGAAATGGTGCTGAGAGTTTCAAGGAAAAAAAAAACAAGTCAATTTTTAAGGTAAACCTATTAAAATAACAAATGACTTCTCAATGGAAACAATAAAAGCAAAAAGAGCTTGGAGAGACGTACTTCAAGTATTGAATGAGCAAAAATGTCAACCTAGGCTGATATACCCCACAAAACTATCTGTCATGATCGAGGGAGAAAGAAAAATTTTCCAGCACAAAGACAACTTGAAGGGATATATGTCCACCAAACCAGGCCTTCAAAAAATGCTAGAAATGATACTCAAACTTGAAGAAAAAAACAGGCATATCCAGGAGAACAGAAGGGAAGTATAATACCACCAAAACCTAAAGATGAAACAATACACTTACAAAAGCCACTAAACATAAAAAATGTCCGGAATTAAAAACAGTTTCTCCATTATAACATTAAATGTTAATGGAATTAACTCACTGATCAAGAGACACAGATTACAAATTTGGATTAAAAATCACAATCCATCAATCTGCTGCCTACAGGAAACCCATGTCACCACAAAAGATAGGCACATCCTAAAAATAAAAGGCTGGTCAAAACTTCTGCAAAGTAATGGAACCAGAAAACAGGCAGTGGTAGCCATTATGCTATCGGACAAAGTGGACTTCAAACCTAAAAAAAAAATCATAAGAGACACAGATGGATACTACATTTTAGTCACAGGTACAATTCACCAGGAAGACTTCACAATACTCAACATATATGCACCCAATACGGGCCACCCCCACATTCATTAAGCAAACTCTACAACATCTAAAGCGAGAAATCAACACCAAAACGATAATTCTTGGGCATTTCAACACCACCCTCTCAACATGGGATAGATCAACAGGTCAAAAGCTTAACAGAGACACTTTGGAACTTAATCAAACCCTGAAAGAAATGGACCTTACAGATCTCTATTGAACTTTTCATCCATGCACCAAAGAATACACATTTTTCTCAGCAGCACACGGAACTTTCTCCAAAATAGATCACATATTGGGCCACAAAACGAATCTCCACATATACAGGAAAGTTGAAATTCTAGCCTGTACCTTATTAGACTATAAAGCTTGACATCCACAACACAACAAGCAACAGAAAATACACGAACTCCTGGAAACTTAACACTATGATGCTGAAGGAGAATTGGATTCAGGAAGAAATTACAAAGGAAATTCAAGATTTCCTGAAAGTGAATGATAATGAAAATACAACTTACCAAAATCTCTGGGACACAATGAAAGCTGTCCTAAGAGGTAAGTTCATAGCTCTTAATGCCTACAACAAAAAAATGGAAACATCAGAAATAAATAACTTAGCAATGCAGCTTAAAGCTTTAGACACACAAGAGCAATCTGATCCCAAAAGCAGTAGAAGAGAGGAGATTAGCCAAATAAGGGGAGAAATATCTGAAATCGAGATTAGGAAAATGATAGAGAAAATCAACCAGTCAAAAAGCTGTTTTTTTGAAAAAAATCAATAAGATTGATACACCCCTAGCTAAATTAACCAAAAGCAAGAGACAGAAAGCCCAAATTAACAAAATTAGAAGTGAAAATGGAGGTATCACTACTGATACCCAAGAAATCCAGAAAATTATAACATGATATTTCAAAAACTTATATTCAGTGAAATTTGATAACACAAAAGAGATGGATGAATTCCTAAGTAAACACAACTTACCTAAATTGAATCAGGAAGTAGTGAATTATTTAAATAGTCCTATAACATACAAGGAAATTGAAGAAGTAATCTTGAATCTTCCCACCAAAAAATGTCCTGGACCAGATGGATTCAGCACAGAGTTCTACCAGACATTTAAGGAGCTAATAACACCAATACTCCTTAAACTGTTCCATCAAATAGCCAAGGAAGAAACACTACCAAATTCCTTCTATGAAGCTAATATCATCTTAATTCCCAAACCTAATAAAGATATACTTAAAAAAGAAAACTACAGGCCAATCTCTCTGATGAACACAGATACAAAGATTCTCAATAAAGTCTTAGCAAATTGGATTCAAAAACATATCAAAAAGATCATCTGCAGGGATCAAATAGGCTTTATCCCAGGCACACAAGGTTGGTTCAACATATGCAGATCAATAAATGTAATTCACCATATAATCCAGTCCAAAGTTCAAGACCACATGATACTCTCGATAGATGCAGAAAAAGCTTTTGACAAGATCCAACAGCCTTTTATGATCAAAACCCTAGAGAAGGTTGGAATGGAAGAAACATTTATTAATATAATACAAGCGGTATACAATAAGCCCACAGCAAGGATTATACTCAATGGGGAAAAACTGGAAGCATTTCCACTTTGATCAGGAACTGGACAAGGAACTAGACACTCTCACCACTTCTATTCAATATTGTACTTGAAGTCTTAGCTGAAGCCATAAGACAAGAAAGGGACATAAAGGGATTCAAATTGGCAAGGAAGAAGTCAAGTTATCACTATTTGCAGATGACATGATCTTATACCTGAGTGATCCCAAAAACTCCACCAGGAGGCTCCTGGAACTAATTGAGAAGTTCAGCAGGGTGGCAGGATACAAAATAAATGTGCAAAAATCAGTGGCCTTCCTATGTGCCCAGAATGAAAGAAGTGAAAAAGCCCTGAGAGAAACAATACCATTTACTATAGCCCCTAAAAAAAATTAAATACCGTGGGATAAACCTAACCAAGGAAGTAAGAGACCTTTACAGTGAAAACTTTAAAACCCTAAAGAAAGAAATTGCAGAAGACATCAGAAGGTGGAAAGACCTCCCATGTTCCTGGATTGGCAGAATCAACATCATAAAAATGACCATGCTACCAAAGGCAATATACAAATTCAATGCTATACCAATTAAAATCCCAAAGCAATTCTTTAAAGAAGTTGACAAAACAATCTCAAAATTCATATGGAGGCACAAAAGACCCAGGATAGCAAAAACAATCCTGATAACAAAAACACAGCTGGAGGTATCAACATACCAAACCTTAGTCTATACTACAAATCCATAGTTGTAAAAACAGCCTGGTATTGGCTCCAAAATAGACACACAGATCAATGGATAAGGGTTGAAGACCCAGATATAAGCCCACACAACTACAGCCATTTGATCTTTGACAAAGGGGCCCAAAAAATCCAATGGAAAAAGAATAGCATCTCCAACAAGTGGTGCTGGCAAAACTGGATGTCCACATGCAAAAGATTAAAACTGGACCCATACTTTTCACCCTGTACAAGAATTAATTCCAGATGGATCAAGGACCTCGATATAAGGCCAGAGACTATTAAAACCATAGCTGAAAGTAGAGGGAACTCCCTCGAGCTGATTGGGTTAGGTCAACAGTTCCTGAACAGACATCCAATAGCACAGTCACTACAACCAACACTCAACAGATGAGATCTTGTGAAATTAAATAGTTTCTGTTCAGATAAAGAGATTGTAACTCGAGCACACAGGCAACCCACAGAATGGGAGAAAATCTTCACTAACCACATATCTGATAGAGCTCTATTATCCAGAGTGCACAAAGAACTTAGAAAACTAAACACCGAGGAAACAAATGAGCCAATTAAAAAATGAGCCTTGGAACTTAAAAGAAACTTTACCAAGGACGAAATTAAAATGTCTAACAAATATCTTAAAAAATGCTCCACATCCTTAGCCATCAGGGAAATGTAAATCAAAACCTCCCTGAGATATCATCTCACCCTTGTGAGGATGGCAAAAATCCACAATACAAACAACACCAAGTGCTGGAGAGGATGTGGAGAGAGGGGAACTCTCCTACATTGCTGGTGGGAGTGTAGGCTCATAAAACCACTCTGACGAGCCATCTGATGATTCTTAAAGAAGTTAAAGATTGAAATACCATATGACCCTGCTATTCCACTTTTGAGAATAACCCCCCATACAGCAAAAATTCATAGCAGCAGTGTTTACAATAGCAAAGTCATGGAATCAGCCCAAATGTCCAACAGTTGACGAATGGATAAGGAAAATGTGGTACATTTATACAATGGAATACTACTCAACCATCAAAAATGATGATTTAATGCAATTTGCCAGGAAATGGATGGAATTAGAAACAATTATATTGAGTGAAATATCCCAGACATGGAAAATTAAGTGCCGTATGTATTCCCTAATAGGTGCATCCTAGTACCAAACTCACTTAGAGACACTCAAAGACAAATCTCTGTAATACCTACAGGAATTGTAAAGACTATAAACAGGAGGGATGGGGAAGAAGGGCCCCTAACAGAAGTTAGTGAAGTTACAGCAGAGAAAATAGGCCACCATCAAGGACTGCAAGGTGTGACATCCAATACCTATCAGGATGGAACCAAGGGCATTGCAGGAACAGTAAAATTGAAAAAAAATCATCAATAAACCATAATTCAGAACATCATAGACTCTATATCAACCACCTGGAATCAGGCCTGCCTAATCTCTCCCCATCCTGAAGCTCAGGGAAATTTGGGGAAGAGGGGGTGGTAAGATTGTAAGAGCACAAGGATGGGAGGAGTAAGGATATGCAAGGTACTCCACACAAGTTAGGGCCAAAGCAATTATAACAGGACTCTGCATGATCTGCACAATGACCAACATATCGTTAACCCCTCAAATTCTAGCATGGACTAAAGTCACTAGGATCCTTAGAAGCAAGGGATTAACACAAAAGTGTTCCTATACTTAAGGGGAACACAAGAAAGAGTTCTAGGAAATGCCACTGACTCCTTACACCTCAGCGGAGAAGAGGACCCAGAGGAAAGTTTGATATACACATTAAAGAATGCTTCAGAGATGCCAGGAGAGGGCACTGGGAGAAAGGGAGGGAGGGGGGAAAGGAAGGGACAAAGCGAGGAGGGAACAGGGTGGTCCAGGGAGGGGTGGAAGGAGGGAGGGGACAGGTGTTCCTATTATGTTTGTATGAGCAAAAACAAAAAAATTGAATATAAAAAAGGGAAAAAAAACAAAAAAAATAAAATAAATGTGCAAAAATCAGTGGCCTTCTTATATGCCCAGAATGAAAGAAGTGAAAAAGCCCTGAGAGAAACAACCCATTTACTATAGCCCCTAAAAAAATGAAATACCTTGAGATAAACCTAACCAAGGAAGTAAGAGACCTTTATAATGAAAACTTTAAAACCCTCAAGAAAGAAATTGCAGAAGACATCAGAAGGTGGAAAGACCTCCCATGTTCCTGGATTGGCAGAATCAACATCATAAAAATGACCATGCTACCAAAGGCAATATACAGATTCAGTGCTATACCAATTAAAATCCCAAAGCAATTCTTTAAAGAAGTTGACCAAACAATCTCAAAATTTATATGGAGGCACAAAAGACCCAGGATAGCAAAGACAATCCTGAGTAACAAAAACACGGCTGGAGGTATCACCATACCAAACCTTAGTCTATACTACAAATCCATAATTGTAAAAACAGCCTAGTACTGGCTCCAAAAAAGACATGTAGATCAATGGATAAGGGTTGAAGACCCAGACATAAGCCCACACAACTACAGCCATTTGATCATTGACAAACAGGCCCAAAAATCCAATGGGAAAATAATAACATCTTCAACAGATGGTGCTGGGAAAACTGGATCTCCACATGGAAGATTAAAACTGGACCCGTATTTGTCACCATGTACAAAAATTAATTCCAAATGGATCAAAGACCTCAATATTAGGCCAGAGACTATAAAAACCCTAGTTGAAAGGGTAAGGAACTCCCTCAAGCTGATTGGACTAGGCCAACATTTCCTAAACAGACATCCAATAGCAGAGTCACTAGAACTAACACTGAACAAATGGGATCCTATGAAATTAAAGAGCTTCCATTTAGATAAAGAGATTGTAAACCGAGCAAAAAGGCAACCCACAGAATGGGAAAAAATCTTCACTAACCACATATCTGATAGAGCTCTATTATCCAGCGTGCAAAATAAACTTAGAAAACTAAACACCAAGGATATGAATGGCCCAATTAAAAAATGGGCCTGGAAACTCAAAAGAAACTTTTCCAGGGATAAAATTGAAATGTCTAACAAATACCTTTCAAAATGCTCCACATTCTTAGCCATCAAGGAAATGCAAATCAAAAGTTCCCAGAGATATCATCTCAGTCCTGTCAGGATGGCAAAAATCCACAATACAAACAACACCAAATGCTAGAAAGGATGTGGAGAGAAGGGACCTTTCTACCTTGCTGGTGGGGATTCAGGCTTTTACAACCACTCTGGCAATCAGTCTGGCGATTTTTTTAAAAAGTTAAAGATTGAAATTCCATATGACCTGCTATTCCACTTCTGGGAATAATCTCCCATAAAGCAAAAATTCACCTTGACAACACAAGCACAACCATGTTCATAGCAGCACTGTTTACAATAGAAAAGTCATGGAATCAACCCAAATGCCCAATAGTTGACAAGTGGATAAGGAAAATGTGGTACATTTATACAATGGAATACTACTCAGCCATCAAAAAGATGAGTTAATGAAATTTGCCGGGGAATGGATGGAATTAGAAAAAATTATATTGAGTGAAGTATCCCAGACACAGAAAATTAAGTGCCGTATGTACTCCCTAATATAGGTGGATCCTAGTATCAAACTCTCTTAGTGACATATTCAAAGATAATTCTCTGTAATATCTACACTAATTGCAAAGGTTATAAACAAGAGGGAAGGGGAAGGAGGGCCCCCAGAAATAAGGAGATCGGGGATCATGCTATAGTAGAGAAAATAGGTCACCATCAAGTATCACAAGTAAGTAGCAAGACATCTGGTTAAGCTCACTCACTTTCTTTCCTGGTCACTTGCAATTGAGGGGGTTTGATCTCATCAGTCAGGGAGGTATAGAGTCAGGCAGATAAATGGTAACCATCATGCAAATGGGAGACTGACACCACCCCCACACACACTGCTATCTCCTATTTCTATTCCATCTACCTTTGAATCTACCCTTATAGTAAGATTCCATTTAATCAGTCTTTTATCTCTGGTTAGGAGGTGACCCCTAATACCAATCAGGATGGAGCCAAGGGTGGTGCAGGAACAGCAAAACTGAAAACAACAACAAACCATAATTCAGAACTTCAGAGACCCTATATTAATCACCTGGAACCAGACCAGCCAAATCTCTCCCCATCCTAAAGCTCAGGGAAACTTGCAGAACAGGAGGCAACAATATTGTAAGAGCTTAAATGTGGGGAGGAGCAATGATACTCAAGGTACTCCACACAAGTTAGGACCACAGTAGCCATAGTCAGACTTTGCATGACCTGCACAATGACTGACATGGGTCACAGGCACTAAGATCCTTAGAGGCAAGGGATTAACCCTCATAATAGTGTTCCCATACTAAAGAGGAGTCCAAGAAAGGGCTCTGGGCAATGCTACTGAGTCCTTACACCTCACCAGAGTGGAGGACGCAGTGGGAAGTTTGACATTCACACTAATGCTCCAGGGAATGGGAGGTGGGAAGGGGGGCACTGGGAGAAAGGGAGGGAGGAGGTGAAAGGAAGGGGAAAAGGGGGGAGGGTGCAAGGGAGACTGGGGAGGGGTGGAGAGAGGGAGGGGACCAGGGTATCTATTAAGTTTGTATGATTGGGAAAAAATAAATAAATATATAAAAAAGTGAAGGTTAAACTTAGCAGCTCAAAAACAATCAACTTGGCAAGATGTCACCATCAGTATGATAGTGACATGAACATTACAGGGGCAACCAATGGCTTTCTGATTAGATCTAAGGCCCACTTTTCAGCAGGGATCACATTCTTGGTATTGTAAAACAGAACAAGAACCCATGAAAGGGGATTACATAAGTCCTGGAGGGTGCAAATTATTAGGGTTTAGCTAAAAAGACACTATATTAAACTGTCTTTTAAATATTTGTCATTATACCCATCAATTCTCGGCACTTAACCCAGAAGCTTCCTCCTGGATTATTTCACCATGGAAGGTGAAATCTCATGAGGCTCCCCGCATCCCTGAGAGACTGATGATGGGTGGCCAATAGGGGACGGAGGAGATGTTTTTCTCAATGGTGTGTCCACTAATACATGATTCATGTTCCAACAAGTTCTCAGGTACATGCTATCAAAGGCAATGCAGATGAAACTTAGGCCACATATGTGAAAAGGCATGAAAATAAGAGGAAGACGGTCAGGGAAGAAGGTTGGAAATGGTAAAAGAAATAGAGATGGGATTGGGGATTAAGGTACAAATATATCATAAATTTTACTATGTCTATGTTTAAAACTCTAAAAGAATTTTAAAAATGAAAAATAAGTTCTACTCTCCAAACTTTTGATATAATACATTGTCTAATTTCTTGCCTAACTATAAGAAGACAAACTGATTCTAGGAATATCACCCCCACTTTTGAAGGCATATTATCTACCACACTCTCCATATATTGCTTGATAAACTCACATTAGTAAATGTTTTTTATTTTTTGTCATGAAATATGCTAGCACATAATGAACTTTCACAATAGAAACCACATGAATTGAAACTTTTAAAAAAAGTTGTTATTGACAGACTTTCAGTTCTACTGTTTTGTCCTTACAGCACAATCCTTGATAGGTCCTGGTTTGGGCATCACAAATTTATATACAATGATTTTTCAAATTGCAGTCTTTGAAAAATTGCCATATTCACAACAAATTAAGCAAAGGGCTTTACTATTTCCTGTGACCAAAAAGTAGTTAACTGTCCATTTTATTGAACGATCTTCTTTCATTAATAATTTGTCTGGTTTTGGTTTCTATGTCCTTTTGAGATTTGTGGAAGTCATGTTAGGATTTAAAAATTTTATTATGAAAGCTAATGTGCAGGAAACTAGAAAAACAGAAAAAAAAGCATGTTGGACCTTCTACATCTCATGCACTTAACCCAGAGCATGCATGAAGCTGAGTGGTGATTACAAATTGCCATGAACAATGTGTATGGTGTGGCTGAGGTGTGATGTGCCTTTAATAATCAAAGTACTTACTTACCTGTCTGGTAAATAACATTAAATTCTTATTTGCAATGGCAGGCTAAAACATTTCACATGCCAAGTCACCACAAGCACTTTTTTTTTTAACTGTCTGCACCTGGAAGTTAACACACTGGAAACCCTACACCACCACCACTGAAGCCATGTGGGCTTATAAATAGTGAGCTCATATATACAGATACTTTGCATAACACTGAGACACAATATTGCTACCTACAAAGTTCATGCTCGTGGACTACATGTTCAAGGTACAAAGTAAATCTCACAATGCTTTAAGTAAATATTTTTGTGTTAGGCTTCATCAATAACTACTAAATCACATGTTAGAAATCCCTGGTTTAAAACTGTCTTCTCTCCTCCACAACAGTTACACCATTGCTATTAATTATATGCCAGAATTGGATACTAAGACTCTAAGGCTGAAGACACTTCCTATATTGGTTGCAAGACATGGAGATCAAACTGTGATTGAACTATTGAACCAGAAACTCCCCTTCTGTTGATTGGCATTTATATGTTCAAGAAGGTGTTATGCAGGTTGCTTGGGGAGAATTGAAAGCAGTGATCCTGCTCTGTTATGGACATAGCATGTTAGCATTATCAACACACCATGCAAGAGGCTCTCATTGATGAAATAATGGCATGAATTTCCCATTAGATTTAAGGCCGGATCTGAAGGGAGAGAGCCACGTTTGGTATAGTAACATAAAAGCTTGGGTAATTGATAAGCCCTACTGAGGAAGTTATTGATGTTGTTAAATGAATATGATGTTCCCATCAAGTTGCTTTCAAACATTTGTGTTCAAACCATAAATTACTGCTGCTGTCAACCTCAGTTGTACAGGCAAACTTCTTTCTTGCAGTGTGTGATTGTTGCTGTAGAGACATACAACCAGTTAAGTTTCTGAGAATAGAGTGACTATTGCTATGGCATAGTGACCCATATGTAAGGAACAGAAGTAAGAAAAAAACTGGAGAGCTACATCAATTCCTCCAAGAGTCAAGGAACTTAAACAGTAAGCAGGAATAAGAGGAAGTGGAACATAGCTTCCGACATAGCTCATATCACCTTGAAATCAATGTAACTGTTGTTACCAACAAGAGACCCTCTCAACATTGGGGCTGGTTAACATTTCCTCATGGGAGGAAACAGTCACTGGACCCTCACCTGAAATGCTGCTACTCCTTCCCTCCCGCATGAAGAATGCCAGTCAGTGACCTCGGGAGTCTATTCTAGACTATCCAGGTAAGCTCTAGGTAATCACAGGGGTCTTACTGTAGAAGTTTGAGATTGAATTGATATAATGTTTAAAGACTTGACTTTGAAGATGGGCAGCCCCTAAATCTGAGGAAAGCTTTCTTCTAAGTCACCAAAAAGGAAGACAGCTGTCCACAACCCTAATTTTGGTATTCTTTGATGGTCCATTCATGTATATAATGAATTTCAGTTATTTCCAATATCTCCCATTACCTTCTCTTGTTCCCTATTCTCTCATTAAAATTCTTCTTTCCCTCAATTCCTCCTGCTTTGTGTGTGTGTGTGTGTGTGTGTGTGTGTGTGTGTAACTCAATGAGTTTAATTAGAGTGACTTGCATAAGCAGTAAGAGCTTATTTACAGATCATCTGTAGCTTATCAATGAAGTAAGTGACACCCTTTCCCCCTTTCTCCCATCCCTCAGATGGATAGAGCCTCATGGTACCCTCCTTCTTCCATGATAAAATGTCAGTAAGCTCAATATTGTGCAGGTCTTACTGCAAAGAGTGCATAAGTATATCATCAGCCACATCATGTCTAGAAGACATCTTTCCAAGACATACTTCCCTATCCTCTAGCCCTTACGTTCTTTCTATATAGGTGTTTACATTTAGGGGCAAGAAGGGGATATTCCCTTACTTTTGATATTTCAACCTGTTGTGAATCTCTGCATTAACCACCACTGAGACTGTGCTGCCTCCCAAGGTCCCTCTCCTTCCACTATACAAAGTAGACAGGCCAAATCTTGGGGTCTTATGAAGGTTTACCCAGTTGCAGTGAGTTCATAGTTGGAGAGGTCTGGTCAGTCTCTGTAAGATGCCATCTGGCTGTGCCTCACTCTTTAGGCTCTTACATTCTTACCATTCCTCTCTCACAGTGTTCCCTTATGGTGGGGGTGATTTAGATGTCCTGTTTGTGGCTGAGCAATACACAGTCACTTATTTTCTGCACTTTGGCCAGTTGTGATTTTTCTGTAATAAACACCTTCATTTACAAATTTCTGGGCTGAGTACTGATGTCTCCTCTAATCTATGGTTATAATGACAGCTGTTTAGAGTATAGTTTGTTATAAAATCCTTGTATCTAAAACCTTAATGGTTTGTTCCCTATTAGGATCTGTATCCTGCTCTCACAGTTTGCCTACATGTTGTCTAAATTCACAACCAAGCTGCTTATGGGAACAAAGGGTTCTAGTTTCATCTCTTAGTCCAGCTTGGCAGGAAAGCTCATGCTAACACCAAGGTTCAAGAAAACTAACCAAACCACCATCATGGGACTGCTGAGAGAAGGGTAAATCTCATTTGCCAGATAGCACGTCTGTCTAAGTACACCAAAGAATACCAACTTCTTGAATAAGATACCTCCATCTTGTCTACCCATGCAAAAAGAAAGTCCCACTCACCGGGAGCTGGGCTTTCCCTCATCAATTAGACAATCCCCTGAAGACTTCCTCAGGGCTTAACTCAACTGCTAATTTTTTTTACAAACATATCCAGACCTGGAGCCATCATTTGTCAAGTTGACACCTGAATCTAACTTCTTCTTCCCTCTTGTCCCTTCTTGTTCTTGTTTCTAGTTCTTAGGATGTAATTCCTGCTTGATGTGGTTTCTAAGCTGAATCAGAGAGGAGTTGGTTGCCCCTTTACATCCATGCCATTGTTGCATCGCTGACCACTTCATGTCCAGGTGACTGTTGCAATTTGCAGCTTTCATAAGTTGATAACATTGTTGATTGTACTTCTCCCCCAACAGCTTACATAGTGCTTTCTTGCAGTATAAAAGCTGTCTAGTTAAGAGGAAGTTTATATATGTTATACTTTGCTCCCCCCCCCATGTCCTATGAACAATGTGTGTAATGTCACCAACAATAGAATCTTACTATTTATTAGCACCTTAGTTTTTAACTAGTTAAAAGTCTTGGATACCAGAATTATAAAGCAATAGATTTTCATTGTCGCAAATGGTAAGTTTGTGATTCTTTGTTATGACACTGATATGAAATTAGTTCAAAGTCAGAAAATCTACTTTGTTAAGTGAGGTTGACATAGACCCAAAATACCAACCCATCTCAGGACAGAAATATCAGCCAACAAATATTGTTTACTTGATAACTATCTCCTGGAAGCTTTTATATGACCCTTGATGAAGGCTTTTGCTTTCAGCTATTTTCATTAAGGAAATATCCCATTTCAAGGCAGTTAACTTCCACTTCCCAGAATGATTTGTCTCTGGCTTAAAACTTTATACTCTCTTAGTCAGTTCTTTTTAGCTGAAATACTTTTATAATAGTTATTCTTCAGTTGCTGTGATAAGATACTCTGATCCAAGCAACTTAAAGAAGAAAGGGCTTATTATTTTGGCTTATGATTCCAGAAGTGATACAGTCCCTCATGACAGGAAAGGAACTGCGGCAGGCTGAGGTCAGCAATCAGAAGTCAGAGAGAGGAGCCACACTATCTGACCTACCCCAGCCCCCACCAAGGTGTACTGCCTTCATCGAGACTCCACTCCTAAAGTTTACCAATCTTGCCAAACAGGATCACCGGCTGAGGACCAAGTGTTTGGTGTGGGATTTCATACTCAAATCAGTTTCCAAACAGAGGTAACATTGAGATTCATGCTCACTGACACCCTGAGACTACCCTTCTTTTCTCATAGTTCAGCTAGTCCAGTGTGCTCCAGAATTAAAGACACCTAGCACAGAATCAGTCAGAATTTTTGAGAGCAGGAATTGTCTCCTGAAACCTCTACAGATGGATTCACAGTTGGTAAACAGCTTAAGATTTCAAAAGCAGAAGCTCAAAGTCATGAATTCTCCATAAAATAGATGTGTTTTCAGAAAATAAAGTGACGTGGACAGCAAACTATGCAGAGCACACTCCTCAAGCATTGGCGCACTGAGCCACAATGACTATGCACCACGCACCACATAGGCTGGACTCATGCCTGGCTCTACCACCACCCAGACAGTGATCTTGCCTGAGCCTACAAGTGGCAATTAAGGGAGCTCCCCTGGGACTAGGGAAATGGCTCAGGGATTAAAGACTTTGCTTTCCAAGCAAAAGGACATGAGTTCACATCCTCAGATCTCACATAAAATATCTGGCAGATATGGTGGTGGCTTTAAATTCTGGTCCTGGAAAGTAGAGCCTGGGAAACTGCAGAGCAAAGCAGTAAGGTGGAAGATCAATCCAGGGTGACTCCTGAAATCACCTTGACCCATGGGTACACACATTCAAATGCCCGAGAGAGAGAGAGAGAGAGAGAGAGAGAGAGAGAGAGAGAGAGAGAGAGAGAGAGAGAGAGAGAGAGAGAGAGAGAACCTTTTTATCCTCAGGTTCAATTCATAAAAGCAAGAGGAGAGCAGAAATAATACTTTTATCTCTTGGGCATATTGTTTCTACCCATTTTTTCTCTTGAGAGTCAGCCTTCTTGAATCAAAATTTGAGACTTTCTTACTCAATCATTTCTCTAGATGGCACAGTCAAAATTCTAGCTCTTTGATATTATTCTAACCAATCAAAAGTTCTAAAATTTCTCCCAGTTTCCTGAGCAAGAATTTGAATTTTATTATTGCAAATCATGTACCTAACGTATATTCTATGTATGCAATTCAAATATTGATTCCTTCAACCAGGTTTAAACTGTGGGACAAAGGTTAAAGGAGTCAGGGGAAGGGGCACCTGTTCATTCTAACTCTGAATTCATTCTAACTCTGAACCTCTCTCTTTTCTGATGGGTAAAAGATTTCATGGTATTGGGAGTGTTTTGGCCAGAGAGCACACAGAACAATGGGAAATCTGAACATTTCACATAGATTATATCTTCAAAGTCATCAAAAGTATGATGGTACTCTTTTCTCATGAATGCAAAATTTAAGAGGATGAATGTCCATTTAAAGTTCCTTCTTATAGCTAATTCTGCTGCATTTAAGAAACTTGGGAGTAGTGTGATCCCTTGGGATAAATACTATTTTTCCTTGACCATTCGCAATGATTGAAATCCCGCATATGAACCCATAACATCCAGGACATGAGTCTTTAAGAGACACAACTCTGGTAAGTTCGCCTGCACAGGCTAGAGTCTTAAATTCAAAAGGGACATAAATCCCCAAAGTCACAGAGAAAATGCTCTGGAGTGTGAATCCTGAAGTCTGTGCATTGTGTGATGTAGTCAGTCACATCATGGCTGAGAACTGTTGACAGTGGTTGCACAGCCCTTCTTGGATTCCTATGCTTGCTGCAAGTATCCAGCCATCTGGCATGAGTCGCATGACCTCTCTAAGCTCCTAGCTAACGGCAAATGGTAGTAGAAGTGCTGAGACCTCAAGGTTGCTATACAAATGAAATGAAATAAGACAGATGTGGTGCTTTGCCCAGTGTCTGACTCAAGATAATTATTTGACTGATACTTTCCATTAGTATTTTAGTTCGGGTAAATGAAGAAGAAAAGTTACAAAAGAACTAAAAAGCCACAGAACAGAAATATCACTAGTCACAATATATGCATTGGAGTAAAAGTCAACAATCAGTTTCCATGAGGAGTATCTGGGATCATCAAGAAAACAGATGATCCTAAGTCATATTTTTAAAAAAATATTTTATTTATTTGTGTATGTGTATGCATGTGTTTGTGTGTGTGTGTGTGTGTGTGTGTGTGTGTGTGTGTGACAGAGAGAGAGAGAGAGAGAGAGAGAGAGAGAGAGAGAGAGAGAGAGAGAATACTGTGTATCCTTATGGAAGACTAAGAGCGACTTCCAGAATCACCCTGGGTTGGTTTAGCTTTGCCCTGGGATTTCCCAGGTTCTGCCACCCACCAGGAACTGAAGTGCAGAGCCATTTTTTTGTGGGACCTGGAATCCAAACTCAGGTCCTTTTGTTTGTGAGGCAGAGCCTTAAACCCAGAGCCATCTCTCCAGCTCCCTCAGACATACTTTTTAAGATGGTAGAAAATTGAAAAATTTTCTCAATATGTTATTTTTCTGTCATCAAAAATAACCCAACTTGAGATATCGGGAGATAGTAAGCACTTGCTGTGCAAGTACCAGGGCTTGAGTTCTGATCTCAATCCACAGAAAACAAAAAGCTCAATCCACAGAAAACAAAAAAGCCTGTGCTTGTAGTCCCAGTGTTGCGGAGGTAGAATCCCTCAGGCTAATGAAAAACTCTGTCTTAAAATACAAGGTGGACAGGCCCTGAGGAACAACATCTGAGGTCAATCTGTGGCCTTCACACACACACACACATACATGTGCTCAGTCTGAATCAGAAACACCACTGGGTACTGACAAACAAACAAAGAAGGTTCTAGTAAAGGTTGGCTCTTTTGCTAACAGTCAAGGACTAGGCAGGACAGAAAATTAGTAACTGCTCTGCTATGGCCAAACACCACAGACAAGTTGTGGCATCTATTCTACCTACTCCAACAAGTGTCAAGAGAAAAGACTGGCTCACTCTCTCAAGAGGTTTGATGAGTCACCCCACCTCTGCTAGAGCATCAGAGAGGCCAAGTGAGGAGCTAGGACTCCTCACTGGCTGGTAATAAGCCTTCTCTAGTCTTCAGTGGAAATTACATGGAGAGCTGGGACTGGCAGGGACATCTGAAATACCTCTCTGTCTCCCTGCTGGGTAGTACAGGAAGAGACAAGCTGGAGTGTCAGAACTTCATCTGCAGTCTAGTAGCAATGAGACGACCTCCACATAGTACCAGAGATGGCCATGTGGGGAGCCAAGCCCCCCCGTACTGCTGCAATAAGAAGTCTCTATCCTCGGATGCCAACCTTGAACCTCTGCTTGCAGCTGGCCAGACCAAGTGGTATCATCTTACCCGCTAGAGCGTTGTCAGCTCAGCAGACAAGAGTGTAAGGTAAGATTCCAGCCTGATAGCATAAGAATGTCCAAGTTTCACTTGAGACTCATCATGATAGGTGGAAAATATTTCAAAATACATGAAAAGAGAGATGTCAACACAACGATGACAGATATATTGAGATCATTTGACAATAGATTTATTTATTTATTTACTTATTTAATGAGAGAAGAGAGGGGAGAGAGAGAGTAAGAGAACACATGTGTCACATGTGAATGTGTATGAAGGTCAGAAGCCAACTTTGGAAATTGATTCTTTCATTCTGTCATGCAATCATGCAATCAGATTAGCACATTTTCACATAGTCCCCTTACCCTTTGAACCATCTTGCAAGCCCCATCTGAAAAAAAATTTTAAAGAACTAAACATGAAAATTTCCTATTAAGTAATCAAAAAATAATTGAAGCAAGAAAAAAAAAGGTAAGTCTCCTGATAGAAAAAATCCTAGTGAGTGGACATAAAATATGAAGAATGAAAATCTTACAGCTTAAAATTATAATAATTGAACTAAATATACAACTGAGGAACTGAACAACAGAAGTATGGCTCAATAGTGGAATATACAGTTAACATGCACAAAGCCCCAGGTTTGGTTAACACAGAAAGAAAGAAAGAAAGAGAGAAAGAGAGAGAGAAAGAAACAAAGAAAGAGAAATGTAATAAGTAGGTTCATTAATTACATAAGATAAGAATATAAAAAGATAAGAATATGAGATAAGAATATAAAAATCCTTTTTATTTCCATGTACTAGCAATGGATGCTGAAATAAAAATACGATATCAGTATAATCACTGAAAAAAGCGTACAGAGGGTCTGTCAAGATTGCTCAGTGGGTAAAGGTCACTAACCTTGTGACGTGGGTTTGTGTTGCAGTCTGCTTGCATGGTTGCTGACAAATCACCATCAAATGGCTTAAAGGAACAAGGGATTTATTTTCGTACAATAGTCTGGTTACAGTCTGTAGTCTAGCTTGACAGGAGAGCTTGCACCAACACCAGGGCCAAAGAAACTGGCCCCACCATCTCTATGTAATGGCTGAGAGAGGGACGATCCTTACAACCACACTAGTCCTGTCTGGCCAAGTGTACAGCTCTCTGTATTTTATTCCAGGGCCTAATCTCACCCACCTGGGCCTTCCCCATCAGCCAGAAAATCTCCTGCAGGTTTGCTCTTGGCTTAACCCAACCACTAATTCTCCACAAATGTGCCCTGAGCTCTAACCCACAACTGTCAAGTTGATACCTGTGCCTCACTATGATAGTTTGATACCCGAAGACCACATGATGAAAGAAGAGAACCATTTTCTAGAAGTTATACTCTGACCTCCACATGCATTCTCTCCTTCTCTTCTCTCTCTCTCTCTCTCTCTCTCTCTCTCTCTCTCTCTCTCTCTCTCTCTCAGATGATAATAATCCTAAAAGGAAAAGAGAAAACTATTTAGGCTTAACCTTACAAGACATATATTGGGACTCTCATACAACAGCACAAAAGAAAAAAATCACTAAGAAAGGCTGATCAAGAAATCAGAACGCTAATGGAGAGACACACTATGCTCATTCGTCAGCAAATCAGAATAAGAGTGCGGCCAGTTCTCCCCAAATTGATATGCAGATTTAGCACAATTTCTGTCCAAGTCCCAGTAAGTTATTCCTTGTTCATATAGATAAGATTTATTTTATATGTAATAAGAAAATGCAAAGAAAAAGTGAAGGAAGTAAAGTGAAGGAAGCTTAAACAGTCTAGGGAAAAAAAGTCAAGTGTCCACCAGTCGGTCCACAGATTTCAAAACTTCATAGCCTCAGTAACTGAGATTTTTGGTGTCAGTGAAGGGATGCATACAAAGATCAATGGAACAGAAAATAATCCAGAAACAGATCTGCACAAAACACTCAACTGACTTTGGATAAAAGTGTAAATTCAGTTCCATGAAGGAATTCCATAAGTTGTGCTGGGGGCTATTGAAATCCATTGAAAGGTAAGTCTGACACTGTATAGAAAAATCAACCCACAATGGATCACAAATCAAAGTGAAAAGTTACTAAATCTTTTTGAAAAGAACACAGGTATGGCAGTTAGTTACAGATGTCAACCTGACAACTGGGAACGGTGCCTTTGGGCACACCTGTGAAGTTATTTAATTAAGGCAAGCTTCTGAGCAAGTCTGTGGAAGATTATCTAATTGATGTGTGATAACCCAGCTCATAGCGGGAAGGGCCATTCTCTGGGCAGGTGGATAAGGTGGAAAGATAACGGGTTGCCTCTGGCAAACTGGTACATTAGAAAGTATGCCCGCATCTCAGCTCCTGTGACTAGTTCCCCTGGCTCTTCCTGCTGGCATGCATCCTCTGTACAAACTGTAGCTAGAGAATCGTCAACTGGAGTTGCTCCCCTACAAAGGGTCACGTATTTATGACAGCAACAAATAAGTAACTAAGAAAACATTGGTGCTGGAAGAGTGGGATGTTACTAAGAAACTAAGACAACAGAAAAGGAAGAACAAAACAGGTAGGATCTAAGCAATTATTACATAGACTTGACACTGAAAGAGCACAAAAACCAAGTCTATAAACAAAATGTGAAGAATAAATTTTAAATTAATTAATTTTTATTATCTAAAACTGCTTTTCTTTTTTAATTTTATTTTTCTAGTTTTACAAGCATATTGAATACTTATCCCTGCTTCCCTCCCTTCCTATCCATCCCTCTCTTCCCTTCCTCAATCCACCCCACTCCCTCCCACTCTCCTGCCTGTCTCTTCTATGAACTCCAGGGTTCCCTCTGGTTTGTCTACTCTTTTTTTTTTTTAACTTTTAGAAAGATGTTAAGAGAATGGAAAACTGAGAAACCATTTACAATTCCTACATCTGAGAGAGGGCTAGTATTTCCGGTAGACAAAGAGCTCAAAACCCAACAACAACAACAACAAAAATGTCCAAAAGAAATGAAGAACTATTCCACCCTGTGGTCATGGGAATATTCCGGATCTTTTCTGTGTGCCTTTTTCCAACTTCATGTGTATGTGTGTTTGTGTATAGTTGCATGTATGCGTGTACGTATGCATGTATTAGTTCATGTTGTATATGTGTGTGTAGGCCTGAGGTTGATAATAGGAAATGTTCTTAATTGTTCTTCTCTCTTATTCATTTTGAGACAAGGTCTCTAAACAAACACAGGTCTTGCTTGCTGAAACTTGCCTTGGTGATTCCTAGTCTCCACTTTCCCAGGCTAAAATTACAGGTGGGCTGCCAGGCACAACTAGAATTTTATATGAGATCTGGGGATTGGAACTCCAGTCCTTTTGCTTAGGTGACAAACTCTGAACCATCCTCACAGCCTACTATTCTGATTCTTAACTCTAGTAACATCGATTGTGATGTTACATCATCAATTTGCAGAAATTTACCTTTAAATCCACCTTTGTGGAAAACTACATAAAAGTTTCAGGGGCTTTCTTTGTATTACTTTGTATAATTGCTTATGAATGTACAACTATTTCAGCCTCTTCGACCTTTTTAATTCTAATCACTGTTATTGTCATTGCACGGGTGGCATACATGCCGTATGTGTGGAGGTCAGAGAATAACTTTGTGGCGTTGGCTCTCTTCTCCACCTATGTGTGGGTTCCTGGGATTGAACTCAGGTTGTCGTGCCTATTATGGCAAGAACCTTTACCCCCTGAGCCCTCTCATTGTCTCTTCTCCTCCACCCCCGATGTCTTGCTGCTATTAGAGTCTCATGTAGTCCAAGCTGCCTTAAAACTTACTCTAACACAGAAGCTAGCCTTGAACTCTCGATCCTCCTACCTCCTCTTCCCAAGTTGTGGGATTATAGCCACATGCCACTAAAGCCCAATTCCAGTAAAAAATTTTAAGTAAAAATACTGATCAATTTTTGAAAGCTCTCAACATTTAAAGGCAGCACTGTCCAACAGAAACAAAACATACCTAATGCAAGCCTTCATGTGTCCTAACTAGCAAAGTAAACAAAAAGTGAAGTTATAATGATATATTATTTAACCCAATGTTACCAATGTATTACTTCCACACACATCAAAATTGTTAATGAGACCTTTACCTTCCCTGTTGAGCCTCAGTGAGCCACATATGTGAAAAGACACAAAAATAGGAGGGAGACTGCTAGGAAAGAAGAAGGAGAAATGGAAGGGGGAGAGGATTGGTGGTTGAGTACCATAAATTCACTTTATTCATGGATGAAACACTAAAAGAATTTTTAAAATGCCACAGACTAAGTGGTTCAAGCAACAGGCATTATTTTCTACAGCATGGGTGCTGGAAAGCCCAAGATCATGGCAAATCAGGGTTGATCATGTTAGAATCAGGGTTGGCAGAAATCCCCTTTCTGATTGCAGAAGGTTGACGTCTTGCTGTGACCTCATATGGCACAAAGTGTGTAAGTAGGTTACAGTCCAACTGCCTCCCCCAACACCTGCTGTCTGCTTCCCTCTAGCTGATAGTCTGAGTTTTGAATCTTGTAAGTGCTCCACCGGCTGTGTGCAGCACGTGTCTGCAGCTGCGTGCTGGAAAGCCCAGGTCAGGAAAGGAACTCAATTTTTTTTTTTAACAATTTTTTATTCGTGTGTGTGTGTGTGTGTGTGTGTGTGTGTCTGTGTGTGTGTGTGTGTCTGTGTATGTGTAGAACCACGGACGAATTCGCGAACCACCATGGACGCCTCCACCTCCTTCTGCCCCGGGATTCACAAGCTCTGCCCTACCAGGACCAGAAGCGCAGGCCGCCCCCTGCTTCCGCCTGGCGTCTACACGTGGGATCTGGGATCCGAACTCAGGAGCTTCCGCCTGCAAGGCGGAGGCTTAACCCCTGAGCCACCTCTCCAGCCCCAGGAACTCAATTTTTGCTGCACATCGCTTCTTCTGGGATGACAGAAGAACCAGTTGTTGCAGATGGGGAGAATCCTGGGAAACCTTTTTCTTTGCCGTGGTGGCCTGAGTTGGGAAAGAGCAAAAGAATTGATGTGCAGCTTTCGCAGAGGAAGAATGCGTGTTCTCTTCCTGAAGATCAGCCCAGAACTTCCACTAGAAAGAGCAGAGATGCACGGAGTACCTGGGAAGAATGACAGACAACCAGGAATACACATGTGATGGGTCCCTCACAGGACCACAGAATTCATAAAGAGGCACTTTTGAAAGTACTTTATTTATTTGGCTCAGTAAGATAACTCAGCCAGTAAAATACCTACTCACAAATCTGAGTCCTGAGTTCCATGTCCAGAAACTCGTGGGGGAAGGAGAGAATCGACTCCTGAAAGCTGTCCTCTGAGTTCCACCACCTCTCTCTCTTCTCTCTCTCTCTCTCTCTCTTTCTCTCTCTCAAATAAAATAGTGAAAAAAGTTGGCTGTGGAGTTAAAAATATTTGCTGAAGGATACAAGCTGAAGGACCTAAGTTCAGATCTCATGTAAAAATTCCAGGCAAAAAATGGCAGCAACCTGCACTTCTGATCCAGGAAGGTGGAGCCTGAGAGACCCCAGAGCAAAGCAATAAAGAGGCAGAACAATCCTGGATGATTCCTGATATCACCCTTGCACCTACACAGGCACACACACACACACACACACACACACACACACACACACTCAAATGCCCTCTTCTATACACAAACACACAACTTACTCAAAAAATTTGTATTTTATGTATTTATTTGAGAGAGAAAGAAAGAGATAAGAGAGAGATCATATGCATGCGGTGGTCAGAGGACAACTTAAGTCAATTCTGTATTGCCATGTGGGCTTCTAGAGATGTAACTTGTTGCTAGGTTTGCAAGTAGACGCCTTACCCACTGAACCATCTCTCCAAGCCCATAAAGTGGCCTCTTTAGTCTTAAAAAACTCTGTCCTGATATCTGGGGCCGAATGCAGCACTTCCCAGTCTCTTCTGCCCTCTCTCACAGAGACCTTACTCTGGCTTTTTGCTGTAGTAACTTCCCTGAATAACTGTTTCTTGGTCACCACAACTGGGATTTGTTTCAAACAGAAGGGCTGCACGGAGATGACCAGTCCAGTGGTCCACTCCATCATCAAATAGGTGCCTTTGGGACTGGAGCCAAGCTGGCCATTTTGAGACAGTACTACAATTAGACAATGCTCCTGAGAAAGCACTTTGATGCTAGCCTGAGTTTTAGAATGGAATACTCCTATGTCCATTCCAGTTCCAAGTGGAACCAAATGACTCTCAAAGTGAAGAGCTTTCCTTAATGTCTTCATGACAACTCTGGGAAAAGTTAATATGCTACTTTAAAGAGCACAGTCAGGGAACTTCTTTTGGAGACCTTTAGGAGACAGCATGACAGTATTAAGAGGACACTGACTCGGAAGCCCAGTAGCTTCTTGATTTGAATCCAGGCTATGCAACCTGCGGTAAGTTGATGCCTCTGGGAGGTTACTTCATTAGCTCTTAAGACTGTTTTGAATGTAACCAAAATGACACATTAGCTATTTAGAAAGACACACTTCTCCCTGTGTTGCTTAATCTCTTGCTTTCCTCTTCCCACATTGTTTGGTGACTATTTCCTTTGTTGTCATTAAAACAATTTAGGCCTAAAAATACCTGCTCTCTCTGCACATATATCCTAATGGGGAAACTCAGGAATTTTTCAGCAGGCAGAGTCAGATACCATCTATCTGGTGAGTAGGGTTCTGGACACTGGTGCAATAGGCTCATTTGTTAAGACAAAGTCAAATTCAGTAATGGTTGTTTTGTCTAAACGATGAGGAGGAGAGTTCAAGCGTGGCACAAGACAGATGCTGGTGTGATCTCGGGAGAAGACTCAGAGCCAGAGAATCTTCTCATCAAAGAATGGTCCCTGCTCCTCCTTTCTTTAGCATGCCTTAGACTAGCATGACTAAGATCGCCTGTGATACTGTTATAATATCCCCTTGTCTTAAATTCTAATGGAATTTGTGACTTGCTGCTAGCAGTGTATGTTAAAGATTATGGGCTCCACAACCAGGATGTAACTGGCATATAGTGGGCACATAGGAAGGACTTGCCAGCAGCTTCTAGATGCAAGAGTGGGCCATGGCCAACAATCCACAGAAGCCAGGACTCTCACAAGTAAATGGAGTTGATCACCCAAAGGAACCTGGAAACAGATTTTCCCCCTTGGCAATTCCAGAAGAGAACTCCATCCCTCCTGACTCTAACTTTCAACTCCAGACACTCTCAGGAAAAGGCCCATTCAGCAATGCCCTGGCCTCTGAACTCTGAGATAATAAAATGCTATCTTAAACCACTTATGCATGGGAATCCATCAAACAGTAATAGAAAAATAACACAGATGGGGATAGGAATGAGAGAAATTGAAATATTGAGTCCACCTAGGAAGGTCCAGAGATCACAGACTTGCATGTTCCCAGTTTTAAGCCCAGTGGAAAGGTGGTCTCTCCCCTAAAGTGCTAATTAAAGTTTCAGTGCTTCAGTGATTTTTGGCCAGGCTACATTCCCACATCACAAACCCGTGGTGAAGCCCAGTTGGTAAGGAACGAATCACACGCCCTTTACAGTATTGGGAATAAGGCCAATCTCACTCACAGTGCATGAGCTAGGGGTGAGGGAGGAGGCGTTGCTGGGGGAAACTACTGTTGCTTGGTTTCAAAGATGGCAGAACTTTCATCTCAAGATCTTCCGCCCTGTGACTGCCATTCTGTCTTTGGAGACACGTGTTTCATCCCTCTGTGTGTGGAAGCACATACTTCATGTTTTCTGCCCATGAGGCATATATTTCATGCCGCTTCACACTGACTCTTGGCTGACTTGTAAGTGGTTAACTATATTAGCTTCCATCATTGCTGTGACCAAGGGAAGGAAGGATTTGTTCTGAGGATGAAGTCAGAGGCCTCAATCCATCATGACTGGAGAATGTGGCAGAGGAATTCAGTTCAAATTATGGTAGTCCAGGAAGCAGAGAAAAGAGGCACAAAGACACACTCACTTGGCTTGGACTCCCAACCCATAGGACAGTGCCGCCCACGGGCACAGTGCATCTTCATCTCTCAGTTAATCTTCTCTGGAAACACTCTCACATACACATCCAGAGGCATGTTCCAATCTCCTGGATGACTCTAAAGTCATTCAAATGACAATGAAGCTTAACCATCATACTGGGATAACTGATCTTCCTTGCATTAGATACAGGGCAAGACTGAACATGCAAGGATCTTGGGGGATGGGTCTAGGTGAAAGATGTTAGAAAGAAAAGTTGAGATAGTCATTAGACCACAATGTAAATCTAATCGTATGAAAAGGGAAAAAGTCAGGTATATATCCATGAAAGATTTTTACAAAGGCACTAGGGAACCTTTGAGAAAAAGAAGGCCAGGGAAATGGTTCATGCCTTCCTCATATGTATTTGACCTTGACTTTTATTATCCAACTTATGGCCTTTGCACAAACTCAGCAAAGAATTTCAATGCATAGTAGCTGAAACCCTCATTTGGGTTCATTTTCTGCAGTGAGAAGTCTATGATATAGATGCATTCAATTGATTACTGTGCTTGCCTTTTATGATGAAATAGAGTTAAAGAGATGTTATGTTCAAGGTTTGTAGCTTCCTTTTGTTCTTGTGAATGTTCACATGCTTTTATGCAAGGAAGTCAGCTTAATTATTACTGAAGATGAAAAGCCATGAGGAAGGGGCTCCAGGAGACCCTACCTGTAGCCAATGCCAGTGATAAATGTCTGCATGAAGCAGCTTGTGTCTTGCAGCCGAACTGAATGCGACTGTGCTATGAACTCAGGAAAGTCAGCAGAGGAGTCACCCAGCCAATCCACAGAATGGTTATTTGGGGGGTGATGTGCTATATAGCAGTAGTTAATTAAACAAAAAAAAATCCAGTGCTTTGATGAACCAAGCTTAGCAAGCCTAATATAACTATTAAAATGACAAGAAAGGACAATGCCTGTTTCTGACAATAACTATGAGGAACTGCAAGGAGTAGAGCAGAATATTCTTCTCAAGGATTTGGGGACAATCTTCGTTCACTGTTCCTTTGAGCCCACACACAGGCTTATCTAGAGCAACAGTTCCCAACTTAACAATGTGCATTGGATGACGGTGTGAACTGGGCATCTGCTGTTCTGACAAGCTCCTGGCGACTGTAGAGGCCCCAGGGCCGACAGTTACTGACTTCAGGCCTCTCTTAGTATTTTCTACCCTTTTGTGAGGCCAAATGATAGCTGATGTGGACCAGAATCCAAGAGACCTTGTGAGCGCCTCTCTTTCTCAGAGTACCATCAGGCCTTCCTGTGAATATCTAAGCCTTTCTTCGCTGCCCTTTCATTATCTACACTTACCGTCTGACGGCGTGGAAGACAAAGTCTCCTCCATCAGTTGCTCAATGCACTGAACATGCTAGTGCCCAAGCCCCTTAGACAACCCTCTGGACGCCCTTTGTCTCTTCACTTCTCTCATCTCTGAAACACAATCTTATCCTGCTAAGATCCCATTAGTTTTCTGTATTTATTGGCCTCTGTTATTGGATTATTGTTTTAGTTTTTATGATAGAAGAGGAAATGACAGAATTAAAATACTGTTTGTTTGGCTTTACGGGAATAGCAAAGAGCCAAGCATCACTTGCATCAAAATTCTGTGTGGGTATTAAATATGTTTCTGCTTGGATTTATTGTCAACCTCAGAGAACAACTGGCAATTTAAAATGTTTTTGCTCTGCCAAGGGAAGATGTATGGAAAGGCAATCATATGAGGATCTGAGACGCTCTGTTCTCAGGATCCCTCCACTATCAATTTGCAATAGCTTTGACACCAGAGAAGAGCAAGTCTGCTCACCTATATGAAAAACAGCTTGTATTTAACTCAAGCCACCATGGAGCCCCAGTGGAAAGCAAAATGTTCCTGTTAAATATTGGCAGTGTTTTCATGGAAATCACATGGAATTACCCTGGATTGTAAAGGATAAAGTATTATCACGAATGGTTTCTCTGGAAAGACTGATTATATGAAAAGATGTCGACTGTCAGTCTACGGCAGAAAGGCTGATATTCAATGACATCACATTCATCAAGCTCTACACACACACACACACACACACACACACACACACACACTTCTCAAATCACTGGCTGAACATCTAGAGCATTCTTTATTCTACAGTTACTGGTGGTTTGCATGTGAAAAGTCTGCTCATTCGTCGACATTGACAGCCCTTTAACTCTTCTGATCACTCATCTTTTCATTGTTTTAAAGAAAGACACAAAGATGTGAGCTTTGAGATTCAACCCAGTTTTCTCCCAGCTCCTTTCCTCATGTTCCCCCCTGTTAAAGAGAGGAAGCTGGGGTCTTGGCCCGAAGTGAGACAATGTGAGATGGCAACATTCACAGAAAACAAGAAACTCACCTTCTAACAACCCCGCTGTTCAAGTGTGCTGATGTTGTCGTCAGTGTCACGTAGAAGTCATCTGTGTGACACATAGATAGTGACACATGTCTGTGACCCTAGTGCTTGGGAGTATGAGGCAGGAGCCTTGTGAATCCAGGACCAGCCTGCACCACATGCAAAGACCTGCCTAAAAAGTAGAGGTAATTAGTGTTTTCTATTGTCATTAGAAAGCAGCATTGTAAAACACAGCAATGCTCTTTTGGATGATTACTTTTTTAAAAAAATGGCTTTATTGAGATGTAATTTACATAGCATAAAACTCACCTGTTTTGTGTACGCCAGTATTTAAAGCATTCTACATTTATAGTTGCCATAAAGACTGTTATCACCAAAATCTCCATTTAGAACATTTTATAACCCTTAAAGAAGTCATAACTACCAGATATCATTTCTTATGCACCCACTCCCAGCTTCTGGCAAGTACTAATCTATTTTTATCTCTATGGATTGTGTGTTCTGGACCTTTTGTCTAAAGGGCACTGTATACCACATGTGCCCTTCTGTGATTTGTTCTTAACTTATTTTCTTACCTGAACAATAGTAAGGAGATATCAAAAGGATTCCTAGTCAGATTGTCTCTTTGGTTGGAGCTGAAAAGGATCCACAAAAATAAGAGAAGAGAATGGTTAAATCACCCCATAGTAACTGATGTCCCTTATCTCAGTGGCTAGGGATCTGATAATGGATGAGTACGTTCTTGGCTTATTTATTCACTACACTATATTTTTATCATTTTGTTTTATGGTATATTCTTTCCACTCATAACAAGAAAGTATAAGGGCTGGAAAGATGACTCAGGGGTTAAAACCTTTGCCTAGCAAGCAAAAAGACCTGAGTCTGGATCCCAGATCCCACATAAAAATGCTAAAGAAATGGTAAAGGACTACAGCTCCAGCCTTAGAAGACAGAGCCTAGGAAACCCCCAAAGCAAAGCCGGAAGGTAAATGAAGAACAAAGAGCAACTGAGGATGATTCCAAATGTCATCCTTGGGACTTTACAAACACACACACACACACACACACACACACACGTAAGTATCCTCTGATATACAAGAAGAAGAAGGAGGAGGAAGAAGAGAAGAAGGAGGAGGAGGAGAAAGAGAAGGAGGAGGAAGAGAAGGAGGAAGAGGAGGAAGAAGAGAAGGAAAATGAGGAGGAAGAAGAGAAGGAAGAGGAGGAGGAAGAAGAGAAGGAGGAGGAGGAGGAAGAAGAGAAGGAAGAGGAGGAGGAAGAAGAAAAGGAGGAGGAGGAGGAGGAAGAAAAGGAAGAGGAGGAGGAGGAGGAGGAGGAGGATGTGATGTTATACCACAGTATAACATGTGCCTCATGTTGACTTCGTCTCTTGATTGCCTTGTTTTCTGTTCTACTTGATTTACTCTTATGATGTTTTGTTTATCGTAGATCTGGGACCCGTAGGTTTTTCCACATGGTGAGCTTTGGTGAGCACTGGACCACACTATTTGTGTAAGTTCATTCTGTGATGTTTGCACAGCATGAAAATTGCTAAGATATTTCTTAGAACATTGCAGGAAAAAAAAAGTCAAGTGAGCATTCAGAGATGCAAATCTGCAGGTTGTACTTCACACTTGTGTTTTGCCCAGGGGGAATTCTTTTTCTCTGAAAACTGGCCACTGTTCTTCATTTCACTTGGCTTTTATACAGTATAATTTTCTGGCCTTGAGAATTCTTGCAACCCCAATCTTTCCCCTTCACAGGTGGCCCAGGCTTCTTGTCCTTGAAGCTGAGTAGGCTAGATTACAGAAGTAGAGAGCAGGGTGAAGAAAAAACATTTTACACTTCAAAGAAAACATCTTGTATGAAGGGTACCACTTAAAGAGTGTGTCCCCACCATTAAACAGTGCATGTCTATGTATAGATGTATTAAAGGTGAATTGGCACATGTAGCTATGGGTGCTAAAGAGTCCCACAGATGGCCACTAGCATATCAGAGGAACAGGGAAGCTATAGTGTAACTCAGTCTAAGTCAGAAAGCTTTATGTGGGAAAGCCTCTGATCCAAGTTTAGAGGACAAGACTAGAGATCAGGAGTTCTGATGTGTAAAGATAGGAGAAGAATGTCCCAGTTCTAGGAGGAGGGGGAGAGAGAGAGAGAGAGAGAGAGAGAGAAAGAGAGTGAGAGAAAGACTCTTCCTTTGTGTGCTTTCAATTTTTCTTTTTTTGCCTTTCATTCATTTACTTATTTTTAATGTTACATGCATGAATATAGTGAATTTATGCATTATGAATATGCATGAATTTATAATATTTTTAACCCTTAGTCCCAAATCTTATCTCCCCTCCTTTTCCCCTTAACAACGTTTCATCTCCCCTGTTAGACTCCTTATTTTCAAATCTTTTCATTTGTGTGGCCCAATGTGTTTCATTTAGTCTGTCTTTGATGATATATGCCTGACCTGATTCATGCTATAGCCAGCATCCTAGATCAGTGTATATACCATACCATTGAGGAAAACATCCCCTTTTACTTTCCCAACACTTTTAGTCCTTGCCAGTCTCTGAGTTTCTTGAGATCCTTCTGATGGTATGGTGACATGTTGATAAGACTGTTCCTATGTCATTCCTGTGTGAATATATGTATCTGCCATGAAATCTTGATAATCTCAACCCTGTTGTGCCCAGGAGATAACGCATGGCCCACAATCTTCTCACTTCAGCTCTTACAATCTTGCCGCAGCCTTGGGGTGGGGTGGATGAGGCCTAGGAACAAAAGTCCACAGACCTTTATTTTTTGCATTTTGGCAAGTCGTGCTTTTCAGTAATAAATCCTTCTGTTGTAGACGAAGGCTTCTAGGTCGAATCCTGAGTATTCTTCCGTCTGGGCTGCGAGGGCTGCACGGCAGCTACATTTTTACTGTATGAAGGTCCTTAGCTGATTTGGTGCCCACCTATAATGAAAGTTACTCAGAATTACAGTTTTGATGTTCAGTGTCCCTCACAGACTCATTTGTATGACCACTTGACCATCAGCTGGTGCTGTGATATTGAGAGGTTGTGAAATATTGGGGACATAGAGCTTACTGGCAGACATAAGCCATAAGGGTGGGTCTTCAGGGTTATAATCTGGCCCTGCTCTGGTTCCATCTCATTCCCCTGAGGTATGAAGATGTGAGCAAGTAATACTATAAGCTCCTGTCACCATGGATAAGGGCACTAAAAAAGCCATGCTTTCCCTCATGACAGATCGTACCTCCTGAATCTGTGAACAAAATAAATGCCTTTTCCTTTAAGCTGCCCATGCTGGGTGTTTCAACCACAGTAAAGAGAACATTGACTGTTGAAGTTATTTTTCTATTGCTGTAAGAAAATGCTTACACCCAGGAAGCTGAAGGGAGAAAAGGTTATTTATTTGATTTATGATTCCAGAAGGGATTGAGTTTAAACACACAGCAGGAGGAATGGCAGCCAGCAGCAGAAAGGCGGTTCACATCACAAGAGCCGTCAGAGGCCAGAAAAAACAAGAGCGAGAGAAGAATCAGGGCCACGCTACCAAACCTCAAAACCCACACTTGCCACCAGTGACATACTTCCTCCCACAAGGCTCTAGCTCTTAATGGTCCTATGATCTTCCCAAACAATGCCACCAACACATGAAGCTGTAGAGATGATTTGTAGTTAAACTACCGTGTAACAAATATACAAAGCCCATTGATTTAAATTCTAATCTTATCCAGAAATATTCTCATATACATATAGCTGGATAAAATGCTTTGCCAGCTATCTGAGTATCATTTAATCCAGTCAAGTTGACTCCTATGTATCAAAACATCTTTCTCTTCTATAGCTGAATGACATACTATTGTGAGTTTAGCCTCATTTTTCTATCCACCCATTAATAAATTGGCACAGTTGTTCTTTTGCTTTTTAATGTTGTGATTAACATGGTTATGAATATTGCTGTAAAAGTTCCTGTTTGAGGACCTATTCATAGTTTTTGTGGACTTGTACCTATACATGGAGTTTGCTAGATAATAAGCCAATTCTATGTTTAAGTTTTAGAGATTTTTCTTTCTTCTTTTAACATTTTTTATTATTATTTTCACTCATACAAACTTAGTAGGTACACCGGTTCCCTCCCTCCCTCCCTCCTCCTCCCCCCGACCCCCCTGCTCCCCCTCCCCTCACCCCTCTCTCCTCATCCCCCAGTGCCTCCCCCCCCAATCCCTGGAGAATCCTTTAATGTGCCTGCCAGTCTCTCCTCTGGGCCCTCCTCTCCGATGACATACAAGGACCCAGTGGCATTCCCCTGAATCCTATCCCGTGTTCCCCTTAAGCATAGGAACACTACTGTGGCTGTCAATCCCTTGCCTCCAAGGATCTTGGTGCCTTTAGCAAATGCTAGACTTTGTGGAGTCAATAGTGTGTTGGACATTGCGCAGGGCATGTAATGTACAATTAAGATTGCTTCGGCCCTAACTTATGTGGAGTATCTTGCATATCATTGCTCCTCCCATCCTTTTGCTCTTACACTCTTACCACCCCCTCTTCCGCAAATTTCCCTGAGCTTCAGGATGGGGAGAGATTAAGCTGGCCTAGATCTAGGTGGCTGATATAGAGTCTCTGAAGTTCTGGATTATGGTTTGTTGATTTTCTTTTGCAGTTTTACTGCTCCTGCAATGCCCTTCACTCTATCCTGATGGGTATTATATGTCACCCTCTAGCCAGAGATAAAAAGCTATTAAACTAGAGTCTTGTTATAAGAGTATATTCAAAGGTAGATGTAATAAAAGTAGGAAACCGCAGTGAGGGAGGGGTCAATCACCCATTTGCAAAATGGTTACTTTTTATCTGCCAGACTATATGCCCTCCTCTTCTGGTGAGATCATATCCCCTCAGTTGTAAATGATCAGGAACGAAAGTCTGTGAACTTAACCAGATGTCTCATTACTTACTTGCAGTCCTTGATGGAAGCCTATTTTCAGTTTTAGAGATTTTTCAAACTTTCCTCTCACCAGTCCTAACATTTTACATTCCCCTGAACCATGCATGAGAATTTCAGTACTTCTATTTTCCTTCAGCATTTTTATTTATTTATGGCAATTTATATTAAATATAATAAATCTATTAGATTCAAAGTAGATTCTCACTGTGGTTTTGACTTGCATTTCCTTAGTGACTAATAATATTGAATGCTTTTTGTGTGTTTTTGTCATTTGCCTGTTTTCAAAAGAAGTCTATACATAAAGTTCCTTATCCACCTCTCTCTCTCTCTCTCTCTCTCTCTGTGTGTACAACAGAACCCTTGAGTTTGTGTGCCTGTGGAAACTCAAGGATGACATTGGGAACCATCCTGAATTGCTCTCCCTTCTTATTGCTTTGCTCTTAGGTTTCATTTGTTCTGCTTTACAGGGCTGGGAAAATAACCTGCCACCATTTCTGCCTGATTTTTTTTCTATGGGACTGAGAATCCACACTGGAGTTCTTTTGCTTCTGAGGCAAAGGCTTTAACCCCTGACCCCTCACTGGTCTGTTTGTCGATTTTAATTGTTTTGTTTACTCTTTTGTTGTTGAGTTGCAGAATATTTGTATTTTTTAGGACATTAATTTCTTATTAGATATTTCTCCCTTTGGTAGGGTGCCTTTCATTCTCCTCATTCTACTACTTGGTGTACAAACCTGCCCTTTCTGATGGAGCCCCATTTATCTAGGTTTGCTTTGGTGTCTCCGGAGATCACTGCTTAACTCAAGGTCACAAGGGTTTATGTCTATACTTTCTGTTTAGAGTTTCATGCTTTTTGTCCACAAATTCAGGTCTTCAGTTTATTTTGATTTAGGTTTTGTGCATGATTGTGAAGTGAGGGCACTTAAACATATTTAAATGTTTGTATTTTATTCAGTTCTGTAAGTGTCTATGTAATACACTCAGTTGTGCCTCCTAACACATAAAGTCTTAAATATTTACTATCTGGTTCTTTAGGAAAAAAAAAAAAAACTTTGGCAAACCCTGTGGCCAGGTGCAGTGTCTATGTTTACTAAATGTTTCATGAACAAATTCTTTCTACAAATATTTATGAACCTTCTACTTAATGCAAAGCAGTTGCTAATGAAGGAAAGCATACTCATTAAGTCCCTTATTGAACTCATTACATCTAGACAGGAATTAATTATATCTAGTTAAGAGAAGTCAAACACTGGGGATTAGAAATTCTTTTGTGCAAAGGTCAGTCTTCCTTTTGTTAACTTATTTTTGAGACAAGGTCTCATGAAGCCCAAGCTAACCTGGAAATCACTACGCAGCTGAGGACAAACTCCTGATCCTCCTAAATCCACCACCTGAGAGTGCCAGGGGTCAGGTATGGGCCGCCACATACAGTGTACGCGGTGCCAGTGATTGAACTCAGACCTAAGCAAGTCCTCTGTGGGCCTGAGGGTCCATCTTAAGTGTTGAGATGTTTTAGGCAGCGTTGGCTGAATTACTTGAGGACCAAGAGTTATGCTATGCACAGAGTGCTTTCTAACAGTTCAGGCAGCATATTTTCAGAGTGAGAGAGAAGATGGAAGATATATGGGGGAACACGCTGACACACAGTGAATTTAGATGAAGAATTTCCAAGTACTCAGTGTTATGCTTGAAAAGTTTCCAGACAAAAAGTAGGGAAAATATTAGTCACAGGAGAGTTACAGTACAAACAGCTGAGGGTCTTTTATTTAGAAGTATTCTGAGAAATGAGCATTTCCTGGGAAGTTTGCACAATAGCAGGCTCATCAAGAAAATGTTCCAGTAGAATATTCTCAATAGCAAAGAGCGTTTTCTTCCTCTGTGATCCTAGAGCTTGTAGTGCACATCAGGAAACTTTCAGGCTGTGTTCTGCAAAACCGTCAAGTTTATTAGACGCACTTCCCTGGCAGGGCTTTTGGTTCCATCGGCAAGAAAGCGGGTCTCATTATTTCTGAGACCATTTTGCCACAGAGTCGATAAACATTCATAAAAGAAGAAAGTAGGAATTGACTGACAGCCAGTGTGGGGATGATGTGGAAGACAGTCTTAAAGTTAAGTTCAGGATCTGAAGTCAGAAAATCATGCTGGTCCCTACGGCGTGCCTCAGGACACAAGCTCATGCCTGGCTGGTTAGCTCCTTCTGTGCCTTGGGTACATCAAACCTGTCAGACCTGTTTGCATTCACAAGCAAGTCCTTTGAGCACTGAGTAACCTCAGGATTTCAGGCTGCTTGTACACCTCTGATGAACAAAGACAATGGGCAGAAGGAAGCCATTTAATTAAGCATCCAAAGAGAAAGAAAGAAGAAAAGACCTATCAGAGAGAAGCCTTTGATTATAGAATTGTTTACCAGGATCTCTGAATTAGCTCTTAATGTAGCTCTCCAAATTTTACTGAGAAATACTAGAACATGCGAGTATGCATACCACAGCATACATGTGGAGGTCAGAAGACAGCGTTCAGAAGTTCATTGTCTCCTTCCACCATGTGGACTCTGGGATAAACTCACCTGTGTCAAGGAGTGGTTCAGACACAGAGACAGAGGTCAGCCACATGTTTCATTTGAAGTTGGCATTCACAATTTTGCAGACTTTAGAATCACAAAGGAAAATGCAGAATGTATTTGTAATGAGTCCTTATCTGTAGCTGTTTATTATAATAAAGGAAAGAAGAATTTGATGGTTATTTGCTGTAACTGCTTTTTACAGACATTATTAAAGTGCTGAACTATCAGGGTGCTATAATTTAGATCTTCAATGCTCCACAAAGATCTGTGTTGCAAAGTCTAGCATCTGCTAAAGGCACCAAGATCCTTGGAGGCAAGGGATTGACAGCCACAGTAGTGTTCCTATGCTTAAGGGGAACACAGGAAAGGGTTCAGGGAAAGGCCACTGGGTCCTTGTACTATCATCAGAGAGGAGGGCCCAGAGGAGAGTCAGGCATGCACAAGAAAGGACTCTGGGAATTGGGGCGGGAGGCATTGGGGGATGGGGAGGGAGGGGTGAGGGGAGGGGGAGCAGGGGGTTCCAGGGGAGGTGGAGGGAGGGAGGGAACTGGTGTACCTATTAAGTTTGTATGAGCGGAAATAATAATAAAAAAGGTATTAAAAAAAAAGATCTGTGTTGCACTGGGTTGGGGTTGTCAGTCTTGTGGGGGACACAGGAGACACAGCCCCAATCTGCCACCTGCAGCAACCCAAGGAGTTCCTTAACTTTTTAGGGACCTCGACTCAGGCCAAACTGGAAAATGTGTCTTCAACAAACATGAAAAAATTCAAGACTAGCTAGAAGGAAGTAGAGTTGGATTTCAATAAAGGTATTTTAATATAGACTCTAAAAATGAGGGTTAAAAGAAAGACACTAAGTATCTCTGAGCATGGAGTGGGAGTGGGCTTCTCTAAAGAATGTCATAGGCTACTACTTCTTTTTAAATACATGTGGGATTTTGGTGGAGTTTGAAGCTTTATTCCCTCTCTCTCTCTCTCTCTCTGTCTCTCTCTCTCTCATGTGGGTAGGTATACGTGTCTCTCTCTCTCTCTCATGTGGGTAGGTATACGTGTGTCGTATAAGAGGCGCTTGAGCGTGTGCCAGTGAAGGCTCCCAAGTGGCGTAGGGATGATCCTGGGTTGAGAATGACACTTACCAGCTTCTTTTTGTTCCTTTTATTTTCTTTCCCCAATCAAACAAGCTCAATAGGGACCCCAGTCCTCTCTCTCCCCACCCCTCCCCAGTCCCCCCTTGCACTCTCGCCCCCCTTCCTTTCACCCCCATCCCTCCCCTTCTCCCAATGCCTCCCCCTTCCTCCTTCTCATCCCCTGGAGCATCCTTTTGTGTGAATGCCAAACCTCCCTCTGAGTCTTGCACTCCAGTGAGGGGTAAGAACTCAGTGGCATAGCCTGGAGCCCTTTCTTGGGTTCCCTGTTAGTATGGGAACTCTATTATGACTGTCAATCCCTTGCCTCTAAGGATCCTACCGCCTGGAGCCTTCTCCTCTGAGATCCATGCTAGACCTTGGGGGGGTTGTTGACAGGGGACATGGAATGTTTTGGTAGGCTCCAGCCAAGTCATGTTCTTGATCATTGAATCATTGATCATCAGTTCCCTATAAGCTGCACGTATAGGAAGAGCAATCCAGGATAATTCCCAATGTCACCATGGGGCCCACATAGTCATCCATACTCAAGTACCTTCTTGTACACACACACACACACACACACACACACACACACACACAATCAATCGATCAATCAATTAGTCAATCAATCAATCAACCAGTGTTATCTTCAGGAAGAGGATATGAATCTATCTTAAATGCTCAAACAGTGAAAAAGAGAATTCTAAGTGAGTGGTAAGGACGGTGCACCTAGATTCATTTGTGTTTCCACTTAGGCATGGCTGATTGGATGTAGTGGGCAGGAAACAGGATCTGGAGAGTGCCAGCCCTGAGGTCCTCAGCTCTGTGCTGTGTTGCACAACCTTTCCAACTGAAGTCACTTCATCTGCCAACTAGGGATGTAAATAACACCTACTAATTGTGTGGGTTAAAAGCCCATAAATGTTAGCTGTGCTTGTTCAGACACTCTATCCAGCATCATCCACATGTTTGGTGTCAGTTCCTGTTAGAAAAGATACCCAAATACATGGCTCTGCCTGGAGGTGGAGCTGTAACCACTACAGCTAGGGGGAAGCAAGAGTCACCAGAGACCTATTCTGGAGATAGCTTGTGCTGGCCGGGAGCATGAGCATGGTCCCTGACCTTGGGGGTGGACAGGTACCTAGGGACAGGTTTTACCTGAAGCCTTTTGAAATGCAAACCCGAGTCCCTGTCTGAGCTGTGTTTGTAGCATGCAGGATTTCTGGTGCCGACTCCAGGAAAATCCCAGGCTGATCTTGTTATTGTAGGCTCCAACCCTGCTGATTTAGAATTTCTGGAGTCCAGCCAGGGGATCCATGCTTCGACTGTCTCTCCAAGTAATTCCTAGATGAGATCTAAGAGGTCTATTGTAGAGAACACACTATGAATGCCTACTCAGCAGGAAAAAGAAGTTTATGACCCTAGCCAGCCTGGTCCCACTTTGACAGGCCTCCCAGATGCCAGTTTTAGCAGGAAAACAACTCTTGGGTACCTGGGACCTCACAGGGTACTCTGCCTCTGCTAGAGCCTAGGGCAGAGGACAAAGGATGAAAAAGTTCTGTAGACACATAGTACCATGGTGAGGAGTGTCTTGGAGAGACGAGATTGAGGATGCGAACTTTAAGCAAACAGAAACCTCCTATGCTTCTGCCTGCAGGCTACCGCCTTTGAAACATCCTGGACCTCTGGGCTGTTCCCAGAGTTGGTACTTTAAGACATGATTCAATAGCCTGAAGCTATGTCTGCCATTTTGTGGAAGTTTGCTTTAACACAGCCTTCTCCTTCCACATTCTTCTTGACAAGCTCGAGTTGGTTGCTCTGGGTGGCTCTGCACTGACACTGAGGATGGGGAGCTGTCCTGTGAATTGCTAAGTGCTTAGCTGTCCTTGGCCTCTACCTACAGATGTAGCATCTCCTAAAGCTGGAGGTGCTACAGACAAGCCTCTCTGTCTACAGAAGAGAGAGTGTAGTTGTTTGCCACAGTACACATTTCTGAGTCCTTGTTGCAGGTTTGATGCTTTCAGGCCAATAATCTCAGCAGTATAATATGTTTTACTTTCTTGGAACTGAATTTCGTTTTTGAAACTACCTCTACGGAAGTTAATAATGACGGCTGAACTCTGTCCATTCAAACCTTCCTCAGTCAATTTCATGGTCTTTCATGTATTTCCTTTTGCTCAGATTCCAACAGCAGAAAGAGGATGTGGGTATGGTGAGGTCTGCTCCAAGGTGGTCATCTGCCCTTGGTGGTGTCCATGTGGTTTTCCTTTCAACTGATTTTGGGCCATAGTATCTCTTCTCTATGGAATCTGCTAAAATACCCACATCATTTCCTTGTTTCTAAGTATAAGATCTTCCATATCTGTAAGTTCTGCATCCATAGGACCAATTAATTGACTATGGTTCAAAAACATTTGTGAAAAACAATACACCTATGCTCAACATGTAGATTTTCTTGCAATTGTTCCCTTACGAAGAGAATAACTACTACTGTTCATTGTGTTTAGGTTTTCTAGGCAGCTTGGAGATGATTTAAGGCACACAGGACATGGGCTGTTAAACACAAATATGACACATTTTGCATGTAGGATTTGTGCATCCTCAGGTTTTATTTATTTTTTATTTATTTATTTTTTCTTTGAAAGACCTCTTTTTATTTTTTATACATTTTTGTTATTATTTCCGCTCATACAAACTTAATAGGTACACCAGTTTCCTCCCTCCTCCTCCCCCCGAAACCCCTGCTCCCCCTCCCCTCACCCCTTCCTCCCCATCCCCCAGTGCCTCCCTCACCAATTCCCAGAGAGTCCTTTCTTGCGCATGCCTGACTCTCCTCTGTGTCCTCCTCTCTGGTGACGTACAAGGACCCAGTGGCCTTTCCCTGAACCCTTTCTAGCATAGGAACACTACTGTGGCTGTCAATCCCTTGCCTCCAAGGATCTTGGTGCCTTTAGCAGATGCTAGACTTTGTGAGGTCAATAGTGTGTTGGACATTGCTCAGGGCATGCAAAGTCCAATTATGATTTGTGCATCCTCAGGTTTTAGTATCAGGGGTTGCAACCAACCCACCAAGGGATGAACACATTGCATTTTAGCCTGTGGCTCCCGCTCGATCCCTATAGCCCCGACTCCAGGCTTTGCTGCTCCCTCCTGGCTCCGAGGAGATGCGTCCCTCCTAGACCCTCCCTTCTTCTCCTGGACTCTCCCTTGTCCTATCTATTTCCACTGCAGTCTTCTTTCTATTCTACTCTGGGATATTCTGTTCTATTCCCTTCTTCTTACAGCTACTAGGCATGTGACTGCCCAGTGCTTAAAGTGTGGTCCAAAAGGGGATGGCTGTCAGTACGTTCCATACAAAAACTTGAAGTTACAAAATCATTAGTAATTTTAATATTGAACAAATGATGAAAATTTTGGGTGTGTCTTAGTGTCTTTTCCTCTTGTGGTGATAAAAATACCTTGATAAAAGCAACTTAAGGGGGAAAAGTTTTATTCTGATTCATAGTGCAAGAGGACAGTCTATCACGTCAAAGAAGTCAAGGCAGGAGGAGCTTGAGGCAGCTGGTGCCCTTGAATCCATAATCAGAAGCAGAGAGAGATGAATGCTCACCGCTGTCCAGTTCCCGTTCTCCACTTACAGAGTCAGCCAGGCAGTGGTGTCATCCAGAGTGGGCGGATCTTTCCATCTCAATTACAGCATTAAGATAATCCCTCAAGGCATGTGTAGAGGCTCCTGTCCCGGGGGTTTCTAGATTTCGTCAGATTGACATTATAGGGGATATTGGGCTAAATAACCTACATGATTAAAATCACCTGTCCCCGGCTGCCCATTTGTTCTCTTGGTTATAATGAATCAGCTCACAGAAGGCAGAGGACTCACTCTCAGAGCCAGTCTTAGAATTTTGGCTGGATTATGGAGAAGGAGAAGTTCTCTTTCTACTGAGACCACAGCAGACACAAATAAATATGGGGTTTCTGGCAGCCATCTTGCCATCATGACTGATTCCAACTCAAACGACGAAGAGGTATGTCCTCCAGAGATGTATGAGAGATGGGAACTGGAAGCTTATCAGCCAGAGGAGATGGCTGATAAACAACAGCCAGAGCACCCACCACCTTTGTGTGTGCGTGTGTGTGCGTGTGTGTGCGTGCGTGTGTGTGCGTGTGTGTGCGTGCGTGCGTGTGTGCGTGCGTGTGCGCGTGCGTGTGTGTGCGCGTGCGCGTGTGTGCGCGCGTGTGCGTGCGTGTGTGCGTGTGTGTGCGCGCGCGTGTGCGTGTGTGCGTGCGTGTGTGCGCGCGTGTGTGCGTGTGGTGTGTGTGTGTATGTGTGTGCGTGTGCGTGTGTGTGTGCGTGTGTGGTGTGTGCGTGTGTGCGTGTGCGTGTGTGTGCGTGTGTGCGTGTGTGTGCGTGTGTGTGCGTGTGTGCGTGTGTGCGTGTGCGTGTGTGTGTGTGCGTGTGTCTGCGTGCGCGTGCGTGCATGTGTGTGGTGTGTGTGGTGTGTGTGCGCGTGTATGTGTGTGTGCGTGTGTGTGTGTGTGTGCGTGTGTGTGTGTGCGCGCGAGCACGCAAAAGGGCACCTGAGTGCGTGCACGAGTGAAGGCCAAAGGGTGACGTCGGGAGTCACCCTGGATTACTCTACCTCTTTATTGCTTTTGCCCGGGATTTTCCCAGGCTCTGCCTTCCCAGGTGGAATTCCAGCATTTTTATGTGGGATCTGGGGATCCAAATTTAACACCCATCCATCTTCCCAAAGGAAGAAACACTCCAATCATCTTGCCTCCCGAGTGATGCTGGAGGGGGCAGTGATTCAGCAAAGAGTGGCTTAGACGCAGAGGCAGAGGTGAGCTGCATGTTGCATCTGCAGCTGGCATTCACAGCTGCAAATTTTAGAATCATAGAGGAGAATGCAGTATGTGTATTGTGCACATGCTTAAGGGGCAATATGGAGTATCAATGGATGTGTGCTCCATTCTTGATGGCCGAGAAATCTGCACGTATGACTCACACATTTTAAACACACATTTATCTTTGGTGGAACTCAATGGTTATGTTCTTTTCCGGATCACACAGGTCATGCAGGGACTCTGCTCATCGATCTGTCCTTTCTGGGAAGCCAGTGGGAGGCTTCCCATCTGCTCTCACTACCCAGTGACAGAATTATCACCAACGGCTCTGTGGCTTGAACTGTTCCTTCTTCATTCAAAGCTCCAGAAGTTAGAAGTGCCTCTGTTAGGTTAAAAATGAAGTTTTAACAAAGGTGATAAACTCCACTCCTCCTGCGTGTTTACTGGCTCCAGGAAGGAGTGAGAAGCTCAGATAGTCCAGTGAGCTGAGCATCCTGCACTGATTACTCGACAGAGGCTTGTGAGGTTACTCGAGCACCTGCTTCAGTAAATCTCAAACCAAGATTCTCCCTGGGCCAACTACTTGCTGAAGTTAATTTATATCTGGTCTCTATCACTCGTCAGTATGTCCTGGAACACAGAGGCAAGATCTTATGTTCACAAAGCAAATATCTTCAAGAACTGTATTAGTGTTGCTTTTAGTGTATAAGAGGCTGACTAGTTGGTTCAGCAGGTAAAAACACTTGTCTACAACCCTGAGGACCCCAGTTCAACCCCTGAAACTCACATGTGGAAAGAGAGAATCAACTCCTGCAAGTTGTCATGTGGCCTCCACAGGCATGCTACATGTGAGCCCTCCCCACACCACATTTGCACGCATACAAGCATGCACAAGATAAATAGAAATGTTTTTTAAAAGTAAGATCAAACTGATAAATAGAAACTTACAAACACTATGCGTACTAGTTACTTTCATGTCACTGTGACCAGAATCTTGGCACAGACAACTTATGGGAAAAAAATTACTTTGATTCATATTTTTTGAGGTTTCAATGCATCATGGCAGGGAGCATATTGGGAGTCCATAGCAGGGCAGATGTGAGGCTAGGCCATAGTGCACAAGGGTCAATAGTGACCTAGTTCTATAAATGAAGCCCCGTCTCATAAAGACCCATGACTTCGCTGGCATAGCACCACTAGTTGAGAAGAAAGCATTCCAAACCTGAGCCCATATACATTTCAGAATCAAACCATAACACTGTTATCCTTATTGTTGAGAAAGGAGTCTGAATAGCATGGTGAATGATATAAAGATGACGTGGTGGTCTCCCCAAATGTTGGAATATATATGGAATAAGACAGTCTTCATTTTGCCTTTTAGGGAGATTACCTTCTTTTTCCAGTGAAGGAGAGAGAACAGTAGTGATGAATGCCAACAGTGAAAATTCAGTTGCATTATGGGAGCTAGGGAGAAGACGGAATGGGTAAGAGCACTTGCTTTGCAAGCATGGATCTGAGTTCAGATCCCAAGACCCACATAAAAAGCTGGGTGTAGTTGTGCATGTGCCCGCACCCCCCAGGGCTTGGGGGAGTAGGAGAGACAGGGAACTCTTGAGGCTTGCTGGCTGACAGGCTTCAAGTTCAGAATGAGATGTTGCTTTAAGGAAATAAGGCAGAGGTGGATAACCCAGGATACCCGACATCTTCCTCTAGTTTCTGCATCCACACACGTGTACATACTACACACACCACACCACACATACACACACACACACACATGAATGCATGCAAGCACACACAAATATAGAAATACAGGACAGGAAGGGAGATGGCTCAGGGGTTAAAGCCTTTGCATCTCAAGCAAAAATACCTGAGTTCATATCTCAGAGCTCATGTAAAAATGCCAGGTGGAAATGGTGGCAGCTGTAACTCCAGCCCTGGAAGGCAAAGCTTGAGAAACTCCAGAGCAAAGCAATTAGGTGGAAGAGCAATCCAGGATGATTCCTAATGTCACTCTTGGGCTTCTGCAGGCACATACACTTAAGTACACACACACACACACACACACACACACACACACACGAAAAAATAAAAAGAAAATACCAGACTACGATGATAACATCCAGTAGACAGGGACAGGTAGGAATGGCTACCCAAGGTAGTGGTGAGATAAGCCTACACTTATAAGTCACATCTATGTTAAGACCCTTGGGACAAGCGCAGATCAAGCAGGGACTGACCCTCGGGCCCAATGGACAACATGGTGGGAGGGGAGTGGATTCAGTAAGGCGATTCTCAGAACGTGATGTCACAGACAGGACATGGTTCTGTCCAGTGGGGGCTTCCTAGCTTAGGGAAAGGAGATTTTCCTTTCTGATAGAAGCCTTTGGAAAAATTCAAATCATGGACTGGTACGCTAGTCATTATGACTGTCCTGTATTTCGGAGAGTGGGAAGCAGGAAGAACAGTGACAAAGTTCTGATTTTTTTCCAGCCCAGAGATGGTGGCAGCTTGTTCAGAAGAAGTAGCAAAAGAAGGACACACACGACATCCCATGGCACAACCCAGAAGACCCCCAGTTTCAAAAACTGAATGTATATGACATCCCAGCGCTGAGGAAGACAGGCTGCTGGCTACAGGCCGTGGCTCTAAAACATGCTCAGGATGGGTCTTGAAGAAGGGTCCGCAGTCACTCCAGGCAGCTGGGCGCATGGGCGGTGGACTAGGTGCCTGATGGTAAGTGGAAAGATGGACTTGGATAAAGGTGAAAGTTTTGGTTAATGAATTCAGAATTTTTTCAGGTTTGTTAATATGAGATGCCTAGTTGGATATTCAAACTGTGGAGTCCAGAAGTCAAGTGATGTCAGGTTACCATAAAAACCGAAATTCAGGAGGGTCATACAAGGGTAATACATCTTCTCAGATGACTGGGCATGATCGCCTCAAGATGGCATCAATCCAGGGACAGGCAAAGAGCTCGGAGGCAGCAACTCAAGGAAGTAGATCCTGATTAGGAGCAGAATGTCAGGCATAAAAATGAAGTCGATTTCACTGGGGAAATGACAGAATGTCCAACAAAGGATGTCAGTAACACTGCCTAATCATCTGCAAGAAAGCAAAAGTGGTTGCTGCTTTTACTCCAGGTAGACTGCAAGCAAGCTCCAGTACAAAATAGCCAAAGTAACTGCGGGAAAATCCTAGATGTCGCAAATATAGTCAAAACCAGCAGATCTCACCAAGACTGAGCTCTGGAGGCCGCGCAAGAAAACAAGACTCGGCTATGCAAAAATAAGATACTTTATACATCAAATGAGAAAATACAAGCGCCACATTTTTGAATTTGTAATTCAGATGGCAAAACTATGCAGAATACAGATAGTGAGGAATAGACAAATGGCCACCTTTGAAAATGAGCAAGGGATGAGAACAGACAACTCTCAGGTCAGATACTCAAACCGACCAGTGAGAAGCTGCAAGAAGCTGCAAAACCAGGAGCACTCAGAAGAGGAAGCGATGCTTTAATGTGATTTCATTCCCCTTAAGTTGCCAAAAGTTAATGAGCAATAATATTTATTGCTTGTGGGGCTGTAGGAGATGGTGCTCGTTCTCTTGGCAACAACTGAGAATGTTTCAGTCTTTTTGGAAAGGAATCCGGACACATCTATTAAAATAAAAAATGTATGTACCCTTCAACATAGCAATTTCTTTTCTGGGAATCTATCCCATAGAAATAAAAACAGTAGAATGTGTGAAGATTTATATGCAAAAGTGTCATTTCAGATTTGTTTTACTGGTCCAAACTTAAGTAACACATGGTACCAACTTTATTATTATAGGATCTGATTCAGCCGTTAGAAAGATGAGTTTAAGGTACATGTGTCCACATAAAATATTTCAACAAGGTATTATTTATTTATTATTTGAGAGAGTAAGAAGGAGGAAGAGAGAAGACAAAGGTACATGTGTGAAGGGTGAAGGTCACAGAACAACTTTGAGAAGACCCCATGCTGGTCCAAAGTTAAAACTCGGGTCACCAGGGCCCTGCGAGGGTGCCTTTACCTGCCAAGCCATCTTGCTCATCCTCAGCAAGGTGCTTTTCAGTATGATTAAAGTAGAGACTGCGTCATCTGCTCTCATTTTAAAGATGATGATGACAAACTTTCCCTGTGTGCATTTATACATTGAATGTATCTGCAATTATATACAGGTATAAGAGCACAAAAAAGTCGAGGGTGTACATGCCATGTTTTATGATATTAGAATGTATTCCTCCACAAGAAGAATGATATGAGTGTGAAACTTAAGCAGGATTGAAAAGAAAACAAAATTTTAAAAACTCCAGATTTTCATGCTAAAGGTTCTGCCTTTTACATCTGAGACCTTCAGCTTTCTTGACAAGTCAGATTCAAGAATGAACAAAAATGAATGGCTCCTGGCTCCTCATGGTCATGTTCATTGAAGACAGACTTCACTGCCCATGATGCATTCTGCCCTTCTAGTAAAAGCTGTGTAGCAGACATCTGTGGACTTCAGACAGAAAACGCATTGGAGCATCCTGCTGACATGCTGTGGAAAGGCAGCTGCCAACACATGGTAACGTTCAATGGTCACATCTGCACAGTGGTCAGAGCTCTGTTGACTCTTGTCGGCCCAGCCGAAGATGGGGGAAGGCCCACAGAGAAGGATGCCAGCCTAGAAAATCACATGGAAAGCTGAAAACATGTTAGACTCGGGAAAATGAATGACAAAAGCTGACCTCACTCTCAGGTCACGTGCCTGAGCTACATGCCCAGCCCCGAGGTGCAGTCTCACAAGACCATCCTGGGGGTGGTGAGTCATCCCTCCAATGACTGATCTCTGCACAGGGGCACTTTACCCATTTGTTTTTCTGTTGCTTGACTCAAAGTCAAGCAACTTAAGGGAGAAAGGGAGGTCGACTCAGCTTTTACAGTTCCAGAGGAGAGATAGTCTTTCATTGCAGAAATGGCATGGCCGGCTGGCAGAAGCTGGAGACAGGCTAAGCCATGTCCTTTGTGGAGACTAAGAGCTGCAAGACTGCCAACTACAAGAGCAGACGTCTCCTGGAAGTAGGGTGGGACTAATCCACTTCAAGGCTGACCCCTGTGACTGCCCTCCTCCCATAAGTCTCCACCTCCTGTAGGAGCCAGGACCTTCCGAAATACATGACACTGTGGGGGACACATTTCAAACCATGACAGACACTGCATCCTCAACACAAACAGAACGTAAAGGTACATCTTTCTGGAGTTCAAGACTGTAGCGTGATGATGCAGCATGCTTTGGTATATCTTTCTATGTTAATTCTAATATGTAAAGAAATATTGTCACACCCAAGAATGAGTCACAAGTACAGTGTGAAAGAGTGAGGCTGAGCTAGCAGGGGCACCAGTCTCTGACCCGTTTGTTCTGCCAACTTCCATTTGCACTCTATACTGCTTCTTTTGTGTGTATGTGTATCTGAGTGTGTATGTATGTGTTTATAAGAAGACGCTTAAGCGTGTGTCCATGAGCCCGAGGGTGACACTGTGAATCATCCTGGCTTGCTCTTCTACCTTATTGCTTTGCTCTGAGAATTACAGGCCACTTCCATCTCTGCCTGTCATTTTTATGTGTGATCGCGCCCTTTCTCTATCTCTCTCTTTCTCTTTGTGTATCCACAGAATCTAGGACCTCAAATAAGGGGAAACATGCTATTACTGAGCCTGCCATATTTTGCTTACTATCATGATCCCTGGTATTGCAGTTCGCCTGCACAGTTGCTGATAAATGACCATCAGAGGGCTTAAGGGAACAAGGGATTTCTTTTCAAGTATTTTATTATTATTATTTTCTGCTCATACAAACTTAACAGGTGCACTGGACCCCTCCCTCCCTCCACCTCCCCCCGACCCCCTACTTCCCCTTCCCCTCCCCCTTCTTTCCCCATCCCCCAGTGCCTCCCGCCCCCCAATTCCCACAGCATCCTTTAATGTGCATGCCAAACTCTCCTAAGGGATTTATTTTCTTACTGATAGTTCAGTTACAATCTGGAGTCCAGCTTGACCGGAGAGCACACACCAACACCAGGGCCGAGGGAACTGGCCACACCATCTCTACATAATGGCTGAGAGAGGGACAATCCTTACTTGCCACACCAGCATGTTTAGCCAAGTATTCACAAAGATGCCCACTTCCTTACCTGGCCCTCAGTATTTTATTCATCTGTTCAGGGTCTAGTCCCACCCACCATGGGTTGGGCCTTCCCCATCAGCTAAACAATCTCTTGAAGGTTTTCTCTGGGCTTGACTCAACCATTAATTTTCTACAAATGTGCCCAGAGCTCAAACCCTCAACAGTCAAGTTGACACCTGTGCTTAATTATGACATTTTCCAGCAAATGACATATTTTCATTCTTTTTTATGGCTGGACAAAACCATTGTGTATGCCAAGGTTTCCTTTGCTGATGGGCATCCACCCTTGACTGTCGTCGTCTGGCAGCAGTGGGCACGGATGTGCGAGTATCTCTGTGGTATATGTAAGTCTCTCGGGATACTGTACATTCAGGATAGCTTAGCTGGTTCATCTGCAACTTCTTAAATTCTAAGGTGATCCAGTCGCAAGAGAGAGCAGCATCTTTCCAGTCCTGTACCTTTTGTTGAAGCTCTGAATTCGAATCTGTGTGCTCATTCTTTCTAACGGGGTGATGGCTTGGGCCAACTCACACGCAAATTCTTCTGAAATCACACCCTCCTCTTTGGTGGGCTCATTTTTTTCCTGTCATTCAACATCAGAAACTTTTTTTTTGGTCTCATCTCAAATAAATTTTTCCCAGTTTCAATTTTCATTCAGCCCACTCAAATTCGCTAATCTTAGGCTAGCGGGATATACAAGAAAACCACTACTTGCGATTAAAATGCATCAGAAGCACTAGAAAGCTGTGCTAGGATTGATGTGAGCAGGACATAGGTGTTTGGGCAGCTGCCATAGTGGGTGAGGTGGCTTCTCAGAACACTTTGGAAAAGAAATGACTTAATTTTGTTTGTGGTGGAGTTGGAAGAGGGAATGGCATCGGAGGCTCGGGGGCCAGGAGGACACACAGGCACAGTGGTCTGAGTCTGGGAGAGTGGTGGGTGAGGAGTCTGTGCTGGCACATGAGGGTCTGCTGGGCACAGTTATGGTTTAGAAAACTACTTGGACGTGTCATGGTGATTCCCTGAGAAGTAGGAAGGGGCAGATTTGGAATTCAGGGGGTCAGTCTTACTTCTTTCTAATATATTATAGCTCTATCTGAAATCTAAAAATGTCTTTATCAGACTCCCCAATGAATGGGGCCAGGCTGACAGGCCTAGGTGAGCGCACAGAGGAAAGATAGTTAGTTGGCCTGTACAGCCCAGAACTTGGCAGGGTGTGAAGCCCAGGTCTAGCCTGAGCTCCAACCTGCCGGAAGAATCCTACGCAACTGTTGCAGTTAGGGCATAATTGAGGACAACAAATACTCTGCCACTAAGAACTCTTTAGCAAAATTCCCAATCCTGGAAAGGTATTTCAGCTCATTCATAATGTAAGATCCTTCTGACCCAGTTCTCTAGGTCATAAAGATAAGGAAAAGAGACAAATAAAATGAGAAAGTAACTAAATGACTAAAATAAAACTAACTGACTAAAATAATAATTAAACTAAATAGTAAGTTACAATATTGTTATGACTATAAACATACAATAAATATATATCATGTATCAACATATGATATATTACAAATATGTAATATAATACACCCTACATAAAAGATATAATATATGTATTATACATATAATTTTGTGTGGGGGCTGGGTGAGTCTTTTGAATGTATATAGATCATACATACAACTATTTTGTTATCTTCATATAAGTATGAAAACAAAAATCATCAAAGAAATAATTTTGTGTTGAGGCTAGTTGAGTTCTTTGAATGTATGTAGATCAATCAGAAGTCTCATTTTGCAGTTGCAGACAGTTCAATTTAAATAACTTCTTGTGGGGCTAGAGAGATAGCTCAGGGTTTAAGACTCTGCCTAAAAAGCAAAAGGTCCTGAAGTGGGATCTTAAATCCCTTGTAAAAACACTAGGCAGAAATGGAGATGGTCCTGAGTGAAGCAAAAAGGAGGGAGAAGCAATCCAGGAGGATTCCCAAAGCCACCCTTGGTCCTCCACAGGGACACACGGTGCCCTCTGATGCGTGTGCACACACGCGCACACACACACACACACACACACACACACACACACACATGCATGCACGTGCTAAATAAATAAATAAATAAATAAATAAATAAATAAATAAACTGTCATGTGTCGTGACCCAAGTTAAATCAACTGGCCAGTTGTGACTCATAGCAAATTATCTCTCGCTTTATGTTCTTTGGTTTCTTAGCAATGCACGTGTATAAAATAATAAAATCTGTATTTTACTGCTTATTTATTTGTATATTGTCTTTTCACTTAATGTTTTGAAGGTTCTCCCTGGGGTGCCTTACATTGTACATTTGACCAGATCTAGAATTACTGCATAGACAAAGTTCAGGGCGTTACCGTGAGGGGCACTTGGATTTGGTAGCTTGTAGACAGGCTTTGAGGGATGACCTGGATTGCTAACTGAGGTGGGAAGGCACACTTTTTATTGGTGGCATCAGCTCATGGGAGAGAAAGTGTAGAGACTCACTTCCTGACTACATAAGCATCATGACCAGCTGCCTCCTCAGCCTTCCGCTGTGATGAGCTGGCTCCTTAAACTGTGAGCCACCGTGAGCCTCCTCCCTTAGGTTGCTTCTGTCAGGCTACTTTAACACAGAAACAAGTAACTAATACACTACCCCAGTCTTTGACATTATTATTGGCATTAATGAAGAGAGTACACTGGCAAGACTAACCAGTATCATTGGTGCATGAACACCAGGGGGTGTTCTCATACAATCTAAGATGTCTATTCTGACACTCAGTAATTTAATGTTTTTTTTTTTTTTTCCAGTGCTGGGTGTGAAACCTGGAACTTCATGCATGCTGGGCAAGCACTCTGCCATTGAGGTACATCCTCAGGAGAACACCAGGCTCCATATAGTCTGTCACAGACCAAACATCAACACCAAGTGTTCGTTGCATATTAAAAATATTTAACGACTATATAATATCTAATTTTATGGATAAAGTAGTTTATCCGACTTATTCTCTGTCATGGATATTTCAGTTGCTTTACATTTTTGTTATCAGAAATTAAATCTTTGCCTAGATATCAGCAGGGTTTCTTTCTGGTTACTTTCTATGGGAGCAGCTATGAGTTTGGTCAAAAGGAACCAACACTTTGAAGACTTCTTATACACACCTTTTGAAGTTCACCAGGGAAGATCTGCTATGCTCTCTAACTCTGAAGTCTTTGTAACTTGAGACCTAGCAGGTGTTTTTCTAGTTAATTTGGAATTAAATTTGCTCTACTTTTAAGCTTTAAATTCTCAGAACTGCGAGGAAACCATTAGTTGGAGAAGCCAAGAGGTCTGGTTCTCAAGTTGCAGATAAATCTATAGGCACCAAGGGGCATTGGGCAACTAATTGCCCTGGGATTGTCCAGGAGCTTACCCTGCAGGGGCCCTGTTCCTGTCATGAAGCCTGTGAAGGAAACTAAATTCTCTGGCGAGTTAACGACCGATGGGTCTACACTCTTAAGCCGTAAAGTAAACACCCTCTCATGGCCAGGTAGCATGAGCTGCCAAGTGTTTTATGCAACGCGCGCGCCACTCTGCTCCTGCTTGAAAGGCACTTCACAGAGGAAGCATTAGCTAATCGTTGGGCACTGTCGGGTGTGTACCGGGCGTACTCTGATTTGAATAGAAAGAAAGAATGTTCCTCTTTGCTGTGAAGCCCAGCACCCTCTCCTTTGCCTTCCCGCTTCTGCTTTTAAATCTGCACAGACCCAATCAGCCACAGGGATCTGCATCCGCCCTTGGGAGCTATTCTCAAGGCTGCTTACTCCAACACGACTCAACCATTCCGAAGCCGCCGGTGCTGTGGCAGGGCCAGGCGGCCTGGAGACTGCAGGGCCAGAAGGGAACTTGCGGGTGTGCAGACTGAAACACCATCCAATGCAAAACAACCTGCAGGTTTCCACCCTAGCCCCGGCAGGCCCAGGCCTCCTCATCCGGTGATCCGTCGGAAGGACCCGGGAGGTGTTTACTTTCTGCTCCGGCTCTGGTCTTATAACCCAGTCCCGCGGCTCCCGGCACACAGCCCGCGGGCGCGGGTCCAGCTGCACTTGGCAAGCGCACTGCGGAGCGGACCCGGGCTGGGCCAAGTCCCGGGCTAAGCTGGGCGGCCGGGGAGCAGAAGGAGCCCGTCTAAGAAAGCTAGGTGTGCACCGCGAAGCAGCTGGTGGGAAAGCCTCAAGTTCAAGTCCGAGGAGTGCACTTCACACCAGCCCAGACCTTTGGCTCCGGTCCACCTGGGCTCGGGCGGTCGCCGCTGTCTCCTCCCACGCTGAGGCGAAACTCACCTGTGGGAAACCGCGATCTGGAGCAGGAAGGTCTGGAGACCAGAGCCCGCTGGTTACAGCAGGCTTGGCAGTCGGCCCTTCCCGCACCGGGCACCGCAGCCAAGCAGGCCGGCGCGAGTTGCCCCTGCAGACTCCAGGTCACCCACGCTTCATCGTCTCCATTCGCCCCCGGCACCCTCGGCTTGGGCTGCGGGAGGGCCGGATCGCGCAAGGCACCGGGCTGCGGGTTCGGGACGCTCTGCCTCCTCCTCCTGCTTGGAGCCATCAGAGCCGGCAGGGACCTTCTTTCTTCCTCTCGGTTCTTGTCTAGGTCTTTAGGTCTTCCGGAACTTTCCAGGCAGAGATCAGCGAGGTTCTTTGGGTGCAACCTACGACGCGCCCCGGAGCCAGCTGCCAGCTGCGACAGCCTTCAGGGAAGAGAAAATCCACTATCCCGTTACATCGACGCCCCAACTTTTTACACGCGGTCTGTGTCGCCTAACTGTGTGACCAGCTACCGTGTCCAGGGACACGCCTCTTTCGGGGACAGCCCTCCGCACCCCGCTGGGATCGCCCTTCCCTCCCAAGCGAGAGTGGGACAGGGGTCGAGAATCCCTGGCACCCAGAAACGTTTGCTTACGATCCGGATTCGCCACGCCTCCGAGCTGGTCGCTGCCTCGGATTCCGAACCCCAACTTGTTCAGGTGGCTGCGGGTGAGGGTCAGGGCGCTCGGCCCCCCGGCCCGTCGGGTGCTGTGCGCGCCATGGCTGGCTGCTGCTGTCTGTCCGCGGAGGAGAAGGAGTCGCAGCGCATCAGCGCTGAGATCGAGCGGCAGCTTCGCCGGGACAAGAAGGACGCACGCCGCGAGCTCAAGCTGCTGTTGCTCGGTGAGTGGCGCGTCCCTGGGACCCGGCCCCGAGGGTTCCTCGCCCGCCGGCTCCTTCGCCTGCCAGAGCCTGGCTGTTGAAGTCAGTTTCCTTCTTGCCCCTTCGCGGCTCACAGATACTGCCACTTGGGGACTTAGGTGCCTCATCTGGACTTTCGCCCCCTCCCCACAAGAAAAACAAGAAGGGCCTGGCTTGGTTCCATCCTTGGTTCCATCTTTTAGCCCCTCCGCTCCCAACACACACTTTCTGCACAACCGCACTTTGGATGTTGGCTGGTGGTGACCTCCGGGCTTGGGTTCCGGTCCAGCTGCATGCTGGCGATGCAGAGGTGTGTGTGTGAGATGGGGGTGTACACAATACTCACTAGAGAATTAAAAATGGAAGCTCAGAAAAGAGATAGTCTTGGGCAAGAGACAGCAGGCGCCAGGACAGCCCGAGAAGTGAAGCTCATTTCCCTTTGCGACTGCTGTGCTCTGACTCTAGAGGTCTCCGCTGACCTCCTAGGGTCCCCAGCAAGACAGCAGACCCAATCTACCCATGTCCATCCTGATTCCAGTGCACTCAGCCCCAGGGTTCAGTTTTGCATCTCCACTGCCTCTGCCTGTTCAACGAGTTCTTAGGTGCCTCTGCCGGTTTTAAAGATAAAGAATTCAAAGAGCCCAGTTTGGAATTCCAGAGAAAGGATCCCACCTCTTCTGACCTACAGAATAGACATTCCCCAGGAATACTGACCTCTTCTTTTACAAGAGCGGCCCCTCCCACCTTCCCTTAAGTATGGCAAAAACTTCAACTCCCCCCCCCCACATACCCTTCCGGGCAGGAATTCTCTTTTGCCAAGTGTGTTTATTCATTTTTAATCTAAACAATAATCTTTTAAGAAAGCTTGAAGGAAGGACAGTAAAAATAAAGAGGGATTCTAGCCTGTTCTGACTTTACAACTAGATGAAGGAGCTCCTACCACATGATCCTTGAGTCCGAAGGGGTTGATTTTCCCCATGCCTTACCCTCTCCCAGAATTAGCAATCTGCAAGTCCAAGGGGCTGACCACCCAGGATCCACAGTTTCCTCCACCCTCAGAGCCAGAGAACTCCCAAGTTTCCTCTTAAATCCTCAGTCCTGTGACGTGCCCAAAGGGTTTACTTGGGCAGGTGAGCTTGGGGTCGCAGTGTGCCAAAGATGTGCCTAGAGAGAGAAGAAATACAAAGGAGGAAGGAAGGACTCTGCCCACAGTCCAGGGCTGCTCATCTAGGTTTATCCCAGAATTCTGTCTGGTCTGAGAACTACAGCCCAACCTGGGCCTGGCCAGGATGCCGCAGCTTCTTGTGAAGCAGAGGAATGGATGAGAGTTTGCAGCTTAACCAAGGCTTCTGCGTGTTGTGTCTGCAGGCTGCCCACGCTTAGCGGTGGGTCTGGTTTTAGCTGCATTTTTTTCAAGGGCAAATTAAATTCCAGTCCTTTTGAAATACTTAGGCTTGTGTTGATGTATAAGTTTCTGTGTCTGGCATGTACCAGGATCTTGACAAATGCTGGCTCTTTGTATGACAAGCTCAGCAGTGTGCTGGGCCACATTATTGCTAATAAGCACATTTGTCTGATGAAATCAGATATTCAAGCCAAGGTACCAATCCTTATGGAATGTTTTTTTCCTTAAAAGTCACATTAATTCAGCTGTCTGGATCCCCTACACCCTTGCCAACTGGATGACCTCCTCTTCCTTCTCCTCCTTCTTCTTCTTTCTTTGTGTGTGTGTGCGTGTGTATATATATACACCAAAGGGTGCTTCAGTGTGTGTGCCTATGAAGGTCCAAGGGTCCGGAATCATGTTTTTTTGCTCTGGGGTTTCCCGGACTCCACTTTCCAGGGCTGGATTTTCAGACCACAGTCATAGCCACCTAACATTTTTATGTGAGGTCTGGGATTCACACTCAGGTCCCTCTGCTTGTGAGGCAACCACTGAGCCATCTTCCCAGCCCTTTTCTGACCTATTGAAGCACGATATGCCCTCCGGGACCCCCCAGCCAAGGCTAATAGTCATCCTAGGGACAATTCTTGTTAAAAGTAAAACCTACTAGGCTACCAGAGCCTCAAGGACAAGCCTTGAACACTGATTTCTTTCCATCTTTAAGAGGGTATGGTATTACCCATTTCTTCTCAAGCTAAAGGAAGCGGCAGTGACTCAGAAGATGCGGGATCAGAGAAGGGTGTATGCTAATCTGTTTGAAGTCACAGTTTGAGTGGAGAATTTGGTATGTCTCTGGTGTAGCTGGATTATACCATCCACTGATCATATGCCTCAGACGACAACTTCACTTTTCAAATGGAACTTTGGAACCCCATGTGGTACACAGAATGGCCAAAGAAACCCATGGTCACAGGGAAGGGTGTTCCCGCCCAGACCGAGGATATTTCTAAAGTGGCCTTGGTGGAACAGCAGTTTTCTTGTTGTGCTTAATGAAGACATAGAAGGTGTCCAGTAGGGAAAGAAAAAAGTCGTTATCTCGTTAATTGATGATTGTAAGATGTCCATGGACACTGTCTCATCAGGCAGAGGTGAAAAAACTGAAGGATCTTGTTAAGTTTAATAGAAAGAAATTCCTTGCTGGTCTTTAGACTCAAATAGGACCAAAAAAGAACATGCTTAGACAGTAATGCATGCAAGTATATCAGGAAAACTGCAACCGAACAAAGGAAATGTGATTTTATTGACATTAGCATTACTTGAACTTGTGAAGTGTTGCTTGCTAATTGGGCTGAGCGTTTCCAGTGACTCTCATGGCTTATTGTTGGCTCTAGACCTCATCTTAGAACTCCCCTTAGGAAGGGGAAATGATATTTAACTTCTGATGGTTATATTTGTCTGTCAGGGCTGTCATAATAAATTACCAGAGACTGGGAGGCTTGAGCAATGGAAATGCATCTCTTTTTCAGTTCAAAAGCCCAGGGGTCAAGGTATTGGTAGGTTTGCTTTATCATTGAGCTTCTTTCTTTGGCTTTTTGGCTTGCAGAAAGCAACTTTTCACCATGTCCTCTAATGTTCTTTCTGCCGTGTATGCACATCCCTGGTGACTCCTCTTCCTCTTATGTGGGCGCCATTCCTGTTAGATTAGACTCTAAAGATATGGTTTTTGTCTTAATTGCCTCTTTAAAGTGTGTTTTAAAGAGTGGTATTATATTCTCAAGTACTAGTGCTTGAGACTTCAACATGTAAGTATTGGCAGGAAGATGCAATTTAACCCAGAATATCAGCAGTGGGAATTCCCTTCTTAGTGACTCCACTTAAGTACAGCTAGAGTCTTGACTCCACCTAAGAAAAGCACTTCTGGACAAGTCAGAATGAAGCAGAGTTAGTGAGTTTATTAAGTAGAGAGATAACATAATACAGGCTTTGTTGCAGTTCATCTGCATGGTTGCTGATAAATGACCATCAAATGGCTTAAGGAAACAAGGGATTTATTTTCTTATGATAGTCCGGTTACAGTCTACAGTCCAGCTTGACAGGAGAGCATGCATCAACACCAGGGCCGAGGGAGCTGGCTACAACATCTGTACATAATGGCTGAGAGAGGAACGATCCTTACTTGCCGCACCAGCATATCTAGCCAAGTATACACAAAGATGCCAACTTCCTCAACCGGCTCTCAGTATTTTATTCATCTATTCAGGGTCTAGGCCCTCCCACCATAGGTGGAGCCTTCCCCATCAGCTAGACAATCTCCTGCAGGTTTGCTCTGGGCTTAACAACCACGAATTCTCCACAAATGTGCCCAGAGCTCAAAACCCTCAACAATCAAGTTGACACCTGTGCTAAGCTATGGCAGGCTTCATTCTCTAATGGGAAGGGGTGAGGCTTAAGGATGCCATATACCCAAAACACAGGCGTAGGCTTCTTGAGAGAGTAACAGGTATCTTTACAAAGTAAATATTACATGATTCTGCCCTTCAAAGTTAATGTTCAAAAGATGTAATTTATAATGTAGTTTGAGAAAAGTTTACAAAAGTATGTGAAAAATGTGTACTGGTTTATTTCCCTTGTCTTAAAGAACTTCCTAGCTATGGGTGCAGGTTCATTCACATCTATAATTCCAGTACTTGGGAGTCAGAGGCAGGAAGATGAGGAGCTGGAGACCAGCTTCCAACTTCATCTGCATAGTGAGTTCAAGGGTGGCCTGGGCTACATGAAACCTGCTTCAAAACAATACAGTGGAATTCCTTTTGTAAGCAAAATTGTAAGGTGCATTATTGGGGTTTAGTGAGGAGAAAGCAATGCTCATGTAGTTAGATACGAAGACACGGTGGTCTGGCTCTCGCCTGGAGTAAGCCGAATTTGTTGTCTGAGGTGTCTTTAGGAGGCCACTCCTGTCTCAGTAGGCGATTCTGATCTTACCTGCTCTGTTGAACAGTCTGCTGTAACAGAAACTAGGTCCCAGGGCCACTGGGCTTCCTTCTCTTTCTATGCCCCTTAATCTTTCAGGTCTTTCTATCCCACCTTAATAACACTGATGTAGGGGTTGAACTGTAGAGTCATAAAGCCTGGACTAAACCTTGGCTTCTTGGCTTCTCTGGGCTTTGTCTTGCCAGGGTCCTAAGACTCCACTCTCCTGGGTCAGACGCCAGTGAGCTGTCATGTTCTGTTTTCATTGCTGTATAATAGCTTTAAATTTCCTGGTAGTACTTTAACAGAGATATTTTGCTTTGAGTTTCCTTTAGTATTTCCTAAGTCATATATTAATTTTAGTCACTCTCCATAATTACATAAGAGAACTCAAAGTCTGAATTCAAACATGCTTTATTGACTCAGATACAGCAAAACCCCTTTGAAACTAAGGAGAGTAATGAAATGGCAAACGCACCACGTTGCTCCCTCTTAGGCCCATCCCACTGACTTCCACAGTGCGAGGCGAGCAGTCAGTGTAGGAATCATTTCCACGATCTGCTTCAGAAAGGGCAGTACTCATGGAACTGGTGGAAAAGTGTCCGAAAGCTCAGTGGGGTCATGAGGTGGCTCAGGAGGAATATGAAAGAGGGGGCACGAAATGTGGGAGCTGTAGGATGGTCCGCATAAGAGGGAGAGATGTGCTTTTTCTCCTATCAAGGGAACTTTCTAAGGATAATAAACAATGTTCCCAGGATCGGGGATGATATGAAAGACCCCTGCAAACAATAGTTCATTGAGCGTTTGTGCTTTAAGTACTTATTGGTTTTTATTAGAAACATTAGTATCAAGATGATTATTTTTTTGCTACAATATGCTTCAAAAGGAAGGTTTTGTGGCTTGATTTGTAACTTATGTCCACAGCAGCTAGACAAGCCGCAGCAGAAGGTCTACTTCTGTCCATAATGCAGCAGTTCCAAGGGACATCTTTTTGTGTGCATATGTGTACCAGAGGACACTTGGATATGCGTGTGTGCCTACGGAGGCCCAAGAGTGATATCAGGAATCACCCTGGATTATTCTACCTCCTTATTGCTTTGCCTCCTTATTTCTTTGCTCTAGGATTTCCCAGGCTCCACCTTCTAGAGCCAGAATTACAGGCCATCAACATATTTCCATCTGACATTTTATGTGGGATCTTGGAGATCTGAACTCAGGTCCTTTTGCTTGTGAGGCCAAGGTTTTAACCACTGAGCCATCTCCCCAGCTCCCCAAGAGACTCTTTGAGGAGCAAGTGTAGCTACCCCTTTCCTTCCTTTCAGTACAGCAGAGCCTTTTGGATTGCCTTTTGCCTCTGTGCCTTTCAACCCAACCCTACGGAGATACTTTACATAGTCACAATCACCAGTGCTAAGTGAGCACGCAAGCAGATAGCAAGTGCAAGAGTTTTTCAAACAGGCAGAAGCGTGATCCACAGCATGCTCACTATTCCCCGGCATGCCCTGCGCCTTCGTAAAGTCATTCTTCTTCATCAAATCTTTCATTTTTAATTTTGAATGCAATAGAGTCAAATGCATGAGAAATACAAGGATAAAATTTTACACCCTATAGAGGCATATGCCTTTCCTGGTTCTCTTGCCACATGGTTTGCACACCATTTTTGTTCTCCTTTCTGCATTTTCTTTAATTTTCCTGAAATGTTCCAGATTAAGTAATACGCATGGTGGTTTGGGCCCCTACCTATTTCAGTGTCTTTTTGCTAAAAACAATATCTTATATAAGCATAAGCTACTCATGATACTTCGATAAATTTAACCATGATGGGATATTTTCATCTAGCCTGCTTTTCTCATCTAGCTTTGTCAGTTCTCCCAAGAATGTCCTTAGAGGCATTGCTTGGCTCCGGCTAGGGTTCAGGGTAGGCTCAGCGCCGAATTCACTTCCTGCGTCCTTTTGGTTTCTTCGACAGAACGTTTTACAGGCTCTGACTCTCAGGATATTGAATTTTTAAAGAACACATTCCCTTCTCTTTTCAGCAGGAACATTCCTCATTTGGGATTTATCTGACTTGCTTAGGATCAGAGTCCAGCCACACAGGCACCTCATCTTTGCACAAGGTTCCACCTGGAGACACACTGTTTCCTGCTTCTGACTAGAGATTCTGAGTTTGGTCCCCTGGTCAAGATCCTGCTGGTCTTACCCGTTGCTTTTATGGAAAGATTTTGTGAGATAATGCAAGCACCCCATGTCTCATCAAAGTGCTCACATGAACAACTTTTTGATTTTCAGTACTGGCCATGGAACCAAGGCCTTACATGTGCTAAACATGCATGTGGTACAGGGTTATACCCCTAGCTGCCAAAATATCCTCCTAGATTTTATTCCGCCTGGCCAATTCCATGATACAATGTCTGCAAAATTATTTCCAACTCCAGCATTCGCTCTGTACTTACTGGTAGGCACTGAGCATGCTGTTGCAAGAGCCTTCCCCTTGCCACTGTGTGTGCATGCATGTGCATACATATGCACGCACACATGCGTTCACGATGGGCACATTTGGTTTTCAAGTCATACAAGATCTGTGCAATGAGGTCCCGTTCAGGCTGGCTCTGATGTCACTGTAATGTACTGCCTTTATGTTCTTCCACAGCTCCTCTCAGGTCCACCTTGGTGAGCCATCAGCTGCTTCTAGAGGGAACTTGCTCTGCACCTTCCTTTTAAGGTGCTTAAGGATTTGAAACCTCAAGTCCACTTGTTGGTCAGTCACCAATACCAAGTTTCCAAAGCATGCCATGAGACGACGGTTTTTGAAGCGTTCATGTATCTTCAACTGTGAGCAGAAACAAAATAGAAAGAACTAACATTTAAATTTGGCAAAAGCAATATTAAAAACAGGACTTTGCCTCATATTTTTTCTTTCTATAATATGCTTTCTGTTATATTAGTTCCAATCTCTTGCTTTATCGCCTGAATTGCAAGGTTCACAAGAACTTCCACTTATGAGGTAGCAGGGTGATGCCTAGGCAGAGAGAAGGGCTTAAAGGAATCCTCGCAACAAAGCTGTGTTACTAAAGAGGAGGCTGATATTCAAAGGGGAGGTGTTTGGGAGGAATCCTCACCATATCATTTCAGAATTAAGCCCAGAATAATAAAGTCAGGAAGCGCGATCACCATGAGAGCTGGGTAGACCCTTCTCCAGGGCACAGCCTGGTTCCACTCCCTCCCCCGGGGCATAGCATGTGCATCTGAAGGGTGCTGTTCTGACATGACACATCTGCTCTGGCAGAGGATAGTCACTGCAGACGTAGCTGTCCCACCAAGTTTTTACATTCTGAGGCAGTTACTCTGCGTGGTTACCGATAAAATCATGACAAAACAGCTTAAGGGAACAAGGGGTTTATTCTCTTTTCTAATAGTCTAGGTTACAATTTCTTGTCCGATTTGGCAGGAGAGCTCACACCAACACCAGGGCCAAGGGAACTGGCCACATCAAATCTACAAAACAACAGAGAGAGGAACAATCCTTATTTGACAGACCAACATGTCTGGTCAAGTATACAGAGGAATGCCAACTCTCTCAACCAGCTCCCTCAATCTTATTCACCTGCCCAAGAAGTAGTTCCACTCACGGTGAGATGAGCCTCCCCATCAATCAGTCTCCTGCAGGTTTGCTTTGGGCTTAACTCTACTACAAATTCTCTACCAGTGCGCCCAGAGCTTGAACCCTCAACCGTTAGGTTGACACCGGTATCTAACTATGACACAGGGTCTCGATGAACCAGACAGCTTTGGCGATCTACACTGGCAGAAGAAGGAAAGCTGCTGGTGGGAATCTGAGGACAAAAGGAGTGGCAAAGGCCTCCGTCAGAGTTCTGACTTTCACCAGGATGACTGGCTCCCTGCCGATGTGTAAATTAACTGTGCTGGCCAGGGTTCTTGGTTGCAGGTCATTTAGGCTGAAGAATAATCTATTGGAAAGGAAGTCGAGAGCTCAGAGTAATTGGAAAGCAGGCGCAGTGCAATGGCAGGTGCCAAGGGAGTCTTGACAGCAATCGCTCGCAGCAGCCCGGTCGGCTGCGAACAGCAGGTGATGGCAGATCTGCAGTGGGGCTGATGCTGCTTGGGACACGTCCCCCCACAGCATTGCCTGGGGCCTGCACTGCATCCTTGTATCACTTTGCTTTCTTTTCAGTTTAGTTACTTGTGGGGGGAAGAGTGGGGAAAAGAGAGAGAGGGAGGAGAGAGATTTCCACGTGTTATGGTACTATGGGCATATGTTCTGTGGTGACCATGTGGAGGTTATGGAGGTTAGATGATAACTTTCAGAAGTCACTTCTCTCCTTCCACCTTGTGAGCTCTGGGAATTGAACGCAGGTCACCAAGTTTTCACACAGGTGCCTTTACCCACCACTAAGCCATCTTGCTGGTACCTCTTTCCTTACTTTTCAAGACTTTAGGCCACCTGATAGCACTGGATTACAGCTTGCCAGAGGAGGGAGGACTGCCTGGTAGTTAGGACATGCTTTTGGAAGCCACTCTTCTGGGTTTCTAAACTCTAGGCTCTTCCACTGCTGAGCTGTGTGCACCCCTGAATTCATCTCCTTTCCTCATCCATCAGCTGGGAATAGCAAATATAAATAGCGGATGATCTAATGGGTAATTCGCTGGGATGTGTCATTACATTTAAAATATTGAGTGTTTGGCATACAGTCAGAGCTACTTATTTTCAGTGCTATTGAATACAATTTTGTCAGTTTTAAGATTCTTCCATGGAAAGTGATGAGGTTTCCTTCTACCTTTCTTGGAATTTTCCTCCAGCTCCCCCAAATGGATGGAACTTCAAATGACAAAGGTCAATGACACAGACTTGAGATTCTTGTAAGAGAAGAGGAAGCAGAGTCTTCTCTATGGGGGCTGGAAAATTTGAACTGCAAGTTCTTCATAGAAGCTTCACACCCAGAAAGCACGAAATGGAAGGAGGCAGATGGCCTCAAATATATAGGCATATCTAATAGTGTTGCCATTCTCTCTCTCTCTCTCTTTCCACACACACACACACACACACACACACACACACACACACAGTGTGTGAAAGCCCAAGGGTGACATTAGGAATCATCCTGGATTGCTCTACCTCCTTATTGCTTTGCTCTGGCGTTTCCCAGCTTCCACCAGAATTGCGCAGTTCTGCCATTTTACCCTACATTTTTATGTAGGATCTGGGGATCTGAACTCAGGTCCTTTTACATGCGAGGCAAAGGCTTTATTTGGTCCCTGAGCCATCTCTCTAGCCTTGTGTTTAATCCTGTTTATTTCTGGGGATGTAAACATATCATAAGAATAAATCACAGAAAGCTCCCTCAACCAGTCTGTCAGCACTCTCTAGCATGAAAGCATTTCCCATATTTCTGAAGCAGCAAGGCCAGACCGGGTTCTCACACCCTTCTTGCTTGGTGGCATGACTTCAGATTGCCCACTGCCTATCCATGTCTTTCATTGGTCCACTTTAAACTTAAATCATGGACTGGAAATACGGCTCAGAACTTAAAACACTTGCTTTACAAGTAAAAAAATGGGTGTTTGGATCCCCAGATCCCATGTAAAAAAATGTTGGCATGATCTGGGTTTAATTAGAGAACCAGTTTCAAAACTGTGAACATGGAAGAGTGGTTGAGGATGATTCCTAGTATCACCCTTAGGCCTCCTTTGCATGCATGTGGCCAACCATATGCAAACATGCATATGAACCCCATGTACACATACACATGTAAAGAAAAAAGCAAAACTTATATCATATCATCTCCTTGGTGAAATTCAGTCTTTGCAAATGACACACTTTCTTCCTCTGCTGAAGTTTCCAGTGCTGTCAGAGCGCAAGCAGTAACCTTCTTTCTTGCCCTGGCTCACAGTTCCGAAGCCACAGTCGCCTGCTTTCTGACTTTGGACGTATTAGCTGTTGTCTCTAAGTCTTAGAGCTTGCTTCTTTTTCTGTCTGGAACATTCTTTCTGCTCCCCACTCCCACTCCAAATGCATGACTATGTGCTTTTATCTACACATCTCAATTCAAAGTTCATCCATCTGTGGCTCTGTGCTGGTCATCTCCTTGGCATGATCGGCTCTTAATTGCTTGATTCTGTTCCTCACTTAAGTCTCTTTGCAGCTTTTATCTTGAAATGGATCTGAAGTTCCATTATAAACCTAGGAGGCCAAAGCTGTGCCTGTCTTATGTCTAGATCCTGGCGCCTGGATTTCAATTGTGCCTACTTTAATATTGTAATCATTACTGAAAATGATCACACTATAAGATAGAACCATCCCTGATACATCAGACAAGATGAAGGCCAGTGGACTATACTACATCAAATATAAATACTGGTTGATATAGTCATTTCACACATAGAAAAGCCAGATCCTCACAATATCCCAGAGTCTTCTTGTCGCTTAGTTACAAAATATAACCAGTTGTCTAGTATAACAGTCTTATTTTCAATTTTTTTTCCTGAATAAATTATTTTTCAGGAAATCAAAGAGTAGTGATGAAAACTGACATTTTCTAGAATAGAAATGCTGCCTCTACACATGCCTCTGGCTTGCGCTCTTCTCAATGGCTTTAATAACAGAATGGTGGAGCATGCTCAAAAACACTTTTTTAAGCTTCAGAAAATTAACTTGCTCAAAGGATTGCTGGTGCCATAATTTTTAGATATGTTTGTGGGTGAAGTCGAGTTGGTATCCACTCAGTAACAGCAAGCAGAGGTTTCAGAGGCCTAAGAAAGCTGAATCTGCCTGTTAACCTCTCCAATCAGCATGTTCCTTAGGCTTAAAGGGTTCCATTACAAAGGAGATCTTGTACAATTCTTGGAATTGTGGATTAAAAGGAAGCTCACAACAAGGAAGGAAGAGTGCAGGGTGCTAAGAATGTAGGCTGAGAATCAGGGCTGGTTGGGCTGCTTGATTGGGCCCGTTCTCTTAACTGGTTTTTCCTGAGGAAGTCAGTGTTCTTAGAATCCTGAGCTCCTGGCCTGTGTCTTCTCCATCCACCTTTCCCAACTTCCATAAAATGGTTCCCATCCTGTCGCCTGCTGGGCTAAGCCAGCTGTGTGATGTTGGTACCCTTCCTCGGGTACACCCACTGCACAATCCAACTTATTCAGTGCTGGCAGAGTGTTCAGAGAGAGACACGGCATGCCCTTACCCCAAACTACATGATGTATCAAGCTGTACGGAGCCCCGCAGCCATGGACTCACACAACATGCCTCCTCGTGAATGTTCTAGATGTGCCAGTTAGTCTCAACTCCAAATTTGACACTTGGAATGTGGGCCTCTGGGCACACCGGCAAGGAATTATTTAGTTGAGATAAGTCTTGGGCAAGCCTAAGATTGTCTTGATTCCCTTAACTGAAGTGGGAAGACTTGGCCATCGTGAGTGGCACATTCTTTTGGCAGGGGGGTTGTATAAAGCTGTGGTCTATATAAAGATAGTTGGCTGCATTGATTCTTACCCCCTTTGCTTCGATTTTGAATATCATACAGCCAGTTTCCTTGGCTCTAATGCTGATATAACTGTCCTGCTATGATGGACTACGACTGGAATTGTAAGTTAGAATAAAACCCATTTTGTTCACCTAAATTGTTTGGGTTAGGTATTTAATACAGCAATGGAATATGAAATTAAAACTGTAGCTACACAACGGTAAGTACTTGTGTGTCTAAACATATCTCAGCATAGGAATTACTCAGCTGCATTAGAATCACTTCTTACCACTATCATACAAGTAGCCCATCCATGGCCAGGACATTGTTAAGTCTGTACTGAATTAGGAGGTGAACAGTGGGTTTAAGATCTAGATTCCTCAATTTCTTAATGTGTGTATGAACAGAGATTGAGTGAGTACTAGTATATGATCACAGAGAACCCCCAGAGTCCCTCAATGGGACTCTTGCCAGTCCCATTAACATATTTTCAACCAGTGGTTCTCAGACCATGACCGCAGAGCCAGCAGCATTAACATCAATACCCCTGGGGCTTGTGGGAAATGGCAACCTACCACCCTCATCATACTTCTTTGAAGTAGAAACTCTGAAGTGGAGTCAGAAATTTGCATTTAATAGGCCCTCTGAATGGTCAGGGCACACATCCATGGCACATACCTAGAGCTCCAGGGTTGACCAGCCTCTGAAACACACTTGAACTGAAAACATCCTTTCTGCAGCTGTCCACAAAGCTCAGGGAACTGACCCACCCAGATCCAAGCAATTTCCTGCTGCCCGTCTTGACGACAGGGTTCAGAATCTGAGCTGGACAGTGTTTTCTTTTCTTAGACTGGCTCTCATTATGTAGCCCAGGCTGACCTCCAGCTTGAGATCCTCCTGCCTCTGCCTCCCCAATGTTTGCTGGGGTCACAGCCTGAGCACTCTGCAGAGGGAGGCAAAATTCAGGGCTCTTTTTTTCATTTGTCCAGGTAACTGGAGATAGACCAAAAGGAAGAAAAAGTGGGCTGGAGAGATGGCTCAGGGGTTAAGTCTCTGCCTCCCAAGCAGAAGGTCCTGAGTTTGGATTCCTGATCCCACATAAAGACACCAGGCAGAAATGGCTGCAACCTACACTTCCAACCCTGGAAGGCAAGAGCCTGAGAAACTCCAGAGCAAAGCGACAAGAAAGTAGAACAATCCAAGGTGATTCTTAAAGTCACCCTTGGGCCTTTCACACAGACACACAGAAACGTTCACACACACACACACACACAATAAATATAGAATGGAGAAAAAAATGTGTATATGCTTTTATCTTGGCACAGTGAAGAAATGCACCAGTCATTCCCATTTGCATGGGTCCTTGCATTTTGGTGTACAGTTGGAAAATTGTGTTCCCATAAGCTACAATGGTTTTATAACTCGTAGACATTAGTTATCTTACTAACGTGACTTAGTGCTACTGAGAAAGCACATTCTGGAATGAACGTTGAAAATTATATACGTCTTTCCTTTAAAATTTCACCTCTGTAGAACGCTGGCTGCGATTTGTCTTTGAAGGGTACTATTCCTGCCCTGTAAGAGTTTGCTTTTCAAATCCACAATACAAAGAGCAACAAATGCTGGAGAGACTGTGGAGAGAGGGGAACTCTCCTACATTGCTGGTGGGAATGCAGGCTCATACAGCCACTCTGGCGAGCCGTCTGGAGATTCTTAAAGAAATTAAAGATTGAAATGCCATATAACCCTGCTATTCCACTTTTGGGAATAACCCCCATACAGCAGAGGTTCACCTCGATAGCACAAGCACGACCATGTTCATAGCAGCATTGTTTACAATAGCAAAGTCATGGAATCAACCCAAATGCCCAACAGTTGACGAGTGGATAAGGAAACGGTGGTACATCTATACAATGGAATACTACTCAGCCATCAAAAATGATGAATTAATGGAATTTGCCAGGAAATGGATGGAATTAGAAACAATTATACTGAGTGAAGTATCCCAGACACAGAAAATTAAGCACCATATGTACTCCCTAATAGGTGGTTCCTAGAACAAAACCCACTTAGGGACACTCAAAGATAAATCTCTGTAATAACTACAGTAATTGCTAAGATTATGAACAGGAGGGATGGGGAAGGAGGGCCACACCAGTAACAAGGAGAGAGGGGACCATGTTACAGCAGAGAAGGACTGCAAGTAAGTAATGAGACATCTGGTTAAGTTCACAGACTTTTCTTCCTGATCATGTACATCTGATGGGGTATGATCTTACCAGAAGGGGAGGGCGTATAGTCTGGCAGACAGAAAGTAACCATTTCGCAGATGGGTGATTGACCCCTCCCTCACCGTGGTTTCCTACTTTTATTACATCTACCTTTTAATATACTCTTATAACAAGACTCTAATTTAACAAGTCATTATCTCTGGCCAGGGGGTGACATCCAATACCCATCAGGGTGGAGTCAAGGGCATTGCGGGAGCAGCAAAACTGAAAAAAAAAATCAACAAACCATAATCCAGAACATCAGAGACTCTATATCAATCACCTGGAACTAGGCCAGCCTAATATCTCCCCATCCTGAAGCTCAGGGAAATTTGCGGAAGAGGGGGTGGTAAGATTGTAAGAGCACAAGGATGGGAGGAGCAATGATATGCAAGATACTCCACACAAGTTAGGGCCGAAGCAATCATATTTGGACTTTACATGCCCTGTGCAATGTCCAACACATTATTGACCTCACAAAGTCTAACATTTGCTAAAGGCACTAGGATCCTTGGAGGCAAGGGATTGACAGCCACAGTAGTGTTCCTGTGCTTAATGGGAACACAGGAAAGGGTTCTGGGAAATGCTACTGGGTCCTTGCACCTCATTGGAGAGGAGGACCCAGAGGAGAGTTTGGCATGCATATTAAAGGATGCTCTGGGGATGGGAGGGGGAGGCACTGGGGGATGGAGAGGGAAGGGTGAGGGGAGAGGGGTACAAAGGGATAGGGGGTTGGAGGGAGCGGGGGACTGGTGTACTTGTTAAGTTTGTATGAGTGGAAATAAAAAAAAAGAGTTTGCATTTCAGTGAGGTATACATGCTCATACTGTGTATATTTTTTAATGAACGCAGGGAAACGGTCAATTTGTTTTCCTTGAAAGGCATCTTGCGCATTGACATGTTAACCATCATCTGTTGGCTAGTCCGCAAGCCTGTTCTCTGCAGTCTGCCAAGGTGAAGAGCTTCCTTTCCCAGGAACTCTCTCGTTGCTCTTTGTGTTTTGTCTCTCAGCTACTATACACCTGGAAATTTAAGTCACTTGTACTACAAACCAAAATCAAATAAAGATGGTCAATCACGTGTAGAACTATCATCTAATCTCTGTGGTAATCTGAGCCACAATCGTCCCAGTCAGTGCCTTTCAGACCACCCAGGCAGAGAGTTCTGCATAACACCAGCTTGAAAATTAAACATTTAGCACCTCTTGTATGGTGCTATCAGCTCCCAGGACTCTATTTCAAGTGTTCTTATCACATGGGATTTTTAAAAGAGGCTTTGTGGATAACTAAGCTACCAGGAAAGGAAAACTTAAAATAGGAGAAGCCACATGTGTGAGACTTCCAGTGTATGCCGTCCTCCCTCCAGTGTCTGAACCTCTAGTGGAGCCACGTCCAGAAAATTGAGGAGTCTAGGAAAAGTGTCCCTTGAGGCCTCAATGCATCTTAAATATCGCCTTCTCCAGAAATCTTTTACCAACCTCCCCAATTCAAACAAGATGTCCTAGAACATCCTTTTATAGCATCTTCCAAGTGTTTTTAAAAATAACACACCCTGTTTGTCTCTGCTCCCCCCCCAGGGTCTGGGATTACCTGCAGGTACCCAGATTGTCTTGTGGGTTCTGGGCCAGCCACTCCAGACCTTAGCTGGAGAGCAAGCACTCGACTACTGCTCCATCATCTACCCCCAACAGGACATTGTATTGCCAATAAATCCTCAAAATTTTGTAGAGTGAGCAGACGAACCATAAATATTTGAAAAATAAAAATATACATATATTGCCATTTAACACTGACCTTATTGCAAAAGGGCATTTTTGACTTCAAAAAAAGAAAGAGCTTGACAAAAAAGCCTTTATCTCAAATAAACACAAATTTATGCTTTCCTTTTCATTAACTGTTTATATTAGTGAAAACTCATCTACTGACATTGTGAAGTGATGTTCCAAAGCCAAAGACTTCTCATATGCATGTTTGCTTCCTAAGTTTCCAGATTTTTTTCTATGTATGTAAACAGAAATTCAGTGTTCTCTCTCTCTCCCTCCCTCCCTCCCTCTCTCTCACACACACACACAATAGATTGTTTATAACAGGGAGGGTAGAAGCCTCTTAACTATTACTTCCTTTTTCTTTAATACTGTAAGTTTTATCCAGGCATGCCTAGTTAAAGACTAAATTTCTTTGCTTTCCTTATTACCAGAAACAGTCATACACCTAAGCTAAAGTCCATGAAATGTAAATAGAGATTATATAGGCAATTTCTGAGTTATGTCCTTAAAAGGAAATGCTCCTTCCTTCCCTTCTAGGGAAGGATGCTGACTTGGTGGTAGGAGCTGCAGCAGCTATCTCTGATCGTAAGTGAAGTAGGATGCTGGAAATGAGAAGAGAATGCACTAAAAAAAAAGACAGTGTTTCGATACCATAAACTGGTCTGATCATATATGCCCAGTGTGTGGATATTTGGACTCTTTTGTAATGGTAGCTACTATGATTCCATAGCGAATAAAATACTATCCACTCTGCTTTACACCTAGCTTGTATCTAATGTATCTAGGAGCGCTTACCAAAAAGAATTCCAAGAAAACTGGCACCTAATGTGGGAGAACAGCCCAGGATGAAGTTGCTAGTTACCCAGTGGCCAGTGTGATAGGGTCTCTGTCTCTCCCTGTATTACAGTGAGTACACACGGGATAGGTAATGCTTCTGCAATGTAGTTTCCAAACATTTGAAGTGGGCTTCCTGGGAGCAAAGAAGCATTTTTTAGCTACTTCTTTCAATTGATATTGAATTTATTACAACTGAAAATGTAAAAACATAGCTTTATTTATTTTCCACAGCTCCTAAATTTTTGGTAAAGCCATAATTATAAATTTCACTTAATTTCGAACCTGCTTCTAAGTGAACAATCTGAATTACTAAATTCAGTGAATGACTGAATAAGTTTCCTTTAAACATTTAAAGACATTCACCTGTTGAAGAAATTCATGTAGTTCCAGGTGTTTTAAGAAATTCCAATTTTAATAAAGAACAGCAATGTCTTTTGAAAGAGCTGACCAGTGACTATGAATGATTAAATCAACTCCTAGTGGATCTTATAAGCTACTTTCTTTTTGTTTTCTGGCATGTGCGGGCATTGGTGTGTATGTGTGAGTGGTTATTTTAGAAGAGGACACTTGTGTGTGTGCTTGTCGAGGCCTGAGAGTTTCATACATAACACAGAGAATTTATGGTATTTCCATGTCTTAATTCCTAATCCATCCTCCCTCCTTTTTCATTACAATCCTTCTTTTTCCTACCCGTCTTCCTACTATTTTCACATCTTTTGTGTTTGTGACCCTCTGAGGTCTACCTGGGTTTCCTTTGATGGCATGTTTCTCAGCTCCTGCTGTATTGTGAGTCATCTGTTGTGGGTATACTATGGAGGAAAGTGTCTTCCTCAACTTCCATCCAGCATTAACCCTCAACAGTGTCTCAGAGAGGCATGGGGCCTATGGGGATCTTTTTCCTTCCATTGCGAAGTGTTGATAGTCTAAGTCTATGCAGGTCTTATGGAAGCGCACACAGCAGCAGCGAATTCACGGCTGCAGTACTGCCGTCATGTCCAGAAGATAATGTCTGGCCACACTCCTGACTCCCTTCAGGTTCTTAAAATCTTGTCACCCCCTCTTCCATGATGTTTCTGCGTTTTGGGATGAAAGGGGTGGTTTAGAAGAAGCACTCTTCTTCTGTGCTTCTGTTACTTGTGATTTTCTGCATTTAAAATATTTGGATATATTTAATATTCCATTTAAAAAAAAGTGTCTAGGTTGAGCTCTGAGTGCTTCTCCAATTGATGGGTACAATGACAAATACTTAAAAGACATTTTGATATGGTGTCTTTATAACTAAATCTTTTTTTAGCCCACATTTTATTTTTTTCCCAATCATATAAGCTCAATAGGCACCCCATGACCTGCTATTGTGCAGGTCATGCAAAATCCGATTATGTGTACTACAGCCCTGACTTGTGTGGAGTGTCTTGCATATTGTTGGTCCTCCCCATCATTAGGCTCTTACAATCTTGCCGTCCCCTCTTCCTCAAGGTTCCCTGAGCTTTAGGATGGGGAGAGGTTTGGCTGATCTGCTTCCACGTAATTAATGTAGGGTCTTTGGTGTTCTGAATTATTGTGTGTTGTTGATTTCAGTTTTGCTTTTCTTGCACCGCCTTTGGCTCCATCCTGATTGGTATCGAAGGTCACCCCCTAACCAAAGATAAAAGGCTGTTTTAAATGAAGATCTTAATATAAGAGGAGAATCAAAGGTAGATGGACTAGGAGTAGGACACAGCAGTAGAGGGGTCAGTCTCCCATTTGCAGGATGGTTATCATCTTTCTGTGTACATTTTCTGTGTCTGGGATACTTCACTCAATATCCTCCCTGATTGGTGAGATCAAACCTCTTCAGTTGCAGGTGACCAGGAAGGGAAGTGAGAGTGAGCTTCACCAGATATCTCGCTACTTACGTGCAATACTTGATTGTGACCTACTTTCTCTACTGAAGCCTGATCCCTTCTCTCCTTTTTTTCTGGGGGGACCTTTGAATATGTCATTAAGTGGGTTTGGTACTAGGATCCACCTATTAGGTAGTACACATGGTACTGTGTACATTTTCTGTGTCTGGGATACTTTACTCAATATAATTTTTTCTAATTCTATCCATTTCCCAGCAAATTTCATTAATTCATCTTTTTTGATGGCTGAGTAGTATTCCATTGTATAATGTACCACATTTTCCTTATCCATTCATCAACTGTTGGGCGTTTGGGCTGATTCCATGACTTTGCTAATGTAAATAATGCTGCAATGAACATGGTTGTGCTTGTGTTGCTGCAGTGAATTTTTGCATTGTGGAGGATTATTCCCAGAAGTGGAATAGCAGGGTCATAAGGCATTTCAATCTTTAACTTTTTTTTTTTTTGCTTTTTGTTCTTAAGTACTTGATGGGTTTTTTTTTTATTTCAGCTCATACAAACTTATTAGGTACACCAGTTCCCTCCCTTCCTGCTCCTCCCCCCGTACTCCCTGTTCCCCCTCCCCACCCCTCTCCCTCCCCATCCCCCAGTGCCTCCCGCCCCAATTCCCAGAGAGTCTTTTCTTGTGCATGTCTGTCAATCTTTAACTTTTTAAAAAATCACCAAACTGATTTCCAGAGCGGCTGTATAAGCCTGCATTCCCATCAGCAATGTAGGAGAGTTCCCTTCTCTCCACATCTCTCCAGCATTGGTGTTGTTTGTATTGTGGATTTTTGCCATCCTGACGGGGGTGAGATGATATCTCAGGGAAGTTTTGATTTACATTTTGCTGATGGCTAAGGATGTGGAGCATTTTTTAAGATGTTTGTTAGACATTTCAATTTCATTTCTGGTAAATTTCTTTTGAGTTCCCAGGCCCATTTTTTAATTGGGCCATTTATCTCTTTGATGTTTCGTTTTTTAAGTTCTTTGTGCATTCTGGATATAGAGCTCTATCAGATATGTGGTTAGTGAAGATTTTTTCCTATTCTGTAGGTCGCCTTTTTGCTTGGCTTACAATCTCTTTATCTGAACAGAAGCTCCTTAATTTCATGAGATTCCATTTGTCGAGTGCTGGTTCTAGTGACTGTGCTATTGGATTTCTGTTTAGGAACTGTTGGCCTAGTCCAATCAGCTTGAGGGAGTTCCCTACCTTTTCAACCAGGGTTTATATAGTCTCTGGCCTTATATTGAGGTCCTTGATCCATTTGCAATTAATTTTTGTGCATGGTGACAAGTAATCTTCTGCATGTGGACATCCATTTTTGCCAGTACCATTTGTCAAAGATGCTGTTCTTTTTCCATTGAATTTTTTGTCAAAGATCAAATGGCTGTAATTGTGTGGGCTTATATCTGGGTCTTCAACCCTTATCCATTGATCTACATGTCTATTTTGGAGCCAGTACCAGGCTATTTTTAATACTATGGATTTGTAATATAGATTAAGGTTTGGTATGGTGATACCTCCAGCAGTGTTTTTGTTACTCAGGATTGTTTTTGTTATCCTGGGCCTTTTGTGCTTCCTTATGAATTTTGAGATTGTTTGGTCAATTTCTTTAAAGAATTGCTTAAGGATTTTGATTGGTATAGCACTGAATCTGTATATTGCTCTTGGTAAGATGGTCATTTTTATGATGTTGATTCTGCTGATCCAGGAGCATGGGAGGCCTTTTCACCTTCTGGTGTCTTCTGTAATTTCTTTCTTTAAGGTTTTAAAGTTTTCATTATAGAGGTCTCTCACTTCTTTGGTTAGAAATACCAAGGTATTTCATATTTTTAGGGGCTATAGTAAATGGGATCTTTCTCTTAGGACTTTTTCACTTTTTTCACCCTTGGTGTGTAGGAAGGCCACTGAGTTTTGCATGTAGGACGTTTTCCCTTATGCTCTGTCTTCCTCTCTCTCTGTGTTCCCCTGTGTAGGGTGTGTCTGTTCACACTCTTTTGGGGGAAAAAAAGGATTTCGGTATACTTCTAATGTAGGAGGTTTCTACCTGATTGTACCTTAAACCTTAGTTCTTTTTATTGCACCCTTTGCCCTTCCTGTCTTCTGTCATCTCATGTCCCTCCCTCTTAAATGTTTATTAGCCATTCATTACCTTATAACCTGTAGTCTTTTATATCTCCTCTTTAAAGCTGTTCGCCATATCTCTCTCCCTCTTTAGTACTCTTTTTCAAGTTTTCTAACTGCTGCATGAATCTGCATGAATTTCAAGTCAAGTACACGATCATAATGTTGGGCGCTAGCATCTCCATGTAAGAGGGCACATACGGCATTTGCCCTTATGTGATTGGAGTACCTCATTCAAGAGACTATTCTCCAGTTCCACTCGTTCACCAGCAAATTTCATTTTTATTGATAGTTGAATAGTATTGTGTATACGTATATATGACATTTTTCATTACCCAGTCCTGCTGTTGATGATTCCATTTCCTTACAATTGTGATGAGAGCTGCACGAACATGGATGCACAAGTGTCTCTATAATAACATGTATGTCCTTTGGGAATATTCTTAGGAGTGGTATAGCTGGGTCATGTTGTAGTTCAGTATTTAGTTTTTGGGGAAACCTCCATCCTTGAGCTGGAGAGATGGTCAGGTGTTAAGTCTGTGCCTTGAAAGCAGAAGGACCTGAGTTTGGATCCCCAGTTCCCACGTTAAAAACAGAGGTGGAAATGGCAGTGGCCTGACTTCAAGTTCTGGAAAGCATGCCTGGAGAATCCCAGAGCAAATCAAAGAGAAGTAGAGCAATCTGAGGTGATTCTCAAAGTCATCCTTGAGCCTCCACAGTCACACACAGTGTCCCCCCCCTCTCTCTCACACACACACACACACACAGAAACCTCCATACTGATTTCCAAAGTGGTCATACCAGTTTATACCCCCACCAACTATGAATAAGTATTCTCCTTTTCCCAGATCCTCCCCAGCATTTGCTATATTGTTTGGGTTCTTGCTCTTAGCCATTCTGGCCTAGTAAGATGATATCTCAGATTAGTTTTAATTTGCATTTCCCTGATGGGTAGGGAAGTTGAACACTTTTTAAAATATTTTTTGACATTTGAATTTCTTCTTCTGAAAAGTCTCGTTTTAGTTCTAAAATCTATTTTTAAAAATTGAGTTGTTTGCTTTCTTGATGTCTAATTTTTTTTAGTTCTTTGTAAGACCTGGAGATTTGTAAGACCTTTCTCAGAAACATAGCTAGCAAAGACTTTCTCCCATGCTGTGAGCTGCCTTTTTCTCATTTAACAGTTTTTTTGTAGAACAGAAGCTTTTTGAATTTTATGAGGTTCCACTTATTGATTGTTGGTCTTATTTTCTGTGCAAAAAGTGGACTTTCTATGCAGAAAGTCTTTACCTAGGCTTATCAATTCCAACGTGTTTCCTGTTCTTTGGTCTAGAAAATTCAGAGTTTTAAGTTTAACATTGAGGTATTTGATCCATTTGGAATTAATTTTTGTACAAGGTGAAAGATAAAGACAAGTTTACATTCTTCTACATGTAGAATTTCCCAGAACAATTTTTTGGAAATGGTGTCTTTTTTCAAATGTGTAGGTTTGGTACTTTTGTAAAAAACAACAACAACAACAACAACAACAAAAATGTGAACTTGTATTTCTGCCCTCAGTTCTAATCCACTGAATGATATATCTGTTTTTATGTCAGTATCATTCTGTTTTTACTTCTGTGGCTCGGTGGTACAGCTTGAAATCAAGTAATGTGATAACACTAAGGAATGCTTTTTATTGCCAAGATATTTTGGCTATCTGGGGCTTTATGTTTCCATTGGATTTTTTTTATTTGTGTGAAGAATTGCACTGGAATTTTGATTGGATTAGTAGAATGGTCATTTCACAGTGTCAGTCCTACCAGAAAGTGAACATGGGAGATCAGTCCCCTTTCTATGTCCTCCTGAATTTCTTTCTCCAGAGTTTTGAAGTTTTCATTGTGCTAGTCTTTCACTGCCTTGATCAAGTCTCTTCCAAAGTACTTTATTTTTTCAAGGCTGCGGTGAATGGCATTGATTTCCTCATTTCCTTCTTTGTTTGTCCCCAGGATGTAGGAGGGCTACTGACTCTTGCATGTTGATTTTGTAGCCTGCCACTTTACTAAAAGTTTTTCTTAGCTCAAGAAGTTTCTTGGAGGTTCCTTCGGCTCTCTATAGAATAATATCATCAGCAAATAGGGATACCTTAACTTCTTTCCTATTTGTGTCTCTTTTATCTCTCTCTTACCTTGTTTGCACTAGCTAGGACTTCTAGCACAATATTGAAGAGGAATAGAGAAAATAGAAAATCTTGTCTCATTTCTGGTATAAAAAAAGAGGAATGCGTCACGTTTCTCCCCAATTAGAATGACAATTGCCTTGGGCTTGTAAATAGCTTTTTTTAATGTTGACTTTCATCATGAAGGTATGTTAAGTTTTGTCAAAAGCTTTTCAGTATCTATTAAGAGGATTGCATGGTTTTGCCTTTGAGTCTGTTTATGTGATGAATTATATTTATTGACTTACATATGTTAACATATCCTTGCATTTCTGCAGTGAACTGAACTTGATCATGGTGAACACTCTTTTTGATAGCTTTTGGATTTGGTTTGCAAACACTTTACTGAGATTTTTGCATCAGTTATCATTAGTGAGATTGGCCTACAGTTCTCTTTATCAGTGTCTTTATTTGGTTTTGAGATCAGAGTGTGCTGGCTTCATAGAGTTTGGTAGTGTTTTTTCCTTTTCTGTTTTGTGAAATAATTTGAGAATATTGATGCTAGTTTATTTATGAAAATCTAGTCAAATTCTGTACTAACTCTATCAAGTCCTGAGCTTTACATTTTTTTAGTGATTTCAATTAGGTTTAATCTCATTGCTTATTATAGGTCTATTTAAATTATTTAGTTCATCTTGATTCAACTTTGGTAGGTTGTATGCATTTAGGAATCCAGCCATTTTTTTAAGATTGTCTAATTTAGTGGCATATAAATTGTTAAAGTATGTTCTTATGATTCTCTGAGTTTCCTTGGTTATTTGTTATAATAGCTCCCCTTTCTTTCTAATTTATTTATCTAGGCGTTTTCTCTTTTTCTTTTGGTTAATTTGGCTAAGGGTTTGTCAAACTTGTTTATCTTTTCAAAGAATTAGCTCTTTGTTTCATGTATTCTTTGAACTGTCTTTTTCAGTCCCAAATCATTGATTTCTGCCTGGATCTTGGATATTTCCTGCCATGTACTTGGGTTGATTTGTTCTTGTTTTTCCAAATACTTAAGGTGTGTTCATTTATTTGTGGTCTCGGCAATTTTTTTGACATAGACATTCAGTGCTATAAACTCTTCTCTTAGGACAGTCTTCTTCATTGTGTTCCATAGATTTTGATGTGCTCTCTCTTCATTTTCATTGAATGCCAGGAATTTAAAAAATATCCTTTTTGACCCATTCCCCATTCAATAATGTGGTATTCTCTGAGTTTGTGTGCTTTCTGTTGTAGATACCTAGCTTTATTCAATTGTGGTCACATAGGTTACTGAGTGTAATTTCAATTTCCCTATATTTTTGGAACCTTACTTTGTGTTCTAATATGTGGTCTGTTTTTGAGAAAATTCCATGAGATGTTGAGAAGAATTTTTATTTTGCAGTGTTTGGGTGAAATGTTTTATAGACTTATGGTTTCATTTAACTTCAATGTGTCTCTGCTCCATTTTTAACCAGTTAACCCATGTATTAATGAGAGTGGGATATTGTAGTCTCCAACTAACACTGTGTTTGGATTGATTCATTGTTTTACATCTAGTAGTATTTGTTTAATGAATTTGGGTGAGCCTGTATTTGATGCATGTACCTTTAGGTTTGTAATGTTCTCTTGACATTCCCTCACTAGCAAGTAGTAACCTGTTTTTGTTTCTTAAAATTTGCTTCAGTTTGAAGTCTATTTTTCCAGATAATAGAATAGAAACTCCTGTTTGTTTCTTTTTCCATTTGCTTGGAGTACCTCTGATCATCCTTTCATCCTAAGACAGTGTTGATCTTTCTTGGTGAGGTGTGTTTCTCGGAGGCAGAAACTTGAAGGATTGTAAGCCTATGTCTCTTAATTAAGTAATTAAACCCATTGACATTTAAGGTTATTATTTAAAGATGTTTAAAGATGTCATTTTGTTGATTTATTTGTTATATTTTTGGATTTCGTTCATATTTCTTCTAGTAGTCTCTGTACACTAGTCTTGGTAGTCATGAAGTCCTTTTTTTTTTTTTAATCATGGAACATTTTCGTTTACCTCTGCTAGGACTGATGGCTTTGCTGGATTATAATAGCTTAGGGTGGCACTTGTGTTCATTCATAACTTACAGTATGTCTCTTCAAACCCTTCTGGTTTTTATGGTTTACATTGAAAAGTCAGCTTTTATTTGATAGGCTTGTTTTTATATTTCACTTGGTCTTTCTGTAGATGTCTGTTAGATCTATTTATGGTTTCATTTAACTCCACCTTGTCTTTCTGTCTTGCAGTTCTTTTCTTTAGTCTGCACATTTAATGTTCTAACTATCACATGTCATGGGAAATTTCTTTTCTGTCCCTCTTAATTTGGTGTTCTTTATGACTTCTGAATCTGCATGGGCATCTTTTTAAGTAAAGTTTTCATCTATATTATTGAATATGCATTCTTTATTTTTATCCTGGGGTCTGCTTTTGAGATAACAGTAACCTGTAAATTAGCTCCTACACGCTTCCTTTGTATGTTTTACAATTTATCAGTTTCTTTGATTGACTTGTTGACTTTCAACATCTTATCTTCAAGCTTCAATATTATGTCTTTCACTCAGTCTGTTCTATTTTTGAGATGTTTTTCTACTGAATTCTTAATTGGATTAATTAAATTTTTGATTTCCAGTTTTATTTCATTTTTTTCAGTGTTTGTATGGTAGTTTTCAAATCTCAGCTGTCTTCCTCATTGTATTGAGCTGTGTTCCTCTTCATATTTGTTTAAGCATTCATCCATGTTCTCTTGGAGCTCTATGATCATATTTATAATTGATCTTTACAATTCATTGTCTCTATTATTACTCTCTTGATTGTTACCCAAAGAGTTATCCCAGTAGGAGCTGATATCATGGGGTTGGTGATTTGAGGAGAAGATACATTTTGTTGACATTTTATATCATTTCTCGTTTTATAATAATTATCTTCTTTGATTTATAGTTCTAGTTCACCTATGTTTATTGTGTAAATTAGAGTCTATTTGTTTTTTTATTAATACATTTTTTATTATTATTTCAACTCATACAAACTTAATAGGTACACCAGTTCCCTCCCTCCGTCCTCCTCCCCCCAAACTCCCTGCTCCCCCTCCCCTCAGCCCTCCTTCCCCATTCCCCAGTGCCTCCCGCCCCAATTCCCAGAGTCCTTTCTTGTGCATGCCTGACTCTCCTCTGGGCCCTCCTCTCCAATGACGTACAAGGACCCAGTGGCATTTCCCTGAACCCTTTCTCGTGTTCCCCTTAAGCATAGGAACACTACTGTGGCTGTCAATCCCTTGCCTCCAAGGATCTTGCTGCCTTTAGCAGATGCTAGACTTTGTGAGGTCAATAGTGTGTTGGACATTGCACCGGGCATGCAATGTCCAATTATGATTGCTTCGGCCCTAACTTGTGTGGAGTATCTTGCATATCATTGCTCCTCCCATCCTTTTGCTCTTACACTCTTACCGCCCCCTCTTCCGCAAATGTCCCTGAGCTTCAGGATGGGGAGAGATTAGTCTGGCCTAGTTCTAGGTAGTTGATATAGAGTCTCTGAAGTTCTGGATAGGGGTTTGTTGATTTTCTTTTGCAGTTTTGTTGCTCCTGCAATGCCCTTCACTCCATCGTGATGGGCACTGTATGTCATCCCCTGGCCAGAGACAAAAAGCTGTTAAACTGGAGTCTTATTATAAGAGCACATTCAAGGGTAGATGTAATACTTATACCCAAAAGTGGAATCGCAGAGTCATATGGCATTTGGCAATGGGAGGGGTCAATCACCCATTTGCAAAATGGTTACTTCTGATGAGTTCATACCCCCTTAGTTGTAAATGATCAGGAACGAATGTCTGTGAACTTAACCAGATGTTGCATTACTTTCTTGCAGTCCTTGATGGAGGCCTATTTTCTCTACTGTAACATGGTCACTTCTCTCCTTGTTTCTTGTGTGGCCCTCCAACCCCATCCCTCCTGTTCATAATCCTTGCAATTACTGTAGATAATACATAGATTTACCTATGAGTGTCTCAAGGTGGGCTGGGTGGGTTTGGTACTAGGAGCCACCTATTAGGGAGTACATACGGCACTTAATTTTCTGGGTCTGGGATACTTCACTTAATATAATTGTTTCTAATGACATCCATTTCCTGGCAAATTCCAGTAATTCATCATTTTTGATGGCTGAGTAGTACTCCACTGTATAGAAGTACCACAATTTCCTTATCCACTCGTCAACTGTTGGACATTTGGGTTGATTCCATGTCTTTGCTATTGTAAACAGTGCTGCTATGAACATGGTCGTGCTTGTGCTATCGAGGCGAACCTCTGCTATATGGGGGGTTATACCCAAAAGTGGAATCACAGGGTCATATGGCATTTCAATCTTTAATTTCTTTAAGAATCTCCAGACGGCTCGCCAGAATGGCTGTATGAGCCTGCATTCCCACTAGCAATGTAGCAGAGTTCCCCTCTCTCCACATCCTCTCCAGCATTTGTTGTTGTTTGTATTGTGGATTTTTGCCATCCTGACCGGGGTGAGATGGTATCTCAGGGAAGTTTTGATTTGCATTTCCCTGATGGCTAAAGAAGTGGAGCATTTTTTCAGATATTTGTTAGATATTTTAATTTCATCTCTGGTAAAATTTCTTTTAAGTTCCAGGGCCCATTTTTTAATTGGGCCATTGGTTTCCTTGGTGTTTAGTTTTCTAAGTTCTTTGTGCATAGAGTCTCTATTTGTTATCACTGCTTTTCTGATGGGTAGCTGTTGGTTGAAATTTAACCTAGAGCCGGTGGGTACTGATTATTGAATGGGATGGATGCGCTCAACCTTGGTTGCAGAGCCTCAGGGTTTAAATGATGGTGATAGGGTCTATATTTGGCTTCTCGTTAACAAAAGTAGAAGTGGTAGAGAAGGATGGGTAAGAACAAGGGTGATCATTAGCTCAGGTATGATAAGAAAGGATGGGTGGGACAGTTAGGATGCTTTGGAAGTTGAAAGATTTTGGATTTGTTACAATGTGAGGGAATAAAGGTGTGATACAGAGAAGGTGGTAGGCCTCAGGAAGTCATGTTATGGGAGGTGTAGATGAAGTATAATGATAAGGAGAACGTTAAGTAAAAATACTGAGTCCTAATTAAATAGCATTAATCCAGAAGCCCACACCTCATAATATATCCAAGTATATAAAATTAGGTAGACAAATGGAATAATTTAAAAACAGAGAGAAAAGCAAGAAAATGAAATATAAAAAGAGAAGGTATACAAATAAGTTTTTTAAAAAAGTACTCATCTGTGTCTTGTCAGCTCAACTGGCTTGAGCTGAAAGGTAATGTTCACAGGGTGCTCTGAATGCGGGCGAATGCAGGAGCTTCTCTGCGGATGGGGCAGAGAGCAGAACTTTCATCAGCTGTCTGGTGTTTCTGGGAATTCTGTGGGAGCCAGGAAGTTGTGCCTCCTTTCCTTACAGTTCCCTGCACCTTTTGCACTTTAAGGTAGGTCTTCAACATCTCCGTGTAAAATTTCTTTGCAGTTCTGAGTAGTTGTATTTGTCACCAGCATAGCTTCCACCTGCCTTTCTTTTGTCGATGTGGGGTTAAGAAGGCGTACAGGTGGTTCACGCATGAGAAGACTGCTTGAACTTTCTCTGACCACATTCAAATTGCCCTTCAATGAGGAAATCTTTTGACCTTGATTGTGATTGAATTTGTGTGTTTGAGGAAATGGGGCAGGTGGAGGAAATAAAGATGATTCTGTGGTTTATGGGCGAGAGCACAGGAGATTAAACACTGAAGGCAGTGGACATAAGTTAGGTTCAACCCAGAAAGCAGATTGTGTGTGTGTGTATCCATGTGTTTACGTGCATACACATAAATCCAGCAGATACTTAAATTAGTACTCACAAAGCAATTTGATTTTTCTATTAGCATAATTAAATCAGTTCTAGCCCTAATGTGATATGTATCTTGGTACAAACCAGAAAATGGCCAGAAACTTTTCATCTAGAAAAAGTGCATTTATTTGTTTAAAGTGTTTGCTTTGAATGTGTGAAATTTGTCTAAAGTCATTGTCTTCTCAAGGAGCATCACACTGGTCAGTGACAGTTTTGTCTGAGTGGTTATGAGTGGGGAAACCCCGTTTGTTGGTTATGTTACATGACTTGTTAGAGACATATTTAGAAGTATCATTCTTATGTATGTGTCTCCCAGAATTCCAAATATCCATTTTATACTTGCTTTATTGCCTACTTAATGAATTACTTTTCCTTTCAGAGCTTTTAAATGTGCAGTCCCTGAAAAGGTTAGCCATCATCTAAGCTCTTTGGGTGACTTTCCAGAAACTTTTGGAAGAAATTTCAGTATGATTTCTAATTTGCAGTGTGGTTTTTGAAAAGTCAGGAAACCAGACTTTCATCAGTAAATTGAATAGAAAAGATTCAGTAGTCCTTAAATTCATCTGCATCTCCATGGTTTGAACTTAAGGATTAAGACTCTGACTCGCAAGAAGGACCTGAGTTCAGATCCTGGGATCCCATGTAAATAGACAAGTATAAATGGTAGCAGCCTGCACTTTCAGCTCTGGAAGGCAGAACCTGGGAAATCCCAAAACAAATCAAACAAAAAGGAGGTAGAAGCCAACCAGGATGATTCCTAAGTTACCATTGGACTTCCACAGAGACACAATGCCTTCTGATATATATGTGCATGTGTACACCAACATCCACACCCACACAGGATGAGGAAGAGGAGAAGAAAAAGGAAGAGGAGGAGGAGAAGGAGGAGGAAGAATTATTATTGACTACCTTGCTCAATCAAAGAGATACTGTGCATGCATGTGTATGTATGTATGTATGTATGTATGTATGTATGTATGTATGTATATATGTATGTATGTATGTATGTATGGGTGTATGTGTTCAGCTTCCCTCCCCTTAGGAAATAGGATCTAGTGGTTGCATGTGTGGATTAATGGCAGAAATTGTGTTTTTCATATTCTTTTGTTCATTAAAATATTCAGATTTTTCAGACAGCATGAATCTTTACATGTACACTGTATTCAGTGTATAAAAATGGGTTTGCCAGGGACAAAAATGAATTCATGGTTAGACTAATATCTGTTAACACAAATAGCTCATGGTTTTCAATTTTAAATATTTGAATGATAATAGTAACAACAATGTATTTTTATGGCAATGACTATATGCAAGATGCTATTGTAATAGTTTTGTACTTAAGTTGTCTCATTCATACAAATGACTGAGGCATGCTTGCATTTTTTCTAGTTTACTGATGAGCAAACTAAGGTAAAGAAAAGATTAAGGAACTGCCCCAAGTCACACCATTTTAGTTTCATAAGTCGTTGCTAGTATAACCATCTCGATTAACAATTTATGGAAAAAAGTGTTTTATTCAGCTCACACTTCCAGGTTACAGTCCATCATGGCACGAGAGCCAAGGAGCCTGGTTACATCACATCCGCAGGAAGAGCAGAGCACAGGATGTTGCTTGCTTGTTTCCTTGCTGCCTCCTGCTCAGCTCCCTTCATCTTTCATCCACCTGCCCAGAGACTGTCTCATTCACTGTGGGCTGGGACTTCCCATATCAATTAGATAATAACAATCTCCTCCAAGCTTTTCCAGAGACCTGGCTTAACTAGACATTTCCTCTTAGGTATGCTCAGAAGCATACCTTTGAGGTGTCAGGTTGACAGCTGAGATGCACCATCACACACTAAGTGTGGCACTGAGTGTCACTCAGCCCTTGCTGAAGAGCTGCCACTAGAGAGACCAGGGCTGGCGTGGGAAAGAATGGAGTGAGAATGGAGACAAGGATCTGGTGTGTGCTTCTAGGTCTTGGTGATCCACTAGAACCTGAAAAAGTATCCAGTCTCCTGGAACCTGTACTGTGTGATAGGATTAGAGTGTGAACCACAGAGCAAACTGCACATATGATTTTAAATTTTGAAGTGGCTGCATGCTTAAAAATCTAGAAATGAAATCAATTTCAATATTTTACTAAATGTATTTCAGTATATCAAAATATGTTTACTCAACATGTAATATGTAATCAAATGTGTAAATGAGACTTCTTTCTTTAAATGTATTGGGAATTGAACCTAATGTTTCGTACATGCTAAGTAAGCATGCTACTACTGAGATATATGCCCAGCCCCTTTCTGCCTTTTATTTTTTTAATTTTATTTATTTATTTCTTCCACTCATACAAAGTTGATGAGTACCCCATTCTACTCCCTCCCTCCACCCCTCCCTGGATCCCCTTGCTCCCTCCCCACTTTTCCCTTTCCTTTCCCCCTCCCTCTCTTTTTCCCAGTGACCCCCTCCCCCCCACTCCTGGAGCATCCTATAGTGTGCATGTCAAACTTCCCTCTGGGTCCTCCTCCTGATGAGGTGTAAGGACTCAGTAGCATTGCCTAGAGCTCTTTTTGTGTGTGTGTTCCCCTTTAGTATAGGAACACTATTGTGGCTGTTAATCCCTTGCCTCCAAGGATCCTAGTGCCTGTGATCCATGCTAGACTTTGTGGGGTCAATGATATATTGGTCATTGCACAGGTCATGCAAAGTCCTATTATGATTACTTCAGCCCTAACTTGTATGGAGTATCTTGCATATCGTTGCTCCTCCCCATCGTTAGGCTCTTACAATCTTACCACCGCCCCCTCTTCTGCAAATTTCCCTGAGCTTTAGGATGGGGAGAGATTAGGCTGGCCTGGTTTCAGGTGGTTGATGTAGAGTCTCTGATTTTCCAAATTATGGTTTGTTGATTTTTTTTTCTCAGTTTTGCTGCTCCTGCACTGCCCTTAGCTCCATCCTGATGGGTATTGGATGTCACCCCCTAGCCAGAGATAAAAGGCTGTTAAAATAGAGTCTTATTGTAAGAGTAGATTCAAAAGTAGATGGAATAAGAGTAGGAGACCATTTGCAGGATGGTTACTTTCTATCTGCCAGACTCTATGCCCTCCCTTTCTGGTGAGATCATACCCCATCAGATGCAAGTGACCAGTAAGGAAAGTCTGGGAGCCCAACCAGATGTCTCATTACCTGCTTACAGTCCATGATGGTGGCCTATTTTCTCTGCCGTAGAATGATCCCCTCTCTCCTTGTTTCTGGAGGGGTCCTCCTTCCCCTTCCCTCCCTGCTTATAATCTTTGCAATTACTGTAGGTATTGTAGAGATTTATCTTTGAATGTGTCTCTAAGTGGGTTTGGTACTAGGAGCCACCTATTAGGGAGTACATATGGCACTTAATTTTCTGTGTCTGGAACACTTCAATCAATATAATTGTTTTTAATTCCATCCATTTCCTGGGAAATTTCATTAATTCATCTTTTTTGATGGCTGAATAGTATTCCATTATATAAATGTACCACATTTTCCTTATCCACTCGTCAACTGTTGGGCATTTGGGTTGATTCCATGACTTTGCTATTGTAAAGAGTGCTGCTATGAACATGGTCCTGCTTGTGCTATCAAGGTGAATTTTTGCTGTATGGGGGGTTATTCCCAAAAGTGGAATAGCAGGGTCATATGGCATTTCAATATTTAACTTTTTTAAGAACTGCCAGATGGCTCACCAAAGTGGTTGTATAAGCCTGCATTCCCACCAGCAATGTAGGAGAGTTCCCATCTCACCACATCCTCTTCAGCATTTGGTGTTGTTTGTATTGTGGATTTTTGCCACCCTGACCAGGGTGAGATGATATCTCAGGGAGGTTTTGATTTGCATTTCCCTGATGGCTAAGGATGCGAAGCATTTTTTACGATATTTGTTAGACATTTCAATTTTGTCCTTGGTAAAGTTTCTTTTAAGTTCCAAGGCCCATTTTTTAATTGGGCCATTTGTTTTTTGGTGTTTAGTTTTCTAAGTTCTTTGTGCACTCTGGATAATAGAGTTCTACCCAGTATGTAGTTAGTGAAGATTTACTCCCATTCTGTGGGTTGCCTTTGTGTACAAGTTACAATCTGTTTATCTGAACAAAGCTTTTTAATTTCATAAGATCCCATCTGTTGAGTGTTGGTTGTAGTGACTGTGCAATTGGATATCTGACTAGGAACTGTTGGCCTAGTCCAATCAGCTCAAAGGAGTTCCCGATCCTTTCAACTAAGGTTTTTATAATCTCTGGCCTTATATTGAGGTCCTTGATCCATTTGGAATTAAGTCTTGTACATGGTGACAAATAGGTGTGGAGTTTTAATTTTCTGCATGTGGATATCCAGTTTTGCCAGCACCATTTATTGAAGATGCTGTTCTTTTTCCATTGGATTTTTTGGGCCCCTCTGTCAAAGATCAAATGGCTGTAGTTGTGTGGGCTTATATCTGGGTCTTCAACCCTTATCCATTGATCTGTGTGTCTATTTTGGAGCCAATACCAGCTGTTTTTATAACTATGAATTTGTAGTATAGACTAAGGTGTGGTATGTTGATACCTCCAGCCGTGTTTTTGTTACTCAGGATTGTTTTTGCTATCCTGGGTCTTTTGTGCCTCCATATGAATTTTGAGATTGTTTGGTCAACTTCTTTAAAGAATTGCTTTGGGATTTTAATTGGTATAGTATTGAATCTATATATTGCCTTTGGTAGGATGGTCATTTTTATGATATTGATTCTGCCAATCCAGGAGCATGGGAGGCCTTTTCACCTTCTGGTATCTTCTGCAATTTCTTTCTTTAAGGGTTTTAAAGTTTTCACTGTAAAGGTCTCTTACTTCCTTGGTTAGGTTTATTCCAAGGTATTTCATTTTTTTAGGGGCTATAGTAAATGGGATTGTTTCTCTCAAGGCTTTTTCGCTTCTTTCATTCTGGGCATATAGGAAGGCCTCTGATTTTTGTACGTTTATTTTGTATCCTGATACCCTGCTGAACTTCTGTATTAGTTCCAGGAGCTTCCTGGTGGAGTTTTTGGGATCACTCAGGTATAAGATCATGTCATCTGCAAATAGAGATAACTTGACTTCTTCCTTGCCAATTTGAGTCCTTTTTATCTCCCTTTCTTGTCTTATGGCTTCAGCTAATAAACCGTACAAAAATCAGAATCTATGTAAAGTAGAGGTGAGAACTGAATTCGCAGAGTTGTCTGTGAGCGCCACACGTGCCATGGTATATGCACAATTCACACACGTGCGCACACCTCTTACAAGTACGTGCATGAGACCAATAAGCATAGTTTACTCCTATTTATTTGAAAAGATAGGTAAGTAAATAAATTTTAAAAATTCATTTTCCTATAGTGGCTTAAAAAGCATTCTTTTCTATCATCTTAATTAATTTAGAAGCGTTTCTGAAAGGCACTGGGAGAGTTTGTTCCTCTCTGAGGTCAGCTGCTAAATTGTAATCTTGGAATCTGGTAGATGGTCACATTTTACACCATGTGAAGAATTTAATAGATCTGATAATAGGGTTGTTTCAGCAACTGAATCATTTGCTAGATTACTGAGAACTTTCTCTGTCACAAACTATTGGGATGGGAAACTAAGATTGGTGAATAAAAGTAGAGTTTCAACTAAATTAACCTTTTAACCTTCTGGTCTTCCTGAGTTCATATCCTCAAGGAACACGCTGGCTTCTACCACTTTAGATGTGCTTGACATTTACAGTGCATTACAGTTGTGGGAAGCTTTGCGGCATGCCACTCTTGATTATTTCCAGAAAAGATGCTTGCTCACTGGTCAGCCTGAGATCTCTCCATGGGAGAAAGTGGGTGTGATGCAGAGAGAAGCTAAAGAGGTGAGGAAGGACAAATCAATCCTCAGCACAGAATGGAGGTTGGAAAAAAGACAGAAAAGTCACAGAATTAAGTGCCAGGGAGGCTCTGAGGGTCTGTGGAGACTAGAAGTTTAAGGAATATTTTGCCTCTCTGGGGAAACAGTAGGAAGAATGCCAAAAAGGAGAGAACTGTGAGGACGCGTCCTAAAAACTGAAGATTATGACATATCTCCTTTGGTCTTGTGTTTTTATTTTTATTTTTTGCATGTGTGTGTTGGGATCTGTACAAAACAGCACTTGAGTGTGTGTTTATGGAGGCCCATGCCTGACACTGAAAATCATCTTGAATTGCTCTACCTCCTTATTGCTTTGCTCTGGGGTTTTCCAGGTTATGCCTTTCAGGACCAGAATTATAGGCCACTGAGATATTTGCCTGGCATTTTTATAAGAGATCTGGGATCTGAACTCAGATCCTTTTGCTTGTGAGGCAGACTTTAATCTCTTCATCTCTTCAGCTCCGTTTGGACCTTTCCTAAAGACAGAGACAGAATTGGGAAATTACGTCCAGGTTTCTTTTCTTACTTTGTGTGTTTAAAAGCGACAAGGTGTAAAAACCAAGACATGTAGAGTTTCTGGATTCATTCAAAAAATATTAGGGTATAAGGTTCTATCCCAGTCAGTCTAAGTACTGAGGACCCAGAGTGATGGGTGGCAGTGATGGAAAGGGGCCCGTGACTAAAAGTGGTCATTGGGCCGTAGCTGGAAGTGGGTGTACCCACTGTTGAGCTAGGCCAATAAGAAATCTTCACAGTCCCCTTCCTCTCCTTCGGTGGTCTTATCTGAGGCCTTTCATAAGATCTAAGTTACCTTTTAGGGGTGAGCAGTCTAACCGTGAACATGTTCGTTGAACTTGATATGCATGAATGAAAGGCACGTTTCATCATGTTCAGACAGTGAATTCTTGGGTTTCATTTGTTTCTACAGCAAAGCTTTGCACATGCTGACGAATGCACTATTTCCTCAACAGCATTAAAACTTGGCAAGGAAGAGAGGTAACGTATTGGGAACAGTTTAATGGTCAATTATCTTCATATAACAAATTATGGTGGAATTTTCTTTTTTAAAAATATGAAAACTTTATTATTTCAAATGATTTAAAATGGGATGACACTTTACAAAAGTTGTATAGGGAATAAAATTCCCAAACCACAAGTAGAAATGCAACATCACAGAACATCTTACAAAAATACAAAGACAGAAATGAATTTTGTGATTTTTTTTTGTTTCTTTCTTTTTAACCCCATTCCATTCAGAGGATCACACCACCATATAAATCTTCCAACGCAGTAGGCAGAATTCATCACCCAACTATATACAATATCACCATCTTCCATCAAATCCTTGGCCACCTCTGCTGTGATCACACCAGCATCCCCAACACAATGGCTGAATCCCACACCACAGAATTTGTCAGCCAAATATTTCAGGCCTGTAAGAAGCTATAATAAACTTGGCATAGCACAAAGTGCCACAATCACATCAAAATTCCAAGGTAAACAGTCCAGACAAGAGTTCAATGCTGGCATCCAATACGAGAGAACATGTGGTGTTTACCTTTATGTGTCTGCGATAACTTGCCCAATATTATATTCTCTAGATCCATCCATTTGCCAGCAAATTCTGTATTCTTATCTTTCCTGACAGTTGGATAGTATTCCACTGTGTGTGTATGCCACAGTTTCATTACCCATCCCTGTGCTGATGGGTATGTTGGTTAATTCCATTTTCTTGCTATTATAAAAAGAGCTGCAGTTAACATAGAAAAACAAGTGTTTTTGTAGTAAGACACACAGACCCTTGGGAATATTCCCAGCAGAGGTACGGCTGAGTCATATGGTAGTTAATTTTTAGCTTTCTGAGGAACCCCCTGTTGCTTTCCTTAGTGGCTGCACCAGTCTACCCTCCCTTTTCTCCACATCCTTGCCGACATTCTTCTTCTTTGTGTTTTTGATGCTAGCCAAATGTATTTCTCACTCTGTCTTCTAAACGTTTCAAAGTTTTGGCTTTAATGCTGAGGTCCCTGATCCACTTGGAATTAATTTTTGTGCAAGGTGAGAGGCAACAGTCAACTTTCATTCTTCTTCACGTGAATATCCAATTTCCCCAACACTCCTTGTTAAAGATGTTGTCTTTTACCCAGTGTGTATGTTTGGCACCTTTGTCAAAAATCAAGTGGTTATAAGTGAGTGAACTTATATCCTGGTCCTATGTTCTAATCACTGATTGATATATCTGGTTTTGAGCCAGTGCCATGCTGTTTTTACTTCTGTGGCTCTGTAATACAGCTTGAAAACTGTTGTGGTGATACCTCTAGCAGTATTTTACTTGCTCAATGTTGTTTTGACTATTCGGGGCCTTTTATCCCTCCATATTAATTTTGAGATTTTTCTTCCACATCTTTTAAGAATTGTTTGGGATTTTAACCTAATAAAGATTCACTTAAAAAAGAAAACTATAGGCCGATCTCCCTGATGAACACAGACACAAAGATTCTCAACAAAGTCTTAGCAAATCGGATTCAAAAACATATTAAAAAGATCATTCACGGGGACCAAGTAGGCTTCATCCCCGGCACACAAGGTTGGTTCAACATACGCAAATCAATAAATGTAATTCATCATGTAAACCAGTCCAAAGTCCAAGACCACATGATACTCTCGATAGATGCAGAAAAAGCTTTTGACAAGATCCAGCAGCGCTTTATGATCAAAACCCTAGAGGCTGGAATGGAAGGAACCTTTATCAATATAATAAAAGCTGTATACAACAAGCCCACAGCAAGGATTATGCTCAATGGGGAACAATTGGAAGCATTCCCACTTCGATCAGGAACTAGACAAGGCTGTCCACTCTCACCACTTCTATTCAATATTGTACTTGAAGTCTTAGCTGAAGCCATAAGACAAGAAAGGGACATAAGAGGGATTCAAATCGGCAAGGAAGAAATCAAGCTATCCCTATTTGCAGATGACATGATCTTATACCTGAGTGATCCCAAAAACTCCACCAGGAAGCTCCTGGAACTAATTGAGAAGTTCAGCAGGGTGGCAGGATACAAAATAAATGTGCAAAAATCAGAGGCCTTCCTATATGCCCAGAATGAAAGAAGTGAAAAAGTCTTGAGAGAAACAATCCCATTTACTATAGCCCCTAAAAAAATGAAATACCTTGGTATAAACCTAACTAAGGAGATAAAAGACCTTTACAGTGAAAACTTTAAAACCCTAAAGAAAGAAATAGCAGAAGACACGAGAAGGTGGAAAGACCTCCCTTGTTACTGGATTGGCAGAATCAACATCGTAAAAATGACCATCCTACCAAAGGCAATATACAGATTCAATGCTATACCAATCAAAATCCCAAAGCAATTCTTCAAAGAAGTTGACCAATCTCAAAGTTCATATGGAGGCACAAAAGACCCAGGATAGCAAAAACAATCCTGAGTAACAAAAACACAGCTGGAGGTATTGCCATACCAAACCTTAGTCTATACTACAAATCCATAGTTGTAAAGACAGCCTGGTACTGGCTCCAAAATAGACACACAGATCAACAGATAAGGATTAAAGACCCAGATATAAGCCCACAAAGTTACAGCCATTTGATCTTTGACAAAGGGGCCCAAAGAATCCAATGGAAAAAGAACAGCATCTTCAACAAATGGTGCTGGCAAAACTGGATCTCCACATGCAGAAGATTAAAGCTGGACCCGTACTTGTCACCATGTACAAGACTTAATTCCAAATGGATCAAGGACCTTGATATCAGGCCAGAGACTATAAAAACCATAGTTGAAAGGATAGGGAACTCCCTCGAGCTGATTGGGCTAGGCCAACATTTCCTAAACAGACATCCAATGGCACAGTCACTGCTACCAACTCTCAACAGTTGGGATCTTGTGAAATTAAAGAGCTTCTGTTCAGATAAAGAGATTATAACGCGAGCTCAAAGGCAACCCACAGAATGGGAGAAAATCTTCACTAACCACACATCTGATAGAACTCTGCTGTCCAGAGTGCACAAAGAACTTAGAAAACTAAACACCAAGGAAACCAATGGCCCAATTAAAAAATGGGCCCTGGAACTTAAAAGAAACTTTACCAGGGATGAAATTAAAATGTCTATCAAATATCTGAAAAAATGATCCACTTCCTTAGCCATCAGGGAAATGCAAATCAAAACTTCCCTGAGATATCATCTCACCCCGGTCAGGATGGCAAAAATCCACAATATTAACAACGACAAATGCTGGAGAGGATGTGGAGAGAGGGGAACTCTCCTACATTGCTGGTGGGAATGCAGGCTCATACAGCCACTTTGGCAAGCTGTCTGGAGATTCTTAAAGAAATTAAAGATTGAAATGCCATATGACCCTGCTATTCCACTTTTGGGAATAACCCCCCATACAGCAGAGTTTCACCTCGATAGCACAAGCACAACCATGTTCATAGCAGCACTGTTTACAATAGCAAAGTCATGGAATCAGCTCAAATGTCCAACAGTTGACGAGTGGATAAGGAAACAGTGGTACATCTATACAATGGAGTACTACTCAGCCATCAAAAATGATGAATTACTGGAATTTGCCGGGAAATGGATGTCATTAGAAACAATTATATTAAGTGAAGTATCCCAGACCCAGAAAATTAAGTGCTGTATGTACTCCCTAATAGGTGGCTCCTAGTACCTAACCCACCCAGCCCACCTAGAGACAGTAATTGCAAGGATTATGAACAGGAGGGATAGGGTAGGAGGGCCACACCAGAAACAAGGAGAGAAGGGACCATGTTACAACAGGGAAAATAGGCCTCCACCAAGGACCCAAATAAGTAATGAGACATCTGATTAAGTTCACAGACTTTTGTTCCTGATCATTTACTACTGAGGGGGTGTGATCTCACCAGAAGAGGAGGGCGTATAGTCTGGCAGATAAAAAGTAACCATTTTGCAAATGGGTGAAAGACCCCTCCCTCACTGTGGTTTCCCACTTTTATTACATCTACCTTTGAATGTGCTTTTATCACAAGACTCTAACAGCTTTTTGTCTCTGGCCAGGGGGTAACATACAATGCCCACCAGGATGGAGTGAAGGGCATTGCAGGAGCAGCAAAAACTGCAAAAGAAAATCAACAAACCACAATCCAGAACTTCAGAGACTCTATATCAACCACCTAGAACTAGGCCAGCTTAGTCTCTCCCCATCTTGAAGCTCAGGGAAATTTGCAGAAGAGGGGGCGGTAAGAGTGTAAGAGCAAAAGGATGGGAGGAGCAATGATATGTAAGATACTCTATACTAGTTAGGGCTGAAGCAATCATAATTGGACTTTGCATGCCCTGCGCATTGTCCAACACACTGTTGACCTCACAAAGTCTAGCATCTGCTAAAGGCACCAAGATCCTTGGAGGCAAAGGATTGGCAGCCACAGCAGTGTTCCTATACCTAAGGGGAACACGGGAAAGGGTTCAGGGAAAGGCCACTGGGTCCTTGTATGTCATCGGAGAGGAGGGCCCAGAGGAAAATCAGACATGCACAAGAAAGGACTCTCTGGGAATTCGGGTGGGAGGCACTGTGGGATGGGGAGGGAGAGGGGTGGGGAGGGCGAGCAGGGGGTACGGGGGGGGGGAGGGAGGGAGGGAACTGGTGTACCTAATAAGTTTGTATGAGCTGAAAAAAAAAAGAAATCAGCTTTTTGCTCCATGGGCTTCATATGAAAAAAAAAAAAAAAGAATTGTTTGGGATTTTAATCAAGATTGCATTAAATCTGTATATTGTCTTTGGTAGAGTGGTCACTTTCACAATATTTATCCCCCTAATCCATGACCAAGGAAGATCTTTCCACTTTCTGCTCTGTACTTTAATTTCTCCCAGTGGTATTTCATGGTTCAGCTCCTCCACTATGTGGTTCCAGGATCAAACTCAGGTCATCACTCTTGGCAGCAAGTTCCTTTACCCACTGAGCCATCTGACCAGTCAGCCTTCTCTTTTTTAAAACTTTTTAAAAATTATTTATTCAATTGTGTGTGCGCGTGTGTACGCGTGTGTGTATGTATGTGTGTGTGCGCGTGTGTGTCTGTGTGTGTGTATGTATGTGTGTGTGTGTATGTGTGTGTGTGTGTGTGTGTGTATGTGTGTATGTGTAGAACCACGGGTGAATTGGGGAACCACCATGGACGCCTCCACCTCCTCCTTGTTTACTCAGTCCCGGGATTCACAGGCTCCGCCCTACCAGGAACAGAAACGCAGGCTGCCCCCGCTTCCGCCCGGTGTCTATACGTGGGGTCTAGGATCTGAACTCAGGACCTCCCGCCTGCAAGGCAGAGGCTTAATCCCTGAGCCACCTCTCCAGCCCCCAGTCAGCCCTCTCTTAATTATTTTTTAAAATATTTCGCTATTTCTGAGAGAGACAGAGAGCGATTCACGTGCATGTCACAGTGACTGGGTGGAGGTCAGAGGACTTTCAGAATTCAATTCTTTTATTTCACCATGTGGCTTCAAGGAATGAACTGAGGTCACCATGCTTACAAGCAGAAACCTTACTTGCTGATCTGTCTCACCAGTCTAGTAATTCTTAAGTATACAATACAGTTTTCCTCCTCTTCCTCCTTCTCCTCATCTTCCTTGTTCTTCTGAGTCTTATCAAACTCACTATGCAGCTGAGGATGAAGCCTTGAGCCTCCTTCCTCCACTCCAAGTACAGTGATTACAAACCACATCTGGCTCAGCATAAAATATAATCTTGCTTGCTATAGATACTGTGCTGTGTGTAGTAGATCTTCAGAAACTTATAAACTTGGTATAATTGAAATTTCGTACCCTTTGCCCATTACCTACCCATTTCCCTAGCCACAGCTGCCGTCATTCTTCTCTGTTTTTCTGAGTTCATGCAGCATTTGCCTTTCTGTGCCTGACTCATTTACAGTGTACCAAAATTGTTTCCAAATCCATTCATATTATAGCAGATTTCTTTTTAAATTTATTTATGTATTTTCCCCAATCATACAAGGTCAATAGCTACCCTTGTCCTCTCCCTCCTTCCACCCCTTCCCCTTGTACCCTCCCCCCTTTCCCTTCCTTTCATCTCCCTCCTTTCCCCTCTCCCAGTGCTTCTCCCTTCCCTCCTCCCATCCCTGGAGCATCCTCCTGTGTGAATGCCAAATTTCCCTCTGAGTCCTCACTCTAGTGAGGTGTAAGGACTCAGTGGCATAGCCCAGAGCCCCCCCCCTACTATGGGAACACTATTATGACTATTAATCCCTTGCCTCTAAGGTTCCTACTGCCTGTGATCCATGCTAGACCCTGGGAGGTCGTCAACACATCAGTCACCATGCAGGTCATGCAAAGTCCGACTATGGCTACTGCAGCCCTAACTTGTGTGGAGTATCTTGCACATTGTTTGTCCTCCCCATCTTTAGGCTCTTACAACCTCGCTGCCCCTTCTTCTGCAAGTTTCCCTCAGCTTTAGGATGGGGAGAGATTTGGCTGGTCTGGTTCCAGGTAATCAATGCAGGGTCTTTGGTGTTCTGAACTCTGGTTTGTTGTTGTTTTCAGTCTTGCTGTTCCTGCACCACCCTTGACTCCATCCTGATTGGTATTGAAGTCACCTCCTAACCAAAGATAAAAGGCTGTTTAAATGAAGATCTCACTATAAGAGGAGACTCAAAGGTAGATGGAATAGAAGTAGGAGACTGCAGTGTGTGTGTGGGGGGTTAGTGTCCCATTTGCAGGATTTCTTTCTTTTTAAAAGTTGGTAGACTACTAAGTGTAAATCACATAACCCCTTATCTGCCTATAGACATTAAATTTGTTTTTATACCTTGTGAAACATGTTGCAATGAGCATGGGTGTGCGAGCTTCTGATTTATATCCTGATTTCAGTTTCTTTGGAAAAATAACCAGAGCTGGGACTGCTGGTTATATGATAGATCTATTTTTAGCTTTTTGAGGAGCCTTCGTATGTCTGCTGTGAAGATGACACCGAGTGACATTCCCACAGCAGTGTGTCAAGCTTACTCCTCCTGAGCACTCATTTTTGTTTTGTATTTGCTGTGTAGCCCCAGTTGGCATCCAAATGTGATGTAATCAAATGTGATCCCAATAAGCTATAATACCAACCAGTAAGGTTAACTATGCCCACCAGTATAGTAGTGGTGCGACTGTTATGAAGGTGACCGCTTGCTTCCTGACTGAATCTGAGGCCCACTCCATAGGAAGAAATTCATGCCTGGTACTGTAAACTCGGCCAAAAACCCAGGGCTGAGGGATGAACTTGGTCTTGTTTGGCTAAATAGTGATGGCACCTAGCTACCTTCTAAATATTCACAGGTGATAAGATTCTTTTACATCAGAGAGAAGGAATACAATGCTGCCTTCCAGGAGTCTTGGCCATGCACTCAGATCTCACAGTAAGAGGGGCTGCCTGCACTGGGTCTACAGGAGACTAGGCCTGTCAGCAGCCAAGCCTGGCTCCCTGAGGAGCTCGGTGGGCCCCGCCCATTCTGCATGAATTATTGGCTACTGATAGATAAGAATCTGATTCTGGGGCGGAGAGGGAGAATTCATTGTCTTCAACTGTGCATCTACCAGGCGCTAATGGATAGGTCCAAACTCAGGTCAAACCCAACAGATTTCAAAACAAAACCAAAAGACAAGAATGTGGGAAAGGGACTGGTAGAGAGAAGTTGTGGGAATAGAGGAGGGAGGAGGATACAGAGGGAGGGGGAGTCAAGGTCATCAGCATATACCACAGACAGGTATAAAATGCTCAAGGACCACATTTGGCAAGAGCTAAAAATATGAAAAAATGATTTTTGAGACAGTGTCTTGCTAAGTTTCTCAGGGTGACATTGAATTACTCTGCAGCCAGTGATCCTCTTCCTGCCTCGGCCTCCCAAGCAGGTAGCATCACAGAATCACACCACAGAAGCCCAGTTGCTAGTGTTTAAATTTTTCATAGTTCCAGGTATTGGTACTTGCATTGTTGTAAGCAACTGATGTTTAGAAATTTCCATTTGACATTGCTCAAATCTATCAACAGAAAATAATAAATAAATAAATACATAAATAAATAAATAAATAAATAAACAAACAAACAATAGGGCTAACATTTTTGATTGGCTTACTTTCTTTTATTTCCCTGGAGAGAATAAGGGGACTAAGGGGATTAAAAGAGAGCAATAAAAATGAGATTTAAAGTTTTGTCTGAAATCTTTATTTTATACTTCATGGCTATTGATGATTGACAATTTCCCATAGCCTTGTCATGTTTCTGCCTATCTTGAAAGTGAAATACTAACTGCTGTTTTTAGGAACTCTCTCTTCAAGGATGTTGGTAGAGAACAATCCAGGGGAGATAGAAATGGTGTTTTTCCCAAGAGTAAACCGGAAGGCCCTGTGGTACCCACTGTGAAAGATCACACAGTTCCTAAGCTCTGAGTTCCCCTCTTAATGGCCCCTCAACCTTCTGGGCCTATTTGAGCCTGGCCAGGAGACCCTCCAGGGAGCAAGGAGCAGGGAATGATGTAGGTTTGCTGATGTTTATGCTGTTGTTGGGGAACGTATGATGGAATAAAACCCTTTGTCCCTGATCTTGGAATCTTATGTCTTCTGCTAGCATACGGGACAACTGTGGACACTGACTCCTTACCCTGCAGGTAAGGTAAAATCTCAGATTTGTCTTCCTTCTTGACAGCCCCTCATCTGCTACTAATCTTCTAGCTGCTTTGGGACTCTTTGAGACTAATAGGTGTTTTAAAGCAACTGTACTTAGATTAAAGTAGTTCACTCTTAGAGTGGGTTTTAAACCATTTTCTTTTGACTCAATCCTTTTTCCATCTGATTCTACATTATTAAAGCCCCATTTGTGTGTGTGTGTGTGTGTGTGTGTGTGTGTGTGTGTGTGTGGTGCGTATGTGTGCATGTGTGCATTAGCATGTACAAGAGGGCACCTGAGTGTGTGTGCATGTCTGTATTATGTGTGCGACAGGCATATGAGTGTGTGTGTCTGTGACGGTCCAAGGGGAACCTTGAGAATATCTTGGGTTGCTCTTCCACCCTATTGCTTCACTCTGAGGTTTCCCAGGGGTCACCCCTCAGGACTGGAGCTGCAGACCCGCATCATATCCACCAAGTATTTTTATGTGGGATCTTGGGATCTGAACTCAGGACCTTTTGTTTGAGTAGCACAAACTTTAACCCCTGATCCATCTCCCCAGTCTCTAAAACCCCAAGGGCAAAATTATCTTTGAAGTACTAGTAAGAAGAAGGCTGAGGATTGAAACCAGAGTGGGGCTTGTTACCCAAGGGAGAAGGGAAAGCTTGAGTATTATATTCCACTGTGTGTTGCTGGTAGGAATGTGAAAACGATGTTCACATGTCCTTATAAGAAGCGAGGGCAGAAATGTTTGCTCTCTCTCCACCCTGAGAACACAGCGCAGAAGCAGGTGGCTGCCTGAAAGCCAGGAAGTGGCCCCTCATGAGGAACAGAACAGGTTAGTACCTGGATCTTGAGTTCCCAGCCTCCAGAACTGAGAAAGGCATTCTGTTGTCTAAGCCTAGTGGGTTGTTAGGCAATCCTTTCTAGTAAATTCATGGAGATTTTGGTGCCTCTTGGCACCAAAAATCCTAACAAGCAAACTAAAAATGTGCAGGTGTCTTTGGAATTGGACAGTGGGTAAAACCTAGAAGAATTCTGAGGTGCATGTTAGAAATATACTCATTGAAGGCAATTTTGGTCTGGATGCAGAAGGAGAGCACTGGGTGCAGACAGACAGTCACTATCTTCATAGACACTTCCAATAATCACAAATAGAATGTTGGTGGAAATAGGAATGTCGAAGATTCCGGTGAGATCTCAGGTGCGAATGAGGAGTGGGCCGGAGATGGAGGAGCAGTGGCCTTGTTGCAGGGTGGCAGAGAGCTTCACTAAGCGTGTTCCTGTTCTAATGCTTTGTGGACAGTACAACTCTCAAGCAAATAAATTGATGTTTAGTTGAGGAGGTTTCTAAGCAATGTGTTGGTGGAGTAGCTTGGCTCTTCCTGACTTCTTGGAAGATAAAGAACAAAGAAATTAACTGATATAGGAATTTCTAAGGAAAACCAAACCAAAGTGGAAATATTAGAAAGATTTTTTGAAATGAACACTGAGGGTATGGCTGGACATTATTTGATGAGGAGAACAGCAAGCGTGTGGGGCACATATTTAATTAGCTGTCTCAGCAAAACCTGCATAGAAATGTTACTATACTAAAACAAAATGTTGCCATCTGATACTGAAGGAAGTAGGAACAAGCAGGGCAAATGAGAAAAATGTCGGAGTTCTTTGATTCTACAGAGCAGGACAAGGGGAGCTCTTTGGATGTGAATATGTTCTTTAAGAAAGACAATGGTGACCTCAAAAAACAACTCAGAGGTCATCGAATTGCCTCTTTGGTTTTAGACCCAAGGTACAAAACTGGCTCTAAAGGTGAGACCACCTCTCCTGTTTCTGCAGGCTGAGGTACCACTAGCTACTATATGTAGGGTAGGGCTGCCTTTGCAGAGAACCATATAAACAAACCTTTCTAAAAGAGTTGGGGTTTCAGAGAGCAACAAAGCTATGATATCCCCAGTTCTGAAGCCCATTGTCTTATCTGAGTATCATCTGAATCAGATATGGATGAGAAACAAGGTACAAATTATTCTGAGGCAGAATTTCTCTTGAGCTGAAAATCTTAAACCTTTGGCCTAGGTAAGTTCTGTTCCCAAAATACAATGGTGGAATAGGCAGAACACAGATACCCTTGATAATAATACTCTTCAACATGTTGTCAACATAACTTTCTCTCTTGGGAGAAGTCCTGCCATTAGCGGCTCTGAGAAATTGAAGAGGACTTTGGATGACATGTGTTTAGATGACCAGTGGAGGAATACCGCAGGCTGAATATGATCTGAGAAAGGAACGCGGAATTGCAAACAGGCACTGAACAGTCTAGAGACAAATATAAGAAGCAGAAGATAGGGCACAGGTTGTTCAGTGCCAGTCCTCTGAAAGCAACATGGCGTGGCAACCACAAGCCCATGCCAGAGCTGGTTACTACCTCAAGCCTACAGTGGATCTCCCAGATAATGGTCAACTATGAACAGAGGAGAAACCTATGGACCCTACAAAGTATTGATGGACACTGAGCAACTAAAATTTCAGAAGGAGTCAAAAAATATCCACCCAGCGTGTACCCACAGGGAAGTCTGCAAGGCTCCAAGAGATGGTCCCACACTTAGGATCACACAAAGGACCCTGGTTAAGCCTAGTGGGACACATTACTAAAGAAAAGAGCTGCTTCCCTATGGACTCCAGCTAATTAAACCCATTGCAGCTCCTATAATGGCAGCATTTGTGAAGCAATTTTCTCTTGGGAGTCTTTGGTAAGGCACAGCGGTGTAATGCTGTGTGAGACAGCACCTGACACAGATCCGTTTTGATATTATTTTCACTTGCTTTTATAATGGTCGTTTACTCCCCCCCACACAATGATTGGATTATACATTTTGGTAAAGAAAGAACCCAAGAGGTTGTATAACTACAAAATAATATTCATTAACTAGCTGTTTCAAAAATAATGTCCAAGTTAATGAGTTTAGAGGGAGAAGTGTTGCTTGACTTTAAAGAGATTTTGTAGCTATATTCAGTTAAAGAGATGGGAAAGATTTAGTAAGGATTAAGCTTATTATCCTGTTAACTGGGACATTATCTCCTCAGAATTTATTTTTTAATAGAAGACTTTTGTGTGCGTGTGTTTTAAGAAAACATCTTTTGAATTGTTGGTATGTTTTCTTCCAAATAAATTAGATTAACTCCTCCTAGGTCAAGGTTTTATCAGGACAGAACGATTGTCTTGCTTTCAGGAGAAGAGTAAAGCATGTACAATGTTTCTGTTTTGTTCCAGGCTGCCCAGGAAAGAATGTAGCCCTTCTTGCTCTGGTAAACATTTCCTGAATTACTCCATTGTCTGATAGGTTCCTCCCCATTAACAGGAAAGGGAGATGTTTCTCAGCAAGGCATATTAAACTTATCAAGAAATGGTCTTTGCCAGCAGATAGTTTTTTCATCTAGTTTTAGTTGAGAGTGGAAAAACAATGCTGCTTGTAATGGGATCTTGGAAGGTGAAAGGAATGTAGAAAACGCAATGCTGTCTTTCATTACAGCAATCTAAGGGAAGTAAGACAGAGAAGAGAAACGTGCTAATTAGTGAAAATAAGAACTAGACTCAGAGTGTGTTGGCTTCCAGCTTAGTATAGTTTCTAATCAGTGACAATGGCCTCTTTTCTAATGGGATTGGTCTTGTTCAGTCATATTTCATACGTGATAAATGACAAAGACACAAGAAACGCTCATGGCAACATTTATGTAACAGTTCTCCCTTGAGTCTTGTCTAAGATACAAAGATATCAGAGATATCAGTCTGAGGCTATTTGAAGAGTTCTACAAATAACTGATGAGCATTTCTTTGGGCCAAATACTGCAGAAGTCTCAGGATCAAAAATTGGCATTCTCGGGGGCTAAGGGGCTAAGGAGATGGCTCAATCAGTCAGACATTTGTTGTGCTAGCTTGGGGCCCAGATGAACTCTTTTTTATATTATTTGGAAGTATTTGTGTGCACCAAAGGAGCTATGGTTCCCATACTCACTGTCATCTGTCTGTGTTTTCATTTTAATCTCTTAGGAAGTGGTAAAAGTATTTGTCCAGGAAATGTAAAATGAATTCCCATAAGGTAGCACTAGAATAGGAAGACAAACAGAAACTTAAGAGTTTATTGTCCCCTCAACTATGAGAGAACTAAGCTGTTAGACAATGCTGAAATCAGTAAAAAGAACTAAAAAAAAAGATATAAGAATTATTAATGCCTTACGGTCTAAAGGTACTTTTTCTGTATTGAATCTGGTCCTTACAGTGGCCCTATAACTGCCCAGATTCATTTCCATTTTTTTTTTGCTTGCAGAAATGGCTCAATATTTAAAGCCCTTGTCCACAAGCAAAAGGACCATAGTTCCCATGTAAAAATTCTGTGTGAACATGGCAGCCAGCCTGTAATTCTGTCCCAGGAAGGAGTAGCATAGGAGCCTCCAGAACAAGCTGGCTAGATAGATTTGCCCCAATAGAGTTCTGGGTTTAATGAGAGACCCAGCCTCAAAACAATCAAGTGGAAGAACAATCAAGGATGATTCCCAATATCTACTTGAGTCTCTGCACACATGTGCTCATGTGCCTGAGTACTTGCTCACCCCACTGTCCATGCAAACACACACACACACACACACACACACACACACACACACACACACGCACACACATGCACACACATATACATGCAACAATGCACCACACATATGGAAAAAAAGAGACATAAAAGAGAAATTTGAATACATTGAGCCAGGGGGAAAGATGACTTGAGTTTGGGATTCTTGTTTCTGGGTTATGTGTTCTTCTTCCATTTTATTCCACTTCCTTGTCAAGGACCAGGAGACTGGACATGGGGACTGCCTAATGGTGGGGATGAGAAAGAAGGCAGATGACATCTTTCTCATTTCCTTAGACAGCATTGTTGACATGTGACACATGACCAGAGCACAGTCAATTTGTCCTGTTGTCCTCATGGAAAGGTTCTCCTAGAAAATGAGTGATGTGCAAAAGCGTACGGCCTTCAGTCCATGAGCACTTGCCATCCTGGTCTGTGGCTTGACAAATGGGCAGAGCATTGCTGTGATCTCACCAAAGTGTTCCTGACAGAGAGAAGAGCATGTAGGGGACACCCTGGCATGTGGGGCATGTCCAAGCAATGTTGTCTCAATAGAGAGTACATCTGATGTCTCAGGTTTACTAAAATAAATGGTTATCTTGAGTTGTGCTCTAAAATATTTACTCTCATATTGAAGAGAATGTTTCATATGGCTCATGTGAATAATAAGGGCTCTGGGCTTTTCTGTGGATTTGTGTTTTCTGGCACATGGTTGGCTACCTTGGCTAAGTAGGTACTAGTTTAAGAATCTCACATATAGGCCAGTCCTCATGCTTTCTTATTCCTCCCACTCCATAGTTGGTATCTGGGGCTCTTTTGTGATAAAACAAGCGGGTGTGATTTAAGGCCCATATTAGGCATTTGCAGTCATAATCACCCATTTTCTGTTTTAATTTATAAGAATAGATATAAAACCAGGATTCAAAGCAATCTTTGAAATTGTAGGTACAGTCTAGTTTTGAAGTGAGCAGAATTTTCTTTGAAAGAAAACCATAACTACACAGATGTATCCACAAGAGGCTGATAACTATGTATAGAGCTGGAAGAGACCACCCCTTGAGAACCACGGATTTGTTGGGAACCTGACATGACCAAATGTTTGTCTTACTTTGAAGACTATCAGAGTTTGCATTGAAGAAATAAAATCTACAGCATTAACTCATTGATGAGTTGAACAGTATGTTAAACATGGTCAAGAAAAGATTCATCATTTTCAGAACCAGTGCAAAATCTAAATGCAGGATCTTTACTGTAAAAATTACAAAGATGAAGCATCAGAGTTCTTGAGAGAAAAAAAGAGAGAAGGAGGCTCATATGATAAATAAAGTTTAGTTGGAGTGAAGAAAAGCTGAGACTTCTCTCCAAAGAAGAGAGAAGACTGAAGTGTGAGGATAGCACATCCAAGGTTACAAAGCCGATCTCTCCCAGAAGTGGACAGACAGGGTTCCTGAAACATAGACAGGGTTCCCTGGTAGATACAATAGCATCTACATGGTGAGGATACAAAAACTTCTCAGTCAGGAGTATGCCCATACCAATTTTAATCTTTGGTCAAGCTCCTAAGACTAATAGAGTTCTTTGTCTAAAACCATAAAATATTGCTAAATTTATAAAGAAGGACAAAGTGGGCTAGGTAGTATGCACTCTGGCTTCAGTATAGACAAAAGCTTCCATGTATTGAAATAAAAGTTTTCCAGAGATAAATTTGCTAGAGAAAATTAGAATTCTGCCAAAAAGTTCACTGAAGATGGAACAGTAGGCAAAGCCAAATATTTTAAAACCTATTTAAAAAGACAGGTTAAAAGAAGAATTTCAAATTGAAATACATGCTGCTTATCAAGTGTCTCAATGTGGTCAGGGTTGATGCTGTTGCTTTTGTGTAGACACAGTAATTAGTTGTCAGAATAGTTGTGGTGGGTGGAATGGCGCCCAGTGGACTGTTGTTTATCAAAGGGTTGAATCCCTGTCAAAGAGTCCTTCATCAAACCCAATCAGGACTGAAATTCAAAATATGAAATGAGACAGTAAATCTTGAGATATACTTTATCTCTTATTTCTAGTCCTCTCCCCTGATGTCACCAGAAGTATATCCCCAATGACATTTGATCTGTGGCATATCTCACTATTGAAAGCTCTTGATAAAAGATGATGTGGGAGATGGCCTACAAGACAACAAGCACTTTTAAAAATATTTTATTTACTTAGAGAGATACTGGGAGAGATCAAGCATGTATGTATCCCAGCATTTATGTGGCAGCCAGAAGTCGTGAAGTTGGTTCTCTCCTTCCACCATGTAGATTTCTGGTCAGCAGCTTTGCACACGTGTGTCTTCATCTACTGAGCTGTCTTTTGCTGGTTAAGACAGCAGGTGCTTTGTGTAAAAGAAATAGTCAAATCTGGGTTGGAGAGATGTTTCAGAGGTTAAAGGCTTTGCCTTGCAAACAGAAGGATTTGAGATTGGCTCCAGGATCCCATTCAAAACTGCTGGGCAGAAATGGTTGGTGGCTTTCAATTCTGTCCCTGGAAGGCAGAGCCTGGGAACCTCAGAGCAAAACAATAAGGAGGTAAAACAATCCAGAATGATTCCTGATGTCACCTTTAGATCTCAAGTGCCTTTTGACACACACACACACACACACACACACACACACACACACACACACACAAATTGCCAGTCCACCTAGAAGTCTTAGTTTGGACTAAAAAAGATTATTATAAAGCATTGCTCTCTTTAGATATTTTTATAATCAACTTAATGAATATGGCTTAATTTCAGTCTTCCAGAAATTTGCACTCTTACATGAACTCGAGCATTCATGCTTGTATCTGGAGTAGTGAATGGCACTTGTGCAGTATTGTTGGTAGGTGATGGGCTGGCACGAAGCTGGCTTTCAGAAGAAGCTTGTCAAATGCAAGATGTGGGGTGCCCTAGCATTTTTATGTTCAGAAACACTGATGATGCCAGGCATTTTTCTATGTAGTGCATTTAGTAATGTATTCATGGACTCCAGGCATGTTGAGGAGATAGCAGCTCCCGCCCCCGATCTGAGGGAACCCCGGTGGGCCATTTCCATTTTCCCTGTTCTGAGAGATAAACATAGCCCTGTGCTTGGGCATTACTCCAAAGGAATTGCTCATATCTGGTCTTTGTTTAAAAAGAAAAAGAAGCAAAACCACCCAGACTGGTTTGAGAAGAGCCTCATTGTCTTGTGGAGATACCCTCACAGCCTAGAGTGCTTCTTTCCTATCTCTCTTGTCAAAATGGTTGCAGTTTGAATTTTGTCACAGTGAAATTCATTTCCTGTCTGTGCTGCCATCCAGACAGCATTATCACATTCACATGCCTGTCCCGCGGTAGCGTGGGTTTGTTGAGAGCAGCGGCAGTGGGAAGGAAATGAGAGCACAGTGTTTTATAATCACACCATCAGCAAGTCACTCGGGAGAAACGGTTCAGAAGGGAGTGGCTGATGGATACTAGGAGGGACTGTGAGGCCAACTTCAACCGCAGCCCCTTCAACTTGTGTGACCTTAGGCTCCTGGATGTTCAGTAACCTCTGCAATCTCACTTTCTGCAAGATATGTGTCCTATGTCCAGACTGTGCAAAGTCCATGCCGATGCCTGGAGAACTGATCGTTTTCATTTAATTGAGAACAGAGTTTGGAGGAAATATGGAGAGATTTATCTTGAAAAATCATGTTCTGTGTCACAAAGCTGCAACAGAAAGAGCGTCCTCGTTGGTAATCCATTCTCTTCACCTGCTCACATTTTAGATGAGCTGTGCCAAGGTCCACAGACGCTGAAGCTTCAGCTGTGTCCTGCTGGACCCCACCAAGTGGCGTGCTAAGCTGTGTGAAGAGTAGAAATGTCACAGACACCTCAGCAGTAGTCAGCAGCATTTCATACGGCCACACACATGGCCACTTCACGTAGCAGGTTAGAATTGGAGCTATTTGAGATGTGTTGGGATGGTGTCAGAGGCAATGGGAGGTTTTCATGCATAAGCTGAAATTTGCCTGGACGCTGAAGAATGGTGGGAATACCGGGAGTGACATTCAGGCAGAGCGAGGCCACATGGAAGTCTTAGATTAAATTAACTTATACACACAATACTAGCCAGTTGTGTTCCTGAAGGTGCATGGTGTTCTTATTCTTACAAAAGATTAGTTTTATTTTTTAAGAAATGCTTAAAAATCAATTCTTTGGAGTGTACATGAACTTATTGATACTGACGAAAGCTGCCCTCCCAAGCGCATGCTAAAGGCTCTGCCATTGATCAGAAGTTTTGCAAGCTCAGTGTTGCCAAGGTCAAGTTCAATGTCTTCTCTACTAAGAAAGTTGCAAAGTCAGTTGTAACTCAACACAGGACTTCTCGTGACAGTCGGAGTGCCCTTTGCTTCATTAGTCTTTTATTAATGTAAGCCAAACTAGGAAGCTTTCAAATAGTATGTGGGATCCATTTTCAAAATCAAGAAACTAGGAAAAAAGACTTCTATTTTTAAACCAGCACTGGTTAGCTCCAATTCTTTGGTGTATTCTCACTATAGGAAACTTGGGCTGCAAAAACATTATGATTTGTTTTTAATTCCCACACTATTTAATATGACAGTCTGTGGAAGCTTACCTTCTCTTTCCACCACTGTCTTAGTTACTTTTGTATCTCTATGACCAAAGAAGTCCACATCGCAGTGGACTAGAAAACAGAAACAGTATAGCTGGGGCCAAGACCCTCCACCTTTCAAACTCTTCCACAGACTCCCAAAATAACTTCCATCTAGAGAGCAAGCACTAAGAGCATGACCCTGTGGGGCACATTTCAGATTCAAAACCATCACTTGGAGGCAGGATAGACATTGGAAGATCTTATGTTCTTCTGAAGCTTTGTTTTTGCCTTTTTCAGCTGGGAAGACATGATCTCTGTCTTGGCCTACATACTGTCTATATAGAAAGATGCATGCCTAGCATGAAGGAAGGGTCCTGCCAATGCCCCCAAACTCCCAGCCCTGCACTTAAAACTTCTTGCTTCAATATGTATGTATTTTCTTGCTCATGTAACTGCAATGTGTCTAGTCTGTGCAATGATGTAATCTCCCCTTCCATTGATACCACGCCCTTCTTGTGCTTCAGGGAACTCAGCACATGCAGCCTTGCTTGTTTAGGGGCTGTTTGCTTACATGCTGAAGTGTCATGAAGGAGAGAAATGGGGTCCAAGAAGTATTTTCTTCTTTGTCACTTATTTTTAGAGAAGGCTTTAGCTATGTAGCCCTGGTTTGCCCCAAATTATCAATCATCTGCTCCCAACCTTCCAAACACTGAGGTCACAGGTGTGTATCACGGTGCCCGGGCTCTGATGTGCTTTCTGAATAGTGAATGACTGTAAAATATAAGATGCTTTAGCATGTAGGCCTTCTTATGTGCTGTCTAGATGACGGGAATCAAAAGCATTCGTTAAAGCTTTTAAGATGATGTGAATATTCTGCTTGGGCTTATTTTCTTCCTGTTTTTCTCCTCCTTGCCAGTGTGGCATAGAAGAGAAGAGTTAGCAGGAAATAGAGTGTAATGGTCCTGATCTGACAGTAGGAACGCAGCCTGGTCATCGCTGTCCTGCTTCCACAGCTCACAGCTCTGCACTCCGCGCCAGGAGGCCTCTGTCTGAGCATTATAAGTGGTGGAACATGCTGAGATCCAGCACTTGGGCGGCAGCAGCAGGGAGATTGCAAGTTTGAGACCAAGAAACACTGCATAAGAGACTTTCCCGCAAACAAACCAGAGAAAAGCGAAGCCAAGAGAGTGCTGGTTCTCAGGACGTGCCGCCTCAACCTCTGTCCCTGCAAACCATGCCGCTGCTCCTTGGTTTGGTGTGATTCTAAAGGACGTCTATGGCCAGAGAGCAAAATGAAGTGCTGACCTGATACGGATTCATGACATCATTCATTAAAGTGTGTAAAGAGGTGTTCATCCCCTGAAAATTAGACAAGACAAAATTTAAAGCTGGGCACTTGACCAAGAAAAGTAGATTCTATCATTTCCCAAATGTATCATCTCCTGCCTCCACCTCCAGTTCTCTGCTTCCTTTCTAGGTTTAATTGATCTAGGACATTTATTCCAGTCCTAGAAGAAAAGTCATCCTGATTTAACTGTTTTTTTGTTTGTTTTGTGTGTGTGTGTGTGTGTGTGTGTGTGTGTGTGTGTGTGTGTGTATGTATATATATGTATGTATGTACCGACCAGCAGGCACTTGAGTGTGTGTGCTTGTGGAGGCCCAAGGGTAACACTGGGAATCACCCTGGATTGCTCTATCTCCTTATTGCTTTGCTATGGGGTTTTCCAGACTCTGCTTCCCAGGGCCAGAAGTGCAGGTCACAGCACTCTGGGGCTCCAAACTCAGATCCTTTTGCTTACAAGGCAAAGGCTTTAATCTCTGAGCCATCTCCATAGGTCCTTTGCCTGGTTTTTTATTTGATCGCCAGTTTACTAGGGGAGAAAAATAATAGAAAGTTCTAACGAAGGGTTGAGGACTAGTCAGACTTACAGCAGGGATTATAACCCTTCAGGGAACTAGGCGGGTAACTGTGATAGAATATCAAAACTTGACAGGGTCTACACTCCCCTAAGACAACCCTCTTCTCCTGCCTATGAGTGATTATATTAAGTTAGCCCCTACTTTGAGGAATTATCTAGATTAGGTTAATTGACATGGGAAGACTCACCTTAAATGTCCATTGTACCATTCCGTGGACGGGGGTCTCAGGCTGCGAAACCAAGGGAGCTGAGATTAGCATTCATCATTCCCTGCACCGCGACCGTGGAGTCAATGTGATCAGCTGCCTCAAGCTTCTGTCGCCATGACTTTCTCACCACGATGGACTGAACCCTTGAACTCTAAATTAAAATAAATCTTTTCTCCTTCAAGTTACTTTGTTGAAGTCTAGCATGGACTAAAGGCACTAGGATCCTTGGAGGCTAAGGACTGACAGGCACAGTAGTGTTCCTATGCTTAACGGGAACACAGGAAAGGGCTCTGGGAAATGCCACTGGGTCCTTGCGCCTCATCGGAGAGGAGGACCCAGAGGAGAGTTTGGCTGCACAGTAAAGGATGCTCCAGGGACTGGGGGGGGGGAACTGGGGGATGGGGAGGGAGGGGAGAGGGGAAGAGGGAACAGGGGGGTTGGGGGGAGGTGGAGGGAGGGAGGGGAGCGGTGTACCTGTTAAGTTTGTATGAGCGGAAATAATAATAATTAAAAATGTTTAAAAACTTTAAAAAAAGTTACTTTGTTGGAGTGTTTTATCACAACAATGAGACGAATAATTACAGTAACCTAATGAGAGAGCCAGGTGTGTGTCCTGTAGAAAGTGAGGGAAATGACAGGGCTTGTTCTCCCCTTGAATGGGTGCCCACTGCTAGCAAAAAGCAAAGGTTGCTGCGTAAGAAGGTTTCCCAAAGTACTCATGAGGTTATAAAAATCCCCCCTTTTAAAATCTTAAAACTTTTGAAGCGAATGAAAGCAAACAATATTCCCATGAGTTTAAACACATGTACAAGTGTGCACACAATCATGCTTATTAGTTTATATCCTCCACTTAAAAGTTGGGGGCTGAATTTTAGCATCCCAGATTGAGAGATGAAAGTGTCACAAGAAACTGAGGTAGCTCAGGTAAATCTAGAAGATAGAGTGCAAACATAGGGGCCTTGCACTGAATCCATCAGGGTGTTCACAATGCCAGTGGGTAGGCATCGAAATTATCTTTCCAGAATAAGGAGTCCAGGAAGGATTTTGAGCAAGGGAGTGGATTTACTGTTAGAATTATCATATGGATCCTCTAACAAATGTGTTAGGTCAGAAAGAACTGGAAAATGTGCTAATATATTGCATTGTTGCTGATAAATCACCATCAAACGGCTTAAGGGAACAAGGGTCTATTCTCTCTTATAATTCCTGGTTACAGTTTTCAGTCCAGCTTGACAGGAGAGCTCATGCCAATGCCAAGGCCAAGGGAACTGGCCACATCATCTCAACATAATGGCTGAGAGAGGGACGATCCTTACTTGCCAGACCAGCATGTCTGGCCAAGTGTACAGAAGGATGCCGACTTCCTCAACCAGCTGTCAGTATTTTATTCACCTGTTCAGGGCCTAGTCCCACCCACCATAGTCTGGGCCTTCCTCATCAGCTAGACAATCTCCTGCAGGTTTGCTCTGGGCTTAACCCAACCATTAATTCTCCGCAAATATGCCCAGAGCTCAAACCCTTAACAATCAAATTGACACTTGTGCCTATCTATAACAATACCCATGTGCTATAGGCTAGTAGGAGCCCCTAAGATCTTTCAGTTTGGGAGGGAAGAGATATCATTTGGATACAGGGACATTTGATTCTAAAGAATAGGTCTTTAGACCCTCTAGGTGTGTATGTAGTCCTATCATTTGGTTATTCAAAGATTTGCAGGCAATGACCGAGTGTTCAGTCCACCAGGAGGTCTTGCTATTAGATACTAAATGTCTGGCGAATATTGTAGGAATGGTACAATTGCTTCAAACTTCCTTGGAACAGTGTGCAAAATGATCCCCAAAACACAGGTCAAAGCACATGACATCAGGTTTCTCATGGGAAGCGTGAGGCGCTGGGGGATGATGTGGTTCGTGGAAAGTGAGAAACAGCGCTCAATTCTAGTCCTATTGCGATCACTGTGAGTCTTACCTATGATTCCTCAATACTATAGACACATCACTTTCCTCCACTGTAAAGGTTACACCTAGAAATTTTATTTTACTGGGAGACATTGCTTAGCATTGCAAATAAGGCTGGAGCATGATGAAGTGTTTACAACTGACAACAGCACAGCCTTCCCTGTTATTTGGGAGGACTGGCTTTCCTCTCATTTAGTACAGAACAGATAAACAATGATGTCTGCAGAACATCATTTTAGGAAGGGAACGGATTGGTCCTGAAGGCAATATTCTGGGTGCTCATAATTAAAACCCAGTGTGAACCAATCCAGGGACAGTATCCTTGTGCAGGCAAGCTCTGTGTTGCATTAGGTCATCTGTGGTTTACCCAGTATGTACTGACTAAAGATTATAACCAGAGGGGAGAGGAAGAAGGCAATATCTAGTTACCCTTAGTGCTTCTCCACCCTAGATGAACAAACAACTGCCTCCTGCTTCAACAAATATGCACCTATAAAGGCAGGGCTGACTCAAACGATGGCTTTGAGAATGAACTGTAACTGGTGGCTAACTCTATGATCATGCACTGGGCAAAGAATGTTCTTTGCTCTTCCAGGAACCCCTGAACACTAATAAAATACTTACACTGTTCTGCTTAAAGAAAAATTCTTGGTCAAAGTCAAATTAATGGGCAATACTAACATTTTGTTTAAGGAGGACACTATCAAGTAATTTTTTCCTTATGAATCTCAGGAAATGAGATGGTCCAGCTGCTCTGTGAAACTGATCTGTTTGCTCATCAGACCACTGGAACTTTTAAGAAAGGCACCAGCAAAAAACAATGCCAAGTGTGTGTAGCTTAACATTTTAAGTTTATTAGATCATCTGTGAGTGCTACTGTCTAAAACAAATGCCTTCTTTCTTGGCTGAACTGCTACTTGACTTTTCTTTTTTTGTATGTGTATTTTCTTTCTTTTTTTTTTTTTAACCCTTTTGAGACAGGGTCTTCTAAGTGACAGAGGAAGCAGGATTTTACCTGAGACTATCACAAGAACATTCCAGAAATGGGATCACTAACTCCTGCATAGTTTTGAGCTTGCTAGAACGAGGCTGTCACCTGACTTAGCAGAAGCTCAGCAGCTGCGTCATTATGTGCACTGAGGGTCTTTTCCTTGCATGTGTATGTGTGTAGTATGCATGTATGAAAGATCATGTATCTACACCTAGCAGCCCACACTGATTTCAATTTGAATTTTTCTGGAAACTTAAACATATTTTAGGTCATATTTTAGGTCATTTCTATGTATTCTTCGAATAATTGCCCAAGAACATTCTAATAGGTTCTTGGGTTTTCTGTTGCTCAGCTGCACACACATTCCTCGTATATTTAAAATGCCTGCAGGTTGTGTGTTAGGTCACTGAGTTTGTGGGACAATTCGTTAAGCAGAAATAGGGAACTAATACTAGAGAGATCATGGAATTGGGAAAAACTGAACAAAAGATGAAAAAAGCTTAAGAATTCTGGAGAGCAGTGATTAATCATGTGCCTGTCCCAGCAACATTTGACTCCTGTGTCTGGCTGAGTAACTAGTATTCTCTAGGCTGTGTTCGGTCACTAGGTCTGAAGAAGGCCACCAACCATGAATATCTGCCCCATGAAGACTGCATGAAAAAGTTACAGATGGTTTTACAATAAGAAGATGCTTAATCCCAAGTCTATCATAGAGGAATACTGAAGGCATATGAAGAAGATAATGATGAAGAATAGCATGTTAAGGAAGACAGTACATCAAACTGCTCTGTAAATAGCTGTTATTATACCTACAGATTGGGAGAACATGCAACGCTCAGCTTAGAAGTCTTCCATAGCAGAGGTAGAGGATCTCAATATCCTGATAGGATGCAGCCTAGGACAATAGAAGAGCAGTGATGTGGACAACAATGGCCAGCCATAATTCAGAGTACCAGTGACTCAGCAAAGCTCACCCAGAATTAGGCCAAGCTAACTTTTCTCCTTCCTAAGGCTTTGGCAACCTCAAAGAAAAGAGGGCAGTGAGATTGTATGCACTTAAAGATGGGACGGTTCACTGTTGGACGAAACATTCCATTCAAGGCAGGACTGTTGCATATAGGAACTAACTACAGTCAGATTTGTCCTTCCCAGACTTACATAATGACTGGCATACCAACATGCCCCCGTAGACCACCAAGGAACTCAAGAAAGATAAGAACATACATTGGAAACATTGGGGACTAAGCTAGATGAGTGGCAACTTGGTATGCCACAAGAGGCCTGAACCCCCACCCCCCAAGACCAGACAAGCCTAAGGGAACCCTGGGGTTCATAGAAGCATACAGGCAGCATATGGGAGGGAGTAGGAAGGATTGAGGAAGGGAAGGAGAGGATGGGAGGGAGGGGGGATAGAGGGAAACAGGGATGAGTACTCAGTATGCTTGTAAAAATATAATAATAATAATAAAATATGAAAATACTCAAAATTTCTCTGCTCACAATTCTTTTCAATAAAAGAAGCATAATATCACTTGGGAAAAAAGAATAACACATTAATTTAACACATGAGGTCTAGAAATCTTTCTTGGTCCAAGATGTAAATCTGGAATAGTTAATGAGAAAGAGGCAGAGTGTAAAAGATGTGCAGGTTCAGTAGATAGATTTGTAGCCTGCAGCAGAGGAAGATGCAGAGGAACTTGCTAAGGATTCTGCTATTCTGTATTGATCATTCCATATGTCAAACAAAGAATTACACTTTCTTCTGCCTACCTTGAGAGCCACATAGGTAAAGTAAACCAAACCTAAAAGTTGAGAGATCTGGAAGGCATATCAAGTAATAAGAGTAAATGGCATTTGTCAGATGAATAGAAGGGCGTTGGGAAGTCCAATTATGAGAGCTACTCAGGAAAAGTTTGGTTAGTAAAATAAAAGTTAGTTATGCAGTTTTAAGTTAGCATCTGTTTCATGGGTAAGTGTTATGGTTTAAATTTAAATACATCTCCAGAAGCTCATGTCTTAATATCATGGTTACCTGCTTATGACTCCTGAATATTTGTGTGTGTGTGTGTGTGTGTGTATGCATGCATGCATTTGCAAGTTTTGGACCCATCCACCTGTACCAATAGGTGCAAAGGTCCAAGGTTGCTATTGGGAATCATACTTGATTATTCTTGAGAAAGGGTTTCTAATTAAACCCAGAGCTTGCCTAAAGGCTGATCTGCGTAGCCAACTTGCCTTGAGGAGTTCCAGTCTTTTGCATAGCATCTAGGGAACTGAACTCAGGTCCTTTTGCTTGCACAGTCGCTTTTACAAATTGCAGGGTTTTGAGATGTGATAGAACCATGAGGGTTCTGACATTGCTCTTGGATTCATCCATGGATATCGTCATAGCTGAATGGACTATGAGGAAGTGAGACCTGGTGGAGGACACACTGTGGATATGTTCTGTCTGCTTCATGATCGTCATAGGGATCCCGAACCCTTTTCTTTTTTTTTTTTTAACATTTTTTATTATTATTTCTGCTCATACAAACTTAATAGGTACACCTCTTCCCTCCCTCCCTTCTCCTCCCCCTGAACCCCCTACTCCCCTTCCCCTCACCCTTCCCTCCCTATCCCCCAGTGCCCCCCCCCCCAATCCCCAGAGAGTCCTTTAATGTGCATGCCAGACTCTCCTCTGGGCCCTCCTCTCCGATGACGTACAAGGACCCAGTGGCATTTCCCTGAACCCTTTCCCGTGTTCCCCTTAAGCATAGGAACACTACTGTGGCTGTCAATCCCCTGCCTCCAAGGATCTTGGTGCCTTTAGCAGATGCTAGACTTTGTGAGGTCAATAGTGTGTTGGACATTGCGCAGGGCATGCAAAGTCCAATTATGATTGCCGAGCCCTTTTCTGTGATGCTCAGTCATACTGTGTGCTGGAGCAATGGCGCTAGCTAACCCTGCGCTGAAGCCACGAGCCAAAGCAAAGCTCTTCCCATTAAACTGATTCCTCCAATATTTAGTCACAGCGAGAGGAAAAGACTAACATAGCAACTGACAAGCAGATTTTCTTTGTAAGGAAATTGGAAGTTCTGCTTTGTTTTTGTGATTTCTTCTGTGCCTGTAATTTCTTTTAAAAAAAAAGAATCACTTTAAAATAATCCGTATGCCAAAGAGGCATGGTTTGGGATGCTATATTCTGGCCTCCTGCAGCCACACTTCGGGATGCTGTATTGTGGTCTCATACATGCTCTTCCCTCTGAGTCTTTTTTTTTTAATTTTTATTTACTTTTAGTTTTACAAGTTTAACAAGTTTTACAAGTTTTTACAAGCTGTTTCCCTCCATCGCCTCTCCCTCTCAGTCCCTTTCCTTCCCCTTATCAATCCATTCCACTCCTTCCCACCCTCCTACCAGGAACACTTTCTTTTTTAAAAAACACTTACACATATGATGTAGAGGATTCCTTGGTGCCTGGGGTTGGTGAATGTAGCAGCCCGCCTGCATGGCTGCTGATAAATGACCAGAACACAGCTTAAGGGAACAAGGAGTTTACTTTCTTACGACAGTCCGGTACAGTTCACAGTCCAGCTTGACAGGAGAGCACACACCAACACCAGGGCCGAGGGAACTGGCCACCATAACGGCTGAGAGATGGACAATCCTTACTTGCCAGACCAGCATGTCTGGCCAAGTGAACAGAAGGATGCCAACTCTCTCAACCAGCTCTCTGTGATTTATCCAGGGCCTAATCCCACCCACCATGGGCTGGACCTTCCCCATCAGCTAGACAATCTCCTTCAGGTTCGCTCTGGGCTCAACTCAACCATCAACTCTCCACAACTGTGCCCAGAGCTCAAACCCTCAAGAGTCAAGTTGACACCTGTGCTTAACTATGACAGTGAAGAACTTTAACAAAACAGTCATAAGCCAAGCATAAAACGTCTTCTTCTATGCTTAAGGGGTTTGTTCTTCTCCCCTTAAGGGGTTTGTCATGAATTTATCAGCAGCATACAGAGTACCTACAACAACTTTTCAGAGCATCTATCACTGCTTATGATTTCATGTGTATTCACATAATACTTTGAGTAATAAATAGCTGGCTGCTTGAACTATGTCCTTTGCCTAAACTTCATGCTTATCAGTACATCTCTTATACCTACAATACCTAGGACACTAATCTGTCTATAAATATTTATTGAATAAACAAAAGGGATGAGTTTTGATGTGAAAATGGAAAGAGAAGTGGAAATCTTGGTAGATAATGCATTGTGGAGGAATGGATGCTAAAATTTTGAAACGTGAATGTTTTATATATGTGATGTACTTTGAGAGTAGCTACAAATGAAAAGAGAATATGAAATTTGTGATGATTTTTCATAATTACCCTATTATTTGTAGACCCTCTGTGCCAGCAGGCCTTCGCTGTCAATTTGACATTTGTGAGGTAGGCTTCTGGGCAGACTTGTGAGGAATTGTTTCATTGGGATAGGCTTCTGAGAATGCTGGTAGAAAATTGATTGTCTTGGTCACTTTAATTGAAGTGGGAGGACTTTTCTATACCTTGATCAGTTTCCTCATCCCTACCATGGATCTCCTATCAGGATGGACTATAACTTGGAATAGTGAATCAGTAGGATCCTCTTGTTCCCTTAAGTTGTTGGGATTTGCTATTAGTTAAAGCAATGAAGTTATGAAACTGAAATAATTCTCATTCTCCAAACCACTCTCTAGATCTTTGCTTTCCCTTGGAAGTATTTTGCTGTTGTTCCTGTGAGTTGTGTGTTCTTCATTTCTTCCTTCATTTCACTCATTTACATAAGCCCAGCAGCTAAGTCCTATTATTTTATGGAGATTTCAGGGCAAGAGCAAAGGACAGACAAAGATTAAAATTTAATTTAAATGTATCAAATTTCATGTCAAATTGAAAAGTGTCCTAAACCATGGAATAGTGAGTGTCCTTAAGAGAATATGGTCTGTATTGGGCAGCCATGTAAGGCTTCATTGAAGAGCTGACACTTCAGCTAATAATTTAGTATGTGCCTCTAAAGTCTTTTTTTTATTAATACATTTTTATTATTATTTCAGCTCATACAAACTTAATAGGTACACCAGTTACCTCCCTCCCTCCTCCTCCCCCCGTACCCCCTGCTCCCCCTCCCCACCCCCCTCCCTCCCCATCCCCCAGTGCCTCCTGCCCCAATTCCCAGAGAGTCCTTTCTTGTGCATGCCTGATTTTCCTCTGGGCCCTCCTCTCCGATGACGTACAAGGACCCAGTGGCCTTTCCCTGAACCCTTTCCAGTGGTCCCCTTAGGTATAGGAACACTGCTGTGGCTGCCAATCCTTTGCCTCCAAGGATCTTGGTGCCTTTAGCAGATGCTAGACGTTGTGAGGTCATCAGTGTGTTGGACAATGCGCAAGGCATGCAAAGTCCAATTATGATTGCTTCAGCCCTAACTAGTATGGAGTATCTTACATATCATTGCTCCTCCCATCCTTTTGCTCTTACATTCTTACCGCCCCCTCTTCCGCAAATTTCCCTGAGCTTTAAGATGGGGAGAGATTAAGCTGGCCTAGTTCTAGGTGGTTGATATAGAGTCTCTGAAGTTCTGGATTGTGGTTTGTTGATTTTCTTTTGCAGTTTTGCTGCTCCTGCAATGCCCTTCACTCCATCCTGGTGGGCATTGTATGTTACCCCCTGGCCAGAGACAAAAAGCTGTTAAACTAGAGTCTTGTGATAAAAGCACATTCAAAGGTAGATGTAATAAAAGTGGGAAACCACAGTGAGGGAGGGGTCTATCACCCATTTGCAAAATGGTTACTTTTTATCTGCCAGACTATATGGCCTCCTCTTCTGGTGAGATCATACCCCCTCAGTAGTAAATGATCAGGAACAAAAGTCTGTGAACTTAATCAGATGTCTCATTACTTATTTGGGTCCTTGATGGAGGCCTATTTTCTCTGCTGTAACATGGTCCCTTCTCTCCTTGTTTCTGGTGTGGCCCTCCAACCCCATCCCTCCTGTTCATAATCCTTGCAATTACTGTCTCTAGGTGGGCTGGGTGGGTTTGGTACTAGGAGCCACCTATTAGGGAGTACATACGGCGCTTAATTTTCTGGGTCTGGGATACTTCACTTAATATAATTGTTTCTAATGACATCCATTTCCCAGCAAATTCCAGTAATTCATCATTTTTGATGGCTGAGTAGTACTCCATTGCATAGATATATCACAGTTTCCTTATCCACTCATCAACTGTTGGACATTTGGGTTGATTCCATGACTTTGCTATTGTAAACAGTGCTGCTATGAACATGGTCGTGCTTCTGCTATCGAGGTGAACCTCTGCTGTATGGGGGGTTATTCCCAAAAGTGGAATAGCAGGGTCATATGGCATTTCAATCTTTAATTTCTTTAAGAATCTCCAGACGGCTCGCCAGAGTGGCTGTGTGAGCCTGCATTCCCACCAGCAATGTAGGAGAGTTCCCCTCTCTCCACATCCTCTCCAACATTTGTTGTTGGTTGTATTGTGGATTTTTGCCATCCTGACCGGGGTGAGATGATATCTCAGGGAAGTTTTGATTTGCATTTCCCTGATAGCTAAGGAAGTGGATCATTTTTTCAGATATTTGTTAGACATTTTAATTTCATCCCTGGTAAAGTTTCTTTGAAGTTCCAGGGCCCATTTCTTAATTGGGCCATTGGTTTCCTTGGTGTTTAGTTTTCTAAGTTCTTTGTGCACTCTGGACAGCAGAGTTCTATCAGATGTGTGGTTAGTGAAGATTTTCTCCCATTCTGTGGGTTGCCTTTGAGCTCGCATTACAATCTCTTTATCTGAACAGAAGCTCTTTAATTTCACAAGATCTCAACTGTTGAGAGTTGGTAGCAGTGACTGTGCCATTGGATGTCTGTTTAGGAAATGTTGGCCTAGCCCAATCAGCTCGAGGGAGTTCCCTATCCTTTCAACTATGGTTTTTATAGTCTCTGGCCTGATATCAAGGTCCTTGATCCATTTGGAATTAAGTCTTGTACATGGTGACAAGTACAGGTCCAGCTTTAATCTTCTGCATGTGGAGATCCAGTTTTGCCAGCACTATTTGTTGAAGATGCTGTTCTTTTTCCATTGGATTCTTTGGGCCCCTTTGTCAAAGACCAAATGGCTGTAACTTTGTAGGCTGATATCTGGGTCTTCAATCCTTATCCATTGATCTGTGTGTCTATTTTGGAGCCAGTACCAGGCTGTCTTTATGACTATGGATTTGTAGTATAGACTTAGGTTTGGTATGGCAATACCTCCAGCAGTGTTTTTATTACTCAGGATTGTTTTTGCTATCCTGGGTCTTTTGTGCCTCCATATGAATTTTGAGATTGTTTGGTCAACTTCTTTGAAGAATTGCTTTGGGATTTTGATTGGTATAGCATTGAATCTGTATATTGCCTTTTGTAGGATGGTCATTTTTATGATGTTGATTCTGCTAATCCAAGAACAAGGGAGGTCTTTCCACCTTCTGGTGTCTTCTGCTATTTCTTTCTTTAGGGTTTTAAAGTTTTCATTGTAAAGGTCTTTTATCTCCTTAGTTAGGTTTATACCAAGGTATTTCATTTTTTTAGGGGCTATAGTAAATGGGATTGTTTCTCTCAAGGCTTTTTCACTTCTTTCATTCTGGGCCTATAGGAAGGCCCCTGATTTTTGCACATTTATTTTGTATCCTGCCACCCTGCTGAACTTCTCAATTAGTTCCAGGAGCCTCCTGGTGGAGTTTTTGGGATCACTTAGGTATAAGATCATGTCATCTGCAAATAGGGATAGTTTGACTTCTTCCTTGCCGATTTGAATCCCTCTTATGTCCTTTTCTTGTCTTATGGCTTCAGCTAAGACTTCAAGTACAATATTGAATAGAAGTGGTGAGAGTGGACAGCCTTGTCTAGTTCCTGATCGAATGGGAATGCTTCCAATTGTTCCCCATTGAGCATAATCCTTGCTGTGGGCTTGTTGTATACAGCTTTTATTATATTGATAAAGGTTCCTTCCATTCCTACTGTCTCTAGCGTTTTGATCCTAAAAGGCTGTTGGATCTTGTCAAAGCTTTTTCTGCATCTATCGAGAGTATCATGTGGTTTTGGACTTTGGACTGGTTTACATGATGAATTACATTTATTGATTTGCGTGTGTTGAACCAACCTTGTGTGCTGGGGATGAAGCCTACTTGGTCCCCGTGAATGATCTTTTTAATATGTTTTTTAATCTGATTTGCTAAGACTTTTTTGAGAATCTTTGCGTCTGTGTTCATCAGAGAGATCGGCCTATAGTTTTCTTTTTTAAGTGAATCTTTATTAGGTTTTGGGATTAAAATGATATTAGCTTCATAGAAGGAATTTGGTAGTGTTCCTTCCTTTGCTATTTGATGGAACAGTTTAAGGAGTATTGGTATTATTAACTCCTTAAATGTCTGGTAGAACTCTGTGCTGAATCCATCTGGTCCAGAACATTTTTTGGTGGGAAGATTTGAGATTACATCTTCAATTTCCTTATATCTTATAGGACTATTTAAATAATTCACAACTTCCTGATTCAATTTAGGTAAGTTGTGTTTACTTAGAAATTCATCCATCTCTTTTGTGTTGTCAAACTTCACAGAGTATAAATTTTTGAAATATGATGTTATAATTCTCTGGATTTCTTGGGTATCAGTAGTGATAACTCCATGTTCATTTCTGATTTTGTTAATTTGGGCTTTCTCTCTCCTGCTTTTGGTTAATTTAGCTAGGGGTGTATCAATCTTATTGATTTTTTCAAAGAACCAGCTTTTTGACTGGTTGATTTTTTCTATCGTTTTCTTAATCTCAATTTCAGATATTTCTCCCTTTATTTTGCTAATCTCTTCTCTTCTACTACTTTTGGGATCAGATTGCGCTAGTTTCTCTAAAGCTTTAAGCTGCATTGTTAAGTTGCTTATTTCTGATGTTTCCATTTTTTTGATGTAGGCATTAAGAGCTATGAACTTACCTCTTAGAACAGCTTTCATTGTGTCCCAGAGATTTTGGTAAGTTGTATTTTCGTTATCATTCACTTTCAGGAAATCTTGAATTTCCTTTTTAATTTCTTCCTGAATCCAGTTCTCATTCAGCATCATAGTGTTAAGTTTCCAGGAGTTAGTGTATTTTCTCTTGTTTGATGTGTTGTGGATGTCCAGCTTTAGGCCGTGGTGGTCTGATAGGGCACAGATTAGAATTTCAACTTTCTTGTATATGTGTAGATTCATTTTGTGGCCCAATATGTGATCTATTTTGGAGAAAGTTCCGTGTGCTGCTGAGAAAAATGTGTATTCTTTGGTGCGTGGGTGAAAAGTTCGATAGAGATCTGTAAGGTCCATTTCTTTCAGGGTTTGATTAAGTTCCAAAGTGTCTCTGTTAAGCTTTTGACCTGTTGATCTATCCCATGTAGAGAGGGCGGTGTTGAAGTCCCCAAGAATTATCGTTTGGGGGTTGATTTCTTGCTTTAGACGCTGTAGGGTTTTCTTAATGAATGTGGAGGGGCCCGTATTGGGTGCATATATGTTCAGTATTGTGAAGTCTTCCTGGTGAATTGTACCTGTGACTAAAATGTAGTATCCATCCGTGTCTCTTATAATTTTCTTTGGTTTGAAGTCCACTTTGTCTGATAGCATAATGGCTACCCCTGCCTGTTTTCTGCTTCCACTTGCTTGTAGAATTGTTGACCGGCCTTTTATTTTTAGATCGTGCCTATCTTTTGTGGTGAGATGGGTTTCCTGCAGGCAGCAGATTGATGGATTGTGATTTTTAATCCAAGTTTGTACTCTGTGTCTCTTGATCGGTGAATTAATTCCATTAACATTTAGTGTTATAATGGAGAAACTATTTTTAATTTCAGAAATTTATTATGTTTAGTAGTTTTTATAAGTATATTGCTTCGCTTTTAATGGTGTTATATTTGCCTTCTGTTCTCCTGGATATGCCTGTTTTTTTCTTCACGCTTGAGTATCATTTCTAGCATTTTTTGAAGGCCTGGTTTGGTGGACATGTATCCCTTAAAGTTGTCTTTGTGCTGGAAGATTTTTCTTTCTCCCTCGATGATGACTGATAGTTTTGCAGGGTAAATCAGCCTGCGTTGACATTTTTGCTCATTCAATACTTGAAGTATGTCTCTCCAAGCTCTTCTTGCTTTTACTGTTTCGACTGAGAAGTCATTTGTTATTTTAATAGGTTTACCTTTAAAAGTGACTTGTTTTTTCTCCCTTGAAGCTCTCAGCACCAGTTCTTTATCTTGAATGTGGAGTGTTTTAACTATTATTTGCCGTGGCGTGCTTCTGTTTTGGTCGTATCTGTTTGGGCTGCGGAATGCCTCTTGTATATGGATGGGCCTCTCTTTTTTTAGATGAGGAAAGTTTTCCTTGATGATCGTTTGAAAAATTTCCTCAGGGGTGGTATTTTGAGATTCTTGCTCTGGTATTCCATGAATACGCATGTTAGGCTTCTTCAGGGTGTCCCATATCTCTTGGATATTTCTCTCAAGTATCTTTTTGGCTTTAACAACCTCTTCCATTGAGCTGGTTAGTACTCCCACTTTATCTTCAAGGTCTGAAATTCTGTTTTCTGCTTGGTTAGTTCTGTTGATAAGACTCTCTCTGGTGTTCTGGGTTGAAGATAACTTGTCTTGTAGCTCAGTTTTAAACTCTGCTTGAGTCTGATTTAACTGCTCTATGCCAGTTTTTGTTTCTTGCACTGTTTTTCTCAACTCCTCCAAATGTCTGTTGTGTTCCTCTTCAAAGCAATTGATTCGATTATGTAATTCCTCCCGGATTTCCTCTTTCATAGTATTGAACATGGTAATTATCCTATTTTGAAAGTCGTTATCTTGGGTCAGGTTTTCTTGGCCTTTTTCCGCGGGTTTGTTCTGGTTGGAGTCTAACATTATGGGATTAATTTCTTCAGTGGGAAATTTGTTTACTTGAGTGTTGCTTCTCATGGATTTGCACTTTGACTTTGGCATTGTCGTTTTAACTCTTAAGATCTTTCAATTTCACTAAACTGAATTATTTGGCCTGGGGTTCTGGGGGTGGGCAGGGACAGAGCTTACCCAGAGTCGCGGGGTGAGGCCCGGCTGGACCGTGCGCGTGTCCCGACCAGCGGAGCGGGGTGGGGTGAAAAGGGTGGATGGGGGCGTCGGCGTGGAGCTATTTAACCCGAGGGTAGCTGGGGCGGGGCCCGGGCGCAGGGGGAGGTCCTCCTGGTCCCTAGGCCCTGCGCGCGTGGCTCCGGCTGGATGGTGGGAGTCGGAGCCGGGTCCCTTTGGGCTGACCTGGGGTTCTGGTGGGTGGGCGCGGGCGGAGACTAACCTAGAGTCGCGGGGTGAGGCCCAGCTGGACCTCGCGCGCTGCGTCCCGTCGGCGGAGCGGGGTGGGGTAAAGGGAGCCCTCTGAGTCTTTTGAGCTCTCCCTGGCTCCACAGCCATTTACAGTTTTGACAACAGAAACTTCTGCTAGCATATCAGCTATAGCACAGCACAGATAGTAGGAAACTGGGTCACAGGACTGGAGAATATGGTTCCAAGAGTTCATGTTCTGTATTGCAAGTGAAGTACTACTGGTAATACAGGACTGTTGTCCTCCACCTTGATTATGCTCCCCATCAGTAAATAAAAGTTATATAAACACCCCAAAGTAGGAATTATTTCTTTAAAATCATATGTATATGCTGTTTTCTATGTGTAAGATATAATCAAGTTCATCAGTAAAGATATCTTGAAACTTTCCCGTATAATATTCCAAATAGTCTACATTATATATTTTTTATTTCAATGCCAAATATGTTAGGTGTTGTGGATTCTTAATGCCATCCTTAATTAACGTGTTTTTGGGCATCATTTTGGCTCTGGCACTTCGAAGTCTAATAGTGATTGACAACCTGACAGGATCTAGAATCATCTAGGAGACAAGTATGCCTGTGAGGATTATCTAGAATTTGTCAGTCTCTGTGCATGCTTGTGAGACATTAGAAGAGGTTAATTGAGGGGGGAAGATGTACATTAACTGTGGCCATCAGCATTCCATAAGCTGGACAGAATAAAAAGCTGAGTATCAACATTTACCTCTCTGCTTCCCGACTGTCGATGCAGTTGACCGGCTGCCTCAGGAATTCTTGCCGCCATGACTTCCCTATAACTGTGACCAAAATCAAGTCTTCCTTCACTTGCTTTTGTCATGATATCTCATCACAGCAATCAGAAGAGTGACTAATATAATTACATTTTTGAAAGATTAGGTTAGTTACAACTAGATAACGTAGTTCATAAATCCTAAATTACAATAGATGTCATAAATTAGATGGGGATGAACTGTCAAAACCTCTGGGCTGTGGGAACTTATTTTCCTTTTTCCTCAAGATCTCTTTCAGATGACCTTAAGGGATATTATCTAACAGATGGACCAAGTGTGATATCTGTGGGTTTATTTTCATATTTTGAAAAAGAACTAACAAGGGTGAAATTCTAATACTTCCTTTCCCAGTGTGAGTGGCCATTGCTTGTTCCTCGGGTGACACACTGCTGTGCTGTGGATCCGAAACGTCCCTAAAGGCTCAGTGTCCAGCCTGGTGCTATTGGGATGTGCGGAACCTTTAAGAACTAGTGAGGCCTGGAGGCAGGTTTTTAGGTCATTTGGGGCGTGTCCCCTGAAGAGCCTGTGCAATCAGGGTCTCTTCCTCTCTCTTCTGCCTCCAGACACCACAGAGCAGCGGCTCCCTGAGCCATGCTGCTTCCGTGACGCACTGCCATAGTCCCTGCCGCCTCCCAGCTAATCATCTGTGGACTGAATCATCTAAAATTATGAACAGGAAAATGCAAAATAGCTGTGAACAGCTGTCCCCAAAACAGGACATTTAAATCGTATCCCCCCATCCTGTGGCTCAGGGAACCTTCCAGAAGAGGAGCCAGTGGAATGCGAGAGCCTGAGGCTGGGAGAGGTACCACCAGACAGAAACCGCTGTTCACATCAGGGCTGTGGCACCAAAAACTCAATACAGTGATGCTACTCCTACAACAGCTGCACCACAGGTCACCACAGTGGGGAGAGGATCACAAGAGATAAAGTGCTACCCCCAAGAGATTGTGTGGAACCTCCATAGGACAGCAGAGGGGGAGACTGTTAATGGGACGATTAGCTCGCTGGGATTCATATCCCAATGGGTACCCAGGCACATGCCAATGCAGACATCCGGGATCGGGCACAATGGATCAAGCATACAGGGGTGAGAGAGTGGGAGGAAAGGAGAGCAAGTGGCGTGCCCAGTGCAGCACCCATGTGGCAGCGAGTACGAATACCACATGCATCAGGGTGCATTATCAGGAGCCTCTGGTTAGAAACACTGTTGTCAGGAACAGCCAAAACTGTCTTGGGAGAAAATGGGGATCTTCCCAGAATCCTGTGGACATGAGGTACAGTGGTTAGTTGGTTGGCATCTGCTCACTGCCGCTTTCATGTGAAGGGCAATCCTTATGAGGAAGGATTAACCTGAAAAGACCAAACAAGAGTGATGAACATCATAAACAGAAATTTACTGGAATTTCATGAATTTGAGAAGTCGTTTGCTCTGGACTCTAGAATGAGTGCACACCTCCTTTTCAGCTGAATCTTTAATGACTGCAGGTGGAAAAGCTTTCTTTCCTTCCTGGGTTGTTTTTCTTTCTGAGTCCTTAAGGCTTCACACCACAAACACTGCTGTTCTTCATGTGTTTGGGGGAATTAGGTCAATTAGAGATGGGGTGAGGCTCCTGGGTATTTCCCAGATTCCTGAGTGCTGCCTGGCAGTCTCTAAGCATCCATTTATGCGCCTTTCAAGCAAACAGCTTTCAGATGTTGGCACTTCAGAAGCCTATGCGGATTCTGATTTAGTGTGGGCTATAAAGGTGTGAAAGCCCAGTACTGCCAGTCAGTGGGATTTCCATCAACACAACAAGGGGCTTTTGAGTACCTCCTGAAAACTGTTCACACACAGACTTTACAGAGCTCAGCATCTTGCAGTATGCAGAGATGTAGACTGGTATCAGGCAACCCTAGATTCATTGTGCAGTGAGAGTGAAGTGAATAATTGAAATCTTGGGGCTGTTGGGATGAAGAAATAAATAAACAGTATTATGATCGAAAAGTTCAGGAGCATTTGCCTGGTATACCAAAGAGAGGAAAAGTAAATAGATATAACCACCGTGAATGATTGGTATTAGATGTTGGGAAACATCAAGATGATAGTCAAGCTCTCCAGATAGGTAGATAGACAGTCCAAAGGTTGATGAACTATGGAAGGCTGAGATGGAGGTGAGAAGTAAGTAGATTTGAAACAGAAGCTGAAGGAAAGCCCAGCATGGACAGTCTACTGAGACTCTACACTGCCATCCAGTAGCAATGCAAACAAAACTCGTTCTGCAGTCATTTGGGGCCTTTCTTGTACCAAGTATGATCAGAGTGGGATTAAAAACTTTAGGTGTCCCTGGAACATAAAAGAAACTTTACCAAGGATGAAATTAAAATGTCTAACAAATATCTTAAAAAATCTCCACCTCTTTAGCCATCAGGGAAATGCAAATCAAAACTTCCCTGAGATATCATCTCACCCTGGTCAGGATGGCAAAAATCCACAATACAAACAAGAACAAATGCTGGAGAGGATGTGGAGAGAGGGGAACTCTCCTACATTGCTGGTGGGAATGCAGGCTTATACAGACACTCTGGCGAGCCGTCTGGAGATTCTTAAAGAAATTAAAGATTGAAATGCCATATGACCCTGCGATTCCACTTTTGGGAATAACCCGCCATAGAGCAGAGGTTCACCTCGATAGCACAAGCATGACCATGTTCATAGCAGCACTGTTTACAATAGCAAAGTCATGGAATCAACCCAAATGTCCAACAGTTGACGAGTGGATAAGGAAACTGTGGTACATCTACACAATGGAGTACTACTCAAAAATGATGAATTACTGGAATTTGCTGGGAAATGGATGTCATTAGAAACAATTATATTAAGTGAAGTATCCCAGACCCAAAAAATTAAGCGCCATATGTACTTCCTAATAGATGGCTCCTAGTACCAAACCCATCCAGCCCACCTTGAGATACTCAAAGATAAATCTATGTAATACCTACAGTAATTGCAAGGATTATGAACAGGAGGGATGGGGTAGGAGGGCCACACCAGACACAAGGAGAGAGGGGACCATGTTACAGCAGAGAAAATAGGCCTCCATCAAGGACTGCAAGGAGTGACATACAATGCCCATCAGGATGGAGTGAAGGGCATTGCAGGAGCAACAAAACTGCAAAAGAAAATCAACAAACCACAATCCAGAACTTCAGAGACTCTATATCAACCACTTAGAACTAGGCCAGACTAATCTCTCCCCATCCTGAAGCTCAGGGAAATTTGCAGAAGAGGGGGTGGTAAGAGTGTAAGAGCAAAAGGATGGGAGGAGCACTGATTTGCAAATACTCCACACAAGTTAGGGCCGAAGCAATCATAATTGGACTTTGCATGCCCTGAGCAATGACCAACATACTATTGACCTCACAAAGTCTAGCATCTGCTAAAGGCACCAAGATCCTTGGAGACAAGGGATTGACAGCCACAGTAGTGTTCCTATGCTTAAGGGGAACACAGGAAAGGGTTCAGGGAAATGCCACTGGGTCCTTGTACATCATCGGAGAGGAGGGCCCAGAGGAGAGTCTGGCATGCACATCAAAGGACTCTCTGGGGATTGGGGGGGGAGGCACTGGGGGATGGGGAGGAAGGGGTGAGGGGAGGGGGAACAGGGGGTACGGGGGGAGGAGGAGGGAGGGAGGGAACTGGTGTATCTATTAAGTATGTATGAGTTGAATTAATAATAAAAAATGTATAAAAAAGTGGCCCTCTGTCTAGCTCATATATAACTTTCTGGCAATTTCATTTGGTAGAAAAATCTCATAACTTTATATTTGCCAAGCCTGACATTCAGCAACTTCATGCAGTAGGTAATATTATTGTGGTGGTTATGATTATTTTGCATGTGTGTGTGTCTACATGAAAGCCTGAGCATGTGTTGTTCAGTTCAAGAGAGCACTTGAGTGTAGATGCCTGAGCCCCAAGGGTAACATAGAAATCATTCTGGATTGTTCTCTATGTTATTATTTTGCTGTGGTATTTCCTAGACTCTGTTTTCCAGAGCCAGAGTTACATGCTCTGGCAATATCACATCTGCTCTGCATTTTTATGTAGTTCTGTGGAGCAAAGGCACTAACCCTTGAGCCATCTCCCAGCCCCACATAGATATTGTTATGTTCACTTTCCAAAGTGAGACACAGAGAGAGTACTGAAGTGATTTGCCTATGTGCACAAAGCCAGAAATTGGAAGTGGCAAGAGTCTGGTCCCTTCATCCCTCTGTTAGGCTACTCCTGAAAAGAATTAATTGCAGATATTTCTTATAAAGAAACAGCAAGCTTTCCCATGTCTTCCCAGCTGAGCACATAAAAAAGGTTTCTTGTGCTCCATAAAAATGTAGGTCTTTTCCCACCCATTTTCCCATCCAAAGCCTGTGAGGTCTGCAGATAGCAAATTATCTTCTTGATGACCACTAGCTGGTACTCTAGCTCTGGCAACTTGAGAATGGACACTACTGATGTCTGTGCCAGTACCACAGGAGTAAGCCCAGCAAACCAGAACGTGTGGCCACATGAGCTATGTGGTCAGCAATAAAAATGAGAAGCAAGGGAAGCCACAAGTTGACTCATGGTATTTCCAACCCACTTTCAATTGCCAGAGGAAGACAAACTTTCCAGAAGGCCTGGTTCATTGAAGAGGCACTTAATCGATTTCAAATGAATAGCTAACGAGATTGAAGTGGGACTCAACAGGTGCATGGTGAAAGACAATAATGAATCATTTTTCTAAGGGACTGGCAGCCAGGAAGGGCAGGGCTGGAAAGAGCAAACAGGTCACTAAGCGATAAATTCTGTCCAAGCACTTCATAGCAGAACAAGTTATAACTTGCTATTGAGTTAAAGAAATGAGTCGGCAGACCAAAGGAATGAGCAAATCCTGTCTTTTCTTGTATGACAGATTGTCATTGAAGTGTTTGTGACTGGGTAAGAACTTTGGGTCTATTCACATGCTATGGACAGCTGCTTCAAGTGGCAGGAGGAGGAATAATAGGTCTTTGAGAAGCCCAGACTAGAGGTTGTGCAGTATCAAGACTTTCCTTTGAATTTGTAAAGTTAGCTCCCCTTTATGAAACTGGAAAAATGCAATTCTGAGAAACGGAAATAATGCACCTCAAGGTTCCTGTGGTCATGAACCCAGAACAAGCTTGGACAGCCACTGCCCTCTAATTCCAAGTCTCATTCTTAGAACCTCCAGACTGTCATAGTTGGGCACAGGTGTCAACTCGACAGTTGAGGGTTTGAGCTCTGGGCACATTCGTAGAGAATTAGTAGTTGAGTTAAGCCCAGAGTGAAACTGCTGGAGATTGCCTAGTTGATGGGGCAGACCCAGCCCTTGATGGGCCTTGATGGGCCTTGACTAGGCCCTGAACAGACGAATAAAATACAGAGAGCCATTTGAGGAAGTTGGCATGCTTGTGTACACTTGGCCAGACATGCTGGTCTGGTAAGTAAGGATTGTCCTTCTCTGCCATTATGTAGAGATGGTGTGGCCACTTCCCTCGCCTGGTGTTGGTGCGTGCTCTCCCGTCAAGCTAGACTATAGACTGTAAACGGAATAGCAGTAAGAAAATAAATCCCTTGTTCCCTCAAGCCATTTGATGTCATTTATCAGCAACCATGCAGGTGGACTGCTTCACAGACACTGAGTGTTTGGCTTGGAGAACAATTAAGCTGCACAGGATTTTGTGACATGTTTGTGGTGGCCAGAGCATCCTCTGCTCAGGGTGCCATGTCTACCTGCTCTGTTCCTTCCTTCACTGTACCTAGCCTCAGAGCAAACATTCTCAGTTTGTTCAGGATGCCCACGGACCAGCCACATGGTGTGGATCCCCAGCTTTAAGGGGATGGCATGGGTAGGGACTGATGGCCCCTTTCTCAGAGATCTGAAGTGGAGGCCTCTTCCTCCTGTCCATGCACCTCAGTTCCAGCCTTCTGGGGCTGGGTATCTCAGAGAATAGGGCAGAAGCTTTGGCTCAGAAGTTGTCCCAGACATCATAACTGGTTGTCCTAGTCAAATATATCAGTGTCAACTTCACAACTAAAGCTGAGCTTTGGGAACATCTATGAAGAATCAGTGGTCAAGGCAAACCCTTAAGCAAGCCTGCTGGAGACTGTCTGATTGATGTGGGATGACCTAGATCATCCTAGGTGGGACCATTCCCTGGTCAGGTAGGTAAGATTAGAGAAACTGGTTCAGTAAGCTGGCATTCTTCAGCATCTTTTGACAGTCTTGCTGTCTCACAAATGAGGTTTTCCTCCCTCTCAGCTATTTCTATGGATGTGGTATAGCCAGTTCCCTTGGCTCCTGGTGTTAGTACGAGCTGTCCTGCCAAGCTTGACTAAGAACTGTAACTGGAATCATAAGAACTAAAGTCCCTTTGCTCCCTTCAACTTTTTGGTCATAAATTTACTGATGATTTGCAGGAAGGCTGAAACACTGATGACACAGTTTGGACGGAGATATCATAACAAGCTTGTGTGTCAGGTCCAAGTCAGCTTAGAAAGACCTTTCAGTTCCAAAGACTGGGATTGCTGACTTGTAGTGTCTGCCCCTCTCACACAGCTCGTCTATCCTCTGTCCTGGTGATGCATCTTTGCACTTTCAGTCTATTCTTCTTAAGGATGGAATTTGTGCAGTTGAGGGTATTAACCAATTCACACAACGGGTGACTATAGATGAGGAGGAGGTTGATGGAAAAGTAATGTTGGATGGCTAGTTGTCTAAACAGGATCTGAGTAGCCTTGCAAAAAATACTATCTTTCATCTTCACTCAGATCTCAAAATTTAATGTTTTAAGGTAGGTTGTGTCTCTATCTTGAGATTGTAGCCAGGTTTCAAACATCTAGATTGTGTTTTTTTTTCACCATTGTACCTATTCCAACAGTTGGACATAATACAGATTTCTAAAATCATATGGGAGACAAACCACAGTGCCAAAATGAAGCTAAGACAGTCTCAGCTTGCCGCCATGGTCACATATTGTCCTGTATTATTGCTCTCTGCCTGTTGCTTGGGGCTTCTGGTGACAAATCTCATAGCATAGTAATATACTATACTGCATCAGTTGATGCAAGTATCAGATTGGCCATTGAGATTGAGCCTTTAGGTACACATGTGAATAATTAGTATTATTGTTTGAATGTGAGTGGTCCTCTACAGGCTAATGTGTTTGAATCCTTAACTGATGTTAATGTCTGGGAAAGTCACGGTACCTTTAGAAGGTGGAACCTTGCTGGAAGGAGTCATGTCACCGAGGGCCAGCCTTGAGTTTGGACAGCCCCACCTTGCTTTTGCTAGCAGTCTGCTCTTGCAGTTCGCTGCCTCCTCTCTTGATCTCCATGATGACTTCCGTGACCTGAGCAGCCTCCAGCTTCTACCACCTGCCATGCCTTTCCCACCATAATGGGCTATATCCGCTCTGGAAATGTAAACCAAATACATTTCCCTTTTTTCCCTTTAAGTTGTGCTTTGTGTCACAGATGACTGTCTTCAGTTGGCAGGGTGGTCCCTAGCTTTGAAAAGATGGCCTGATTTGTGTGGTTTTGAAAACACCTTGACTTGAGAATTTCTCATTAGATACCTGTCTAATGAGCTGAAGGATTAGCTGTAGTCTGGGAGCTGAACTCTGCTTCTTTATACTAGTCAAATCAACAAAGCCCCAAATTTTCAGTAAGGATGAGATAAGATTTATCTGAAATTCTTTCTCTGAAGTGTTAATAGGGTGTTCAAGAAATTATGGGGAAGGGCTGGGAGGTGGCTCAGGAGTTAAAGCCTTTGTCTCACAAGCAAAAGGACCTGAATTTGCATCCTCAGATCCCAGGTAAAAATGCCAGTTGGTCCAGCAGTGGTCTGCAATCCCAGCACTGGAAAGCAGAGTCTGGGAAACCCCACAGCAAAGCAGTAAGGTGACAGAATAATACAGGATGATTCCTGATGTCACCCTTGGGTTTCCACAGGAACACACACTCAAATATCTTCTTGTACATGCACGCACATATAAAAAAATGGACATAAATACCTTTTTTAAAAAGCATTCAATCAGGTGTCCAAACTCCCCCCCTCTCTCTCTTTCTCTCTCTCTCTCTGTTGGCCTCTCCCCTCCCTCCGTCCCTCCTTTCTTCCTTCTCTCCTTCTTTCTGTCTTCCTGCCTTCCACAGTAATGCAGGAACACAGCTAGGACTTTGTTTATGCTAGAAAAGCATTCTACAACTGAACTATGTCTCTAAAATTATTAATTCAGAATCACTTACAGAAAACCTAGGACACAACTGTTAGAGAATGTTTCCATGGGATTTGTGGCTTTCTATGAGTGTGTGTAGCTTGCCTCATGAATGTGCAGGACTTGAGCAAGGAAGTGGCCTAAGTTTGAGTGTTTGTCAATAAGGTGGGGTTTGGGTGTGCACTTTCAGGCCTATAGATCAGACTTATATTTTCATAACAGTCTTTACTGTAGTAAACATTTGTTCTGTTTCTGAGTACAGCTATCAATTCAGGAAAGTTTACAACTTCAACTCTTGTTATCAAATGATTTCTGGATGAATTATAAGAGTATCACTACAAATATTTGAGACAATAAGTAAAGGTTTTTATATTAGAACGAAAATAAAAATTATTGATCAAACTGTTACTGACTGGATTGTTATAAGGCTGTAGGGAAAGTTGAAAAAAAAACACTACTTATTGTAGTTAAAACACCATGTTAGCCTATTGAGTAGAAAATATTGAAGTGGAAACATTCAGTAGTATAAAATGAAAGTGTTATATTGGAAAAGATAAATTTCTAAAAATCAATGTTACTTCTATTATAAACCAGAAGATAAAACTATGTGCATATATGTTTTCAATTTTTAGATGAGAATTAGAGCATGTGATTTTTAAAAAATTCCAATTATTTATTTATTTAGGCAAAGCAAAGCTTTTATTTGCCTTCCTGCTTTTTAACATTCTAAACTACTCATAAATATTATCGATCAATTAATCTCTCTGTGATCCAGGGTTGTGATGGGTACCATCATGTTACAAATAGTGGCAGATCTTTTGCCTGCTTCTTCTTTTCTGGTACCCTTAATTTCTGTCTGTCACTTATTTTTATCTGTCCCTTAATCTATTCTAGCACCTGTGAAATGGAGACTAAAAGTGCCAACCTTAGTGTTCTTAATGGAAGACCTGGCACTAAGTAACTCAAGCTCTCAAGAACATCCGAACTCTACTGGTTCTTTGCCTTTGACATAATTTTCTCATATCACAGTATAAGAACCCAATAAATCCATAATCCAAACTCATAGCGCTAAGTGTTAGACATCCTTTTCTTCCAAATGACTTTTTCTTCCCCCCTCCCCTCATTGTAGCTCTTAGTTTCTGATCCTTAAAAAAAACACAATATTGAAATGAAATTGTGAGGAATTATAGTTACTTGCTTAGCAGATCTATATCTCTGTGTTTGAAAGATCAACTGTAGGAGATGCTATAGTTATTTTGACAACAATAACTTCATATTAGTAATAATAATGCTTTCATGAGTATTTCAGAACCACGGACAGTGTGTCAGCTACTGCTCCCCCCATTCTGGCACCCCTGACCTGAGACTGGGAGAGTTGGTAGGGACAGCTGTGTTGCTATATAATAACAGTCTTTGTACTTAACTTCACATTGACTTTGTTCTGATGTCAAGCCCTTCCAATCTGATCAATAAAATCAGAATACCTAGGATTGGTCCCAGGTGCTCATACTTTTCAGATTCTCAGACTTAAAACCAATGCACAGTGGTCATTTCTAGATGAGGCAGATCTACTTCTAAAGTAGAAGTGCCCACCCTTAATGGTGTCTGAGAATTACCCAAGAAGCAGAAAGATGAATTCATTGTCTAGGTTTGTCTCTAGATCTTGAAGCTCAACTGGACTGACATTGACAACAAATGTCAACCATTGAAAAACTCTGCAGGATATTTTACCTTACAAGTGTAAAATGAGTGTTGAAAGAAGTAAAAATGTGTAAATAAATTTTTGAATACTGAATGTTTACTTAACTTTAATATCTGAATAGAAGTCTTACAGTATAGAAAGAAACATTGCATGACTGGATTTAAAGTGGAGAAACTTGAATTCTAGCAGACTCAAATTCAAACAGACCCTAGTGGCTATCCTCAGTTCCTTGCCTAGATCAGAGCTTTGACCCTAGTCTTTGCATATGAACACAAAGTATGAAGCGTCCATAAACATCAGCTGTGTGTCTACTAGTCTCAGGAACCTCCTGACTTCGCCCAGGTATAGGGGGCATATCTGATTTATTCCTTCTCTTCGAAACATGGGAAAGACCAGGTAGAGCAGCTGGAGCTTTGTATATTATTCATACTTCTGCATTTTCCCTCCTCCCTCACAATTAATATGTTCCCTTTGGTGACAAAGCAGGTACATGAACTCTCCAGCCTCTTTCTCTTTATTTGTCACATTAGCAGTGGATGCCACATGTCACAGAGGACAGCTCCAGAATGGACAAGTGTTGCCCATCTGAATGAGAGTGCACAAGAAAGAAACTTTCATTACATCAACTGGTCATAATTTCAGAGCTTGTATGATGCATGGTTGCTGTTAACTTTAAATTATGAAACACAAAGATTATAGATTACCTAAGAAACCTCATGTTACCAAGCATCTTAGAGTAAGAGGAAAAAAACCCATTAACCCTTAGACTGGCACACATTTAAAATGCAAGGAGTATAATATTTAAGTTCCAACTTGAGTAGAAGTTTTCTACTGATCATTATTAGCTATAAGCTCCAGGGTAGGTCTGGAGAGACTGGCTTAATGGTTAAAGCTCTTGCCTTGCAAGTGAAAGTACTTGAGTTCTGATCCTCATACCCCATATTTAAAAAGAATGCTGGGCAGATGTGGTAGCTTGCTTGTAATTCTATCCCTGGAAAGTGAAGACTGAGAATCCTTAGAGCAGGTTGACTGAATAGAGTAGCCCCATGCTCTGGGTTTAATTAGAGACCCAGGTTTGCAATAATGAGCTGAAAGAGTGATTGAGGATGACTTCTGATATCACCTTGGGCCTCCACAAGCACACACACTCGTGTGCTCATATACATACACCCACACATGCAACCCCCCCATACATACATCCATGTACCCAATACAAGTCTATATGAAAGAAAAAAAACTACTAGGTATATATAACCACCTCCCACTCAGACCCATAGCTACCCCCCCCCAAAAAAAGAACAAAACTTCATTTTGCCTGAGAATGCCACACACCATCGTTTTTATTTTATTTTATTTTTTCCCCCAATCATACAAGCTCAATAGCTACTCTGGTCCTCTTCCTCCTTCCACCCCTGCCCAATCTCCCCTTGCATTCTCCCCACCTCTTCTTCTTTTCACCCCCTTCCCTCCCCTTCTCCCAGTGCCTCCTCTTTCCCCCCTCCCATCCCCTGGAGCATCCTCTGTGTGAATGCTAAACCTTCCTCTGAGTCCCCCACCTTAGTGAGGTATAAGGACTCAGTGGCATAACCAGAGCCCTTTCTTGGGCTCCCTGTTAGTATGGGAATGCTATTGTGACTGTTAATCCCTTGCCTATTAGGATCTTACTACCTATGATCCATGCTAAACTTCGGGGGGTCATTGATATGTCAATCATTTTGCAGGTCATACAAAGTCTGATTATGGCTACTGCAGCCTTAATTTGTGTAGAGTATCTTGCATATCATTGGTCCTCCCCATCTTTAGGCTCTTACAATCTTGCCGCCCCCTCTTCCGCAAGTTTCCCTGAGCTTTAGGATGGGGAGAGATTTTGCTGGTCTGCTTCCAGGTGATTAATGTAGGGTCTTTGGTATTCTGAATTATGGTTTGTTGTTGTTTTCAGTTTTACTGTTCCTGCACCACCCTTGGCTCCATCCTGATTGGTATTGAAGTCACCTCTTAACCAAAGATAAAAGGCTATTTAAATGAAGATCTTACTATAAGAGGAGACTCAAAGGTAGATGGAATAGGAGTAGGACACTGCAGTGCAGGAGGAGGAGGGTCAGTGTCTCATTTGCTGGATGGTTACCCTCTGTCTGCCAGTCCCTATACCCTCCCTGATTGGTGAGATCAAACCTCTTCAGTCACAAGTGACCAGGAAGGGAAGCGAGAGTGAGCTTCACCAGATGTCTCGCTACTTCCATGCAATATTGATTGTGACCTACTTTCTCTACTGAAGCCTGATCCCCTCTCTCCTTTTTTTCTGGGGCCCTCCCTTCCTGTTTATAATCTTTGCAATTACAGTAGGTATTGCAGAAATTTATCTTTGAATATGTCATTAAGTGGGTTTGGTACTAGGACCCACTTATTAGAGAGTACATACGGTGTCTAATTTTCTGTGTCTGGGATACTTCGCTCAATATAATTGTTTCTAATTCCATCCATTTCCTGGCAAATTTCATTAAGTCATCTTTTTGATGGCTGAGTAGTATTCCATTGTATAAATGTACCACATTTTCCTTATCCACTTGTCAACTGTTGGGCATTTGGGTTGATTCCATGACTTTGCTATTGTAAATAGTGCTGCTGTGAACATGGTTGTACTTGTGTCACTGTAGTGAATTTTTGCATTGGGGGAGATTATTTCCAGAAGGGATATAGCAGGGTCATATGGCATTTCAATCTTTAACTTTTTTAGAAATCGCCAAACTGATTTCCAGAGTGGTTGTGTAAGCCTGCCTTCCCACCAGCAATGTATGAGAGTTCTTTTCTCTCCACATCCTCTCCAGCATTTGGTGTTGTTCGTATTGTGGATTTTTGACACACCATCTTCTTTAAGTTAGATTTTAGTCACTGAAAGTAATGATTTCTTTGAATTGAACTTTACCTTTTTGTCCCCCTCCCATTTTAAATGCATATAAGGAGAATCTTGATGCTGCATTATTGAGGTAATCCTTGTGTGCATTTAGCAGCTATTTTCTCCACTGTTCCCTGCAGCTCCCTTAAATAACCAAGCTCCATGTGTGCCCTTTTCTCTGAGGTGGAGGTAGCTGCATACTAACTACAAAGTTTTCCTCACCTTGGTCTAGCAATCCCAGAGAAGCAGATGGAGGGTTAAAACGACTACAGTGCCTACGTGACTAGGATCACATTAGTTTTGTTTCCCTAGGTTTGCTTGAGTCAGTTATTTATTACAATGATAAGTTATAAAGTTTAAACGTGGTTTTCTGTTTCTAATATAGACATTTTTTATAGACCTTCCTCTCCAGTGTTCAAGCTTGTCCTCTGAGCCCTTTGGCCATGGTCACCACTCTCTTTTCATTGCTCCTTAAGGCTGATCGATTTCCAAAATATACACAATGTAACTATATGCCCCTGAAAACAGAGGTTCTCACAGTGTGATGCACTGGGATCAGAATGCCTACGATCCTGACTTCTGACATTCCAGCTGTCACTGTTTGCTTGAATGTTGCTAATAAATTCATGACAAAACAGCTTATGGGAGCAAGAGGTTTTATTTTGTCAGGAGAACTCATGTCAACATCAGGAACAGAGGGAACTGAGCACACTATATCCATATTTCCACAGGACTGCTAAGAGAGGGACAGTCCTTATCACCTAACCATATCTATAGTCATGTACACCAAGGAACGCCATTTTCCTTAACCAGTTCCCTAACTTATTCACCAGACCAGCACCACCACAGGGGGCTGGACATTCCCTATCAATTATACAATCTACAGGCTCACTGGGACTGAACTCAACTATTCGTCTTTACAGATATGCTCAGAATGCAAGCCTTTGATCAGAAAGAGCCAACAGTTTTAGTATCTTGGCTCGTCTACACACAGAGGCCTGGAGCCTACTGAACTTGGGTTCTGACATCATAGGGTCAAACCAGGCTAGGTACAGTTTGCACCTCTCAGTCTCTTCTTCCACATACCTCACACATCAAAGGAGCAACAGAAGGCTGAGTGAATGAGAGATAAGAAATGAGAGCAAAGGAGATCAAGGAAACCTTCTGGATGCAGAACTTTCAATATTTCCATCTTTTTCCTTTTGTAAACTGACTTAAGACTTATTATCATTCGTTCTTGGAATTGGATAGAAACAGCAGCGCTCTTCTCATGTTATTGCTAATTGCTTATCATGAACTGGGAGACCCTTTCTCCTGCTCTGCACCCCCGGAGTCTCTTACCAGCCTTTGATTTATCCCTCTAGCTTCTGCTTTACTCTCCCCCTTACCCATTTTTGCATTCTGGGCAGGGGAGGGTTTTGTTTCTTTGACGTTTTATGAATATGATTGTGCACTTAAGTCCAAAATGACTTCTGATCCCAAGTTCTGGGATGTTGCTTAATGGAGGCTGATGGCTACCAGGCTTGCTGGCCCACGCAGGATGCCTTCTTCTGGGTCGCAGCAGCAAGCCTTCCCTGTGCCCCTCTTCTGCCCCCTGCCAGGCTGCAGATGGGACCCTGCATCCCTTTCCCGGCTCCCTCTGTGCCGTCATCCTCTAATACTCACTCCTTCAATTCATCTGCCGCTTGTCCAGATTCTGAAAGAACTGCACTTTTTTACTTCTAAAACTTGAAGGAGTCTATGATGACAGCATCTCACCCTTGCTTCGCCCACCATGCAGGTCCCACAGGCCCTCAGGTCTGTCTCGTGTTCTCCTCAGCATCCTTGCCATTGTCTTCACATCACTTCCCATGCAGCACCAGCTCCAGTTTTCCTGTGGCCTTTCTTCAAAACTCCTGGGTGGACATTTTTTTAGCTTTTTCCTGACTTCTCTTTTCCAAGTATATATCCTTGCTTTGTTGAGGAGAGTTTGGTGCCAAATGTCCCATTATGGCATCCCTTTTTGTCCATTTGTACAGAGAGATTCCTGGGTGCCCTGCCCCACATGGCCATAGGCTACTCAGCCCCTGGCTCTCATCTGTGTTTCCTGACCTTTCAGCTTCTTGATACCACACTGACAATGAACCACCCCCACATGCAGCTGGGAGTGCTTCATCCTAAACCCAGATCGAACCGTGTATTTTTAGGGTTTTACATTTTGAGCCAGCATTTATAGAAGCTCAGAAGGTGTACTAGTTAGAAATATAGGAGTCAACTTGATAATTGAAGGCTGAACTCTGAGCACGTATGTGAAGGATTAGTAGTTAAGGCAAGCCCTTAAGTAAACTTTTAGGAGATCTGGTTCATGTGGGAAGACCCAGTCCATAATAGGTGGCAATAGGTAAATTGGCAATCTTCAGCATGCTTTGGACAGACTTGGAGTCTGGCAAGTGAGGATTGCCCTTTTCTCAGAAATCCCTGTAAATATGGTAAAGCCAGTTCCCTCAGCTCCTGGGTATGAGCTCTCCTGCCAAGCTGAACTAAGAACTGTAGCTGTACAATCATAAGCTAAAAATAAAACCCTTCGTTCCTCTAAACTGTTTGATTACGAATTTATCAGCAACATGAAGAGTTACTGCAACAGGAGTTTTTCTTGTGATGTGATGGGAGATGGAGAAGGTCAATTTTGGTCTTCTGTTGTTATCTCACTTATTGCTACTGACTAAGCAGTACTAATGTGCACCGAGCATGTGCCATCTTGGAAGCCCAGGGGCCAACCATCTCTTACCTGTGCTTCTGTACCTGGCCTTGTTACTTATTTCTGACTTACCACCACCAAGAAGGAGCATGCTTGAAGTTTACATTAATACAAGAGTTAGTTTAGGACACTTTAGGGGAGGTGACCTTTTCCTACCCAATTAGGAAAAAAGGTCCAAAGATTCGAGAGGCTGGATATTTAGCTCAAATGCTTCAGGGAAGTAGAGAAGTTAACAGATTAAAAGAAAGTGCAGAAAGGGATGGCCAGCACAGTAAGTTCTAGCTATTGATTGTTTATCATTCTAGTGAGCACTAGAAGTTTTTCTGGCTCCCATTGATACTAAAAACAAATTCAGAATTTCAGTCAACCCCAGGAAGAAGTTATAGTAATTTTTCATTACAGATCTGTAGCAGGAAAAACTGGTAAGAGCCACAATCTGCCTACAAAGCATATGTGCATAAGACTTTATATTCAACAACGCAACAATAAAACTTAAGAACGTGACCCATGACAGTGGCATTTGCATTTTCATAAATAGGGAAACTGAACACCTAAGTAGGCAAATAATATTGTTTCTGTAAAAAAGACTAGATAAAATGCAAATATGAGTTTCTTGTAAATTCTACATTTGGATTTGCCTGACAGAAACTTGTATCTGTTATATGTATGTATGTTTGTGTTTGGATTGATTTAATTATTTAGACAGGGTCTTGCTATGTTGCCTAGTCTGACCTAGAACTTGGGATCCTTTTGTTTCTGTCTCCTTAGCTCTAGGACTGTAGGTGGGTACCTGACAATAGTGCCATTTCTATTCACTGGCTTATTTATTAGCAAGATCATCTATGACTGACAAATGCATCATTCTTGAGAGCAAACACCAGGACCTGTCACAAGATTGCATTATCAATTACTATACATAAAAGTTATTCCAAGAATAGTATTTACTAGGAATGGGTAGAACTTCAGAGCCTCAGGTGCAATCTAAGAAAAAAATTTAGCATAACATTTGAGACTATTGAAGATCATTCTTCAAGAGTCAAATTTTGGTCACAGTTGGTAAGTAGAGATATGCTAGGTAGTTGTAAATTAATAGTGCCAGAACTCAAAGTGAACTGTGTACTGGAATCACAGGAGACAATTTTTAAAGGGTAAGGGCTACTTTAAGCCTAGGCTTTAATCTAGAACTCTAGGACTTTGAATTTATGCTGCTGTTCCTGTTGAGCATGGTAAGAACTTAGAATGTTTATTAAGCATTTGTTGAAGCTTTGAAAACTTTTCCCAGATGAATTTATATATCCTTTCTTAATTTTTGAATGTTCTCATTTCCTGCTCATGAGAATAACTTGGTATGCCTATCCTGAAGGGTAGGTATGTGTGTGAAAATTTAAAAAGCATAGCTAGTTCTATGACTTTATATCTGCCAGCAGATACAAGAGGATTCATGGATTTTGTAGCTCCAATGCTATTAGTATTCTAGGGCTGGTGAGATGTCTCAGGGTAAAGTGCTTGCTGCCAAGTCTGAACCCATGTGGTGAAAGAAGAAAAACAACTCCTAAAAGTTGCCTTCTGATCTCCACACACGCACTATGGCACAATGATACACACATACATGCACCAACGTGCACAGAACACATGTTCATACATGATAGATAAATAAATAAATAAATATTTAAAACTGTTGGCATTGCGGATCAGATCTCCATCTGTAGGTTGTTGACTGGCATCTCTGCCCATTTCTCAGCAGATGCCAGTTATACGCCAGGTTGTGTTGAAAAAGTTCCCATGCTTTGTCCCATGTTCCCTGGTGACAAATTACCCCCTGGTGAGGATCATCCATGTAGAGTTGCATCTACTGTGACATTTTTTCACAATATTTCACAAATAAACTGCATATTATCTAGATATCTATTTAGAACAGAACCATTATCTCAAATACTTAAGAAGCTTTATATTTTGTAATTGACACATTAATGAAAGTAAAAAGAAAAGCATGAAATTTATTTCTAGTATCATGTTTATTCAACCCAATATGGCTAACATATTACTTTAATATGCAATCAATATAAAATTATTATTGAGATACTTTCCCCTTTTTCCTGGAATTAAGTATTCAAAATATGGTGTGAGAACTGGAGAGATAGCTCAGTAGCTCAGTCAATAAGATGCTTGATATATAAGCATGAAGACCTGAGTTGAATCTCTGGCACCCATGCAAAGAGCTATAATTACATGTTTGTAATTACAGCACTGGGGAGACAGAGAAAGGCAGATCCCTGAGACGTGCCGGCAGCTGGCCTAGTCTAATTAGCAAGCTCCAAGTTCAACGAGAGACTGTCGTAATGCAAACAAGATGTACATCTCCTGAAAATAACACTCAAGTTAAACATTGGCCTCTGTGTACACATGCATACACGCCCCCACACATACTATTGCCCTTCAACTGTCTATCAGTGGGCATTTAAAAAAAGAGTTTGAGAGGGGCCGGAGAGGTGGCTCAGGGGTTAAGCCTTCGCCTTGCAGGCGGAAGGTCCTGAGTTTGGATCCTAGACCCCACGTATAGACGCTAGGTGGAAGTGGGGGACGGCCTGCATTTCTGGTCCTGGTAGGGCGGAGCCTGTGAATCCCAGGGCAGAGTAAACAAGGCGGAGGTGGAGGCTGTCCATGGTGGTTCCCGAATTCGTCTGTGGTTCTACACACACGCACTCATACACACGCACATGCGCACACACGCATACACGCACAAGTGAATAAAAAATAAAAAAAAGAGTCTGAGAGCCTAGTGGAAGGTCCTTTAAGGCGTCTTATCAGGTGAAGGATTTTTGTTGTTGAACCTTCGCAGACCCACATTTTACAGAGAAGATACATCCCTTGAACAGATGGGCTTGTCATCTTTCTGTGAAAATGATAATATAGACATGGCTCTTTTTATACCACAACTTTCAACTTCATGACAAGTTTAGGTCAAAGCAGAGCTCATGTTTCTTTTGTGCATGTGCATGCGAGCATATGTGCATGTGCGTGTGTGCGTGTGTGTGTGTGTGTGTGTGTGTGTGTGCGTGTGTGTGTGCGTGTGTGTGTGTGCGTGTGTGTGTGTGTGTGTGTGTGTACATGTATATATGGGCATGTGTACAGTGTGTGTCTATAGAGAACCAAAGGTTACCTCGGGAATCATTCTAGATTGCTTTATCTTCTTATTGCTGTACTCTAGGGTTTCCCAGCCTCTGCCTTCCAGGGGTGGAATTGCAGGCCACCACCATATCCACCTGGCATCTTTTTAATGTGGGATCTGGGATCTAAACTTGGGTTTTTTTTGCTTTTGAGGTAAAGGCTTTAAATGCTGAATCATCTCTCCATTGGTCTTTCTTTAAACAAGTCTTGATAAACTCTTGTTGAATGTGCAATTCTGAAAGAACTTTGTGTGTCAGGGTTCTCTATAGTGACAGAACTGATAGAGTGAATATATATAATATATAATATAATAGTAATATAATATATCTTATATATTAAAAGGGATTTATTAGTTTGGTTTGCACAATGTAGTTTGGATAGTCCAACAATGACTGTCTTGACACTGGAGAGGCTGTTCAGTCTATGAGGTCAGATGCCTCAGTCTGGTGCCAAAGGCTTAGGGGCTTCCTGGAAAGCCACTGGTCCTCAGTCTACATTGGAAGCTCAAAGCAGCCGGATTCTGATACCAAGCAAAGAATCCAGTGGTATTGACCACACAGGGTAGGTGAACTCACCAGCGAGAGTCAAAGGGAAGCAAACAAAAAACAAGCTTTCCTAGGCTCTCCTTTGTCTAAGCTGCCATGCAAAGGTGCCACCCATCTTTAGGGTAGGTCTTCCCATACTAATTAACCTGGTCAAGAAAATCCATCACAGCAGTGCCCAGTGGCTTATCTCTTAATTGATTCTAGATCAGGCCAGCTTGACAACCAAGATTAAGCACCGCAAATCCGCAGTTATATTCCAAATACAGTTGTTTAACAGGCAGTCCAGAAAAGAAAGGGCTTTAGACTTAAAAAGTTATTCACTCTGATTCATTAGCTCATTTCCACCATTTGAAAACCTGAGATAAACCAGCCTCAGTATTTAGAAATTACCATTCAATTTTACTCATAGGAAAAATATCATTAAAAAACAACTAACAATTTCTCCTAGTGTGGTATTGTTTGAATGCACAGCAATTACCATTTAGTGCTGTCTGAGGTAAAGCCAGCATAATTGCATTCAACAAGATAAGCCCCTTTGGGATTCAGCCATATTTTTACTTAATCTAGGGTCAATATTGGTCAGGATGCAGAGCTATTATAGTTCTTATCATTGGCCTGTTCTGTGCTTTAAAAAAAAATGAAACAAGTCAGTGTTTGTCATGACTTAGAGCCTTTATGCGTCTTGGAAATACCCAGAAATTGCACGACTTAGTGAATGTTCCATTCATTGGTTGGGAGGGGGTTAAAAGACTGATATCTTGTTACCATGGTAACAGGCTTACAGCCTAAGGAGACAGACCCAGCCCTCCCTCCTAATGATAATATCTAACAGGAGGAAAGAGGGAAATCGGCCTACATTCAGCTCCTTTGCTGAGCTCACAGTGCTCCCTGGCCACTGAATCTTTCTTATTTGGTTTTGGTTTCATTTGCGATACATTTGTACCATGAGGGCTTTGATACTTTTATTATCACTGAATTACTTCCTTTGTGTGACCAATCCACATGCCAAGTTCATTCCATACAGATTCTGAAGTTGATGGACATTTGATAACAAGTCCCAATGTTGTCTTCTAGAAGTTGAAAAAAAAAATCTGAAATTAGGATTTGCCTCTGACTAGAGTAAAACGCTTTAGTTAAGACCTGCGAGGAAGTCCAGGATCTGAAGCTTATTCATTCAGACAAAAGCCACTTAAGCTGAGGTGGCTTGGGGCCCCACATTTTACTGTAAGCAACTCAGTGGGACAACTTAACTGGAATTCGTTTGGAAAAAATAAATTATAAAGTTGTTTGATCTCCTATTTCCAAAATTACAAGTTATAATGTTGGGGAGGATTGAAAACATAGGTTAAATTGAACACAAAGCAATTTTTTGTTGTAATTTTTACAGCAGAATTTAATTAGAACTGTACTTCTCAGCAGATGGGACTTTGCTAAGGATGGGTGGACTTTTCAGTCATTCTAGTTGCTTCTTCTTCACTTGCCTGATTAAACCTCATTGTCCTTCTATTCCAGAATGTTCTGTTTCTTGGAATATGTCTCCTACTTTAGCTTGGTAGATCCTTCTTTGCCTTTACCCTACCTGATATGTGATCATCTTTTTGGATGTTGTGCCCATGTTTGTCAAATACTCTCCTTACACGCAGGCCCCATTCCTCATTTACTTTTGCTTTTCCATCTTGATTAAACCTCACAGGGTTTATTCTGTGTTTCTTTCGAGCTTTCTGGAACTCTTCCTTGCTCTGCTCATACATACAAGACTGCTCTTTACTTCAAGCAGACGGTACATTGTGTAGTCATTACATTTCTATTGTAACTTGACAGAACAATTTAAGGAGAGGCAACAGTGATTTGGTTTCTGGTTTTAGAGGGTTCAGACCATAGTCACTTGGCCCTATGAGTTTGGGCAGGTGCATAAGTAGGAGGAAACTGCTTCTCTTTGACTTACAGGAAGCAGAATGAAAGGAATGGCTGAGGCCTTGTAGAAACTTCAGAGGCATGTCCCCAGGGACTCTTCCTCCAAGAAGGCCTTGCCTCTTAAAATTTCTACAATCTTTTTGAGAATGTCCTATGAGCTGCTGAATAGAATGTGTATTCTTTAGTGTTTGGATGAAATGTTCTGTAGCTATCCTGTAGGTAGCTGTTGTTAGACCCATAGAATAGGAACTTATGGCGGAAATCTTTGGGTATAAAGCGGAATGAGTGAAGGGAAATGCACATATCAGTGGGGGGGACTAAAGAGAGGTAACTTGATATACCATGGAAGCTTGAACCCCCACAGGAGTAGACAAGCCCGAGTAAAACCCGGGGTCTATAAAAGCATACAGGCAGAAGGGTGGGAGAGAGTGAAAGGGAATGATGAAAGGAAGGGAGGGTATGAAAGGGAGAGGGAGGGAAGCTGTGATGAATACTCAATATGTTTGAAAAATCAGGAGAAAAATAAAAATGGAGAAAAAAATGTTGCAATCTTCCAAATAGTCTCACCCATTGGGGACCAAGTGTTCAACATACAAATCTATGGACAATGCTTCACGGTTAGACTCCAACATGTTGCTGTGTGCCCCACCTATTCAAGCAGTTTTCTTGAAAGAAGGGTAGCATGTCTTTTTACCTTTACACAAAGCTATTTATGTTACCCATCTCAATTAAGCTGTGTTGAAGTGATTCCTGAGTGTTCTGAGTCTGTAATGCTAATCTATGATTTTATTTTATTTCTTTTTACAACTGTTCAGATTTCTTAATGAAACTCAATAATCAGCTAAGCTTTTACAGACTCACAGAATATTAGATGGCATATCCTAAAAATATGTGGGCTTGAAATTTGATTGTAGAGATGGGAAAGATGGCTCAGCAAGTGAAGATACTTGCATGTAAATCTGGTGACCTGAGTTTGATTTCCAGAGTCCAAATGGTAGAAATTGCTAACCAACTTCCAAATATTTTCTGCTTTCCAAAATTCTCTCTCTCTCTCTCTCTCTCTCTCTCTCTCTCTCTCTCTCCCCTTCCTCTCATTCTCTTTCAAATAAATAATTTTTAAAAAGGTGGTCATTAATTGAAAACATCTTGGTTCATGAAGGTTCAATACTCCGTTGATAGTTTGAACTTCTTCAAAAAGGGAGAAGTGGAAACAATAGAAAAGACATTTCCTAGGTAAGGAAGGCCCTCTAAGACTCCAATTGCTTTGTATAAATCACAAAACGAGGAAAAAAGAAGTCAATATCTATTAGTCAAGTAATAAATTGCTGAAGAAAATGAATAATTGCACTCTAAGGGTCTTATGTTAAATATTAGTGTATGGATTAGTGAAATTGGGTTTTAAATTCATATTTTGTTGGAATAAATGACACATGGAAATATACTATTGGAACCATGTAAGTGTACAATTCACTTACATCAAGTACTTTACAGTGTTGTACAATCATCGTGCCCATCCATTTCAGGAATATTTTTATCATCCCAAAGAGAAACTCATTAAATTCGCTAAAGAGTAATTCCCTCTTCCTTCCCTGTGTTCCCCTTGCCTTTCTGCAGCATTCTGAAACTGTCGTTACCTACTGTTACTGGGAATCACTTTGCTCCAGCTGTCTCCTGAGTGGGATTAGGTAACATTGGCCCTTCGTGTCTGCATTATTTCACTTAGCCTAGTATTTTCTAAGTTCATCCATGCGGTCACGTCTGTCTGAAATCCTTTCTCTTTGGAAGTTAAAGGATACTTTATCATGTGTATATTCTACATTTCATTTCTCATTTGTTTGTAGATAAGAGGTCTCTAACCTGAAAAATATTTATACCACTTGTATGACATTTGGTACCCTCTTGCTCTTTCAAAGACTTCTCATCCTTTCAACTTCTTAAAAAGGATTTGTTTAAGTGGAAAGGAATAGTTAAGTGAAAGCTTTTAAATGGGAGACTTAGTGAGGATAGATACCATGACAAGTAGGGTGAGGAAGGCAATGATTGGTAAAAATACATAGTAGGGAATGAGGGGATGGGAGTTAGGAAGGACAGAGGGACTTATTAAAAAAAACCCTAAAATTGCAAGAAGTAACCCCAAAGAAACCTCCTATGCTAGTAATAGATAAAACTTGTCTTTTAAAAAAAGAGCAAGAATTGGCAGTTTCTATGCAGAGGAGCATAGAGTGAGGAAAACAAACAAAGAAAAAAAGCCCTAAGCTGATCCACTTAGATAGAACCCAGTGAGAAAATTATGCTAGAAATAACAGGAATGTGACACTTCATCATAAAATGTTGGTCAGAGAGTCTTAAAGGCCCCCAAACATTATAGGCTTTTGTCATTGCTCTTAGTTGCTCTCCAAAAAAATTGTCAGTAAGACCCTATTACTAAAGATGCAACACATATGATCACAGAACATGGGCAAAATACATCAACTGGAACTGGTCTGAGAACTTCCTCCTTGATGGATAGCTTACACAGTACTAAGGAATACTGTAAAAGTTAGTGGGGGAGAGAAATAATGACAGGCCCCATCAAGCATGAGATCTGTAAGTTGCAATAAAAATCACCATGGCAACAGGTGAACACTAGTGTAATAGTGGCTTGAGTATCAAGGAAACAACCAAATAGCTTTCTGATTAAACTTAAGGCTTGCTTGTCAGAATGGTACACATTCCTGTTACTGTAAACTAGAACAAGAACTTTAAAAAAGGGAAGGAAATAATAGATCAATAGGAAAAACAGCCAGTAAAACAGTAGGTAGGAAGACATTACATCAAATTCTGTGTAAATAGCTGTTGCTATACCCATAGATTGGAAGAACATTCAGTCTAGAAGTCTTCTTCTACAGCAGAGGTAGAGGATCTCAACACCCTGATAGGATGCAGCCCAGGGCAATAGAAGAGCAGTGAAGTGGACAGCAATAGCTGCCATAATGCAGGATACAAGCAACCCAGCCAGGCTCACCCAGAATCAGGCCAACCTAATCTGTCCTCATCCTAAGGCTTTGGGAACCTCGAAGAAGAGGGGGCAGAGAGATTGTAAGAATCTAAAGATGGGAAGATTCGCCGTTGGACAAGACATTCCACTCAAGGCAGGACTGCTGCATCTAGGAACTGACTACAATGAGACTTGTCTTTCCCAGACTTGCAAAATGATATACCAACATGCCCAAATAAACTATCTAGGAACTCAAGAAAGATAAGAACATATAGTGAAAACCTTGGGGACCAAGATGGATGAGTGAAGGGAAATGTCCCTATCAGTGGGGTGGCCCAAAGAGAGGCAACTTGGTATGTCACATAGCCCTGAACCCCTACAAAAGTAGTCAAGCCAGAGGGAACCCCAGGGTCCCTAGAAGCATATGGGTATGAAGGGGGGAGTAAATAGGGGGGATGAAATGGAGGGTATGGGAAGGAGAGAGAATGAAGGGAAGCAGGGATGGGTACTCAATATGCTTGTAAAAGTAGAAAACTAAAAAACTAATTCAGACACTGAATTAGCTTGATTCATCATGGAAGGAATTTTGACACACCACACAGGATAGATGTGAATGGATTAGCTCTATTTAACCACTCATCCTCATCTCATCCTCTCCCCTAGCCCTGTCTTAAAGGGGTCTTCATCAGCATGGAGGGGCAATCATATGCATGTTTTCAAAGAAAACTCACTTTAAAACTCACTTTACTTATTTGCGAGAGATAAAGAGGCGAGGACATGCATATACACATACATACATACATATGTAGAGAAAGAGAGAGAACGTGCATACCATGCCATGGAACATACCCTCTCCTTACTCACGAGAAAATAGAGAAGTTGTACTTAATGGAACACAAAAAGAGGCAGTAAGGTATTGCTTGTCAATAGCATACTGTGTTTTGGCTAATCAAGGTAAGGAAGCACCTAGAAGCATCCGCTGCTGAAGTAACTATAGGAACCAGCTGATAAAAGAAGTTAAAGCACCCTCTCAATCAAGCATGGTGGACACACCTACAATTCAAACACTGAGCAGTTTGAGATGGGGAAATCACAAGTCCTAAACCAGCCTGGGTTACATAGCAATTATAGGATCTCATTGGCCTATTATACAAGACTCTGCCTCCAGAAATCAAAAACAAATGTTCTGTCTTTAAGATTGGAGAAAGGGGGTCATTAACATATTAGCCATTATGCAGGTCAAGCAAAGTCCAATCACACCGTGGCTATATCCTGGCTGCTGCAGCCCTGATTTGTGTGGAGTATCTTGCATATCATTGGTCCTCCCCATCTTTAAACTCTTACAATCTTGCTGCTCCATCTTCTGCAAGGTTCCTGATCTTTAGGATGGAAAGAGATTTGGCTAGTCTGGTTCCAGGTGAATAATGTAGGATCTTCAGTGTTCTGAATTATGGTTTGTTGTTGTTTTCAGTTTTGCTTTTCCTGCACTGCTCTTGGCTGCATCCCAATTGGTACTGAAGGTCATCTATGATCTCTAGAGGTAAGGGTTAAAATAGTCATAATAGAGTTCCCATCCTAGTGGGTAGCAAGGGGCCTCAAGTTATGCCATTGAGTCCTGAACCCTCACTAGGGCAGAGGACTCACAGGGAGGTTCAGTGCCCACATAAACAGATGCTCTGGAGGATGGGAGGGAGGAAGTGGTAGAGGCTGGGAGAGGGGGAGAGAGGGAAGGGGATGAGAGGAAGGGGAAAGAGGGGAGAGTACAATGGGAGATGATGTGGAAGGGGAGGGAAGAGGGAGAGGAGGGAGGTACCTATTGAGTTTGTATGATTAGGCAAAAATAAAATATCTCATAAAAAAAGAAAGAACATAGCTTTAAAGAGGTAGGTCCTTATGACAAACAAGTTAAAAGTGAAAAAAATAAAAAAGTAATGGTTCTTACACTTACAATTTTCCAATAAAAGGATTGGTAGACATATGAGAGAAAAAATGGAGAAAGGAAATGATCAAAAACTATTAAATAACTGATTTTATACAAACACTATATTTGTGTTTTCTTTATAATTACAGTGTGGTTTATGATAACTTATATTCAGAGGATTTTTAAACTAAACTCTAAAAGTTGATAATACCGTTTCAGTATTATCGATGCTGAAAATAGAATAGAATAGCCATGGACATTTCTAGGGCTGAGCTTTGTCAATATAGAATGTTTTCAAGCTCTTGGGGTGATTCTCCTAGTAGCCAGGGCTGTGAAAGTTGAGCTGAGATACTGGAGAATAATCTTCTGATGTAAACTCAGCAGTGCTACCACATAAGGACGATACATTTACTTTTCCCTGGTTGAATATTTTCTGTTTGCAAGTTTATCTCAACAGTGTGAAATCAGACCATGAACCTGCAAACCTCTTAAGCCACAAGCAAGCCCCAGAGACCTAAGAGAATGGAGGGACAACACCATAACATTAAGCAGCTGGGGACTTCAAGTGCACAGATGAGGTTGTTTCTTAATGGGCACTTTTTGTGTTTGTCTAAATCTGAGGAGAAGAAATGATCAAGGAAACTAATGGTATCTGCTGCATCAGCGGCTTTGTTTGCTTTCATAAGCTTCCCTTGACACAGTATCCACTCACATTCTCTCCCCACAATACATCTTCTCTTTCCTGGGTGCCTGCTAGTAAGCTGAACCCTTCTTTTAGAGCTTGCTTTTCTTCTGCATCCATCAAAGCTAGAAGAGAGGTGCCCTGGCCCTCCATTTTCATACCACTTGGTCTATAAGGGTTGGCAGTCCTTTCTCTCCAAGCCCCCGGTCTTCCTTCTCCTCCTTCCTCTTCCTCTCACTCATAATTTCGCTGCACTCCTGTTGCACCTCAACGACACGCCAGTGCTTCTGTATGCAATAATCCCCTTGAGAACATTTCTTGTCCTTTCTCACTTGTGCTTCCATTGTTTGTTGAGTAGCCAGCAAAGTCTTGGCCAAAGCCCTCTCTGAGGCTGTACTAAGTGGTTAGACGTGGGCGTTATATCAAGCCTTCCTTTGACAAAACGGACTCCACTCTCAACTGTAGTCAATCTGTCATGAAGGAGCAAGTGGCATGTCCCGTTAACAAGAAGCATTCAGGCTTCTACGTGTCTGTGATGTAGAGATATGAACGAGGAGAGAAGATCTGCCCTCTGCTTTATGTTGAAAAAGAAGGGCGTTTAAATCAGGCTCAGGAGCAAGAACAGGACCCGTTGACCCTGTAGGAAACTGAGAAAGCCTTTCCCTTGATGCTCAGGATCTGGGACACATTTTCCCACGTTACTACTGCTGCTTGTTTAGGGAGCCAGCACCCAGCAAGATTCCTCAAAGCCTTTGCTTGGGAGGTTAACACAAGCAGTAACTGGCTTTCTTGCATGGCAGTCATATGTGTTTTCAGTAGGCTTCTTCTGACTTTGTATAATGCCAGGCCCCAGTTGCTCCCTCTTCCCTGCCCATTAATAGATCTGAAATACTGTTTGGAAACCTCTGAGTCCCCTCTTTGGAACACTTGACTTAACTGGGTTCTAGGAGGTGCCCAAGCAGCTTGGTGTAGACCTATTACTCAAAGGAAAGGTCTTAAAAATAAATAAAATGTATTCTCACTTTATTGTCAGCAATCCAAAAATAAAACTCTGAAACAGTAACATAATGAGTACTTTCCCTCTCAATTCAGTAGCTATAAACATTTTATTGTATCTGTTTACAAACCCCTCTGTGATCCATCTGCCTTGTGTTACTGAGTGACATGAAGATCGCAGACTTCAGGGGCAGCACCTCTAACTGCTTCTTGTTTCAGAGCATGCTTCTGCAAGTGGTGGGACACCAGCACACTCAAGATATCAGTCACAGTTTGTGTAGTATTATGTAGTGTTTAGTGTGTACTCACTGATCCTACATTGTCTAAAGATTTTTTCTTTAAATCAGATCCTTAAAGAAGTCCAGAAAACTAAAAGACATCAGAGAGTGGAAGCATGTGAAAGCAAGAATGAAATACTAACACTTGGGAAAATTATTAGTCATTAGTCTTCCTGAGCTCAGAGGCAAAATGACGGGATGGATGAGGCTGTTTCTGAGGACTTCTCTGATGTGTGATCAAAATATGATCAGAAATCATTAATATATAATTATTTTTTTCAGAAGGTGTTTTTCTGAAACGTTCTGCAGTAGGGAACGCCTTGTTTAGTGATGCAAACTACAGGTGGGTCAGTGGGATGGCTCAGCAGGAAAAGGAACTTGCACACAAGCCTAAAAACCTGAGTTCAAGCCCCAGATTTCAAATTGTGGAAGGAGAGAACCTCTCTGACCTCCACATATGCATGCATGTGCCTAAGCATTTCCCCTCCCCTCTCAAATAAATCCTAAGTAAAATATTGGCTGCACGGACGCTAAAGGTGCTCACTCTCCCGCAGTGCCCTTTTCCCCCGTGGGGACCATCTAGTAACTGTTCCATCTTTTGTTCTCCTGTAAGAGAAGAACTTGCACTTGGTTTTCTTTTTGTCCCATGTATCAAGACCATGTCTTCCTTTTCATCATGCATTTGTTAGCTATTGAAAAGATGGTTTCATCTTGTCCCAGAAAATCCTGGTGCAGGTCATTCATATTTTCCTTATGTTGCAGTTACTCTGCATGTTGCTGATAAAATCATGACAAAATTACTTAAGGGAATAAAGGACTTATTTTCTCTTTTATGATAGTCTGGTTGCAGGTTGGTCCAGTTTGGCAGGAGAGCATGCATCATCACTAAATGGTCGAGGAAACTGGCCACACAATATCCACATAACAGTTGAGAAAAGGACAATCCTTGCTTGCCAGACCAGCATGTCTGGTCAAATATACAGAAATTTGCCAACTTTCGCATCCACTTGTCCAGGATCTAGTCCCACCCACCAAGGACTGAGTCTGCCCCATCATTAGACAACCTCTTGCATGTTCACTCTGAGTTTAATTCAATTGCTAATTCTCTACAAATGGGCCCAGAGCTTGAATCCTCAACTGTCAAGTTGACACCTGTGTTTAATTATGACACCTACAAGTCAATTTTTGTCCTTAATGAAATGTCATTTGAGTGATTATGAATTGACAGAGTTTAGTAAGATATCTGTAATTGCCCGAAAGACCAAAACACTGGAAAGAACAAGGCGTCCCCCTCTGATCTGTAGTATACACTGTGTTCTGCTTCTCACCGTCATCCCATTGGACCAATGTCTTCTATCTGTCTGCCTTTCTCTGGTTCAGTTTTATTTCTCTTTATTCTCTCCTTTTTCCCTTCCTCCCCTCTCTTTTCTTACTCACTGATTCATTTGTCCATTTGGATGTAATGCCTGCCTTCTAAACGTTGGCCCTGGACCAGCTTCCCAAGACCGTTGACTAATTTTTATCCAGCCCATAGCTTATTTCAAAATGAAGGATTGCTTGCTAGAGGGTTCTTACCTTAAAAAGCGTGTGTGACATGATGGACAGGAAAAAGGCTTACCCAAGGTGCTTTAAATTGATTCTTTTATATATATATATATATATATATATATATATATATATATATATATATACCCAGCTCAATAGAGCTGTAGTGATACATTACATGGGAAGAAGCTGCTTTGCCTTCTTGTTGAGTGAAATCAGATCCTTCGTAGAATTCATTTCCTCATGTGATCAGAGAGCAAACCCTTCTTTGCAAGTTCATCATAAAATTCTGAAAATAGCAGAATGTAACTTACCAACGTATATCATGACAAAAAGGTAATGAAACGTACCAGAGTGCAACATACCACAGTTTAAGAGTAAGAATACTTGTTAGCTTTGTGTTCTAGTCAATAAATCCACCAGCAAGTCCTTCATTTCAGGCAGAGCTTCAGAACAATGTAAGCATGAGGCTGGGGAGGTGGCTCAGCAGCTAAAGCACTTTCCACGTCAGCTGAAGCGCCACACTTAAGGCCTCATGGGAAATGCTGGGCGGGTGTGCTGCACCCCTATCCGGACTCTGGGGACCCTTCTGGGACTCCCCAGAGCAAATTGGCTAGCCAGACTAACCCTAAAGAAGAGTTCTGTGTTTACTTAGAGATGCAGCCACATAGAATAAGGTGGAAGAACAGTCAAGGCGATTCCCAATATCAACCTTGGGCCTCCTAATGCACACACACACACACACACACACACACACACACACACACACACACACACACGTGCATCTGCCTACACATGTACTCACCCACATTCAGAAACACATGAACATCATATACACATAAAAATGAGGGGAAAACTGAAAAAAGCTCAAAGCATCCTGTCACATTGTTTTCATTTCTAAACTTTTTTCTCAAATTTATCCATCTCTCCTTTTCTCAAAACTTCCATGTTTCCTTTTCTTTTCTCCCAACTATTCACTGAAACAAGCAGCAAACAAGCAGATAACACCTCCCTCCCTGAATCTGGACAACCTATATTCCTTCATGATAGGACTTTTCAAAGCATTTGGTTGTTTCTGTTGAATTTTCAATTGCCAGTTCATTGCCAATACTGCCATAAATACCATGATAGTATTTCTTTTCTACCAATTAAACCAAGAAAAATGAAAATTATTGTCCTGAAAGAAAGGTATGCATGCCACCTGTCCTTTTACTATGTCTTACTTATATCTGCCAAGATAATAATCTTTCCATACATTTTCTAAATATTTCCTCCCGTGCAACTGGATTTGACCAGAAAACAGAAGTAGGGTACCATAGTTACTTACAGCTGTCAGCTTGATGGTTGAGGGTTTGAGCTCTGGGCACATATGTAAAGAATTAGTAGTTGAGTTAAGCCCAGAGTGAGCCCCAAAAGATTGTCTAGTTGATGATGAGGCCCAGCCTATGGTGGGACAGGGCCAGTCTCTTGGAGAGTGAATAAGATGTAGAGAGCCAAAGGAAGTTGGCATCCTTTGGTACACTTGGTCAGACATGCTATATCAACCACCTGGAACCAGGCCAGCCTAATCTCTCCCCATCCTAAAGCTCAGGGAAATTTGCGGAAGAGGGGGCGGTAAGATTGTAAGAGCCTAAAGATGGGGAGGAGCAACGATATGCAAGATACTCCATACAAGTTAGGGCCAAAGTAATCATAATAGGACTTCGCATGACCTGCACAATGACCAACATATCATTGACCCTCCAAAGTCTAACATGGATCACAGGCCTCAGGTTCCTTAGAGGCAAGAGATTAACAGCCACAATAGTGTTCCTATACTAAAGGAGAACACAAGGAAGAGGTCTAGGCGATGCTACTAAGTCCTTATACATCATTAGAGAGGAGGACCCAGAGAGAAGTTTGACATGCACACTAAAGGATGCTTCAGGTATTGGGGGGGGGCAATGGGAGAAAGGGAGGGAGGGGAAAGGAAGGGGAAAAGGGGGGAGAGAGCAAGGGGACCAAGGAAGGGTGGAGGGAGGAAGGGGAATGGGGTACCTATCAAGTTTGTATGAGTGGAAAAAATAAATTAATTAATTAAAAAAAAGGATATCCACTCTCTCAGCAGTCCTGTGACCATATGGATATCTTGTGACTAGTTCCCTCTGCCTCTAGGACTCCTGCCAAGCTGATTAAGAACTGTGACCAAACTTTCACAAGAGAAAATAAAACCTCTTGTTCCCCTATAAGCCATTTGGTTGAGAATTATTGACACCATGCCAAATAATTGCCACATAGGTTAAGGTCCTATGAAAGACCATTAACTTCAGCTGCCGGCAGTGGCCTAGTGACTTGAGGCCAATTGCAGTTGGTGTGTGGTGTCTGAGTATATGACAAGGTCCCACTTCAAGTAAGTCTCTTGTATCTGCCACAAGAGTACTTGATGAGAGATGGGGATGGGTTGTGGGTGGACTAAGGATGAATTTATGGCACTAAGTGTTTCATAAAATGTCACAATCCAAGTCAATAAAGTTCAAGATGTTGCTTATCTTCAGGACACAGCTTTGGTTGTTAAAAAATTGATGTGTGAGTGGAAACCAAATCTTTTAGGAACCCAAAGCAATTCATGTTTTGAGAAAGAATGAAGGGCTGGTGAGATGGCACTGCACCTATGCACAAACGTGGAGGTCTGAGCTGGATTCCTGGAGCCCACATGGTAGAAGGAGAGAGCAGACGTCCAGAGGCTGTCCTCTGACCTCCACGTGTGCACCATGGTGTGTGTGTGCCTGCTTCCCCTCCCCCATAAATAAATAAAATATTGAAAGATGAAGAGGGAGAGAAGGAAAAGGAAGACAAGAGCTGGATACTGTTTATCAAACTCGAATGACCAAGATCGTTGATTTTGGCTGCTCGTTGATTTGCAGATACATAAATTCCATATAAAATACAGTGAAAAATTCTTAGCTAAATCTAAAAAAGAAAAATGTCATCAATATATGTTTGGGCAATGGAGTGGTGGGAAGGCTGAGCAGACTGCTTGGAAATACTCCTATCCAGATGGGACTGAAAACAGAAACTGAACTCACAGTAGCATAACCGGCAAAGGGAAACCCCAAATTTTATCTTTAGTCCTAGTATAACTAAATTTCTAGCATGGGAGGCTAATAATGGAAGCAATATGGTAATGTACACTGCAACTGTCACTAATATTTTAAAGTCGTATTTATTTATTATTTCAGTGACAGACAAGAGAACAAGCATGTGAGGGAGATCAGAGGACACTTTTCAGAAGTCAGTTCTTTCCTCCCATGTGGGTTGAGGACATGGAGTTCACTCACCTCATCAGGGTGACAAGCAGGCAACTTTCCCTGCTGAGCCATCTCTCTGCCTCTGTGACTGATTTTTGTTTCTCCTAAGGACAACCTGACCTTGATAAAATCCTGCTAAGGTCATATGGCTTGCATCTTGTTCTTGGTTTCTTTATGTTTTTCACTGCACAGATGATGGCTCAATTATAGGAAACTAGATGTAAGATCTCCTTTAAGTTCGTTCAAATGCCTCTGATTTCACACTTTACTGCAATGCATGTATGTGGATGCCAACAGTACACTGCAATGGTGGTTCCTTTGTGGAAAATACTGTTGTCTGAGTAACTACATGACATCATTCTGGTTTTCCTGGGCATTACAGAGAATCTAGAAATACTCTCTAATTTAAAATAATGTTCATGAATTTAGTGAAGAGTAACTATTCGTACATGCTTTTTTTCAGCTCTTAAAAATCTGGATGGAAAATAGGTGTGCTATTTGTTTTCAATCTACCATCCTTTAGTCAAATGACTGGAAGTCTTTGCTGAATAGATCTCTACCAAAATCTACCCAGACTAGAAGGGCACATCCTATATAAAGACTGGAAACAAGCGAATTTGGCTATTGCTATTTATCTCTAGATGCATGTTGCGCCGTGGGGTGGAGCTTTGGGCATCTACAGGGACTCCACAAGAACTGGGATGCAAATTCCTTCTCAGTACCCTCTCCACTCACAGGGCAGGGACCTTTCATGTGCTCTGCCTGGCACATCCAAGCTCTGTCTACACCTCCTCACAGCATGTGTCTCTTTGTCTTCCGTCCAGACTTGTGGATGTGCACATGAGTGACATATGTTCCCTTGGGGATGGGTTGGAGAAGGGCCCACAGAAGCCCTAGCAGGGGGCTTAAGGCATTTGCACAACGGAATTTTGCACCTTGAAGTCCTAGATGAGTCTAGGAACTGAGGAGAAGCCGTGCAGTGGGGAGGGTTGGATCACAGCCCTCTGAGTTGGGCTTTCTTGCCTGAGGAGGTGCTTAGGAAAACCCTGGAATATGGGAACAGTTACAGGATATTGCTTCACCGACCGTTTCTTTTTTCTCTGTAGCCGACAAGCATTCAAATGTCTGTTCTGTGCAGATTGGAGGTTATGTGTTGTGGGAGGGTACAGAATACAAAGCTATTTTTAATCAAGTTGTGGGGGAGCTAAAAACTGAACTGAGAAGATTTTTCAAAATAACTGATTATTAGGGGAAAATGGGTAGCCCATGGTTTTCCAGGAAGGGAGTTTGGGGTGAAATAGTGGGGAGCAATAGTTTTAGAGGTAGAAAGCAGCTGGCTCCATGTTCCTGTGGTGTCAGAAGGTGTGGAGTTCACCTGGTAGACTTTTTTGGCTCTGGTGGTACCACAAATATGTGTGTATACCTGGAATAAGACAACAGGGGGCCAGGGACACAATATGGAAGGCTGTGTTGAGCTACCAAGCCTGTGTCTTAACAAGGGCTTTCAGCTGAAGAAGGAAAGAGTCGAGTTAAATGTCTACCACACTAGATGGAAATTAGATCTGTAAGTCCAAACTTCAGGGAGCATTGAGGAAGTTAAACTGACATTACCACATTTATGCTGAAGCTTAAGTGTCTGGTCACCTGCTCCATCTTATTCCTCATGAAATAACTGATAAGAAAATTTCTTCAGGTAGAAAATAAGTGTGACAACTGGCCAAGCTGCAGTAAATAAGTGATTGTAGCCTGCTCGGCCCCAAACAGGGCAGGTAAACCACCCCTCTCACAGGCCAGGGAGCGTCACGGAAGGGGGGAGCCCCTGAAGGCCAGTGTCTTCCGGACATGACCGGGCTGCTGCGCTCCTGACCTCACTGCAGCTGTGTGTATTCCCACGAGACTCGCAGCGGGATTTGAACTGTCAGCACTTGACCATGGAAGGGGAAAGATCTCAAGAGGTCCCGCCCTTCTCTGAAGACTAGTGAGGAAGATGGTTTTCCTCGGTGGGTACTCACTGACGTATCATGATTTGTGCTCCAGCAAGTACCCAGGAACATGCCATGAACGGGAACCCAGACGAAGCTCACGTGAGCAAAGGGACGTGAAAGTAGGAGAGGATGGCAGGGGAGAAAGATTGTAATGGGAAAACAAGCAAGGTGGCACCACGTATTACGTGTAAAAAATCTAAATTCACTGTTTCCGTGTGTGAAACTCTCAAAGAATAAAAATTGTATTTTGAAAAGAAAAGTGTGAAAGAAAAGGTTATAAGGAGAGACTTTGCTAGCATGAAGTCAAAGTCCTGGTAGTATTTACAAGTAAGAAAGGGAAAATTCCCCCTCCCTTTCATGTTGGAAAATTTGACTAAAAGAAAGTTTGCTTCTTTTATAAAGTGTGTGGGAATTCCTTATTCCTCTGGTCACTATGTAAAAGTCTCACTAATAGTGAATGTTCTGACAAGTGTCTTAGAGTGAAACAGGCATACTGCTGGATTGCAGGGTGCCATCCCCCCTTAATTCATGAAGGGGTCAGAACCTGTGTGAACCTTCTCTGGAAATAGGGTGTTTGAAGATGAGATCAGGCAGGTGGAGATCACAATGAATTGGGTCCGGCATGGCTGTGCCCTCACGAGAAAGGTGAAATGTGGATAGACACACAGCAAAGCTGACCGTGTGGAACTGGAACTAATGCTGCCCGAGCCCGGGATCGCCATGTTGCTGGAGCCCGGGGTCACCAAGGCCTCGTAGAAACACTGGGTGCAGAGAGAAGGAGGTAGTGTCCCTAGGAGGAAACACATTATTACCGTTCTAAGCTACCCTTGCTTCTGTCCCAGCAGCTTAGAACCATTAATCTAATTCCTGCATTGTTACTAGAAATGGCACCCATTGCTAACTTATGATTCTGGTCTTGTTCTAGAGGTTTCTTCTCCATTGAAATAATTGCCTACTTATAATTTGTCACTATCACTACAATAAAAAGCAATTATAACTCATACAACAAATGCTAACCAGGTGATATTCTGTATATTTAATTGACGATGAAACTGAGATTCAGAAAGGTTATGTTGTTAGTTTGTAGTCAGTGAAAGGCCTTTATCTTCAAGGAAAAATTCTCACTGTCTTGCTGATCATTCTGTTAATACCACTTTTTCTGTCTCTCCAAAGAAAAGGCCACAGAGACACGAGTGTGTGTTGAGGTAAAGTGAAAATAGAATCCCCAGATAATTTCTTTACTACCTTATGCCTTGGAAGAATGTCTGTTATGACTGCTATCATGAGAGTACCCTGCCAATAAAGAGAGAGAAAGCAAAGGAAGGAGGGAAGGAGGAGGAGAGAGACTGCATGCTTAAGCTTACTTATTATAACAATAGGATTTCTTTTGTGTGTTTAATTATACCCTTTGCGGCACCATCAGTTTTGGTTTTAGCAGAACATTTTCCTGCCCTTTAAGTCGGCCCCTGGATCTATAATTAATGCAGATAGTAGCTACATCCCTGCAGATTTCCTGCAACCAAAATGCTGTCTTTTGTCCATGTCTCCCTACTGTCTTAACATGCAGCTAGGAGACTTACGTTGTTTCTCTGGTATTGTAACAAGAGAAAAGAGCACACCTCCTCTGTATAAGAAACGTAAGCATCTGTCACAATTTTCTTACTGAAATCCAAGCTGTTTGTAATGTGGAAGTTGTATGTGACGGAAGCTGGTTGCTATGGAGCATTTTTTCCCCTGATCTTTCACTATCCTTGGAAGCTGGAGCTTGTGAAGTCTCCCTCTTCAGTGTGGCTGAGGTACATGCATGCGTGTGTGTGTGTGTGTGTGTGTGTGTGTGTGTGTGTGTGTGCGTGTGCATGCGCCCAAAGGTGACATTGGGATTCATCCTGGATTGCTCTACCTCCTTATTGCTTTGCTCTGGATTTCCCAGGCTTTCCCTCCAGGACTAGAAGGGCTTGCTGAGCCCAGAAAAGTTTGATGAGCGACAGAAGAGCTTGGTGAGCCCAGAAGGGCTTTATATAAAGAACCACCATTTGCATGTCCTTTTCCATTGTAGCACCCAGATGGCTGGGAGCAGGCAAACTTATTACAGTTGGAATATTCAGAATTTTTATTCCTTTTATTATGTTTAATTTTATTAATCATCAAAAATGAAAGTTTTGTTTCACTTTATAATGAACATATAAATAGAAGATAAAGCTAACTACTGAATTGATGTGGAGTTTATCTCCTGGCCGTGCTTGCCAAATGACACGGGGTCCCTCCTGGGGTCTTTATGTGTCTAGGTTCTTGTGTTCAGGAGTTGAAGACTGAAACTAGAACATGCATAGAGGATGAAGGCAGAGTTTATTAAAAGAGAGAAAGAATGGAACTCACAGGTGTGAATCTGTGGGGAGCAAAAGAGCTGCCAAGAACTCTTAGACTTTAGGCATGGAATTCCATGAGGGAAAGCGAAAGACAGAAAAGGAACTTGTGGACTCCAGACATGGAGCAGCATGAGGGGCAAGGGAGCCAAAGATGGATGCCAGGGTCAGGTATATTTATACTCTTAGTCAGGCCTCAGAAAATTGGCTTTTCCTCATTGGTTAGTGCCAGTTTCTGCAAACTTAATTGGAGTTTTTGGTCCTCTACATCTCATTGGTCTGTTCATACAGGAGCCCAACCCAGTTGATCGTGTGCCCACCTCATGGTGGGACTGACCTATAAAGGAGAACTAATCTCCATGTCCTTTCATGAGCAGAGGGTTGGGGGAGGTTGGTAACGGGTGTGTTCCTTCCGGGTAACTTCAGCTCTAAGGATGACCTTCGAAGATCTTCAGAAACTGCCCCAGCATCCAGGTATGATATGGATTTTGCAAAAATGACAATATTGACATACACAACAGATGTGAGAAGTGCTACTGGTGTTTTTTTGGAAAGTTGCAGCCTGCAAGGTCAAAGGCACAGTGAGCAGGAAGTTAGTGGAGATGAGCCGTAACAGAGGAGAACACGAACCACAGCAGAGCAGCGAGCAGCGCGCCACGTGTTCAACCGAGCATCCGTCTGAAGAAGGAAAAGCATGTTTGGGAGAGAAAGAGGCAAAGACACAGAACAAAGCTTCAGAGCAAGATGCGGAGCCACCAGATGCTTCAGACCAGATGCATTCTTCCCCTGCCGAGACATCAGTGGGCATAAAGGCAGAGAAGGGGCAGATGGTCCTTTGAGGAGTCTGTTACTGGGCCTGGTGCCTTGCCAGGAGACATCAACTGATTTTGCTGCGGTTGCCACCCATGACTAGAAGCAAGCACCTCAAACAGACAAACTCCCAATGCTGATAATATTGTAAAGTACAATCACACATCACTTCAGGATATGCTCCAAAAAAAGTATCATCGGGCGGTTTCGCCATTGTGCAAACACGGGAAAGTATGCTTACACAGACCTAGGTGACACCATCTGTGACACGCCCAGGCTGTGTGGACAAACCTTCCTTCCTTCTCTGCAAAACTGTTACTGTTCTGACTACCACGGACAATTGTAATACAATGGTATTTGTGTGCCTTAACGTATCACAGCATTAAACAGCACCATAAGAATACAAGACTCGGACTGGGGACATGGTTCAGAGATTAAAGATTTTCACAAACAAAAGGACCTGAATTTGGATCCTCAAACCCCATAAAAACACAGACAGAAATGGCGGTGGCTTGTAATTCTGACCATGGAGGGAGGAGCATAGGAAACTGCAGGACAAAGTGATAAGGAGATAGAGCAATCCAGATAATTGCCAGTGTCACCCTTGGGCCTCCAAAGGTATGCACACTCAAGTGCACTCTTATATAAACACACACACACACTGAATACATAATCTTAGAGACCACCATACACGTTGGATATTTGGTGTGAGTACCACTGTGTATGTGGTATAATTCGTATGTTGCACACAGTGCCCAAGCTAGTCACAGGTGCTTCTCTGTGGACCGAAATGTTATTTAATGGCTTATAACTATACCTGATAGGAGATATTGGGGATATTGGAGTTTATTTTCAAATATAAAAACAGAAAGATAAAATCTAAATGTACAAGAGCTATTTCCTATATTTGCATTCAGAACCAAATCTATAAGCAGAATTATAAGTTGCTTCTTCCCTCTCTGTTTCTTCCTGAGGGAAAGTCATTCTGGCAGGAGGGTTTGTGGGCCTTCAGTGGGATTCCTCTGTAAGTCTCCTGATGGCTGCCGTGACGTGCGCCACTTCCTGCTTCTGCTGCCGAACTGTGTGCTCTGTGTTCCCTGTCATCATAGACTCCACCCCCTCGGGAACCAGACGCCAGACAACAAATTGCTTTCCTTTCAGTTGCCTGAGTTGGAGCATTTTATCAATGTAACAGAAGAGTAACTGGAAGCAGGCCTTCATAGCTAAATGAATCCCTCAGTTATCTGACCCCAAAATTCATCTTCCGGTCAAAATACTTCCGGTCATCATCGAGGACGCCTTCTGTGACAGACAGCAAAGACCATTGAAAGCTAGAGGTCTGGGCACATTTGTAAAGAATTAGTAGTTGGGTTAATCCCTGGGCAAGCCTGAAGGAAATTGTTTCATTGATGGAGGAAGACCAGCCTGTAGTGACTAGTCCCTGGGTAGGTGGATAAAATGGATGGAAGTAGTTAAGGAAGTTGGCATATTTCAGCATACTTAGGCCAACATGTTATGTGGCAAGTGAGGTTTTCCTCTTTCTCAGCAGTCCTGTGGCTATGTGTGGCCAGTTCCCTTGACTCCTGGTGTGGGTATGAGCTTTTCTGCGAAGCCAGATTAAGACATGTAACCAGACAATCGTAAGTCAGAATAAAAGCCTTTGTTTCCCCAAGATGTTTTTGGTCATGAATTCATGGACAGCATGAAGCGTCACTGCAACACTCTCTTCCATCCACCGAAGGAACCTTTCTGGGGCACTCTGTAGAGAGAAAACTAGCAGAACAGCATGCGCCCAGCCCATGTCTTCAAACAGATTTAGCTAAGGTGAAAAGCAAACAACAAAGCCAAGTCACCTAAGCCTCCATCAAAACCACCCAATTAAAACCACTATGTTTTAAGGTGAAGAAAAAAAAGCATATTTTACAATACTTTTACAGTATTCTTTGGATTTCAAATGGCAGATGTCTAAAAAAAAAACTAAATGTGAAGAAATATAGGACAGACTAATGAAAATATTACAAATGGGGAAACATAGCTAGTTTTTAGATGTCAAATTGAGAATTGAAGACTGAACATTTTGAATTTAGAATTCAGGTGCACCTATGAAGAATTATTTAGTCAAGGCAAACTCTGAGCAGGCCTGCGGGGGATTATCTAATTGATGTGTGCACAGACTACTGTATGCAGGATCATTCCCTGAGCATGTGGATAAGATGGAGAGAGCATTGGTCGGCACAGGCAGATGAGCAAGCTGGAAAGCATGCCCGCCTCTCTCAGCTCATCCTGTGGAAATCATATGGCTAGTTCTCTTGTCAGCTCAGGATGGTATGAACTCTCCTCCATAATGGACATAGCTAGAAACCTCGAGTATGAATACACTCTCTTTTCCCTAAATGGTTTGGTCCTATGTTCATAGTAGCAACATGAATGTGAAGCTACGACAACTTCCAATAATTTCTGTTCCAAGAGAACAAAAGAAGTATTGGTAGTTCAGTGGTAGAATTCTCGTCTGCCAAAAATCTTAGCCCTCAGATTTTTATTTCGCTTTCTCTGAGGAAATGGATTGGTGTCTGCTTCTGCTTAGAACAGATGGGGAAACTCAGTTCCGGACTCTGGGTTGAGCCTCCTTGGTCCTACAGTCCTCCTTATAGGTGCGATTACAGAGAACAAAGAGACCTGCCTTATTCCCTCTTGCCTTATTCCCTCTTGCCTGTCCCTACCTGCTGTCTGCTCTGCTTCGGTAGAGCACTGTTCTCTAGGGCAGAAGAGCAAATGACTAGTGTTGGCGTCTCAGAACAAGCAGGCAAGAGGACACTTATTTGGGCAACTTTTTCATGGGAAGAGCATGTGCCAGCATAGACCTGGCTTAATGAACTTGAAAGACCTTTATCAGTCTCAGTTTTCCGTGTGGAAAAAGATGGTGTCGATGGACTGCATGCTGGCCTGAAGAAGAGGAGAGGAACTCCTCAAATGGTGCGCTAGTCAAGTGTGTGCGTGCGTGCATGCATGCGTGTGTGCACGTGTGTGTGTGTGTGTGTGTGTGTGTGTGTGTGTGTGTGTGTGTGTGTGTGTAACAATTGAAGGCTAAGCTCTAGGCACATTTTGTGAAGAATTAGTAGTTAAGTGGCGCTCCTGAGCAAACCTGCAGGAGATTGTCTGATTAATGTGGTAAGAAGAGTCAGCCCAAAGCCAGCGGACTATTTCCTGGGCAGAAGGATAAGGGGAAAGAAACTGGTTGAGCGCTTTGGCACTCGTCAGCACACCTTGGCAGACTAACAAGGTCTGCCGCTCTCTCAGCAATTCTAGGGATATGGTTTGTTCCCTGAGCCCCTAGCGATGCTATGAGTTCTCCTGACACTCTAGACTAAGAACTGTAACCAGACAATCGTAAAGTAGAATAAAACTCCTTGTTCCTCTAAGCTGTTTGGTTGTGAATTTATTAGCAACATTCAGGCAAACCGCAACAAGAGACTTCTTTGTTTCTGTGACCTTGTCCTTCATGGTAGGTGTAATTTACTCTATCTTCTTTGCCTCCAACTTGTTCTATATTCTCCCACATTTAGTTTTTACTTCTTTTTTTTTTATAACTGTCATTTGCAACTAAAGAATATTATAAGATAGGGGTATTGCTAAATACATATTTCTCTTAACTTTAAAACACTCTAAATATTTTCTTTTTAAAATGCTCCAAACCCAGAAGGAACAATCAAAAACTTTTACAACATATTGGTGTGTTTGGTATGGGTGGAAGGAGGCTGGTTTCGGCCTGCTGCTGCAGTTTCAGATAGTTCTGGGTGAGTTTTTTTGTTTTGTTTTTGTGTGTGTGTATGTGTTATGTGTATGTGTGTATATTTAATTTCAAGGTCAAACTTGCAGCCTTCTTGAGGAGGTTACATAATCTCTGTGTTATCAGCCTCTTCCTGTACAAAATGTAGAAATAAGAATGCTCACTAGGGATAACCTAACAGTGCTTATCAGAAACTCAGCCTTGCTGACTGGAATACAGAAATACATGAGAGTGTCAAAGTCTGAGAGAGAAGGAGCCCCAAAATTTTGTGGGAACAGATCTAATTAGGCTTGAGGCACGGGACTAATCTAGACTGTGTAATGTATGGAAGAGAGAGACTCTTACTCCAAATAGTTCTTACATGGTTCTTTGGCTAGATCTAGAAGCCTAAACAACCCTGGAGTTGATTATTGAGGGGAAAAAATCTTTAATTTTACACACACACGGAGCTTATCACAAGAGAGCAAATTCTGAATATATAGCTAAATCAAAGCTCTTTCATGTGATTGTAACAAAGCATGATAAATTTACGAAGGAACAGTGGAAACGTGGACATATTCCTAAGAAACACGGGGACAGATAGAAATAAGTGGTGTTCAGTATCACTTCCCAATTATTTACTCTGGTTTACAGTAGTTCCAACCACATTCCCTGGTAATCAAGACTGTTTTAAGATTCAATGTGGGAAAGATGTCCTTTCCTAAGAGGTCTTGATAGCACTGATTACTTACAATGATTGATGCCGCTGATGAAGCAACTTACATCGATGAAACAACAACCAGTGATTTGGCTGCAATGGTCGATGTACCAGTCTGGTATATTTTGCCTTATTCTCGTAAAGGTTTTACGTGTGGGGGGGTGTCAGAGTATGCTTATGGCAGTCAGGGAGTTGGTTCCAGGGATTGACATAGGCCATGAGACTTGTGTGCATGGCCAGGCTCCACCCACTGGGCCACCTCACTCCTCCAGTCTTTCAGTAGGATCTTCTTACAGGTCTTCCTGTGAGGTCTGGACAACCAAGAGTCATTCTAGAGCAACGGCTTGTAAGAGCAGCTATGCTCATCATGATTAGTCTTGTACAATTATAATCCATTTGTCGGAGGTTTCCCATGATGTAAGAAAGATGGAGGTCAAGTGGGAGAGATGGTTCAGGGGTTAAGACTTTGCCTTGAAAACAGAAGAGCCTGAGTTTGGATCCCATATCCTTTGCAAAATGCCAAGTGGAAATGGTGGCAGCCTGCATTTCTGGTCCTGATGGGCAGAACCTAGAAAATCCCAGAGTGAAGCAAAAAGGAGGTAGAAAACAATCTAGGATGATTCCTGAAGTTATCCTTGATCTCCACAGGCACACAAAGTGCCTTTTGATAAACACAGATACACACACACACACACACATACACACACGTGTGTGTGTGCAAAGAAAGCTAGCATTCACACTTGTCCTAGCTATTCATTTATTTAGTGATTCTTTTGAGTAACAACTATAGAGCAGTACCTCTTGTTTGCTGTACCCAAGAGAGTTACTCCCAAGTTCCATCTTTACTGGATTAAGAATGTTCCAAGAAATTTAACTGCAAGTAATTAGACACTGAAATGCTACTGGGGAATCACAAGGACTCTGAGAGCCCATCGGGGTCACCTTACTATTTGAGAATGAGAGGGACTCTTCCCAGGAGTCATGATAAATGTGGTGAGTCTTGAAGGCAAAGGCACTGGCGTCCTGGTTTTGCTCACCCGGTCTGGGTTGCAAGCAGCCAGGACTTTCTTAACTTGAAGCCTGAGATGACAGATAGCATGCTCACTACCACTGGAGGTTCAAGCAGGGTAACGGGGAGCCCGCCTGTGAGGCCTGTCCTGTCTGGAGGGTTGGGCCTACCTTGCAGCAGGATATCAGCAATGTGTGTCTGCAAGATGGCAGTTTGACCAGGGTTTAAAATATAATATGTGACTGGACTTCAGATTGTCCTTGTCTTGGATCTAAGTCAAGAAATTGCAGGTTTTTCTCTTGCTAATTATGTGAGCCTGCAGAAAGTTCATAACCAGTATGAATCCCAAGTTTTTCACCTGTACACACTTCACAGAGAGATTCAGAGGATCAAGGGAGACAGAGCCCAACACAGAGTGACTGCTTTGCTACTTCTAGTTCATTCTATGGTTATTTATGTGGTCAAAGTTGTTTTGAGTCACACAGAGTGGTCCAAGTGAATTGGCATATCTTATTTCCCATGTGGTGGATGGAGCAGGCAGCTTAAACTATATGAGCTTTTGCATCCTCTTGTATTGAAAACTCTGAGATGTCATTCAGAAGGAGGATGCAGACATGTGGTATGATGGCAAACCTCAAGGATATTATGCTAATGAAATAAGCCAGGTACAAAAAGGCAATGACTGTAGAACTCACTGATGTTAGGTAACAAAAGCATCACATTTACAGAAGTGAAAAATCTAAGGGTGATTCCAGGTGCCAGCTTCAACTTTGCAAAATGACAGAATGCTGTGAATGCGCCTAACAGAACTGAGTTGTACATTTAGAATTAATTAAGAGGAAGGCTACTGGAGGGATAATTCAGTCGATAAAGTGTTTGCTATGCAAGCATGAGGACCCGAGTTCAGATCCCCACCATCCATCAAACAGTATGGCAGGGTGGCAGCCCCTACAATCCCAGCATTGGCAAGGCAGAGACAGGCCCAAGGCTTAGCCATTAGAGAGAATTTTGTGTTCAGTGAGAGACTCTGGCTCAAAAAATAAGATGGAAAGGCTGGAGAGAAGCAGAAGGTCCTGAATTCAGATCTCAGGTCCCACGTAAAAAATGCCAGCTGGAACCCATGGCAACCTGCATTTCCAGCTTTGGTGGGCAGAGCCTGGGAACTGCCAGAGTGAAGCAAGAAAGAGGTAGAAGCAATCCAAGATGATTCTCAAAGTCATCCTTGGTCCTCCACAGAGACACACAGTGCTGTCTCTCTCTCTCTCTCTCTCTCTCTCTCTCTCTCTCTCTCTCTTCTCTCTCTCTCTCTTCTCTCTCTCTCTCTCTCTCTCTCTCTCTCTCACACACACACACACACACACACACACACACAGTAAGTAAATAAAAATTTAAAAGATAAGATAGAGGACAATTGAAGAGAGTACCTGATGTGAACTTCTGACCTCCATATCAACTTGCACTTGCATCCCACTCATGCATATCCACAGAAACACTGTTAAGGTGTACTATAATTTACGCATGCACGCATGCACACAGTATGCTACAGAAATACTGGAAGCACACGCCTGCTGTGAATTAAGGAAAGAGTAGGAATGAGTTTTACAAAGGAGTCAAAGTTTGCTTAGGAGAGGTGGTCATGCAGATAGGAAAGTATGCGTATATTCTAGAATAAGTAATGTGTAGAGGTGAGGAATGAAAAGAACACCTATTATGGTAGATATTAAGTATTGTGGAACTATAGGAAAGTGATTAGAATATTGGGTAGAAGGGAGTGGGAGAAGATGAAAGAGGAAGCCGCACTATTTGGAGAGAAGCCAGAGTTCCGTTTTGGACCATGTGAGGTTCCCAATACTTGTAGACAACCACTGGACTATCAGGGGAGAAAACTAATCATATAAGTGTAGAACAAAAGTATAAAATTTTGGATCAAAAAACAGAAGTGTCTAAAAACTATCGGACTAGGTTATTATGTTCTCTGGGATGTTGGTATCAACAGCAGAACATTTAGTCTGAAATGCGATTCTAGCGACCCAACCTTCATAAATTAAAAAGAGGAAGGGAGTGAAAGCAGGAGCTATAGAGGGGCCGTCCATTCAGGTGAAGGAAACAGAATGAACAGCAGCAGCCAGGGGAGGAAGTGCTGCAAGAGAGAGGCACAGTTATCTGTCTCGAATGCATCTGGAGAAAAACGTAGTCACAGAGAAGGGGTCCTTGGATTCGTCAATACGGAAGTCTTGGTTCACTTGTTGACAAGGGCTGTCTCGGGGGAAGTGGAGATGCCAGAGGCTCGACTGGAGTAGGCAACAGAGCCTGTGAGCGCCTGGTTCCCCATTTTCGTTACACCATGGAGATCAACATCCTGGCCCGGAATAGTCTTGTTTCAGAATGGGGAATTTTTGATCTGGTGGTGAGTACCGGGAGTGGAGGTCACGTGGACATTCTCCAGCGAGCCACAGCCTGTTTGCCTTACCGCTCCTTCTGTCCTCCGGATGACCTGGCTGACCGTGGGCTCTTGGATGTGAAATCTTCTCTGTGCCCAAGACGCCCTCAGGCTGTGGGGAATCATCAGTCGGTACGTGGTCAAGCTTTTCTACAAGAGTGACAACGATGTGAAGCATGACCCAGAGCTGCAGGCCTGGTGCAGGGAGCTCACTGAGACTGGACTACAAGGGGGTCAGGACCAAGGGTTCCCAGTCTCCTTAGAGTCCCGCACTCAGTTCTGCCACTTCATTCCATGTGCATCTTCACATGCTCTGGGCAGCATGCTTCTACTCTCTGGGCCAGCTGCATGGTATTCCTGGATCCCCAATGGCCCTACCATGCGGAAGCCCCCGCCCGTCTCCAAGGATGTGACAGAGAAGGACATTGTGGACTCGCTGCCTTGTCTCCAGCAGGCCCGAATGCAGAAGACTTTCACCAAGTTCCTTGGCAAACGCCAGCCGGTCATGGTGGCCCTGGGTCAACACCAAGAGCAGTATCTCTCGGGCCCCGGGCCCCGGGCTGTACTGAAACAATTCCAGGAGGAACTGGCTGTTAGGGACAAAGAGATTGAGGTCGGGAATGCAAGCCTGGACCTGCCTTATGAGTACCTCCACCTCAGCGTAGTTGAAAACAGTGTGACCATCTGAGAGGCTTTGCCCAGCTCAGCCCCACAGGTTACTGCGTCTGCAGTAGTCTTGTCCTCTGTGGCCACATCCCCTGGTGAGCAAATGCCCCCCAAAGCCCTGCAGTCAAGGAGCCCAGAGCTAGCTGCCTTCCACATAACCCTGGGGAAGATGCAGCTGTGGATCCTACTGCACGTCTGGACTTGCAGCCTTCTCTAGTTGCCCACTTCTGTGCTTCCTTAGCCTTTTGCCTCTTACGCATTTCTCTTTCCAAAAGGATTTGTCCATATATAAATAAAATATCTCATTAAAAAGATGTGTTATAATTTAAAAATAAAGTGAAACAATGTTTATTAAGCATGTACCAAGTGTCAAGAATGCCAGGCACAAAGAGAGGCAGCATGAGCCCATGTGATCACAGCCCACAACCTCCCTTGGTTAAGGAGACGCCTGATGTTCACAGCGCAGCTAGGACAACTACGAAAAGAAGCCCTGACACCCTGGGCACTGAACTTGAGCCAGTTAGTAAGATCCGGCCATGCCCAGAGCAGCAGGCAGAGCAACCAGGGCGAGAAAAGCGTTTATGTGAGGGCTCAAGAAGGCTGACGCGGGCCAGTGTGGCTGGAGAGCAGAGGATAAAGCAAAGTCTGTTCGAGGCAGGCAGACACCGACCACCAGATCTTCCTGCTGGCTTCTGGCTTCTGAAGAGACTGGGAAGCTGTGGAGAATTTGCTGGAGAGACAGATAGACAAAGAAGCAGGTTTGTGTTTTGACAACATCAGGTTGAAGACATATGTTTATATAAGAAAGACTCTTATCGAGTATTTGGAATTTTATTATAATCAGATCTTTCTAATAAATTCCCCTGGATATTTTTCAGAGTCCTGGCAAGAGTAGATAGAAAGACCCATATCTCATAAGTTTAGTTTGTAATCAAGCTAATAAACAATCCATCCTCCTACTCTGGTGAGCATAACTATATAAACAAAATGTGAAAAAAGGTGTGTATGTACATATGACATTTATATTACTAAGAGTCAATAAAGTAAAGAATTTGATGGTAACTGCACAGTCCAGGTGCTCTGTTTTGTCAAGTGAATGAGAATAGAAAAATTCTTATAAGTAGCTAATCATTTCATGATGCATCATTTGCGAAATCCTTAGTATGTTGTTCTAATTAAGAGTTTTCATATAATGTGCTCTTTTGGTAGCAATACTGTGAGGCAACATTTTTCTTTTTGTAACAACTTCTGAAAATGCAATTTGTTCTTTGTAAAGTGCCTCTTTTAAAAGAGTTATTTTAGTTCTGAGAGAATTTGTCTTTCATTTGAACCTGAAAAGTTATTAGCTACTGAATGGTTAATAAAAACCTTAAAGCAATACTTAGATTTGTAAATGAACAATGAATAGAACATACGCATATACTCAAAACAGGAATAGATGCTGGGAAGATGGCTAAGGGTTAAAGCCTTTGACTGAAAACAAAAGGATCTGAGTTTAGATAGTCTGGATTACACACACACACACACACACACACACACACACACACACACACACACACACGCGCGCGCGCGCTCAGAGTCAAGTGGAAATGGTGGCAACCTGTTCACCTGAAACTGGAAGGCAAAGCCTGGGAAACTCAGGTAAAAACAGTAAGTAGGTAGAGCAACGGAGGCTGATTCCTGACGTGATCTTTCGGCCTCCACAGACAAGATACTCAAATGTCCTCTCTCTGTCTGTCTTTCACACACACACACACACATACACGCACGCACTTGTGCACAAACACACACAAAACTAATAGGATCACATATATTTATACCAGAAAGTATTTTAACTCCTTACACGAATCCGTGTGTTTCGACTACCTTTTGAGCAGAATCTTGATCTGGCAGAAAGGCAGAGTCCTGGCTTTCCGTGTGTCATGTCAGGAAGTCCCGGCTCACTTAAGAGCAGTGGGCGTAGACTGTTATCACATGTGCACTGGGACTCTGGACAACCGCTGTGATTTGGAGCTCTCCTCAGCTACAGATTGGAACCTGAAAGGCAGCAGTCACAGAGACACTTGGCATAACCAAGAACGATGCTTGGTTTAGGCAAAGATCAAGTATGTGAAGCATCTGAAAAATAAAATTAATAATCCCTCTTTCCTCCAAGCGTTTCTGCTGGTCTCCCCCCTCCCCCAGCCGGCTGTAGCAGCTCCATCACTGCCAGTGTTTGCAAGTCCCAGGGAAGCTTCAAATGTACAGGGTGCTCAGACATTCACTGGGGCTCAGATGTCACTACCTAAAATTCCGTTAGCAACTGGTAGACTCTGTCAAGTCCACCCCCAAGCTGCCCACTGGGATACGGATTCGTGCCAGTGGTCGTTCTTTTGAGAATCTGCTGACTGTGTTCTGTGTTCTTCACTTTTCCTTTCCTTACAGGAACCGGTGAAAGTGGGAAAAGCACCTTTATCAAGCAAATGAGAATCATCCACGGGTCTGGCTATAGTGATGAAGACAGAAAGGGGTTCACGAAGCTGGTTTATCAAAATATATTTACGGCCATGCAAGCCATGATCAGAGCGATGGACACTCTAAGGATACAGTACGTGTGTGAGCAGAATAAGGTTAGTGCCTGGCGCGTCGGCCCTGCCCGCGAGTGTGTGCTTTCCTGCTTGGGCCAGTGAAAGTCTGAAGAAAAAAATTTGCTAGGTGTGCTGGCCGGATGCCAAAGCTCTCAAGCTCCCACGTCACTGTGGAGGAAACACTTGAGAGGTATATGACGGGTAGAGTTAATGCCCCCGGTCTTGTTTCCACAGAATTTCTGCAGGAAATGAAGTTGGAGTGCAGGATTCAGAACTGTGGGCTATTGCGAAGAGGGATCCTTTTCAGCTCATGTTTGCTTCCCTCTGAGCTGAGACCCATTAATTGCTCCAGCAAAAGAGTAGAAATTTGGACTTTACAGTGTGTGTGTTTGTGTGTGTGTGTGTAAGAGAGAGAGAGAAATATAGGTGCTTGCATGTGGAAGTTAGAAAACAACTTTTAAAAATCCCTCCTTCCACCTTGTAGAGCTTGAAGAATTGAGCCCAGGTCACCAGGTTTGCACACAGGAACCTTTAGCAGCTGAGCCATCTCAGTGCCCCCCCCCCTTTATTTTCTGACAGCAGTGGGAATTGAATCCAGGGACTCTTGCATGTTAAGCAAATACTTTACCCAGTCCTCATGTGCATTTTATAGGATGAAGAAAGACTTTCAAAGCAACTATTTGAACTTTTATTCCTTGGTGAGCCTTCAAATGGGGAACAGGACCGCACTGAGTTAGAGCTACATCTCTGCCTTCTTTCTGGTGCCTCGCTTCTTCAGAATCGCTTCAAAGGCATCTGAAGGACTTGTCTTGCCCAGAGTACCGTCTTTAGCAGTATTAAGGCGAAGCCTCGGACGCATTAGCATGAACTAATATTAGTGGGGGCGCACACTAAGCCTTTGGAGGCTCAACCACTGACTCTGGTGGTCTGCTTGTCTGGTTTGTCTGTTTTTTTTTATATATAATACATTTTTATTATTATTTCAGCTCATACAAACTTAATAGGTACACCAGTTCCCTCCCTCCCTCCTCCTCCCCCCCCCCGAACCCCCTGGTCCCCCTCCCCTCACCCCTCCCCGTGCCTCCCGCCCCGATTCCCAGAGTCCTTTCTTGTGCATGCCTGACTCTGTCTGTTTGTTTTAACATGCATTATCTTTTGAAAGCACACAGTCCCCCATTGATTCACCCCAAAGACCGAGTCCTCGCGTGGGGCTTTCTGTGAGAGCGAACATTCCTTCAGATGGCCTTCGAGAGGTCTTACTTCATCTTCCGGCCCCCACTGTGCATTGCAGTGTGCATCACCGTGGGAGGTTGGGGAAGCCTGGAAATGAGGGCTTGTTTATAAACAGAACTATTGGAAGACAAGGCTCAAGTGTGCGGGCCCCCCTGCTTACCTTGCTGTGACCCCAATCAGCTCTGGAAGGCCTGGGGAGGCCGTCTGTTTCCTTTCCCTTGTGGTCCTTGGGAGGTTTTCTTTTAGTCTGAAACAAAGACTTTATGGGGCTCAGCATTCCTCCACTTTCTCCTTTCCTACAGGCTGTCTTCCATCCGTCATGATTAGTTTCCTAGGGTTGCACTGGCGAAGTACCTCAACCTGGAGGTCTTAAAACGATTCCTTTCTCATCATTCTGGATATTTAAAGTCCTCGTTCAGGTAGATTGGTGCCAAGTGGAGGTGCCAGGAGAAAATCCATTTCCTGCTTCTCCCTGGAGTCTGGTTACTGGAAACAGTCTTTCGGCCTGTGTTGGCTTGTCCACGTGTCTGTGCACTGTCCCGTGTGTCTCTGTGCTCACATGGTGGCATTTTTGTCTGTGTCCAGGTCCAAATCTGCCTTTCTTATGAGGTCACTGGTCATTGGATCAGGGCCTACAGCATTCAAGCTTGACCTCATCTCACCTTGTCTACTGCACAAAGACCCTTCTTCCACAGAAGATTTCATTCAACTCCAGGTGAACTTGGATTATAGCAGCAATACTACTGTTCCACCGGTTATAGTCTGCCCTCTGGCAGATTCATGTCTATTCTATGTGCAGAGAACATCCTTGAAAGTCTTAACTAACATCGACCAAATTTAATCCAAATGGCACTATGGAAAATCTCAAATCTGTTGTCTAAATCAGGAGTGAAGGAGCCTTTGTATATGGTCTGGAGTGGGCAGAGTCTTCTCCATGTCTGGCCTATGGATCTAGGAAACGAGTGAACCAAACTTCCATCTTTTCTTTTGATTCCGTTCATGATACCCTCTTCACTTTTACTCCAAGTATACAGACTCAGGCTCTGTGAGTTCTTGTTTATCCATCAAATAGATGGCTGGGATGGCATCAAACGGACATGCTGAGATGAAGAGGCAGAAGCTATGTGGAAAGATCACAAGATTGGTTCTAAAAGATCTGGCTCCTTTCTGACTCCTCCATGGGTCTAGGGCAGGAATCAGCAAACTTCTATAGAGGTCCAAGAACTGAAATGTGGGCTTTGTGGCCTAACGATTTCCCATGCAACTGTTCAGCTTTGTTTGGTGCCATCAAAAACAACCATAGAAGTGTATAGCAAATAAACAAATGTACATGACTCATTCACAAGCTATTTACAAAATATATGAACCATTCCCAACTTGTATGTCATATAAAAATCCAATAAGGCCACAGGATTGGTTTGCAGGTTAAGGATTGCAGTACCAGTCCTACAGGGAACTGTAGTCTGTAGACACGCGCTCTGTCTACTGCATAAACTAGCATGAGCAAAAGGAAGCGCTTTCCAAGTCAAATGGCACCCAAGAGATGTAAGTTTATTATTTGATGAGTTCAAAACCAAATATGGAGTCATTTTTTCTATTGCTTGTTTAATTCATTTTATCTATTCCTTCTTTATTGTTTTCCTGTGGACTGTTATTAATTCTAATAATTCTTTCTGTGTGCTGTTCCTGATTCCAAATATGAAACTCTAACAAAGTACCACACTTAGGAAACAAAACAAAAAAAAAGGGACCTTGTTCAAAAAGTATGGTGATGTAGGTCTGTGGTTCTAGTATCCTGAAGCCAGAGGCAGAAAGGTTGTGACACCCTTGACAACAAAATGATTCCCAGGCTAGTCTCAGCTCCACAGTGAGGTCCTGTCTCAAAATTATCAAAAATAATTAATAAAAATAAATAAATAGAATGGGGAGCCAGCTCAGTGGTTAAGGTCTTTGCCTAAAAAGCAAAAGACTCTGAATTTAGATCTCCAAATTCCAAGTAAAAATATCAGGTGGAAAATGGCAGTGGCCTGCGCTTTGGGCCCTGGAAGGCAGAGCTTGGGAAATCCCAAAGCAACACAATAAAAAAATATAACCGTCCAGATGATTCCATATTGCTGTTGGGTCTCTGCAGGCACACGCACTCAAATGCCCTCTGATGCACATGCAACGCACGCGCGCACACACACACACACGCACACACACACAGCGGAAGAAGTGGTGGCAGTATCGTAAGAGCCTAAAGATAAGGAGGACCAACAATATGCAAGATACTCCACACAAGTTAGGGCTGCAGTAGCCATAATCAGACTTTGCATGACCTGCACAATGGCTGACATGTCAGCGACCCCTAAAATCTAGCATGGATCACAGGGGAGAAGGCTCCAGGCAGTAGGATTCTTAGAGGCAAAAGGTTAACAGTCATTATAGAGTTCCCATACTAACAGGGAGTCCAGAAAAGGGCTCCAGGTTATGCCACTGAGTCCTTACCCCTCACTAGGGTGGAGGACTCAGAGGGAGGTTTGGCATTCACACAAATGGATGCTTCAGGGATGGGATGGAGGAAGGGGCAGGCACTGGGAGGAGGAGAGGGACAGAGGGGGGTGAAAGGAAGGGGAAAAGGGTGGAGACTGCAAGGGGGGACTGGGGAGAGGAGGAGGGAGAGGATGGAGCTACCTATTGAGCTTGTATGACTGGGAAAAAAATAAAATATGGGAGGAAAAAAAGTAAATAAATAGATGGCTGTTTACAGGTTACCTTCATGATGCGATGCTGCGTAACTTGATGCTACTTGTCAGTTAAAACGAAGATAAGCAGTACCTTAATTAGCTTTACTTCAGAGAAGTGAAATCTTTCCCTCATCTCTTTTGTTAAATATTTTATTATTTATTATTTATTCAATTGTGCATGTGTGTGCGCGTGCATGTGTGTATGTATGTGTGTGTGTGTGTGTGTGTATGTAGAACCACGGATGAATTCGCAAACCACCATGGACGCCTCCACCTCCTCCTTGTTTACTCTGCCCTGGGATTCACAGGCTCCGCCCTACCAGGACCAGAAGCGCAGGCCGCCCCCACTTCCGCCTGGCACCTATACGTGGGGTCTAGGATCCGAACTCAGGACCTTCCGCCTGCAAGGCAGAGGCTTAACCCCTGAGCCACCTCTCCAGCCCCTCCCTCATCTCTTATTGATGAATATTTGTCTTTTTTTTTCTATTTGTGTGTGTGTGCGTGTGCATGTGTGCGTGTGCGTGTGTGTGTGTGTGTGTGTGTGTGTGTGTGTGTGTGTGTTTTCATACCTGGGATACTTCTTACAAGTATGTGGAAGAGAATTAAGAACTCTGAGAGTTTAAATGTAAATGAGATCATCTTGCTGCTGTGTTGTTGAAGTCTTTGCTTATAGCTTGAAAGATTGCTATTAAAGAAATTTTATTGGGAATTTAGTTCACTGTTTTTTCCATCCATGTGCTTTTAAAATTAAGGCACAAGCTTGATTACTTTCTTACACCACACATACTTTTTTAGGTAAATGGTTCACATGTACTTGTTTACTCTGTTGATAGGCCTTAATTTTTATGAATGTTTGTAACTCCTTGAATAAACAGCTCAAAGACATTTACTCAACAAATGTAGCCTGTTTCTCTGGTGACCATCTAACGATGTCAGAGGAGCCTCATGCTTGAAGCTGTCTGGGATGTGGTGAACTTGGAAAAGTCTCCTCACAGGCTGTCTTGAGGTGCCACGCATATCTTCATTTTCTTTGACATGTGCAGAATCTGCCTGGCTGGCTTAGAGACAGAGTATCTCAGGAACAAGAGATGGCCCCAGGTAGTTTCCCAACAGCATTTGCTTCCAGATTCAATGTCTCCTAGGGATAAAGGTTGATTGCTTTTCCTGGAAATCAGTCCCAGTTCCTTCCCTACCCTCCTGCCTATAGGTTCATGGCAAACTTACATGTGACTTACCCAAGTTTACTTATGTGGGCACACACTGATAAATCCCATGCCCCAGAAATCCCAGATGAAATCCAGAGGGTCACACATGAACGAAGATGTGAAAGTAGGAGGGAGACTGAGTGGAAAGGATAAAGTATGAAGAGGGACAGGAAGGGGAATGGAATTGGGTAGCAAAGGATGAAGACACATAAATTCATTATATTTCTGTATGAAAGTGTTTAAGAAGAAAAAAAAATTTAAGTAAATACCAAAGTCACAACAAAAACAATGATTTGAAAGAATTAGAAAAACAGTAAGGGGGTTCCTTTGCTCCCCATTACACCCTGGATGCACAATCCAGAATAGAATGTTTCCAGAGGAACAAAGCCTCACTTTCCCTGGAGAGAGCATCATCATGCTCTTACCAGAGGTTTCGATAAGTCCTAAATCTTTGGTACACCAAGAAAGACACTGATGATTCCATATATCAAACACATACATGCAAGCATATGCTGGGCTTAGATTATAGGAGACTGTTAAAGCTCGTGTGAGGAAATCCTGCACCATTAAGAGAAATGGTCAAGTTATGTCACTTTCTTAGTAGGAGAGCTTCTCAGAGATTGGGATATTTTAAAGATTTTCTTATTTTCAAATTTTTAAGCTATCTGTTTAAATGTTTTTTTTTTCTGTCCTACATCCTCATCTAATTTGAAAAGTCAGATTCTGCAAACTCTGGGAGCAAAAACACTAATATTTTGATTTGACTTTGGCTGAATATCAAATTTGTTAGTTTTCTGACAAATGTTAACCTTAGAGCCCTGCTTCCCATGTCCTGTTGAATCGTTAAAAAAAATTACACAATACATATATTTTGCTAAGAACTTGAAGTTCTACTTGGTTCATATCAAGAACAAATTCTTCACTAAAATCCTGGACAGAACTTTGGTTAATCGTCATTTTCCTTAATGTGAGCAGAGCTGTCACTGGAACTGGAAATGATTGTGTTGGGAAAATAAATACCAGGATGGTAGAGAACCAACCTTCTCTGTCGCTGCTGCCACAATGGTGTCCCTTTGTTTTTGAAGTCCAATTGGAGAATGAAGACTTTAGGGGATAATGATGATTGACAAGATTGATTTGATCATTGAAATATTAGTTTATACAATATTTAAAATGTTAATTTCTTCTCTTACTTCAAAACTGGCTGAGTTACCTCAAAGAAGTAATTTTTGGCTGCTTAGTAAAAGAGAAATCCCACAGAGATTCAGCATATGTAGCCTGTTTTTTCAGCATATGTAAGCTGTTATCCTGAGCTTTTCCCATTATCATCTAACTTTATTGTTATTGGAAACAGAGGCGAACATGCAAAGCTTTTCACTACTGAACACTTTTTAATGGATATAGGACTTGTGATGTTGCCTCTTCCTAGCAGAGAGGCTCTGTTTTGTGCTGGCGGAACAGAAGAGGGGTGTAGACGGTCCCTCAGGACCGCCTTCTCTGTGGCTTCACTGATTATGTGAAAGCCATAAACACATGTGGAGAACCCTATTCCCCACTTGGATTTGGTTTGGAGTCCTGCTCAGAGATCTGGAATTACTGAATTCAGTGGGCACTATCCTAGGCGTGGTAGTACAGAAAATATCCTTTCTGTTCTAAAATCTTTGCAATGGGAGAATTGTTTTAAATAGAGCATAGAAACAAAATGCAAATGAAATTAATTGTTAAGTATTTTGTTTGTCAGTAAACCACCCTTACAGTAAGGTCCATATTCTTTTAAAGAATGTTTTTTCTCTTTGGCAATCTCCTATCTTTTATCGTGGTTCTCCTTTTCTCCACTCCTGCACCCCTGGACATCTTCCTAGCATGTCTAACTCCCACCTTTATGTCCTCTTTTAAAAAAACTGGACTATAAAATATGTGAGCAAAAGAGAAAATACGCTTAGGAAGAAGATAATTATGACGACTGAGCTCCCAGCTCCACACGGCTAAGAACCCGTGATAAAGCTAAAGAGCAGCTACTTCTCTGTCTCCTATGAGACCGAGTTCATGGTGTGAGCGCAGAGCCTGGCCTCCAGGAGCCCGTCTACACTGTGAGCACACAGAGCCCTGGCCCGGGAAGACCATCCACACTGTGAGCACATGGAACCCCGACTCGTGGAGGATGCCCATGTTGTAAGCACAGGGAGTTCAGCCACAGGAGGCCACCCACATAGTGGACACCCAGAAATTCAGGGGGCTGTCAGGCTATGAATTATTCAAATGTTTCCAGGTCAGAATGCTGAGTATGGATGCAGTCTCTCTCATCTCTGCCAACATCTGACCCGCACAGCACAGCTGCCACGGTCAGTGCCTCTGGCGGCAGTGCCACCACGTTCTTAGGAAACCTCCAACAGGCACTGTGCGGCCCACATTCCTGGAAGCCCTGTCCTCAGGAAGCCCCATGACATTGCACCTCATGCACTTCACTTGGGTTTCTGTCACCTAACCTGTGTCGGGTTTAATTTAAAACAATCTAATGTGAAGTAATTTTCCTGTTTGCCAATTGCTTTTCTCGAAGTCATTTTTAAAAATATGTTGGCACTTTCTGTCTGTAACTAGAAAAGATCTGGCTACATTTAACTCGGCCATTCTGAGTGTCTATCTGTCCAGGCGATCATTTGCTTGGGTGTGGTCAGGTGCAGTGTATTAAGTTAGGAAGATGGCTGGCTTTTCTGTCTTTTTAAATTTATTTTTATTCTTTTAGAAGAAAACTAAAGTTATTTTTACTCCACGACTGGTTTTTGTAACTTTAAAAAAAAGTTGTAGTTATCAATCATTTATTTTTATTTAAATGTTTACAGAGTCAAGCAACTTAAGGGAGTAAGGGAAGTTTATTCAACTTACAGTTCCAGAGGGAAAATACAGTCCACTGTGCCAAGAATGACATGGGTAGTTAGCAGAAACTAGAGGTGGCCTAAGTCACGTCCATCAGGAACGTTGAGAGCTGGAAAACTCCCAGCTGTTAAGAGCAGACCTCTCCTGGAAGTAGGGAGAAGCTAATCAACCTCAAGACCCACCCCCTGTGACTGCCTTCCTCCAGCAAGCCATCTCCTAAAGGTGCCATGGCCTTCTCAAACGACTAAAGATTCAAGTACAAGAACTTGTGGGGGACAACTCACATTTTAAACCATAATACCTGGTAACTAACAGTTTTCCCCTGGACCCTAAACACCTGTTCCTATCTTTCTGCTGATGTAGCAAGTCTTCGATGCTCAGTTCTCTTTGGTGTTGTCTCCTCCTTCTCCTCTTTTTCCTCCTGCTCCTGCTCCTCCTCCTCCTCTTCCTTCTCCTCCTCCTCCAAAAGCTTTCCTTCACATTGAGTTGCTCCTAGAATGGTAGAATGGACACGACTTGGTATGAAATTGAATTCCTGTCATCATTTGTATCCTCAACAGTCTCCAAAGCCCTCAATGTCTGTCTCTTCCCTTCTTTGGGTGAAAAAATACTCTAAGGCGGTTGTTCCCTTATGTGACATAATTTTACTCTTTGATGCTGGGACTGTGACATTTGGCAAAAAGTAACTGGGAGTCCACTTCCTTCCTCCACAGAAATGCTTGGCAATTGGAAACACTAGTTATGAATTGTGAAATCACCAGGATGCCGTGCATAGTTACAAGCCTCTGATTCCAGTGTGGGTAGCTTGAGGCTGACTGTGGTTGGCACTCTGGGCTCTGTTTGGTGACATGCATACCCTACTTTCCTTTAAAGTTAAGTCCACAACACTGACTTTTGTTAAACTGAATTTCCTGGGAGCATTTTTTTCACCCTTAGTCTAGAAGTTTATTCTCATACACAGGCAGGTAATCTGGCCTGCCCACCCATATGAAGGAAGTATAAGCCATGCTATACATAATCCAGGAAGAGATGGCAAGAACCTGATCCCTTTAAACACTGCTGATAGAGAGAGAATTTTTGGAATCCTGTTGGTCCAAAGCATGGGTTGAAGGAGAAACTTATCTGTTCATGAGCGAGATACATGATAGATTGCAGTCTCTTTACCAGCCAAGTTCTAAAGTAAATCATGAGGGGACCAGAATACCCCATGGTGAGTAATGCCGGCATTTCTAGGCTTTATTGCACTACCAGTGTCATGTGACCTCTCTATCCCTGTCCCAGAATGTGACAGACATGGTCACAACATCTCTGTGAGTTCTAGAAGAACCCCTGGGCCTCACTCACAGGAGTAGGCCTCCGGCGAGAGAGAAGCATCAAGGGGCATGATTAGAAGGGTTTTTCTGTTGATGTGCCTTCACATCATGTGTCACCTGCATCGTTGATAGTCATACATGATATTTTCCTCTACAGATCATGAGCCCCCTATGCATTGGGAGCATATATGCTTCTGGGCACTTCAAAGAATATGCTTCTATGCCAGGCATTGCATGCCGAGCTTTAATGAAATATGTCACTTGATCCTGAGCAGCACTCTATGGAGGTCCTATTGGGTGTCCCACATTAAGGGTGCAGACCCTGAGGTTAATGGAAATTGTATATAACTTCTCCAATGTCACCTGTCAGCACTGGATTGATACCCAGGCAGGCTGCCTACCACTATGCTCCCAGCCACTCAGAGGTGTGCCGAGACTCAGGGCAGCGTTAGCTTCCTTGAAGCCTGAAAGCAGCCAGTGCAGTTCCAAGTCTAGAGCTTGCCTCCCAGCTGCTCCCATGACTTCCTTTCCTGACTGACATCCAGTCAGAATACGTAACTGTCAGAGGATCTCTGTGTTTCCATGGGGACTCATGCAAAGAACCCACAGATTCGGGCTCAGGGTATCCACTGGATGGAGCTGGACACTGGAAACCTTTCTCTTGAGCAGAGCGACATGGTTAAATGAAGAATGTGTTTTATTTCCATTCACTTTCCTAGAAAAGAGAACTAAACATATTACAGATTGTTTGAGATTTGTTTTGCAAATCAAAACAATCAAAGCATGACAATGACTTTTGAGCCACTGCTAGGGAAGATCAAGTAAAAACTGAAGAATAGATTCTGACATTGATGTAAATGAGACCCATTTCAGCTGTGTTCACATGTTAGCTTTTGTTTTTAAGTGAATGTAGTAAAGTGATGCCTATGTATATAAAATGATCACCAGAATACAGCAGGCACAGGGAATGTAAGGGATCCAAAAAAGTGTGTGCGTGTGTGTGTGTGTGTGCGCGCGTGTGTGTGTGTGTGTGAGTGAGTGAGAGAGAGAGAGAGATAACATCATCCCTTTAGAAATATAAAAAGGAGCCAGCCCTAGCCCTGGTGGTGTAGACCTAAGACAGGATAAAGGAAAGCTCCAGGCCTGCCTGAGCTACAGAATGACTTCAAAGCCAGTTTGATTAACTTGGTGAGACTCTTTCTCAAAACACAAATGTCACAAAAGAGTTGGAAATGTAGCTCATTCTAGATCACTTTGCCTCGTGTGCTTAAGACCCTGTGTTCAATCCCCAATACTGAAATAAATAAATAAATCCTCTATTTTATTATCATTTCCTGAAGCTGCAAAGTGGTTAACACATGGGAACACATGAATAGAAGGGATAATTTCACTGTTAATTTTCTATTATATTCAATTTTCTTCTTAAAATGTGAATCAGGTTTTCAAAATGTGCCACATATACAGGATTTCATGCAGTCATAAAGAAAAGTGAAATTATGACATTTACAGAGAAATGGATGTATATGGTAAATGAAATGATTCACACTCAAAAGAGCAAATGTCACATGTGTCCTCTTGTGTGAAGCTTAGATTTAAAACTGTACATTACCAGTAATGTGCACTTGTACATGCGTGCCTTTAAGTCATGTAAGTGAATCGGAAAAGGAGGAGAGAAATAGGACAACACCAAAGGACAAGAGGAATAAATAAGTAGGCAACCAGGTGGAGGGGTGCAATGGTCAGGGGGAATGAATAAGTATGATGATATATAATGTATGAAGATGCCTTGATAAGCCCATTACTTTGCTTATTAACCTAAAATTTAATGAAAGAATTTTAAAAATCAAGGTGAATAGCAACAGAAAGGAAAGTAAAAAAATGTAAATCAGGTTTATCTCAGCAGTACCATATATGTCCTCTTAGCTTCTTCTGTGCTAAAAATGCAAACTAATTGTGACTTCTTAATTTTAAAATAAGCATTAGTGGTATAAAAATGAATAAAAGTGCCTAAAATTCTTTTAATTGTCACTTTGAATTTGTTCTATTCAGTTATTTGAGGTGGAGGGCACCCATCATTCTCAGAGTATTTTAATTGCAGGGTGCTGGCAAACAGACCTGGGGGGATATCCTCTGTCCAGTGTTGACTCTTGAAGTTGAAGACTGAGTTCTGTTCCAGGAAGCACAGAGAGAATTATAATTGTGGAAATGAAACTAAGCGACTAGCCAAATCACTGTCTCTAATCTTGCTTCCTTGCTTACAAACAAAAGAGCTGGACTAGTTGGTCTTTCCTTTCCCTATTTAGGGAATGGAGTTTCCATCTTAAAGGTGGAGAAAGCTACAATGAGGATATACTGAGCGTTCATAGGATTAGGGTCACCTTAGGAAGGTTCGTTCATCCTCTGGTTCTTTTTTAACTTTTTGGAGATACAAACATGTCTGGCATCCTGTAATTAATCTTGGATCTTGCTTTCTAGCTTTGCAGAGAAATCTTTCCAACATGGTAAGAACCTGGCCTCCCTTGGCTTGGCCAGTCTAAGAGCCCCTGCATCATCTCAAACACCAGGCGCCTCTTTCTCCTCTCCCTCCTCTCTGAGCATGCGCTCAGACTCACTTGCCGTGCATCTGCTAATTATATCTTCTGAGCTTGATATAGAAAGAACCAAAAAGAATATTTCATCTCTGTCCCCAAAGCTGTCCCAGGGGCATCTGGCATCAGGGAAGGAGGGTACTCCTTGGTGAGTTGCCCAGAGGCTACTGACTAGGAACCCAAGCTGACTTCGCAGCAGGACCCATCTGATGGCAGTGTGCTGTGATGGGGAAGACCATGGAACGTTCCTGTTTTGCTCATCTGTTTGAATGGGACCAAAGATTCTTGGCTAGCAAAGAAGTGAAGTGCTCATTCCATATAAAGTTCTCTGAAGATAACAGAATACCCCTGCCCCTTACATAACATGGAGAAGTCTTTGGATACAGTTCACACCATCTTTGCATATCTGCTAAATCCTCTTCAGATAATATATCCAAATGCAGTATAAATGCCCCAGAGGTAGTCTCTAGACCACTGCTGAGGGACGAAGAGAATGAAGTCTGTTTAGTGTTCAATACGAATACATTATTTTTCTGTATATTTTCAAGTATAAGGTTGGAGGATGCAGAAGGTGAGCAGAGGTTCATGGGGAGCGGCCTCCTCGTGGCCCTGGCGAAGTGTAGAGGATGAGGGTCTTCAAGGCTGCGGCTCCTTCTCACAGTGGAGGCTGCAGGGTGTAGGGCTGTGTCCCAGGCAGAGGAAAATCCCTCTCCAAGCTCCTGATGTCTCAAAACAAGCTTTGTGTGAGCTCGTAAAGGAGTGATCATTCTAGAGCGAGACAACAGGCATATCTGTAGTTTTTAATTCATATTTTCTATAGGACATAGAGTTTTTTATACATTTTTTATTATTATTTCTGCTCATACAAACTTAATAGGTACACCAGTTCCCTCCCTCCCTTCTCCTCCCCCCGAACCCCCTGCTCCCCCTCCCCTCACCCCTCCCTCCCCATCCCCCAGTGCCTCCCTCCCCAATTCCCAGAAAGTCCTTTATTGTGCATGCCTGACTCTCCTCTGGGTCCTCTGCTCCGATTGGCGTACAAGGACCCAGTGGCATTTCCCTGAACCCTTTCCCATGTTCCCCTTAAGCATAGGAACACTACTGTGGCTGTCAATCCCTTGTCTCCAAGGATCTTGGTGCCTTTAGCAGATGCTAGACTTTGTGAGGTCAATAGTGTGTTGGACATTGCGCAGGGCTTGCAAAGTCCAATTATGATTGCTTCGGCCCTAACTTGTGTGGAGTATCTTGCAAATCATTGCTCCTCCCATCCTTTTGCTCTTACAATCCCATTTACTATAGCCCCTAAAAAAATGAAATACCTTGGTATAAACCTAACCAAGGAGGTAAAAGACCTTTACAAGGAAAACTTTAAAACCCTAAAGAAAGAAATTGCAGAAGACACCAGAAGGTGGAAAGACCTCCCATGTTCCTGGATTGGCAGAATCAACATCGTAAAAATGACCATCCTACCAAAGGCAATATACAAATTCAGTGCTATACCAATCAAAACCCCAAAGCAATTCTTCAAAGAAGTTGACCAAACAATCTCAAAATTCATATGGAGGCACAAAAGACCCAGGATAGCAAAAACAATCCTGAGTAACAAAAACACTGCTGGAGTATTACCATACCGAACCTTAGTCTATACTACAAATCCATAGTTATAAAAACAGCCTGGTACTGCCTCCAAAATAGACACACAGATCAACGGATAAGGATTGAAGACCCAGATATAAGCCCACAAAAATACAGCCATTTGGTCTTTGACAAAGGGGCCCAAAGAATCTAATGGAAAAAGAACAGCATCTTCAACAAATGCTGCTGGCAAAACTGGATCTCCACATGCAGAAGATTAAAGCTGGACCCATACTTGTCACCATGTACAAGACTTAATTCCAAATGGATCAAGGACCTTGATATAAGGCCAGAGACTATAAAAACCTTGGTTGAAAGGATAGGGAACTCCCTCGAGCTGATTGGGCTAAGCCAACATTTCCTAAACAGACATCCAATGGCACAGTCACTGCTACCAACTCTCAACAGTTGGGATCTTGTGAAATTAAGGACATAGAGTTTCTGATTCATCTTTTCAAGTTCTTAACCTCTTAACTTCTTAACTCGTTTGATGAAAGATTTTCAAAATTAGGAAAAGATTTCAAAAATAAGCACAATGAACACTCCTTTACCCTCTATCAGCTGTTACAATGGTGTAACCCCTATCTCCTCCCTTCTCCCTCCCTTCCCCTAATTCCCTACCTCTTTCCTTTTGTCCTTTCTCCTTTCCCTACCTCCCTTCCACTTTTCCTACCTTTCTTCTTCCTCTCCCTCCCTTCCCCTTCCCCTACACCAATGCACACATAACACTCAGGCCTTTTCTTTCTCTAAATAATAGGGCATCATCCTATACCATCATAATGCCATTGTCATTGCTTCTGTATCTTTGAGGGGTCCAGGTCAAATACCTTGTAGAGTTTCATGACCATGATTGTGGTGTTTTACCTAATAATAGAATCCAAACATTTAACAGGGGAAATCACAAATACCTTTATGACATAGCGCTTAATTGCTTGTTTGATGCAGACTGTTGTGGACATAAACTTATTCTGTGGTCAAGAATGACCTTGACCTCCTGACCCTTCTGTCTCCATCTCTCAATGTTGGGGATCATGGTAGGGCCGCCACACTCAGTTGATAATTCTTGTGCCACCTTGACTGTATTGACAGATTCCAGCATAATTGCTACAGCATAATTTCTGCATGTGTCTATGAAGGTGTCTTAAGAAGAGATTACATCTGAGTTATTGGGATGATAAAGAAGGCTATCACCAAAGCAAGAAGGCATCGTTCAGTCCATTTAGGGTCTGAATGTAACAGAAGGTGGAGACAGGGCAAATTCATGCTAATGGGCATCCATCTTTTCCTGCCCTTAAACATTGATGCTATTGGTTCTCAAACTTTTGGGCTCAGACCAGGACTTAAATCATCATCCCCACACTCTCAGGCTTTGCAGTTAGACTAAAGTACATCACGAGTGTTCCTGGGTTCAAGTTTGCAGACAAAAACTTGTGGGACTTCTTGGCTTTGCTAAAGCATATAAACTGATTCCTGCTTCAAGTCTTCCTGTCCATGAAAATATTCTAAGAGTCATCCCAGTATTGCCTGGTGTTGTGGATGTTTTACAGTCATCGAGTTGTATGCTGTACATTATATGTGTATATGTATGGAAAGTGGGTTGCACCCCAGTAAAGCTTTGTTAGAAAAGAAAGACTGCTACATGATGACTCATCCTTCTCATAAGAGATGTAAACAAGTGTGTAGCATCTCACTATTATTGGTGCTGAGTTTGGTTGTGTGAATGAGGTGATTTCTACCAGACTTTGCCAAAAATTAGGATATTTTTAATGGTCAGATATTTCTATACTCATGACTGGCAATTCTCTATTGAGCATGCATTCCTTCTCTCCCTTTTTAAAAACTCAATTGGCCAGTGGAAGTTCCATCAAGTTATTTTACTTTCTTTAACATTCTTTAGATATCTTCACGTTTATTGGTGCATACTGCTTCGGGCTGACTTGTATTTCTCTTCTCTCCTTGCTTAAACATAGCCATTTCTCTCCGGATACCTTCATCAGAGAGCTTATCAGAATCCAAATGCAAAGGCCATGTGAGCTTACTTCTGTTGGGCTATTATATGTTTCTTGCCAATTCTGTAGACAAAGTTAAAAAGCATAACATGTATTCATATATACAAATGTACATATACACACATGCACACACAGAGAAACACATGTCCAGAAGCACATGGACACATGCACACATTGGAAAATATCAGGACTACATGGACATACTCACCACAGGAACATACACATACACAAGAACATGTGACACACAGAAACTCATGTACATACACGCACACATAGGAATGCATATGCACATGCACACAGAGAAACATGACATATGCTACATGCACTCATGTACACATACGCATATACACTCATGCACAATTACAATGTACTTAAGTACAATACACCCAGGAACACATGTACACACATACACACATAGGAATGCATATATACATGCACACCAAGAAACATATGTATACATGAACACATGCACTCATGTACAAATCAACACACATGTACAACACAAGAACACATGTACACATAAGTATACATATACATACATGGGAACACATGCAGACATCTTATTCCTTTGTCTATAATTTAAATTCAATACATTACGCTTCCTTGCTTTTTCCCAGTCTATACTTATCTCTCTTCTCCTGTAAGGAAACCTGGGTTGCAAGAATACCAACACAAATATGCCTTTGTTCTACCCCTCAATAGGCAAGACAATTTAAGATTTGACACTCCAACATCACAAACCACTTTACAGTAAAAGAATTAGCTTCACGTTGCCTAATTGCTGGCAGTGCTAGATGTACATTCTAGATCCACTTCCTTCTTTTCTTGGTGAGTGTGGAGGGTGCGGCGAGGGAACTGTGGTGACTAGGCAAAGACAAGAGGAGACAGGGAGAGAGGCTGAGTGGAGGTCTTTTCCAGCAGTGAAAATATTCATAACTAAAGCACTAGGTAGAGTAGAGAGTGTGAAGAAGTGTTAGGAAGAGAATACAAGCAAAACAAAACATAAAAACAGACTTAAACCACCAACCCCAGAACATGGCTTTCTGTTTGTTGGAATAATGCTTTGTATGTTTTCTTAAGCAAGAAATTGCACATATGGTTCAACTCAGTGAAAACCAAGGGTGAGACAGCTGCTTTTTATGAACCTCAAAAAGATTCTGTGGGGGCAGGGATGAGATTCAGTCTCACTTGGCTTTGATGGTGACATTTTCTCAGACGTGGCATTTCATGCAGTGTGTTCACTCTACACGGTTGTTCCTCAAAATGAGGAATTGATTTGTTTTTAAAAGGTTCTCTTGCCTTTGAAAGAGGACCAACAATCTCTTTCAAATTGTGGCAATAACTTCCTTTCAAGACCTAACCTCTTCCTCACCCCTGTGAACCAGACCTTTGAGCAGGAGTCGGGATGCTGGCTGAAGCAAGAGCGCAAACTTGACGCAGGTGGTTTCCTGCTGTCCCATACGGGTTTTTGGTTTCACATGAAGTGGAGGCCACGGGTGCACGCAGAGCAGTACCCTAAGGATCTGGTCGTGGTTGTGGCCTGAAGACTTGGCAGTTGTCTTTATTCAACATTTTTAACTGTGAAGTGCACAAAGGAAAACCCGGCTGGTTCCTTCATACATCTTAACACTGAGGAGCAAAGTTTCGGGTGACTTATAGGAAACAACACTTTCTTAGCACTCAATGTCATGACAAATAGCTATGGCCTCGGGGTAGACAGAAGACACCAGAAACATGAAGACCAAGCAGAGAAGACCTCTGACTCTGCAGTCCAGCCTTCTCCGTCCAGCATGGGGGCAGGCAACCCCCCACCCAGCCTTCTCCGTCCAGCATGGGGGCAGGCAGCCCCCCATCCAGCCTTCTCCGTCCAGCATGGGGGCAGGCAGCCCCCCATCCAGCCTTCTCCATCCAGCATGGGGGCAGGCAGCCCCCCATCCAGCCTTCTCCGTCCAGCATGGGGGCAGGCAGCCCCCCACCCAGCCTTCTCCGTCCAGCATGGGGGCAGGCAGCCCCCCATCCAGCCTTCTCCATCCAGCATGGGGGCAGGCAGCCCCCCATCCAGCCTTCTCCGTCCAGCACGGGTTCGCTGCGTGGCATGGTGATGGCTCATCCTCACAGGAGTCCTAGAAAGGTTGCCAGATTTGCTGAGTGTAAAATACAAACTGGATTTCAAAGATGTAGTACAAATCCATGAAATTAAAACATCTCACACATGTAATTTCTATATTGATTTCCTTTGGAAATGGTATTTTAGACATATCGAGTTAAAATATTTTATTGAAATAAGTTCCTTTGTTTATTTTTCCATTTTTTATGATAAGTTATAAATTTCCAACTTTACAAATGAACACAGTCATTACACTTTTATCAGGAAGGACTGATCTAACCTGTTTCACAAGAGAAAAAAAGGAAAGGAAAAATGTGTTGCCATATGCTTCTTACATAGTTAATGGAATGGTATTGCTTTAGTATCATGCCATGCATTCGTGTAACGTTTTATTTACACATACACACACACACCAGAAATGGTGGTCCTTCCTAAGTTGTAGTGCTTTTTCCCTGTTGAAAAACCACATCGCAGTGTATGTCCCTCTTTTTCATTTCTGAAGATTTCTGACTAATGAATAACATTTGAGTCGTTTGCTAATTTATTCCTAATTCATTCACCCATCCATTTATTCATTAAAAATTCTATCATGGTGCTGTGTCCTCAGAGTAGAAAGATAGATGATGATTTGTTGTGCCTGTCAGGTCTGCAGGGCCTAAGGAAGAGAGAGCTGCCGCATGGACCTCGTGATTTACAGTATGCCGCTACAAGCTCTGCTCTGGAGTGCTATGCAAGGCCATAAATACTTTATTTGGTTTGGGGTAATTCATAGCTTGATTACTCATGTTACTATGTGGACAGACTTTTTGCCAGGTTTGCTTAAAGGGATTAAAAGATGACAAATACAGACATTGAAATAGTGTCTGATTTAGCCTATGCTTTCAAAACAACTTCATATTAAATAAAAATTTCTTCTTGGTTAGTATGTATCTACTTATGTCTTGCCATTTGATCCGTTCACTAAACTTTAGCCTTTGTCAGTGGAGCAGGATCCCCAGTCAGCACAAATGATAAGGGACTTTCAGCTTTACTGAACCTGATGAAGAATTAACTATTAGCGAGACTTGCCCAACTCCACAGTTCAAAGTCTACAGTCCCCTCCAGCAGGGAAGTGGGGGTGAATGTGAGCTTGCTCCTCGTTTATTTCAAGGACATCTTTTTTTGCAGGCTGTTTCTTGTGGTTAGGAGTAGGCAGACTCTTGTTGATGGTGATGAGATTCCCAGGAACTTCTCTTTAAACACATCTGGCTTTTGGCCTTTGAAAGAAAGCCCTGTATGGTCTTCTGAGGCGATTGGTCAGGCCAAAACCCCACAAAAAGTATGCCCCCCATAAGAACAGGTCTTTTTCAGCAAGGGTGTACTTTGTATAGTCTGGAGCAAATAGTCAAATATTTAAGGGTTTTAAAAAATGACAATGTTTATTAGGAACCTTAAAAAAATTCCTAGTGGGAGGTGATGGAAAAAATTTGTTTCTATTACTCACAGCATACATTGGCTAAGATAGAAATTGTTGAAATTCTCAGTTTACAGATGGAAATGTAATAAAAGTGGGTGATAAAGCTGCTGTAACCGGTGATTTGAGGCCAGAAGAGGAAGGAGGTGATAGGATCTCTCCCCGAGCCACCTGTGAGCTTGTTTTTATACGTAGTCCACCTGTGGCTATTGCACTGGATTCCTGGCATTGTATCCCGTGTGGGATGCACATGCCCTCATGTGCTAATTCAACCAAGTCAGTCATTAATTGTATTTCAGTAGAGGGTTTCTAGAAATCAATACAAGCAAGTAGCTCACAGCCAGAAGAATGGGAAGCAGTAATAAACATTGCTATCACATTTTTTCATTTAGCAATTTCCTCTCTTTTTCTATGACATTCTAAGTTGAAATTTCTTAAATTGTTAACTTTGTATATCCTAATTATAAAAGAATTTTGGGGTCCCTCTGATCCTATGCTCCTTAGCTGTTTACTCCTCCCCAAAACACTGTCAGGATCCAGTCAAGAAGGATGCTATCTATGTATCACATCTGAATGGGCGCAGTTCACCAATCCGGAACTGATCTTTGGAATAGATCATTTTACACATATTTCATCTTTACAAAGAAATTGTGGCTTCTACCTCCTGAAATATTGAGTAGATATAGTTTCTCCTAATTCCAGCTAAACACAACTTCAAAATATAAACATCGTATATAATGCAAACATGCAAAGATTCTGGATCCTCAGGAACCAAGAAGAACTCATTGAAATGAATCTCTGGACCTTATGCTTGCTTCTTCTTCCTCTTTTTTTAATTTCATTTATTTATTTTATGTGCGAGTGTGTGAGTGTGTGTGCTTGTATGTGTGTGTGTGTGTGTGTGTGTGTGTGTGTGTGTGTATCAGAGGGCACTGTGTGTCCCTGTGGAGGACCAAGGGTGACTTCTAGAATCATCCTGGATTGCTTCTACCTCTTTCTTGCTTCGCTCTGGGATTTCCCAACTCTGCCCACCAGGACCAGAAGTGTGGGTCACAGTTTGTTTCCACCTGACATGATTTACATGGGACCTGGAATCCAAACTTAGGACCTTCTGCTTGCAAAACAGAGTCTTAACCCCTGAGCCCTCTCTCCAGCCCCACACTTGCTTCTTGTAGTACAGACTTGCAGCTGGTGCTGGCAGCAGGATTAAGGAATCTTGGTGGTAACAAGGTGATTCTGTTTCACTTTCCCTCCTGTCCATTAGAACAGAGCAAGATTGTCCCTAACGCAATATCCCAAATGTCCAAGTTAACTGAAAAATCACTCTTCACACCAAGTGTTTTATATGTTTATCTTGTTGTTTCATGCACAAGATTTGTGTAGAAGAGGGCACCTAATTGTGTGTACCTGTGGAGGTCCAAGGGTGACATCAGGTCTAGAATATACGATGAGTCTCAAAGCTGACTCCTTCCCCTGCCTCTGCTCCCAGGTGCTAGGGCCGCAGGTGCAAGCCAGCAAATCTTGCTTCATGCCTATTTCTGAGGAAAGCTCAAGCTGCATGAAAAAGCAAACAACAATGCCAGCTCCAAGGTGACCGAGGTGCCACTGTTCTGTGACAAACATTTTAAAGCAGCCGTGGTGAGAAATGCTTCAACGATCAATTAGAAGTATCTAGAAACAGGAAAAAAGGAGGAAGTCTCAACAAAGAATTAAAAGGTATAAAAAGAAGGGCTTGGATGCAGTTCATTGCACTTGCCTAGCATTTGTGAAATCATCTACTAGCTATGCATCAATCTGTCATCTATCTCTATGCATCCATCAATCATCTATCTACATCTTTATCTATTGTCTATCGGATCTCTTGGTTAATCCATCTGTGAACTAAATGGACATTTTAGAACTAACAACGTGTTAAATGAATGGGCTCAGAAGCACAATGGTGGTAACCAGAGGAAGAATCAATGAATTGGAAGACAGAACAATAGAAATCATTCAATTTGAACAACAAAGAAAACAGGTTTTGATATCCCATCACAGTTATAAAAAGACAATCTGTAAGATGGTATAGAATATAAACGATGTGAGCGCTATATCAAGGACTCAATTTCCAATACATTCTTTAAAACACAGAGAAGCACAAACTAAAATCCAATGAACTTTCACTCTGTTCTTATCAGAATGACTATAGTACAAATATTGGTGGTGCCAAAGCTGGGATATATGAAGAACTGGATCAGTCTTGCAGGCGGGAATGAGAAGCAGCACAGCTGCTCTGGAAGACAGCTGATGGTTTCTCAAACTATGCCTAAAGCTACCATTCAACCTGGTACCCACACTCCTGGACATGGATGGTCCCAGAGAAGTCAGAACCACAGCCACCCAAGCACTATATGCAAGTTTATAGCCACTTCCAAATAATAGTCACAAATTGCAATTTTGCTCCCAGGTGAACATTAAATAGCAACGTGTTAGATTGTATGGGGAGCAGGAATGAACTATTTTCAGAGGCAGCAGGTGACTCAGAATAATGCTGAATGAAAAACTGCCAGCCAGTCTTAAAATGTTCCATTTATGTAATGTTCTTGAAATGACCAAAGCACAGAAATGGAGGAGAGTTGGAGCTTGCCAGAAGGGATGAGATATGGCCAGAACTCGGAGGAATGTGCTACAGCTACAAAATGAGTGATTCTTGGGGCTGGGGAAATGACTCAGGAGTTACAGCCTTTGCCTCACAAGCAAAAGAACATGAGTTCATATCCCTAGATCCCATGCCAAATGGAAATGGTGGCAGCCAGCACTTCTGGCCCTTGAAGAATGAGCCTGGGAAATCCCAGAGCGAAGCAATGAGGAGGTAGAGGAGGTAGGGTAATTCAGGATGGTTCCCAGTGTAACCATTGGCTTTCACAGGCACATCTACACACACACACACACACACACACACACACACACACACACACACTAAAAAGAAAGAATGATTCTATTCTGTAGTTGAACTATATTCGTGGTCAGTACCTTGACTGTGATGTTACAGTAATGTCTCCAATGCGTTCCCATTAGAAGAAGTTGTGGGAAAATGTATAGTATCTCTGCATTTTCTTTAAAGATTGCATGTGAATCTACAGTTGTATAAAAACACAAAGCTGAAAAGGCTTTCAACATCCTTTGTCTGGTGTATTACTTTCCAAAACTTCATTCGAAAGAAATAATGAGATGGGCACAGCAGTCCTGATTCTCCATATTTAACAGGAAAGGATTAACTATTGGCACATCCATGTTTTGTGTTGTATCAGTTAAAAAATATCAGATTCATGAATGGTAATTTTATTTTCTTCATTCCTATTTTAAATGCATGTACAGTTGAACAGATTTTTAAATTGCAGTCAATTAAGAAGTGAGCTAAAATGTGCACAATAGGTAGAAAGATGCCCTATTCAGTCTTTGCAATGTGATCACAGTACTTTTTAAATGATGCACAAATGGTAAAATACCAAAGAGAATTAAGATGCTGACAACGGCCTCCTCTAGTCGGGATGAAGTTGTCACATACAGCCATTCCTGTGGCATTTCCAGAGTTGTACAATGAATTTTTTCCTCTGTGTGTGTGTGTGTGTGTGTGTGTGTGTGTGTGTGTGTGTGTGTGTGCATGTATCAAAGAGCACTGTGTGTGCCCGTAGAGGGCAAAAGGTGACATCAGGAATCACCCTGGATTGCTCTATTTCCTCATTGCTTTGCTCTTGGTTTTCCTAGGCTCTGCCTTTGAGGGCCAGAAGTTCAGTCTGCCATTTCCACCTGGTGTTTTTACATGGGATCTAGGATCAGAACTGAAGTTCTTCTGCTTGCAAAGCAGAGGCTTAACCCCTGAGCCATCCTTCCATCCCTGAATGTTTTTAAATAATAAAAAAATAAAGTGAGCTTTTGAGATCAGAAAAAATGGCAAATATATGTAGAAGAATAGATTCTGTGCAGCCTGAAGGCTGGGAGCCATCCTGCACAGCCTGGGACTTTCAGTGTATGTCACTTCCCAAGAACCACTTCCCGTCATCCTCTCTAACCTGCGTGTGTTTGACATTTACACCTCCCACAGCTTGTTGAAGTGTCACTCACTGAATTTCCCACATCTGTTAGCATTTTTCAGTCACTTTGGGTTTTGTGAGCATCTGTGTGCACAGGATCCTTTCTAGAATGCAGGAGAAGCACAAGGCACTCAGCCGCCTGCACAGCGGGGTGGTTAGAGAAGCCCTTGTATTAGTCACTGTCGTCAGGATTGTGACAGAACACCTGACGGAAGCAACTTCAGGGAGGAATTTATTTTGGATCACAGCTTAGAGATTGTACTAGTTACTCTTAACTGTTGCTGTGAGAGAGCGTTCAAAGTCGAGCAACTTAAGGGAGAAAGGCAGATTTATTCAGCTTACAGTTCCAGAGGGGAGATACAGTCTTTCATAGCGGAGGTGGCATGGCTGGAGGCAGAAGCTGGATGCAGGGGACGTCACTGCCATCCATGAGGCTGAGAGCTGCTTAGTCCAGTAGGCCAGTGGATGATGGCTGAAGGCTGGAGGATTCTTAGCAAGTCAAGAAGCAAAGAGTCTCTTTCTTCAAAGTCTTCTCTTCTATGGTTCTTTTTATCTGATCTGCTACCAGGAGGTTCCAATCAGATCTAAGGGTGGTCTTTGTATTGTAAAGATAGCGATCTGGATAATCTCTTCAGGTGGTCTGACAGCTGATCTTAGCTAATGCCAGGTGTGGTCAAGTGGACATCCAGCATTAACTATCTCATTGAATTTTAAAAATTAATGTGTGTGTATGTGTGTGTGTGCATGTCATTGTGTGCATGTGGAGATCAAAGGAACAACTTCATGGAGTTGGCTCTCAACTTCCACCTTTGCAGGGTTTCTGGAGATTGAACTCAGGTTGTATGGTATAAGCATCTTTCTTGCTAAACAGGTTTGCTGTCCCTGATTTTTTTTAAGATGCTCTCAGTACAGGTTAAAAGGCAAGTAAGTTAGTAACTGTCACAGCTGAGAAATGCTCTAGTGGAGATAAGGTCCTGGTGGCGGGGAGACATATGGTAGGCACATGAACCCACCCTGTGCAGCCCTCAGCTTAAGGTGTCCTTATTTTGCAAGTAAAGAAAAGGCTTCAATGAGGCTGCATAAGTTGTCCACAGCTACACTGTGGGGAGCTGGAGATCACACTGCTGGGCCAGTGTGATCTGTCTGCCTGCAGTGACCACTTCAGGCTCAGATGGACTTCCGTACAAGAGTATATTCAAAGTGTGAGTCACACCTGCTTCTTCCACCTGTCTAGCTCTTGGTTCTCAACTTTCTAAAAAGCCGAAGTTAGAAACAAGGCCTTGTCCCTCATGCCCTTCGCCTCCTCTGGTGGAGAGCTGTGCCGCGACTCCTGAGACAGGGCAGTGGTCTGTGCAGGCCTCTGCCAGCGTCGGGCAGGACTCTGACTAGATAGAGATTTTGACTAGAAAGTGAGTACAATTTTCAGGAAGTTCACCTTGAAGAATATTAATTGGGGCTCTTCGGGCGCCTCCACAGCATATCGAGGCTGAGCACAGATCCTATGCTGCCTGTTTGACGAGGCAGGACGGCGATCCGGAACGCGTTCTCTATGCATCTATCTATCGCCCTGGTTCTCCTGTGTTCCCAGCCATAAGCATTTCACTAATTCTCAAGTAAAAGCTTTCCTGAAAAGGCGAGTGCTCTTGCGGTCTGGGTCAAGTGCCGCTTCCTACACAACCACCCCTCTCCCCTCTCTGCGGGGACACAATGCTCAGGTACCCTGTCAGGCAATGGCATGACCTCCTTGGCAGATGAGACCCTGGTCCAGTGTGATCTGTCTGCCTGGAGTGGCTGCCTCAGGTCCAGATGGGCTTGTTTATCTCTGTGTTCCCAGCCACGCACAGCCCCCTGACTACAGGACTCTGCTGGTGACCCCCAGGCAGAAGCAGCAGCCCAGGATATAGAGGCAGGAGCCAGCCAGCTAGCATTTGACTCTCTGAGAATCTTACATTTCACCTTCTGGGATGGTTAGGCGCCATGTCTGTGGGCCAAGAGCACGGTTGTGCACCATCGATGACTTCAGAGGACTGCGACGGATGAAGCGTCACTGTTCTTGCCATGGGAGAATTCCTTCCCTGCCCTGTAGCCATCTCCTGACCACCGGGGCGTGCAGGAGCATCCAGGAGTTTCCAGTGTCCTTGAAACTCCAGGGCAGGCTCTGAAGTGATGCGGTATTACAGATCAGAGTTTATCTGCAGGGGATTGGTAATAAGGGGTTAAGGGATCGTGTATGTCTTGTGGAAGTTTGACACCTGGATGCTTGGCTTCAGGCAAATAAAAGTGGAGCTAAATCAGCCACAGGCTACACCTATGTGACAGATGCAATTCCCTAAGATGCGACTGTTTCAGAAAGTACATTTCCACCACGTGCTTTGAAATGTCACTCTAGAGGAAGGGAGAAGCAGTAATTCCTTCCCTACTTACTCATCTTCAGAGACTACAGTAAAAGATTCCATGGGCAGCGTGGACAGGCTGTGGCCCCCACAGTGTTCCCCAGCGTAGAGCATGGCAGACATCATTCCTCCTGTTGAGACAATTCTTTACAGAGCAAGCCCAAGGCTCCAGGGATGAGGCATTGTTCTCGTTCATTTCATTGATTTATTTCATTTGTTGCTATTTTTGCTCCTGTGGTGTGTGTGTGTGTGTGTGTGTGTGTGTGTGTGTGTGTGTGTGTGTGTGGTGTATACATAAGAGGGCACCTGAGTGTGTGTGCCTAGGGAGACCCAAGCGTGACATCAGAAATCATCCTGGATTTCTCTACCTACTTTGCTTTGCTCTGAGGTTTCCTATGCCCCACTTTCCAGGGCTAGAATTGCACTACCATCCGACCCAACATTTTTTCATGTGATCTGGGGATCTGGACTCAAGTCCTCTTGTTTCTGATCACAGGCTTTAACCCCTGAGCCATTTCCCCAGCCCACATTGCCAGGCTTAAAAGGAAGCATGGCCTACATTCTTGCCACATTTCTTCCTCAGTATCATCCCTCTCATTTATACACTGCATGCTTCCTCTGTAAATGTGGCTTCTTCTGCATGTTTGTGTGTGAGCCTCATGATTCCGTGTGTGTGAACTTTTCAGCATCTCTCATATCCATATGCTCTACATTGCAGATTCAAACAAAGATAAAAATTGTAGAAAACAGTATCCATATCTAGCCTGTGTAAGACTTTTATGATTTGTTGAGTAACAAAGCATACCAATGATTGCATCCTATTAAGTATTACCAATAGCCCAGGGCCGAGTCACAGATTCACAGATGATGTGCCCAGGTAGGTAACAGCTTCACCTTTCTGCATGAGGGGCCTGAGCAGCTTCAGATTGTGTTAGTGGAGTCAATCCCCCACTGATTCCAAATACCAGGAATCACCCAGAAATAGATGTTCTGTGGGTCACCCAGAAATAGATGTGACATCACTTCCTACTCTTGGGACTCCACCTTCTCGCTTACTAGTGAAAGCAATGTCAGTTTTCAGTGTTGTGAGATGTTAATGGGCCTACAGAGACAATTGTGTTCATGTAATTTTGTCAGTTCAATATTATAAGACATTGAAAACATGAATCTTTTCCCAGGAAGTTGGATGCTACATTAAGGAATGGATTTTCATTTGCTTATTGATTTTCAAAGCAAATCTCCTCTGCTTAGACCCTTCAAAACCAAGTTATTATTATCTGAATTCTCACTTGCCAGATCTATGAATTGGGAGGAAAAAAATCTCTTCTTGCATTTGTTAGCCATACATACTTCTGCCAAGCCCATGCAGTTCTTAGAGGCCTCACTAGGCTTCTCACACAACCCATTCCTGAAGGAAGGATGTTCAGAACACCTCCCCGTGGAGCCGCACCTTCTTGTTTACCTCTGGGCCCTCAGCGTCCCTGACTCCTTTTCTGAACAGTAACAAGGCTTCACTGGGTCTCTCCTTTGCACGGATCTAACACACTGCATACGCACTCTCTATGCAGTGTATGTAGCTCTTGAAGTTTGAAACTTTCAATGCGTACTTTCTCATCCCGAGCCTGGCCCAGGGAGCAGACTCTGGGAAGGATGCAAAGGCATGATGGTAAGAGGGGAGGAAGGAGGATGGGCCAGGGGCCACTCTCTGATGACCACAGTGTCATTGAAGGACTACAGCCACATCGTGACAAATTCTGGTTCTAAAGGCAAAGGTTTTGTAACGAGAGCAACATTTTTCTGCTTAGTATTTACAAAAATTTGGCCTGACTTGTGAGTGACTATTCATTAAGCACAGTTCACACAGCCCCATTATGAAGAAGATTTATCTGTTTACTTAATAATTTTTTTGTCGTGGGGGGGGAAACTTGAGTTTGTTTGCCTGTGGAGGCCCAAAAGTGTCATTAGGAATCATCCTAGATTATTCTTCTTCCTCTTCTTCTGTCTTTGGTTGATGCTTATCTCTCAATCTTTTTTTTTAATTTCCACTCATACAGACTTAACAGGTACACCCATCCCCTCCCTCTGACCTCCCACTGCCCTGTGCCCCCTCCCCTCCCCCTCCCTCCTCATCCGCTGTGCCTCCCCCTCCCATCCCTGGAGCATCCTTTAATGTGCATGCCAAACTCTCCTCTGGGTCCTCCTCTCCGATGACGTACAAGGACCCAGTGGCATTTCTCAGAACCTTTTCCTGTGTTCCCCTTAAGCATAGGAACACTACTGTGTCTGTCAATCCTTTGCCTCCAAGGATCCTAGTGCTTTTAGTCCATGCTAGATTTTGTGGGGTCAATAGTGTGTTGGACATTGCGCAGGGCATGCAAAGTCCAATTATGATTGCTTCGGCCCTAACTTGTGTGGAGTATCTTGCATATCATTGCTCCTCCCATCCTTGTGCTCTTACAATCTTACCGCCCCCTCTTCCGAAAATTTCCCTGAGCTTCAGGATGGGGAGAGATTAGTCTGGCCTAGTTGCTAGGTGGTTGATATAGAGTCTCTGAAGTTCTGGATATCTCCCAATCTTATTGACAATCTGAGGACACAAAAATATATTATCAGGTTTCTTCTGAGAGTTTTATTGACTTAGCACTTTCATTTAGGTAGATGAGCTATATTGAGTTGATTTTATATATTGTACAAGAATCTGATTTTCTTTTTTATATAACTATACAGTTAACCCAATAAAGTTTGTCAAATAGACCATTCAATGATGCTTTTTCTGTTTAAATATCTCAACACCCATTGCAGTTATTCTACATGATTGCCAATAAATTCATGATCAAAAGGCTTAAGGGAACAAGGTGTTTTATTCTTAGCCTACAGTTGTCTGGCTACAGTTCTTAATAGATCTTGGCAAGAAAGTCCACACCAATGCCAGGGCAAGAGAACTGACCACATCAGAGCCACAGGACTGCTGAGAGCGGAGCAAATTCCCTGCCAGACAGCGTGTCTGTCTACGTATGTTAGAGAACTTCCACTTACTTAACCAGTTCCCTCCATTTTATCTGCTTTCCCAGGGAACTGGTCCCATCCACCATGGACTGGGTCTTCCACATCAAGCAGACAATCTTCCGCAGGCTTTCTTAGCGCTTAATTCTTCACAATTGTGCCCAGAGTTGAAGTCTCCAACTGTCAAGTTGACACCTAGAACTATTGACCTGAACACTCCTGGCAAAAAGCCAGTTGACCACAAATGTGAAGTCTTATTTCTGAACTCCACTAATCTATGTGTCTGCCTTTATGTGGACCTGTGCATTTTTATTCTTGTGGTGTTGTGATAGGTTTTGAAATCAGAATGTGAGTCCTTTGTTTCCAAGATTGTTTACTATTCTGTGATTCTTAGATTTCCATGTGAATTTAAATTCTCTCTCTCTCTCTTTTCATTTCCCTGGTCTCCCCTCCCTTCTCCTTTCCTCTCCATCCTTCTCTTCCTCCTTCCCTCCCTTCTTCCTTCTCCTTCCTTCCTTCCTTCCTTCCTTTCTCCACTCCCTCTCTTCATTTTTGTGGTGTTTCATGCATGCTTAGTAAGTGCTGTTCCACAAAGCTAGAGCCTCAGTCCATCCCTATGAAATTTAAGATTAGTTTATCGATTTAAGCAAAACAAAAGAAAAAGGCAACTGGGATTTTAATAGGGGTTTATTGAGTGTGTAAATTGGTTTGGGGATTAGTGCCATCCAAACAATATTAAGTCTCAGACTGATGAGCAAGGAATGTTTTGGTCAATTCACCTTATGTTTTAATTTCTTCCAAAAACCTTTTGTAGTCTTCAGTTATGTAAGACTGCAATCTGTTAATTTTCACTAAATATTTAGTTCTTTTTTCTATTAAAAGTGGTTTTTCTTCCTTCAGTTTCATGTTTGGAACTCTGATAGCTAGTTATCTTATTTAACTTAGTTATCATTTGATTGTGGAACTTAGTAAATATTTATCTCTCACAGTTCTGCAGTTTGGGGAGACTTCACAGATCGTTCATTGTAACTCCTGTGTGACTGAGGCACATGACGCTGGTGGTGATTTTGCCTATCTCAGCATCCCCTCTACTGGGCGGCAAATTTCCCTGCTCACAGCCCACCCAACCCCAACTGTTCCTCCTAGACTTCTCTTCTTTTCAAATGTCCAGCTTCTTATATCCATCTCACCGATCTCCCAGCTTTATTTAAAAGTGATGCCTCCTTTTCCTTGCCTCTCGGTGGAGTCTTTACTGGGTCCAGCGGAGCCTCCCTGTGTGACTCCTTTGAAATGTGCCTGCTCACAGCTCCTGACCACCTATCTTTAGCACTGATCTGATCACATTACTTCCCAGCTCATACAACCTCAATGGCTCAGACTTACTGGTAAACTCTAACCCGGATTTCACAGCATGTGACATTTTCCTCTCCTCTTGCTGCATCCGGACCCCAGTAACTCCCATTATTGTCCCTTTGCGTTCTTCTTCTCAGCACTTCACTTACCCCCTGTTATGCTTTGAATCCAGTATGTCCCCCAGGCACTATGGGTTGAATCCTTGGTCCCCACCTGTAGTGTTGTGTGGGAAATAGAGACTGTAGGAGGCAGAGTCTAGCTGGAGGGAGCAGGTGACCAGGGCATGCCTTTGAAGGTTCTAAGTGGTCCTCTCTCCCATTCTCCTCTGCTTGCTGTGTATCATGAGGGGAACTGACCATAATGCTCCAGTTTACCATGGACCTAGAATCAACGGAGCCACAGATTGGACTTCCTCGCTCAAGTGCTTTGTCACAGGACACAGAGGCAGACACACCATCATGTCCACATGTATCCCAGGGCTCTGCACAGCATCTCAAGACACACTTTCCTGGAGCCCTCTCTTGACCTCATCCATGTTCTCTTACACTTTCAGAACTACAGTACTCTTAGCCATTTGCTCTGCTATCTAATCAATCATTTGTGTGTATAACTGTGTGAAAAACCCAACTCCAACAAGCTCTTTGCAAATAAGTGGCTATTGGGGTGTGAAGATGACTCAGGAGTTAAAGTCTTTGTCTTGCAACTGCAAGGAACCGAGTTCACATCCCTAGATTCCATGTTAAAATGCTGGGCAGATGTGGTAGCAGCCTGTTATTCTAGTCCTAGAAGACGGAACCTTGGGAAAAAACATAACAAAACATTAAGGAAGTAGAACAATACAAGATAACTCTGATACCACCTTGAGCTTTCACAGGCACACACAAGTGCTTTTTTGTACACACACACAAGCACACACCCACATACAAGCACGCACGCACGCACACACACACACCACACACACACACACACACAGGGGGTGGGTGGGTGCTGTTAAATCCATGGCAGAGCATCTTATATTCATTAGTCACATCAGTAAACTGCTTACATGTACTGTTTGTGACTCTTACTCATCTCCAGGACTCCCATCCTTTCTGTTTCAGTTATTATGTAATTTAAACATATTATATAGCATAACTTGACCCTCTGATGTCACCCCATTATCTCGGCAAGCACTACATCTGTATTCTTTAACCCACCAAACCTCGTCCATCCATGCTGATGCTTTCCACACTTGGGATGTTGAAGATACAGACACACCGTGCCTACTCTCTACCTCGTTCATCTTCCCCTTCCTAGAGCATGTGCCTGTCCTCGTAATGCTTTACGGTCCTCCAAAATACAAGTCACGTTCCTTAAGCTCATTCCGCACTCCTCATGACTCTGCTGTCACTGCTTTCTCTACCTCACTCACAGAGTTCCTACATGGAGTCCTGAAGAACAGGTTTGTTTGCTTATACAATCATGTGGTTGTCTTCCAAAAGTCCTGAACTCCCTGGAATGTCAAAGCTTTCCTCTTATCTTCATAACATCTGCATCTAGTCATCTTGTAGGTATTCAGTAAATGTTGAAATAAAAACAATATCCAGAAATGCTAGAAAATGATGGATGAACTATACCTATCAGGCCCAGATTAGCTTTTGTGAGTCTGTGTGTGTGTGTGTGTGTGTGTGTGTGTGTGTGTGTGCGCGCGCGCGCACGCGCGCAGGAAGGCACTTGAGTGTGTGGAGACCCAAGACTGAAGGGTAACCTCAGTAATCATCCTGGATTGCACTTTCACTTTGTTGCTTTGGGGTTTTCTAGGCTCTGCCTTCCAGGACCAGAATTACAGGTGACTACCGTAACTGCCAGACATTTTTATATGGGATCTGAGGACCCAAACTTGGCTCCTTTTGCTTGTAAGGCAACATTTTAACCTCTGGGCCATCTCCCCAGCCCCATCTCTTGCTAGTCTTTGGAGAGAGAAAAGTGGCCCAAACCTGGCCTGCAGCAGGGCTTTCTGCATGAGGTCAAGTGTAGCCTCCTTCTGGAGTCATCCACCCGCCTGATTAAATGTTTGAGCAGTTTCTGACACTAAAAGATTAGGAACTCCTGGGAAGTAAGACTTGTCTCCCAGCTGACTCAACAGCCTAATAATCTCTTTTCTAGCTGGTTTTATTTCAGCACTAAGTTGGAAACTCTTGCCTTAAGTTACTTAAGTTACTAAGGCAATCATATTAGAAACAGATAATTTCCTATACTATCAAACTGTGTGTGTGTATGTGTGTGTGTGTGTGTGTATGTGTGTGTGTGTGTGTGTGTGTGTGTGTATGTGTGTGTGTGTATGTGTGTGTGTGTGTGTGTATGTGTGTGTGTGTATGTGTGTGTGTGTATGTGTGTGTGTGTATGTGTGTGTGTGCGCGTATGTGTGTGTGTGTATGTGTGTGTGTGTGTATGTGTGTGTGTGTGTGTGTGTGCGCGCGCGCGCGCATGCACACTTGCACATGCATGCACAAGAGAGCACTTGAATATAGTGCCTGTGGAAGCCCAAGGGTGATATCAGAATTGCAGGCCACCATCATATCCACCCAGTATTATGGAATCCATTGATTCAAACTCAGATCCTTTTGCTCAGGAGACAAAAGCTTTAACCACTTAGCCATCGCCCCAGCCCTACTATCAAATCTGTAGAGGTAGCTTTTGCACTTTCTTCAATACAAATCAGCTATCAGATTCAGTCCATAGTTTCTTTGTTCTGTCCCCTGGGTTAATCCAGGCTGCTGCTCTAGAGAATGGTCTGCTTGGGTGGAGGAGTGTGAGGGAGACTGCAGCAACCCTCACTAAGTCACGCATGAGGCACGTGATCTAGTGCAGACCCTGCCACTCAAAGCCAGGATTCTGGGGATCTGAGGAGTAGCTGCCTTTCTCTCTGTTCACCATGGATATGTTGGAATCAGCAGGGGAGAAACACACGTGTGACCAACACTCTGCCTTTGAGTACTGACTTCCTGGCTCTGGAGGCACAAATCTGCATCCAAGCAGGCCAGTTTCCTCAAGGGCCCTCCTCATCTACAGGAGCCTATGGAATCCTTTCGTGCCTTTTTCCTTAGACATGTCCACAGCTGCATCATGCTGTGTTGCAAATCTTGGTTGGTTTTGAATTTGTACTTTAGCAGCTTCCATAGAAATCAGGGCAGTGTCAGCAAGGCATGGATGCGGTGAGAACAGTCAAATATGGCTGTGTGCACCAGAGATAGTGCTTTTGCCAAGCATGTTGCTTTATAAGACTTTGCAGACTTCATACAAGCCAAATTACAGAGTCCTTGCATACAGTAGTCAGTAAGAGTTGGCACCTTCTTTTAGTCAAACCACAAGCACCATCCTTTTTGAATATAACTGAGAATGCATGAAATATGCCCTTGTATTTTTAGAGGCTCATCTGTATAAGGCTTTTCATTAAATCCAGGGAAACAGCAGCAGTGAATGCCAGCCCACAATTTAAGACCCACCAATACCACACGGTGCGCAATCCTTTATGCAATGAATTCACACTAGATTTCTACAGCAGACATTGCTGCCAGGCTGAAGATGTGAGACATAAGCAAAGAAGGGAAAATTTATTTTGGCTCATGATTTCAGCAAGTTCAGTGCATAGTTATTTGATCAACAATATTATGGTGGTGATAGCTGGTTGTATTTACTCTGCATGGTTGCTGATAAAATCATGGCAAAACATCTTAAAGGAACAAGGGGTTTATTTTTGACTTATAATAGTCCAGTTGCAGTTCTTTGTCCAGCTTGACAGAAGAACCCACACCAACACCAAGGACCAAGGGAACGGGCCACACTATATCCACACAACAGCTGAGAAAGGGACAATCCTTACCTGCCAGACCAGCGTGTCTGACCAAATATACCAAAGGATGTCAATTTTGTCAACCAGTTCCCTCCATCTTATTCACCTGCCCAGGGCCTAGTCCTGCCCATCATGGGCTGGGCCTTCCCCATCACCTAGACAGTCTCCTGCAGGTTTGCTGTGTGCTTAATTCAACTACTAATTATCTACAAATGAACCCAGAGCTTGAGACCTCAGTATCCTTAGGGAGTCTACTATGAGATCCATTTTGGTTGGGTCTCTGGCAAGTTTCCTTTCTCTCCTTGGGTCAGAACCTTGAGCCAAAAAAATAGACCTCTTTCTAAAATTGACACAATCTATGCTCTTATGTTATTAGCAATAGAACATAAACTAAGAAAAATGGTCATAGTTAAAAAATGTTTTAAAAAAATCCAAATGGGCATCAACTGAACATGTAAGTGAATGTGGTGGTAAGTCAATGCGATGGCACATGCTGATGACCCCAGAACTGGGAGGCTGAGCAGAACAAAATTGCAAATGTGAGGTCTACATGGACTACCCAGTGGGACTTGGTTTTAAGCAAACTGGGGGACTGGGGAGATGGCTCAGTGGTTAAAGCCGTCTCCTTGTAAGCAAAGGGTCCCGAGTTCAGATCCCTAGAGCCTATGTGAACATGCCAGGCAGATGTGGCAGCCCACCTGTAATTCCTGCCCTAGAAGGCAGAGCCTGGGAATCTCCAGGCCAAGCTCGTTAGACAGACTAGAGACCCAAGCTCACATGGGACGGTGAAAGAACCTTCAAGGATCATTCCTGTTACCTCGAATCCCCACAGGTGCACACACACACACATACACACACACATGTCATACACATATACATGAGGAAAAGGGGAGGATGTATTCATTCAATGGGATGCTATTCAGCAACAAAAATTGAATTATTGGCATATATTACAGCATGGATGATTCTTGAAAACATGTGGGAAGTGGAGAAGCCAGTTACCAAAGACCACACATTATGGTTCCACTTATATCAAGTTCCCTAAGACAGCATTGCTGGGGTTACGGGTTAGGGGTTTGCATTATTTCAGTAGCGCTCCAACTGGATGGCCTACAGCAGCAGACACCTATTCCTTCATGGTTCTGGCTCTGGGGGAGTCATGTGTTTGCCTTGATTTCTTCTTCAGTACTGGAAAGATAACTGTACGGAAGACAGGAACCCACGTGTGACCTTTCACCACGTGAAGCCAGATGACTCCAGGCCTCCTCCTGAATGCCAGCTGTGCCCCAGGCTGGGTCTGGCTAACTCAATTACTACTTCTGGATTTTCTGTCTTCAGCACTTCTAGGCTCTTGGTTTTAAGGGGTTGGCATCATTCTGTCACCTGACATGGAAACCAAATACCCATTCTTGAAACATTTCTAGTTGCTTGGATATCAGTGGAGAAACTTCATGTGTTCTCTGCTAAAGGGGAAAAAACTTTAAGAGCAAATCACACTTTCTAAATGACAGAAGTGTTTGGCTGGAGTTAAAAACTAAAGGTTAAGGATAAACGTCCATTTCCTCATGTTTAATCCCTTGGCCTTGGTGCTGCCTGGGCTGCTTAGGGAGATTTTTAAAAGCAAAGGTCAGCATCTGTCTCGGAACTGACCAATAATTCACACGTGATATAAGTTTATTGTGATGACATCCACCATTGCCAATGTGTTCTCGTTGGCAGTCCTGGGTCTTAGGTATCTGTGTGGCAACTGACTCTTGGCTTTGATTCATATCAGCTGTGGGAGTACAGGGACGCTGTCTGATCGTGCTGGACACTCATTGCAGCCGTTCTCATTCACACGTCAGTGAATACGTGTGATTGTCCTTGTTTCAAGAGTTCCACATTCTTCTGTGATTTTTCTATAGACTTGGTGATGACCAATACAGGTGATCATTCTGAAGTGGTGTGCTTCGACTTAGCAGCAGAGAATCAGAGTGGGGGCTTGAGGACTCAAACTCTGCTTTCACCCTGTACATCCAACCTAAACTTCTTAAGACCCTTAAATTGTAATCACTGAGCTGTGGGTGTGGATGGGGTTGCATTGAAGTCTTGTCTCCATTTCAGAGCTTGCTGTTGCAGGAAAATGAATGGAACTGGACATCACTGTGCTAAGTGAAATAAGGCAGAATCGGGAAGATGAATATTGCATATTTTCTTTCATATTCAGAATCTAAATTAAAATTAAAAGGAACTGAAAGTAGCGGGAACCAAGAGTGGTGACTCTCGCCTGTGATTCCAGCACTTGAGAGGCTGAGGCAGGAGGATTGCTTAAGCTTGAGAAGGCCCTGGACCACAGAGTGAGACCCTGGCTCAGAAACAAAAACGAACAAAGAAAAAGTGAAAGGGAATTGTTTAGGATTTGAGGGGAGAGGGGCTAGTGAAAGAGAAAATGAATGGAGATGAATGTGATTGTACTACACTGTATAATACACACATGAAAGGTTCAGGGTGAAAAATCAATGTTTTGCAGAAATTGAGAGGCTAGAGATGTTAAAGGAGAGAAGGAAGAGGGAAGATAGAAGAGAGAGAGAGGGAGAGAGAGTGAAAGAGAGAGAGAGAGAGAATTTAGTGCATGATATGATATGTTCAGGGCATGATGAGAACCTGTCATTTGCCTCACATTGCAACAGAAAGTCAGAGCAGAGGTTACTCTCATTATAATAACCTTTCATAAGAGCTAGTCAGGGTGCAATGAGAAATACCTTAGTGATCCAAGGACCATTCACCAGGATCATCTCTTAACAGTTCTACCTCTTAAACATCACCGCACTTTTGATTTAAAAAAAAAAAGGCAAAACAAAAAAATATTCAAGGGCTGGGGAGATGGCTTGGGGTTAAAGCTTTTGCCTCACAAACAAAAGGATCTGAGTTCAAAACCCCAGATCCCATGTAAAATACTGGATGGAAATTGTAGCAACCTTCCCTTCAGCCCTGGAAGAAAGTCTGGAAAACCCCAGAACTGAGCAATAAAGAGCTAGAACATTCCAGGATGATTTCCAATGTCCCCCTTTGACCTCCGCAGGCATGTGTACTCAAGTGTCCTCCAGAACTGAGCAATAAAGAGCTAGAACATTCCGGGATGATTTCCAATGTCCCCCTTTGACCTCCGCAGGCATGCGTACTCAAGTGTCCTCTTCTGCATACATGTATGTACATATGTACACGTGAAAAAATTAGCCTTACAGCTAATTTTACAGTTACATTAGATAGATTCATATAATGTGTATAGTCCTTTCTTTTTTCCACTTTCTTGTGTATGTGTGCAGGGTACTTATGTGTTGAGGTATGTATGAGTATATCTATGTGCAAGTATGCCTATGCATGTAAAGACACAAGCTTACTACTGGGAATTATCCTTGATCACTCCTCTACTTTATTCTTTATGAGACAGGGTCTCTACTGAAACCTAGGGCTCATCAATAGAGCTAGCAGTACTAGCCAATGTGTTTGGGCTCCCCAATTTCTGCCTTCTGAGATTGGAATTATAGGCATGTTGCCATTCCCACCTGGCATAGAATGTGAGTGTCTGAACCATAACTCACCTTATTTAATTATGGCAAGAACTGAACCATCTCCCAGCCCTGGTCCTTACTCTGTGTGATGGGGCAGCATGTAACAAGAAGGTATTTGATTATATCACCCCAGTGTGACATCAGGAATCATCCTGGATTGTTCTATTGCTTTGTTCTGGGATTTCTCAGACTCGCTTCCCAGGGCTGGAAGTGAAGGATGCTGCCAGATCCATCCAGTATTTTGCATGGGATTTGGGGATCCTGGTAGACAAAGATTTTAAAACCACTGAATCATCTCCACAGCCCTGGTCCTTAACATTTTTTAACATGTAGGAGGTAAAAGACTAGGACAGTGGGCAGCAGAGTGGTCTGTTTACAGTTATGTAGCATGTGCATTGATCTATATGCTGCCACCCATATGTCTTAAATCACCTCGAAGACACTTACAATCCTTAAACAACGTGAATGCTGCATGAGCTGCTGCCTACCACGCTGCTTAGGAATAACGACAAGAGAAAGAATCTCAGTCCATGCTCAGTACAGGCACGAGGCTTTTGCTAGGAGGGACCCCTGTACTTACTCTTGCTAACAGAGAGCCCAGGAGGAAGAGAACTGGGGATAGGCTGGGAAGGAGAAAGGATTGGCTCCTCTCCAGCGTGTAAGAAAGACAGCTTGCATTTCACAGAGAAATGGACTTCCTAGAGCCCTGGAAGCAGAGCAGAGCAGGACAGATGGGCACTGACTTCTACTTTCTCTCTTCACAAAGTTCTGAAAACCAGAGAGAAGCTGCTCTTTTGATAAACAGTACCTGGCACAGGAGTGTCCAGTTTCTTTGGTGCCTTTACTACAGTGAAGTACTACTGCAAGTTGAACTTATTTTTTAAGCCCTAGTGGCATATTTGTATTAGAAAGTATTTGCTGTATATCTGAACTTCAGCTAAATGCCCTGGCTTTTATTTTGCATCATGTTCTGATGAGCCTTTGCTATCTGGGTTAATTAGATCCAGAACTTGAGTTAACTTTGCTGAGTAGTGGTGAAGACTTTCTACCAGCATTGGGAACACGCTGCAGCCTCTGCCTCATTGCTACCCAGTCAAAACAGCCGCCATTCCCACTTTCTCCAGAGCACCTGGAGTTCACAGGCCGCCTCCTCAGCCTTTCAAAGTGGATAATGGCTGAGAAGCACAGCGACCTCTCTCCCCGGCCCATCTAGACTGAGGCTGGGAAATGGTCTCAGAACTGCAGGGCTAGGGAGCTGGAGTGGCCTCCCATGGAGCAGGAGGATGAGGAGGCCCTTGGGCAGTCAGGAGTGCTCTTTCTCTTGCTATTCTGCTCCAGGCATGACATGCTTGTGGGTTCTCAATGCAAAATGAAAACAACCAAAAAAATGCATCCAGGATTAAAGCCATCATTTCAAAGGCACATCATTAAAGCAAGCTGTGACCCACATACTTGTATGCTTAAGAGTTTCTCAAACGATTGAAAAAGCTAAACGCCAACAAGAAAGCAATGACAAAGAAAAAAAAAAGGAAAAATAAGACATGTTGTGTATGGTTCTGTGGAGCTGTGTTGCAATTTTTTTTATTTTCAAATATGTAAGCTTCAAAGTGGAGGGAGAGCTGCAGAACTTGACTGAAATGCCACTGGAGCAGGACTGAAAGTCTGAAGTGTGGCAGGTGAGATGAGGGATCTATAGTCTAGATGAACGTGGTTTTCGATGAGAGATAACCAAAGGGAAGCTCAATTGTTGGAAACACGATGTTAAATTTTGCAGAAAGAGAAGTAAGACTTCACATAGCCCAGGTGTGCTGAGGAAACTGGCCACCCTCTTGAGTGGCTTTGCCTGGAGATACAAAAGGACGGTCCCAGAACACCGAAGACTTTGTACAGACGCTGGGGGAAGGAGGGGCAAGTACAACTGTTCTCCATCCCTGTCCCTCTCAGTTGCTTTGTGACTAGTGAAAACTTGCCTTATCTTCATACACTTCAGAGGACTTTATACAGCACAATCTTCCTAGAGGGTCTTTTGCTCAATGAGTCATGTTTTACTAGTTTTAAAAGTTGCATCTGTTAAAGTAAGATGCATAAACAAACATTTTATGTAATGATTCTATAATTTAAAAAAGGTTGCATCAGAGATGTGTTTTCCACTAAAGTCAAACTTATTCTTTATCTTTCTTGAATAATAATAATGACTGGGTCTCAGGTTTGTATTATCTCTGAGAAAGTAAACAGCCATGTAATTCTGGCTGGAACACGTCTCATAATACCTCACAGAGAACTGGATGTGGGGTTCAAAGTCAGTTTTCGGGTGTCTTGTCAATAAACATGCAGTCACAAAAGATGCCACTAAATGGCCCCATGAGACATAGGGGCGTGAAACTGCCTCTTGCCGGGATTGGCAGCCACAGTAGTGTTCCTATGCTTAAGGGGAACACGAGAAAGGGTTCAAGGAAATGCCACTGGGTCCTTGTACGTCATCAGAGAGGAGGACCAAGAGGAGAATTAGGCATATACAATAAAGGACTCTCTGGGAATTGGGGGGGAGGCACTGGGGGATGGGGAGGGAGGGAGAGGGAGCAGGGGGTTTGGGGGGAGGAGGAGGGAGGGAGGGAACTGGTCTACCTGTTAAGTTTGTATGAGCGGAAATAATAAAAAATGTATTAAAAAAAAGAAACTGCCTCTTGCCTGTCGCAATGCATAAACTAGTCAGTGGTGCTTACTTTTCAATAATTATATTGATATTTGCATTTATTTATGTCATTAATAACTGCCATTGACTGATTCAAAGGACTGTTTCTGGAGCTAGATGTGGTGGCACATGTTGGTAATCCCAGAGCTTAGAAGGCAAAGTTCAGGAGGATCACAAGTTCAAAGACAGCCTAGGTTATCAGTGAGACATGCACTAAACAAAACAATAAAAAGCCATGATTGTGTTCTTTAGAATAAGGGTTAAAGCAAGTCTTCAGACCATATATTGCTAAGTCTGATTTTCTTTTTTAAAAGAACATATGCTACTTCCCAGTTGCATGGTAATTTTTTGAGTCTTCTCTATAAAGTCAGCCATCATCAGATACTCTTTTACATTCATTTGCAACTTCTGTGGAGCCTTTTTGTTTAAATATCAGAATGTCCATTCCTTCTTTGAGAGGGAAATTGAATTCTGTAGTCCAGAGGATTTATCTTTGGTCATAGAAGAACCAAGAGGTGAGATGTGCAGAAAGACCTAGTATCCATTGTTCTGGTACTTATGATGTTCTTTTTCCAGTCTTGTTCCCTTTGGAAATGTAAATGTATTTAAATGAGTAGCCAGGGTTACTGGCAGCCTGGACTTCTTCCTATAAGTGGTCTGGGTCAGGTATTTTGTTACAGCAACAAATAATAAAATTTAAGCAGGAACTAATCATGTTTACAGAATTGTGTTTTCATAACTTGTCATTGCCCAAAGACCACATATCTTAATACCAGCACACTAGTATTAAATTTAAACGTGAATTTTGAGAGACATTGCAATTCCCTGCTCCTGAGGAATGCGTGACCATACCCACACCCACACATATATACACAGACAGAATGTGTGTGCACATTTTTTTTTATTTCAGCTCATACAAACTTATTAGGTACACCAGTTCCCTCCCTCCCTCCTCCTCCCCCCGTCCCCCCTGCTCCCCCTCCCCACCCCTCTCCATCCCCATCCCCCAGTGCCTCCCGCCCCAATTCCCAGAGAGTCCTTTCTTGTGCATGCCTGATTTTCCTCTGGGCCCTCCTCTCCGATGACATACAAGGACCCAGTGGCCTTTCCCTGAACCCTTTCCCGTGTTCCCCTTAGGTATAGGAACACTGCTGTACCTGCCAATCCTTTGCCTCCAAGGATCTTGGTGCCTTTAGCAGACTTTGTGAGGTCAACAGTGTGTTGGACAATGCGCAGGGCATGCAAAGTCCAATTATGATTGCTTCAGCCCTAACTAGTATGGAGTATCTTACATATCATTGCTCCTCCCATCCTTTTGCTCTTACACTCTTACCGCCCCCTCTTCCGCAAATTTCCCTGAGCTTCAAGATGGGGAGAGACTAAGCTGGCCTACTTCTAGGTGGTTGATATAGAGTCTCTGAAGTTCTGGATTGTGGTTTGTTGATTTTCTTTTGCAGTTTTGCTGCTCCTGCAATGCCCTTCACTCCATCCTGGTGAGCATTGTATGTTACCTCCTGGCCAGAGACAAAAAGTTGTTAGAGTCTTGTGATAAAAGCACATTCAAAGGTAGATGTAATAAAAGTGGGAAACCACAGTAAGGGAGGGGTCTATCACCCATTTGCAAAATGGTTACTTTTTATCTGCCAGACTATATGCCCTCCTCTTCTGGTGAGATCACACCCCCTCAGTAGTAAATGATCAGGAACAAAAGTCTGTGAACTTAATCAGATGTCTCATTACTTATTTGGGTCCTTGGTGGAGGCCTATTTTCCCTGCTGTAACATGGTCCCTTCTCTCCTTGTTTCTGGTGTGGCCCTCCTACCCCATCCCTCCTGTTCATAATCCTTGGAATTACTGTCTCTAGGTGGGCTGGGTGAGTTTGGTACTAGGAGCCACCTATTAGGGAGTACATACGGTGCTTAACTTTCTGGGTCTGGGATACTTCACTTAATATAATTGTTTCTAATGACATCCATTTCCCGGCAAATTTCAGTAATTCATCATTTTTGATGGCTGAGTAGTACTCCATTGTATAGATGTACCACTGTTTCCTTATCCACTCGTCAACTGTTGGACATTTGGGCTGATTCCATGACTTTGCTATTGTAAACAGTGCTGCTATGAACATGGTCGAGCTTGTGCTATCGAGGTGAACCTCTGCTGTATGGGGGGTTATTCCCAAAAGTGGAATCGCAGGGTCATATGGCATTTCAATCTTTAATTTCTTTAAGAATCTCCAGACGGCTCGCCAGAGTGGCTGTATGAGCCTGCATTCCCACCAGCAATGTAGGAGAGTTCCCCTCTCTCCACATCCTCTCCAGCATTTGTTGTTGTTTGTATTGTGGATTTTTGCCATCCTGACCGGGGTGAGATGATATCTCAGGGAAGTTTTGATTTGCATTTCCCTGATGGCTAAGGAAGTGGAGCATTTTTTCAGATATTTGTTAGACATTTTAATTTCATCCCTGGTAAAGTTTCTTTGAAGTTCCAGGGCCCATTTTTTAATTGGGCCATTGGTTTCCTTGGTGTTTACTTTTCTAAGTTCTTTGTGCACTCTGGACAGCAGAGTTCTATCAGATGTGTGAATAATGAAGATTTTCTCCCATTCTGTGGGTTGCCTTTGAGCGTGCGTTATAATCTCTTTATCTGAACAGAAGCTCTTTAATTTCACAAGATCCCAACTTTTGAGAGTTGGTAGCAGTGACTGTGCCATTGGATGTCTGTTTAGGAACTGTTGGCCTAGCCCAATCAGCTTGAGGGAGTTCCCTATCCTTTCAACTATGGTTTTTATAGTCTCTGGCTTGATATCAAGGTCCTTGATCCATTTGGAATTAAGTCTTGTACATGGTGACAAGTACGGGTCCAGCTTTAATCTTCTGCATGTGGAGATCCAGTTTTGCCAGCACCATTTGTTGAAGATGCTGTTCTTTTTCCATTGGATTCTTTGGGCCCCTTTGTCAAAGACCAAATGGCTATAACTTTGCGGGCTTATATCTGGGTCTTCAATCCTTATCCATTGATCTGTGTGTCTATTTTGGAGCCAGTACCAGGCTGTCTTTATAACTATGGATTTGTAGTATAGACTAAGGTTTAGTATGGCGATACCTATAGCTGTGTTTTTGTTACTCGGGATTGTTTTTGCTATCCTGGGTCTTTTGTGCCTCCATATGAACTTTGAGATTGTTTGGTCAACTTCTTTGAAGAATTGCTTTGGGATTTTGATTGGTATAGTATTGAATCTGTATATTGCCTTTGGTAGGATGGTCATTTTTACGATGTTGATTCTGCCAATCCAGGAACAAGGGAGGTCTTTCCACCTTCTGGTGTCTTCTGCAATTTCTTTCTTTAGGGTTTTAAAGTTTTCATTGTAAAAGTCTTTTACCTCCTTAGTTAGGTTTATACCAAGGTATTTCATTTTTTTAGGGGCTATTGTAAATGGGATTGTTTCTCTCAAGACTTTTTCACTTCTTTCATTCTGGGTATATAGGAAGGCCTCTGATTTTTGCACATTTATTTTGTATCCTGCCACCCTGCTGAACTTCTCAATTAGTTCCAGGAGCTTCCTGGTGGAGTTTTTGGGATCACTCAGGTATAAGATCATGTCATCTGCAAATAGGGATAGCTTGACTTCTTCCTTGCCGATTTGAATCCCTCTTATGTCCCTTTCTTGTCTTATGGCTTCAGCTAAGACTTCAAGTACAATATTGAATAGAAGTAGTGAGAGTGGACAGCCTTGTCTAGTTCCTGATCGAAGTGGGAATGCTTCCAATTGTTCCCCATTGAGCATAATCCTTGCTGTGGGCTTGTTGTATATAGCTTTTATTATATTAATAAAGGTTCCTTCCATTCCCACTGTCTCTAGCATTTTGATCATAAAAGGCTGTTGGATCTTGTCAAAAGCTTTTTCTGCATCTATCGAGAGTATCATGTGGTCTTGGACTTTGGACTGGTTTACATGATGAATTACATTTATTGATTTGCGTATGTTGAACCAACTTTGTGTGCCGGGTATGAAGCCTACTTGGTCCCCGTGAATGATCTTTTTAATATGTTTTTGAATCCAATTTGCTAAGACTTTGTTGAGAATCTTTGCGTCTGTGTTCATCAGGGAGATCGGCCTATAGTTTTCTTTTTTAAGTAATCTTTATTAGGTTTTGGAATTAAAACGATATTAGCTTCATAGAAGGCATTTGGTAGTGTTCCTTCCTTTGCTATTTGATGGAACAGTTTAAGGAGTATTGGTGTTATTAACTCCTTAAATGTCTGGTAGAACTCTGCTGAATCCATCTGGTCCAGGACATTTTTTGGTGGGAAGATTCGAGATTACTTCCTCAATTTCCTTATATGTTATAGGCCTATTTAAATAATTCACAACTTCCTGATTCAATTTAGGTAAGTTGTGTTTACTTAGAAATTCATCCATCTCTTTTGTGTTGTCAAACTTCACAGAGTATAAGTTTTTGAAATATGATGTTATAATTCTCTGGATTTCTTGGGTATTAGTAGTGATAACTCCATGTTCATTTCTAATTTTGTTAATTTGGGTTTTCTCTCTCTTGCTTTTGGTTAATTTAGCTAGGGGTGTATCAATCTTATTGATTTTTTCAAAGAACCAGCTTTTTGACTGGTTGATTTTTTCTATCGTTTTCTTAATCTCGATTTCAGATATTTCTCCCCTTATTTTGCTAATCTCCTCTCTTCTACTACTTTTGGGATCAGATTGCTCTAGTTTCTCTAAAGCTTTAAGCTGCATTGTTAAGTTGTTTATTTCTGATGTTTCCATTTTTTTGACGTAGGCATTAAGAGCTATGAACTTACCTCTTAGAACAGCTTTCATTGTGTCCCAGAGATTTTGGTAAGTTGTATTTTCGTTATCATTCACTTTCAGGAAATCTTGAATTTCCTTTTTAATTTCTTCCTGAATCCAGTTCTCATTCAGCATCATAGTGTTTAGTTTCCAGGAGTTAGTGTATTTTCTCTTGTTTGATGTGTTGTGGATGTCCAGCTTTAGGCCGTGGTGGTCTGATAGGGCACAAGTTAGAATTTCAACTTTCTTGTATATGTGTAGATTCATTTTGTGGCCCAATATGTGATCTATTTTGGAGAAAGTTCCGTGTGCTGCTGAGAAAAATGTGTATTCTTTGGTGCGTGGGTGAAAAGTTCGATAGAGATCTGTAAGGTCCATTTCTTTCAGGGTTTGATTAAGTTCCAAAGTGTCTCCGTTAAGCTTTTGACCTGTTGATCTATCCCATGTTGAGAGGGCGGTGTTGAAGTCCCCAAGAATTATCGTTTGGGGGTTGATTTCTTGCTTTAGACGCTGTAGGGTTTTCTTAATGAATGTGGAGGGGCCCGTATTGGGTGCATATATGTTCAGTATTGTCAAGTCTTCCTGGTGAATTGTACCTGTGACTAAAATGTAGTATCCATCCGTGTCTCTTATAATTTTCTTTGGTTTGAAGTCCACTTTGTCTGATAGCATAATGGCTACCCCTGCCTGTTTTCTGCTTCCACTTGCTTGTAGAATTGTTGACCGGCCTTTTATTTTTAGAGCATTGATGGATTGTGATTTTTAATAAAGTTTGTACTCTGTGTCTCTTGATCGGTGAATTAATTCCATTAACATTTAGTGTTATAATGGAGAAACTATTGTTAATTCCAAACATTTATTATGTTTAGTAGCTTTTATAAGTATATTGCTTCACGTTTAATGGCGTTATATTTGCCTTCTGTTCTCCTGGATATGCCTGTTTTTTTCTTCACGCTTGAGTATCATTTCTAGCATTTTTTGAAGGCCTGGTTTGGTGGACATGTATCCCTTAAAGTTGTCTTTGTGCTGGAAAATTTTTCTTTCTCCCTCGATCATGACTGATAGTTTTGCAGGGTAAATCAGCCTGCGTTGACATTTTTGCTCATTCAATACTTGAAGTATGTCTCTCCAAGCTCTTCTTGCTTTTACTGTTTCGACTGAGAAGTCATTTGTTATTTTAATAGGTTTGCCTTTAAAAGTGACTTGTTTTTTCTCCCTTGAAGCTCTCAGCACCAGTTCTTTATCTTGAATGTGGAGTGTTTTAACTATTATTTGGCATGGGGTGCTTCTGTTTCGGTCGTATCTGTTTGGGGTGCAGAATGCCTCTTGTATATGGATGGGCCTCTCTTTTTTTATATGAGTACAGTTTTCCTTGATGATCGTTTGAAAAATTTCCTCAGGGGTGGTATTTTGAGATTCTTGCTCTGGTATTCCATGAATACGCATGTTAGGCTTCTTCAGGGTGTCCCATATCTCTTGGATATTTCTCTCAAGTATCTTTTTGGCTTTAACAACCTCTTCCATTGAGCTGGTTAGTACTCCCACTTTATCTTCAAGGTCTGAAATTCTGTTTTCTGCTTTGTTAGTTCTGTTGATAAGACTCTCTGTGGCGTTCTGGATTGAAGATAACTTGTCTTTTAGCTCAGTTTTAAACTCTGCTTGAGTTTGTTTTAACTGCTCTATGCCAGTTTTTGTTTCTTGCACTGTTTTTCTCAACTCCTCCAGATGTCTGTTGTGTTCCTCTTCAAAGCGATTGATTTGATTATGTAATTCCTCCCGGATTTCCTCTTTCATAGTATTGAACATGGTAATGATCATATTTTGAAAGTCTTTATCCTGGGTGAGGCTTTCTTGGCCTTTTTCTACGGGTTTGTTCTGGTTGGAGTCTAACATTATGGGATTAATTTCTTCAGTGGGAAATTTGTTTACTTGATTGTTGCTTCTCATGGATTTGCACTTTGACTTTGGCATTGTCGTTTTAACTCTTAAGATCTCTCAATTTCACTAAACTGAATTATTTGGCCTGGGGTCCTGGTGGGCGGGCGCGGGCGGAGACTTACCTAGGTCGCAGGGTGAGGCCCGGCGGGACCGCCTGCGCGTCCTGACCGGCGGAGCGGGGTGGGGTGAAAAGGGAGGATGGGCGCGTCGGCGTGGAGCTATTTAACCAGAGGGCAGCTGGGGCGGAGCCCGGGCGCAGGGGGAGGTCCTCCTCGTCCCTCGGCCCCGCGCGCGGCTCCGGCTGGATGGTGGGAGTCGGAGTCGGGTCCCTGTGGGCTGACCTGGGGTCCTGGTGGGCGATGCGCGCGGAGACTTACCTAGGGCGCGGGGTGAGGCCCGGCTGGACCGCGCGGGGCGCGCGTCCCCACCGGCAGAGCGGGGTGGGGTGTAAAGGGTGTGTGCACATTTTTAAGAAGTTCCATAATTGGCCAGCAAGATATCTTAGTGGGTAAAAATGCTGCTGCCAAGCCTGATTAACCTAAGTTTGATCCCTGGAATCCTCATAAGAACCAATTCACCCAAGTTGTTCTCAGACTTCAGCATGTGCTCTGTGGCATATGTATATATGTATGTATATATACATATATACACAACTACAGGTGAAAGAAAAGAAGTTCTGTAGTTGCATTGATTACTTTTCTCACTGCTGTGACACAATGCCTGACAAAGCAACTTGAGAGAGAACTCATGGCAGGAAAGGCCCTGGGATGAGACTGCTGCTCTGGCTGAGCCACAGTGGGGAGAGGTTGTAGGTCAGAGAGGCCCTAGGACCATGAGTTGTCAGAGGCAGGAGGTATCCTGGGGCAGGAAGTCACAGGGTGGAGAGGTCACAGACAGAGAGGTTGTCATGGGGTGAAGTCCCAGAGGCAAGAGGTCTCAGGGGGCAGAAGCTGGTCTCATCGAGTCCATAGTGAAAGCCGGAAGAAATGAATGCTGCTAATCAGACTTTTCTCTTTTTTTATTCGTTGTGTTTGTCCTGGGTTGCTAGCCCATGAATGGCACCACTGGTAATCAGGGTGGGCCTTCCTTCTTGAGTTAAACTTCTCTGAAAAACATCCTCCCAGGCATCCCCAGAGGGATGTCTCATGGTGATTCAAATTCTAGACAAGAAGACCACAAAGATTAATATCACAAATTCAACCCTTGTCAACTTGACACCCAAACATATCGCTTTTATACCATAATATCCCACCTGTGGTCCTTAAAGGTTATGGCTACCACATAATACAAGATGCATTCAGTCTAACTTCAAAACTTCCCATGGTCCAAAGTGCAGAGTCTTGCTTAGAACTTGAGCAATCTCTTAACTGTGAGCTTCTGTAAAATAGAAATAAAGTCATATTTTTTAACATATGATGGCACAGAAGAACTCCTGTTCCAAAGGGTGGAATATGAGAATAGCAAGGATGACTTGGACAGAGCAAGACCAAAACTCAGAAGAGCAAATACCCACCAGTTTATGGTGTCAGACTCTTGTGGGATCATCTGGCTCCTGTAGTCCTGCCTGACCAGTTCTGTTGTCTGAAACACATGAAGCCTCTCCCTGGGTCAGCTCTACTCAATGTCTGTAGTTGTCCTTGGCAGATGCCCTGCAGTACTGGGATTCTGCAGCATTCCAAGGTCTCTACTACAACTTCAGCTTCACTGACAGCTTTATGCAATGGCTTCTCAGGGTCTCCTCATGAGGAATCTCCTGCTGCACCTTGCCAGGCTTAGCAGTTTCGTATAACTTCAATGTAGCTCTTGTATTTTGCATGCCTGTGAAACTAGTTCCTTATGGGTAATACTGAGAAGTTCTCCTGTCAGTTTAATTCTGGCTCCCTTTACTGGGCTATATGAGTCCTTGTTTTATATATATATTCAATTGTGTGTGTGTGCGTGTAGAATCACGGACGAATTCAGGAACCACTATGGACCGCCTCCACCTCCTCCTTGTTTACTCTGCTCCGGGATTCACAGGCTTCGCTCTACCAGGACCAGAAATGCAGGCTGCCCCCTGCTTCCGCCCTGCATCTATACGTGGGGTCTAGGATCCGAACTTGGGACCTTCTGCCTGCAAGGCAGAGGCTTAACCCCTGAGCCACCTCTCCAGCCCCAAGACCTTGTTTTAAAAAAAAAAAAGTCTTTCTAAAATTTTACACAGAATTGTGCCTCCCAATCTCTGGGCATGCTCAGTGTCTACTTAGCTGGAAGTTTTTGCAAAAAGTATAAAACTTAGCTAAATTACAAATTAGCTAAATTACAAATTTGAGAAACATAAATAGATAGCTATCTACTTGGTGTTATTGCTACCAGGTTTCTTCAGCTGATTGCTGCAAAAGTTCTATCTGCACAAAGTGGCTAGGCAGCCATCTAGTCAACACAGAGCCATCATCCTAACCCGTCATATGTGTGATGGGAGAAAACTTTGGGTGATATTACATTTGCATGTATCTATGGCTATCTTCTTGATTATTTTGAAGATGTGCAAGACATGAGATAGGAGACAGAATATTGGTCACCTAATGATTTTTTAGAACCAACCTCAGTCTTCAGCCTATATGCCAGGTACAGACATGCCCATCGCCCTTCAGTGCTGTGTCGTAGCTGATTTGATATTCAGAAGTGGCCGACTCTTCCTGTCTTCAAATCACAGCAAGTGCTTCAGGGCCATATAAAGAACAACTGTGGTATAGGTACGTTCTCTAGGCTTCCAAAGAAGATTGGTCACACATGAAATATTTCTGAAGCTTTGTGATTAAAGAATGCATTTCTGGGTCAGCAGGATGGCTCTGTGGGCAAGGACACCTGAGCACAAACCTGGAAGCCTGAAATCAATCTCTGGAGGGTCACATGGATGCAGGAGGGAATGGGAAGAATCAACTTCAGAAAACTGCCTTTTGACCTCCACATGTACACTATGACATTCAGGCCCTTTCTCCCTATCTCTATCTTCCTCCGATCATAAATAAATAAAATAAAAAACGCATCACTTAGCTACACAGTGCTGATATTGAAACATTGCACCTTATTTTACCAGTGAGGAAAGGGGGGCCTTTGGGTTCCGATGACTTTATCCAAGGGTTGCTCCTGGATGGTGTATGAGCTGAATCCCCTCGTGCCTAAAGGTAGCTCCTCATCTCTGTGAGACATGGCCCAGCCTTCAGACAACACTTCCACAACACATCTGGGATCCACTTCAACCACTGAAAACATCAGCTTTTGCCAAAGAAATGGCACGAGGCGGACCATGAAAAGACAATGATTTCTAATTCAAGAAATAGAACAAGGATGAGCTTCACCTTGACTTCTGCTGAGAACACATCTGGTTAGTCAGATTTTCACAGTTTTGTACTTATCTAAGAATGACCATGACAGCACCACGGGTTTAGAATTAGAGGCTGCAGACAAATCGTTGCCCTGAAGGTGAATTCAGACATGAAATCCATACATAAGGAAGGTCTCCAAGGTCTCTTTTCTTTAAGGTTGCGTGTTTAGGAATGTGTTTAGGAAGGATGGAGGAGAGTGGCCGAAGAGGAGGACTGCAGTCATTTTGCTGTGTGTGCCAGCCCGAGACAAGGACTTCATATTTGCTGGGGCTGATCATAAGTCAGGGGAGCAGAATCATTTAGTCACGTGTGATGGTTGTTAATTGTCAGCCTCACTCGTAGGAAGTAGGCCTCTAGACCTGCCTGAGAGAGAGTCTCTAGATTAAGGTTGGCCTCTGGACAAGTAGATAAGGGATCGTCTTGATTGCATAATCCAGGTGGAAAGATCCAGGTGGGAGCATTCCTTAGGCATTTGGTTCCCAACTGCATAAAGATGGAGAGAGCTAACTGAGTGCAGGCAGATACGTTTGCACACGTTGACTCATTGGTGTCTGCTCTTGCTGTACATGTGATGTGGCCTAGCACTTTAAGTTCCAGCTGTAATTTCCCTGCCATGATGGATGGTAGAAAACCTGGCATTGTGTGCCAATTAAACCCCTTCTTCCTTAAGCTGCAGAGGCCAGGTATTTTGTTGTAGCAATATGTAAATGAAACTAAAACAATATGGAAGAGATACCCCATTTTGCCTTTTTGTATCCTGTTTTGCAAATTAAGACCAGTGAGATCATTGCAGGAATGTGAGCAGACAAAAGAAGCAGAGCACCAGGACCTCAAGAAATGAGGTTTATTTATCCAGCCAGAAACCTAGAGGAAGGAAGGAGGGGAAGAGGGGACATGCTTGTTGGAAAGAACCCATGTGCCTTGTTGGTTAAGTTTTGGGTTTTATAACTCTTGAGTTACAATGTGTTTTACAGAACATTTAGCAATACTGATTGCTCACATTAATACAGAGACTTATCTCTGAAAGTATGTTTGTTACAGGCAAACAAATCAGGAAAGGAGACTACAATGTAATAAGGAATTACAGAAGCAGATAAGTGGAGGTAGAAGGAGAGTCCTGTGGAAGGAGATAAGCAGAGTTAGGGCTTCTCTTAACTTTTGTTGTTTTTTCTTTTCCAGAGCCTAGAAGGCTATTAGCGGGGTCTTTGGGTTATATGACCTTGTTACAAGATGAAGATCACAAGTGAAGCTAGGGAAGGACAGATCATTGAGTCTGGCCAGTTGACACCAGGATCCCAAAGCCCTAGACTTCTGTATTCTCTCACTCCAATGCCTCAAGTTGCAAGGGGCCAGGGGCTGAGGAAGACAACTAAGTCCTTCCTGAGACTCAGCTTTCATCTGTCTGAACTGCTCGATACACTGTGTGTCCTGCTGCTTGGAAGATAGGAAAGAAACATTCAGAATCACTATGACGCATATGCTAGAAAATTCTAGAATTATACCTAGCCCTTAGGTACCTTTAAGGACAGAAAAGTTTGGATAAGGCCATGGCTTGGTACCATCAAAGATCTGTATTTCTTAATGTAGTTCTTCAGCTCAACCTTGGATGGGTCTAACTTGGATGGTGTTCCTGAACAAAGCATGTTTCATTCCTTTTGTATTTGTTGTGCATGCAACCTGTTTCTGAGAATTGGAGGAGGATTTGGGATTATAAGGAAGAGGTCTTTAGGGGCAGGGTCACTGGTTTCTACTGAGTCAGCAGGGACTCAGGAAGAGATCCAAAGCCATCCACCTCTTCTGAGGTCAGCCTGGTGTTTGGGATTTCATGTTCTCTGGACATGTCTACTCGTTGGCTCTGCACTGGTTGACACAACATCAAGTTTGTAAAAACAAGCAGTGCAGTGTTAATCCTCTGGAAAGCCAGTACATACCAGCATGCTCGCTTAAGGAAGCAATTATGGAAAAAAGAAATGAGAAAATTCTCTGCATTTTGTGAAATTTTTTCCACTGAGTGGTATTTTTGTTTAGTTTGACTGTGGACTTCCAGTGTCAGGACAAGGCCACAATCTAAATTAGTTCTTGGTGTTGACTTGGAAAGTCCCAAAGTGGATAAATTTGCATAAATGGAATGATCTTGTTTTTTTTTTTTCCTAATTCAATTCAGTTTTTAAGGTTCTCTTTTTCCATACTCTGCATGTTTTGTACTATCATCGTATGAAAACTCTAAGGTTGAATACAAAAACAGTTGGTAAAGTCTTTCATAGTCACAAATTTAATGCGTGATTTTCATAATACCTAGAAAAGAGCAGTTCCTTCATAGATATATAAATGAATGAATGAGAATAAAGGTTATAGCAATGTATTACTTGGACATACTTTTAACAAACACCTTCTACTTATGGCCAAAGAATTTTAAGACTGTGTGGTCCGTCCTTTTCCATCACAGTACCTTAACATTGCTATTGTTGGTGTGAAAGCAGGCAGGACATGTTATTCCAACAGAATAATTTACAAACACAGGCAGTGGGTGAATTTTGCTCACCAGCTGTAGTTTTGCCAACTATATAAAAGTACAGTGGAATCAAAATGCTGTTAGAAATCACCTTGGCCAAAGAGAGATTGTGTAAATCTGTGAATAGCAGAGCTACTTCCTCTATATTTACCAAATTCCACTTTCCTTCCCCCTGAGCACAGGATGGCCTGATTCCCCTGCCTCCCAATACCCGGTCAGTTAAACATATTCTGAAATGAGGTCCGCCCATCCATCCACACCTCATTCGCAGAATTTCTGCTCAGTGCCCTGTGCAATATCTTCCATTCCCTGTAGTCTAGGTACAGATTATGATGAAGGAGAAAGCACTTTGGCAAGGTTGAGCTTAAAATGGATGGACTGGTTTGCTTAGTAGAGAAGAACTGTGCTGACAGCTTTGGTAGGGCACACAGCAGAGTAACTGCAGCTATTGCAGAAACAAATGTCACTGAAGAAAAACCTAGAGCTTTGTGCTCTCTGTTGAGAGAGAGAGAGATGAAAATTGCCCTATAGAAATTGTGTTATAAAAACTCAGACTCTTCTTGGAGAAGAAACCCTAATCCAGTAGCTCACCAAGTCCTTGAACATCTGTGGTTCTATATGCTGAGATGCAGCTGGATCCCTGCATAACTGTATGGAGCAGAATCCTTCCTATTCCAACCCTGGACTCCTCCTGCACCGAGGAAGAGTGTCGCACAAGGCTTTGGGTTTTTCTTTAATATTATATATTTGGACTCAGATTCAGATAAAAAAGACACTGAAAAGTAAGAAGATTGCTAGAGTTTCCTCCTGTTAAGTTGAACTGTCTGTTATAAAGCAAATATGTGATAAAACTAGAACTTTTCAAAGCTAGGGGATGAGGAACAAATTGGCGACAATAATAGACAACCTTATCTGGCTGCATATGCAATTAAGCTAACTCAAAACAAGTGATTTTGAGGGACAGCTTTTCTTGGCCACATAATTCCCTTACTGTAAGTTCCAAAGCAATTACTCAAACACTGGTGGATTTTTAAATAGTTGAAAAGCTAAGTTCTGACCTATGCACATTTTTTTTTATCCTCATTCCTTCCCAAGCGTGTCCAGTGTTTGACATCATGACTCAACATTCTCCACAAAGTTCATGATGAGAACCACACAATCAAGTCACAATGAAATAATTGCCAAAAAACCCCATCTAATCATGTTTTGACTAAATTTATGATTTTGAGTTTGGGCCACATTGATAGCTATCCTTCGCTGCATGTTATAATGTCAAAAAGATGGACATACTTAGTAAGAAATGTTGGTTAAAGGAAAAGCCTGTGTGCCAGAGGGCTGCTGCCTCCCTGCTGCTGGCAGTGCGTGTGGAGCTGCTGTGCGGCAGCAGGGCTGCTGACTACGGACAAGAGCTGCGCGTAAACAGGCATAGCAGAGGCTAATCAGAGCCAAGAGAGGCCAAGCCCGTGTGGAAGGCCTGGACCCATGTCTGTTTCCCACACTTCCTCCTTGACCATGCAGGTGACGTGGAGAAGCTGCGCGCTTTTCCATGGACCTCATACATGTCCGCCTGGACATGAAGCTTAACCAGAAGGGTATAGTGGGAAACACCCTTAAGGTTCAGTGGAGCTGGCGCAGTTCGAGGCCCATGTCCTGTCTCCTAAGGGCATGGTCAGCACTCCTTGGACCTGTGAGTGTACGCCAGAGTAACATGGAGTAGGTCCCTCTTCGCCTCTCATGGAACCAGTGGAGTTTGATCTGAGAACAAAACATAAAGTACCTTGGCCTTTTCTTGCCAACACTTTGTTAGCAAATTCTGTTATTTATTTTTTTGTTGAAGTAAATATGAGGAGAAAAAGAAAAGAGAAAAAGTATAGCAAAATCTTTCTACTGAATCTTGAATTGGCTTCAAAAAGATCACTGTCCATCCTGAGGGAGGAGGGCGATGAGGCACATGACTGATACACTGACATCCCCTATAGACTAACAAGGGCCTCAGGAGAAAAGGTTACATGCAGGTGGGACCAGGGTTAGACATGTTAAGGAGAGTGTCCCTATCAGTGGGTCTGTGCAAGAAAGGGCCACTTAATCTGCAACGAGGCCTGAGCTCTTACTACTGCAGATAACCCAAAGAGAACTCTGAGACCCATAACAAGCAAATGGGTAGGAGAGGGAGAGGGGAAGAGATGAACTGGCGAAGTGAGGGGAGAGTGGGAGAGAAAGAAAGGAGGGAGGAAGGGAACAGGGACAACCATACATTATATTTGTAAAACCAGGAAAATTAAAAATAATTTTTTAAATTATTTTTTTTATTTATTCAATTGTGTGTGTGTGTGTGTGTGTGTGTGTGTGTAGAATCAGGGTGAATTCAGGAACCACCATGGACGCCTCCACCTCCTCCTTGTTTACTCTGCCCCGGGATTCACAGGCTCCGCCCTACCAGGACCAGAAACTCAGGCCGCCCCAGCTTCCACCCTGTGTCTATACGTGGGGTCTAGGATCTGAACTCAGGACCTTCAGCCTGCAAGGCAGAGGCTTAACCCCTGAGCCACCTCTCCAGCCCCTAAAAATAATTTTTTTAAAAAAGGAATATCCAGATAGCTTTTCACCAGAAGCTAAACATTAAAGTTCGACATGGGTGCTGGGGCCAATGACAGCTGACGGTGATAGCAATAATAGGTGACCTTATGTAGCCACTAGTTTCTAGAGCAGCGGAGCTTGACCAGAAGAAGGTGGGGAGCCATATTTTCTTTACGTGAAATCTTTATAAGCAAATGATCATTGAATTAGCTTGCCATCACTTCAACAAATACTACAGACAACCAATGTAAAGATCAAAGGTTAATTCTGACTTACAATTTTGGAGGTTTTAGTTCAATTGGCCCTATTGCTTTTAGGGCTGTGGTGGGATATCGCATTATAGTGGATGCTTATAGCTGAGTGTGATGGTTAGATTCAGGTCAATTAGACAGTGTAGGCTATTTGGTGCATTGCTGTGAGGGTGCCTGTGTGCAAGTCTGATGACCTGAGTTCAGTTCCTAGAGCCCACAAACTAGAAGGAAAAATTGACTTCCAAAAGCTGTCCTCTGCCCTCCAGATGTGTACCATGGTACAAATGTATTCTCTCTCTCTCTCTCTGTCCCCCTCTTCCCCCCCACCATATCTCAAAATGTACTTTTATATGAGTAGAGAGACTGCAGCTTCTTGTGGATGTAGTCAAGAAATATCTTTATCTTTTTATTTGTCTTTTCTTGATTTGTCTTACTTTCTTGGCTTGCTTTTTTGGTGTTGTGTTGAATGCATATTTGAGGATGTGGGAGTTGTTGTCTTCCAAACTCCACAGTAAGCATCTTGTGTTCTGCCATGTGTGGAGGTGATGGTGATGGTGGAGGCCGACTGCTGGGATTCTAACATCAAGCTAAGCTGCGTCCTTCACAGTCTGCCCTTTGAAACAACCCAGAAGCAAAGGCTTGAGAAGGCCTGTCCTTCCTGTCTCTATCCCTCTTAGCACTGCTCTGTGAGGTTGAAGTGGAGCTGCGAACAACCATCTTTATTTGTGGAGAAGCCCAGCAAGGAGGAGTCGGTTGCTTTTTTCTCCTATTTGCACCTTGGTTGTCATTACTGTTTCGTCCCTGCATTCTAAGTGGATCAGCTCAATACTTTTTTTTTTTTCTTTTTTCTGTTTCCCTCACTCTGTGGTCCTCTGCATAAGGACTGCCCATTCTTGTTCCTTTCTTTAAAAGATTTTTTTGACATATCATTTGCTGTTTCTTTGGGGATTATTTTTTGTAATCTTGGGGTTTTTCTATAAGTTCCTCTGTCTCTCCTATCTCCCATTCCCACTATGTGTTTTTCCCCTTTAAAAGGTTTCATTCTAAGCATCCTTTCCTACCTTCCTACTCATGAATCTTTTTCAAATTTTCTTGCTCTTACAATGCTTCCAATTCAAATACATTGACAAGGATATTCACATGTAAGGAAGAACATGCAGTGCTTAACTTTCTGTGTCTGAGATGTCTCACTCAATATTGAAGTTTCCAGTTCTATCCATTTACCAGAAATTTCCATAATCTCATCCTTTCTGATGGTTGAGTAACATTTTATTGTGTATATGTACCACATTTTCATCATCCATTCCTCTGTTGATGGGTGTGGCAGTCTGCCTGCATGGTTGCTGATAAATGATCATCAAAAGGCTTAAGGGAACAAGGGTCTTATTGTCTCTTACCATCGTCTGATTACAGTTCTCAGTCCAGCTTGAGAGGAGAGCTTGTGACAACATCAGGGCCGAGGGAACAGGCCACACTATCTGTACATAATGACTGAGAGAGGGACAATCCTTACTTGGTAGACAAGCATGTCTGGCCAAGTGTACAGAAGGATGCCAACTCCTTCGACCAGCTCTCCATCTTTTATTCCAGGGCCTAATCCCTTCCACTATAGGCTGTGCCCTCCCCATCAGCTAGACAATCTCCTGCAGGCTTGCTATGGGCCCAGCTCAGCCACTAATTCTCCACAAATGTGCCCAGAGCTCAAACCCTCAACTGTCAAGTTGACACCTAGGCCTAACTATGACAATGGGCATGTTAGCTGATTCTATTTTTTCACTATTGTGAATAGAGCTACAAATAGTATAGATGAACAAGTGTCTTTGTAATAAGATGTAGAGCCTTGTGGGACTATTCCAAGGAGTGGTATAGGTGGGTCATATGGCAGTTCCATTTTAAGCTTTCTGAAGAACTTTCATAAGGCTTTCATTTTTAACCATATTTCACTTTAATCTCACTTTTTTATTAGGCCTGTTATATGTGTGGCTATTATGTACTGCAGAGGATATTCAAAATATCAAATGAATTTATCATCTACAATGCACAATTGATAATAATCTTGCTTGAAATGTCAGATAGACCAAGATCTTTTGCTCAAGACTATTGTGTCATATACATTATGTTACATACTTGAATATTGCCAAGAGAAAGTCTATTTTTTGGATGCATATATATGTTTTATATATGTGTGCATGTGTATGTGTATGTGTGCAAGAGGGTACTTGACTGTGTGTGTCTGTGGAGGCACAAGATTGATTTTAGGAATCATCATGGATTGCTTTATCTCCTTATTTTTTTGCTTTGGGGTTTCCTAGGCTCCAGTTTCCAGGGTAGAAATTACAGGCTGTCATTATTTCCACCTTAGCATTTTTATATTGGATCCAGGATCTATGGATTTGAACTCAGGTCCTTTTGCTTGAGAATCAAAAACTTTAAAAACTGAGTCATCTCCCCAGCCCAAGAATAGATCTTAAATAATCTCGCAAAGAAAAAGTACACACACTATTTAATGTAAGTGTTAAATAGCTTGACCGAATCATTCCACATGTAGACAGAACACCACAAATATAAGTAGCCTCCCAACTAAAGATACATAAGTAAATAAAAATAAAAATGCTCAACATAACATAAGAGCAGAACCTCCCTCAGCTCCTTGAGTCAGTGGACAACTGACCCTGAAGAAGGTATCGAGCCTGATGAACCAGGGGGGGGGTTCCCTTGGGGACAGCCTGACAGAGGGTTGGGGAGCCTGCTGGGTCCTGCCGAAGGGTCCATAGGGCTTCACAGGAACTGTCACCCGCTGCCATGCGACCCTGCGTGGAAGGCGCCCCTTCACCTGAAGCTTCTGTACCGATGGCCTGGGGACTTCTGAGTGGAGCACACGTGAGGGACATTGTTTTTGAGTTCCCCTTCAAAGCAGTGAAACTTCATTGAGAAAAGGATAAAGGAAAAGTCAGCGGAGCATGTTGTTTCCTTTTTTTATACATATTAATTGTACAACATAGTGGATTACCCTGTGGCATGCTCCTACACACGTGTAACAAACTCTGTGTTTCAAGAGCCTTGCTTCTGAGTCTGAAGGGTTTACTCTTTGACTGATTCTTTCCAGTTAAATAATTGTGCTAGACAATTCCAAAGGAAAGACAGTTCTAACTTGGGACTCTCTGGAGAATAACAGACCCGCTTCATTCCCCTGTTCCTAGGCATCACTTAAGAGCTGGTATGGTCGGCTCCGTGAACGCAGCTCTCTTACCCTGGGCCTCTTCTGGCCTTTGCGCTCTCCTTCTAGGAGAGGAAGAAACACATCCAAGATGTCACCAGCCTTCCCTGTGACCTGATTACCCTCTGGCTCATAACGCATGTGTTCTGTGGGGGCAGATGGGCACACCCAAGGAACCCGTTCTCCTTAGTACCCCATTGTAACAGATATTAGTAAGATGTACAAAAGTCACTCAACACTTATTTCAATAAACATTTCGTTTAAAGAAGTAGTGGATCACTGTCTTCATGATTCTTCCCTGCCTAATATGTGCTTCTGGAACATGTTCTGGGGCCTCAACTTTGCCACTGTCCCAAGTAGCCATAAAGATCTCTGTGTGACCTTTGACCTCACAAACTCTAACATCGGCTAAAGGCACCAAGATCCTCTGAGGCAAGGGATCGACGGCCACAGCGGTGTTCCTATGCTTAAGGGGAACACGAGAAAGGGTTCAGGGAAATGCCACTGGGTCCTTTTACGTCATCGGAGAGGAGGGCCCAGAGGAGAGTCAGGGATGCACATTAAAGGACTCTCTGGGAATTGGGGGGGAGGCACTGGGGGATGGGGAGGGAGGGAGGGGGAGCAGGGGGTTCAGGGGGAGGAGGAAAGGGGGAGGGAACTGGTCTACCTATTAAGTTTGTATGAGCAGAAATAATAATAAAAAATGTTAAAAAAAAAAAGATCTCTGTGTGACTGAGGCCCAGCTACCAGCCAGGCTAATTTTTTCCCTTAAATTGATCCCTCTGGCTCAAGAAACTTTCCAGATGTAACAAAAGAGATATGTAAATCAGATGCAGGTCATGAGCCCGGATCGTGCCTTAGACTGGATAAGGGACTAATAGATGAGGTCTAAAGGTTAATAACACTGTGTGTCAATGTTCCTTTCCTGATTTTGATATCATGCCATGGTAAATCAGAGAGAAAATTCCATCAAAATGTTTAGAGATAAAGAGACAATTTATCTACCACCTGTTCTCAACTCATCAGGAAAAAAGTATGTGCTGTTGGCATTCCTGCCTGCTGCATGCGTTGATATGCACACACATTCGGAAAAGGGGAGATGGGAAGATGAAATTAACATTAAGCCATCTGGGGCTGGAGAGATGGTTCAGGGGTTAAGTTTCTGTCTCAAAAGCAGAAGATCCTGAGTTCAGATCCAAGATTCCATGTAAAAAAAAGTCAGGCGGACATGATGGCAGTGGCCTGCATATCTGGCCCTGGAGATGTTCCTGGGATATTCCAGAACAAGGCAAAGAGGAAGTGGAACAATTCAGGGTGAGTCCCCAGGTCAATCTTAGGACTCCAGAGGTACACACATGCCCTCTGATTCACACACTTACACACACACACACACACACACACACACACATACACACGAGCAAAAATTTGAAAAAATGTATTCCAGCCATCATTCTCCATTTTTTTAAGCCTTCAATTATTTAAAATCAAGACATTAAAACTCTGAATGAGAAGGGAAACTAGCCAGGAGCCCATGGCAGGGAAGAGTCCTCTGCACCTGTGTGCTCCTGGGTCTCTAGTTCAGTCTGTTCCAGATTCTAGTCCTGCTGCTTTCCTGAGCCCACCTTTTCTTTCAGGATGACTCCCTTTAGGCGCCCCTCCCCACGTGTTACTCTTTCCTGTGTGTGCTCCCCGTGAGATCTGAGCTTTCTACCCTTGTGTCCTAACCTCCATCCCTATAGCTGGTACAGAAGCCTGCCTTCCTCTTTGATCAGTTTTCTTTCTTGGGAGAGCCAAAAGATGGGCGCACAGTGCAGCACTGACCATCAGAACATGTATGGTGGGTTGAATCACAGTAGCAAATAACTCTTGAGTTTGACTTGTCTAACCCACTATTGATTACACGGACTTCTCATTTATACAGCCTGGGGCACCTCTGCTCACTGCAGCTGCCTAGGAACCTTGGAGGTTGAGGCTGAGCCTGATCATGGAATCTGTCCTGTCCCATGTCTCCATAACCCCATGGCAGAAGCAAGGCAATATAATATGTCACTCACTGGCTCTTTCAAGTTTCCTTCCCACAGAGACAAAAGTTACCTGCAATCATTTTAGTCACTTAGATTTGGAGGTAGAGAGGTTGGAACGCATGGAAACATTCTCGATGACTGCCACACAAAGCTGGGCTTCTCGACTGCTCCACTTGCAAGAGCAGTACACTACAAGAAAGGGGGCCAAGCAAGCAAGACCATTGGCAGAGACTTCTCCGAGAGTCCCTGTTTCCGTTTCATTACATGTGGTTGTAAAAATAAAGTACCTGACCGAAGCAACTTATGGGAAGAAAGGATTTATTGACTCACACAATTCCAGGGTGAAGTCCGTTATTGTGTGGGTAGTCACAGCAGCAGGAGCTGGAAGGAGCTAGTTACATTACATCCTCAGTAGGAGCAAAAGGCAAGCTCATTGCATGCGTGCTTTCTTGTCTATACTCAATTCTCCTCACTATTGCACTGTTCTTGGTGCCCTGCCTAGGGTCATGATTCCACCCACAATGAGCTGGACCTTCTCACACCAATTGAGGCAAGACAACCCTTCATAAACATGCCCTGAAATCTACCTTAATATGGAGAATCTCTCAAGTGTGTCTGGAGTCCTGTCTCCTAGGTGTTGGGTTAACACTTCTGATCGTCACAATGCCAAAGCTCCCCTGGGCTTCAGCTGCCACCCACATGGACTCCTACGAAGCCCCGGATTTTCTTGATTATGACCTTCTTTCCATTAGTATCATAGTTAGATACAGGTGTCAACTTGACAGTTTAAGGCTTGAAGCTCTGGACACATTTGTGTCCAGAGAATTGGTAGTTCATCCAGGAAATTGATTGATGGGAAGGCCCCAGTCCATGGTGGGTGGGGTTAGACCCTGGGCCCAGGGTTGGAGGAGACTGTATTATGCTACTTGGCAGGAAAGGTATACAGGAAGCCAGGGGGTTGGAACAGTGCCCTTATGGACAAAGCCATCCAGGGTCCTCCCTTGCTATCTATGGCTACGAACAGTGGAGGAATTAGGATTATAGGCTACTGACATGCTCTATTTGTACAAACAAAAATGTTTATTGGGTGCATGCTGCAGGAATAAGGCTTCTTCTACTTACCTGTGTGCAATACTTCATAGTTTATAATTCAACTCACCCCTAGATCACTGGCTTGTCTTATAAATGAAGTGACCCAGGTAGGTGACTTATCGGGGTACTTAGAACTCCCAAAGGCATGCCTCAGAACTCAGGTGCTTCTTACCAATGCACCCTGCCGCCGCCTTGCTGAAGACCCTTCTCCTCAGGGGTCCTACAGGGAAGAGTTCATTCACTTCTTCAATGGTTTAAAGCAGCCAGAGCGATACCATCAGAGGTCAAGCAAATTCAATCTTTGTTTCACCCTGAGCCAAACAAGACTTCTGAAATCCTCCTCCTCCAGCTTCCCATGGGGCCCTTGCAGGACAAACAGTGCAAGTTAAACGTGGTCATTCTGAACTGAGTGCCAACCCCGCATGATGCTGCTGCAGGGAAATGAGAGTGAGCAGGAGAGGCCCAGGTCCTGTCTCTGAGCCAGCAGGACTCACTTCCTGGTGTGAGCTGCAGCTGCAGAAGGGGTGCTGCTGCTTTCAGAACATCTCATGGATAAAGGCCAACTGTATCATTTTCATTTTGTAAGGCTTGGAAAAAATCCTAGAATTTAAATGAGATAACGCATGTACACACACAGTAAGTGACCAATAAATGGTAAGTGCACCAATAGTAATAACTGCAGAAATCGTGACCCTTAGCTATTGGTGCAATGACCACGCAATAGCATTGGAACAGCAACAGTTTGCTGATCGTTGTGACAATAAGCACAGCAGAGCAGTCTGTGTGCAGGGTGGGAGTGGCTTGTCCAGCGGGAAAGAACCCATCACAGCTTCTGATGATGTTCCGGAGAGCCAGCCACAGAAGAACTTTCTGCTCAGTTTTGCTGGGAATTTAAAATTTCTCTAGAAAGTAAGTTGACTTCAAGGAAACAAATACAAAAAGAGAAAAAGAGCAGGATAACTGTTGTTTTTTGACCCTCAAAGACAGCGTACCCAAGGTAGACCCCTTTGTACCCTTAGTGTGCCACTGACTCTGTGTGTGTGTGTGTGTGTGTGTGTGTGTGTACAAGAGGGTACTTGAATGTGTGGACCTGTGGAAGCCTGAAGGTGATGTTTGCACTCAACTGGATTGTTCTACCTCATCATTGCTTTACTATAGGTTTTCCCAGGCTCTGCCTTCCAGGACCGGAATTGCAGGCAGCCACCATTTCATCCAACATTTTTTTCTTTTTTTAAAAATAAATCTATTAAATTTACACTTTTATGTATATATGCTCCTTGCCTCCCTTCCTCCTTCCCTACCCCTACTCTCATCCTATCTCAACCCACCTTCCCTTCCATCCTTATGTGTACCCAGTCTACTCCCTCCTATTCTCCTGTTCCTTGGTTCTATGGGTCTTGTGGTTTCCTCTGCATCATCTATTCTCATGGAAGTTCACACTTCTGTGGCAGATAGAGAGACCCTTCCTTGGGCAGCCTACTGATATGGTTACTTCCCTACCTCTGTGTGACCCTTTGCCCCTAAGGATCCTACTGCCTGAAACTATTTCTCCTGAGGTCCGAGCCAGTCCACGGGGGCAGGCTGACATGTCCACCACTGTGTAGGACTGATGAGATCAAGTCTCATTGCAATGAGGTCCTGGCTGTGGCCGCCCCTGTCTCAAGTGGAGTGACCTGTCCAGCAACGGAACTCTCCATCTTTAGGCTCTTACAGTCTTACTATAAGTTAAATAAGTTCCCTGATCCTCTGGATGGGCAGAGATTTGACTGGCTTGGCTCAAGGTGAACATTGTAAGGTTGCCGCTGGTCTGCATTCAAGTGGTTTGTTGTCCATTTTGCTCTTCTTGCACTACACAAGGCTGCAGCCTCTCTGGGTGTTGAGATCCTCTGCTGTCCAATAGTACAGAAGCTGATAAGGAGAGGCCATTATATAAGAGAAGGCTTGAAGGAGAGAGAGGATCAGGGTAGAGTCAACCTCCAGGACACCATCCGGCTGTCTACTAACCACTAACTCCCTCCTCCCTATGATCATCCAACATTTTTACATGAGATCTGAGGTTCCAAACTCAGATCTTTGTGCCTCTGAAGCAAAGGCTTTACTTCTGAGTTATCTCCCCATCTCATTGATAGTCTTTTAATAACAGTTATGCACACATTGCTGGCTGCATAGATAATTGAATATATAGAAGTGAGGTTGGCTGGTTGGATGGCTGGAGTTTCTCCTTGAGTCTGAGAAGGTCCTGGCGCTGGGGACAACAGCTGCAGGCCCAGGCTGTCTGCAGCTCTCTGCCCTGCTCAGCCATATTGCCCCACTCGACCTACCAGCAACTAGACACGGGCTGTGGGTGGACTCATGAGAGTCCTCAGCCTACAAGCCAGCAAGCCTTCCCTCTGTCTAATGACATGTTTTCTTCCTTTGAGCAGGAGAATGCCCAGGCTATCAGAGAAGTGGAAGTGGACAAGGTGTGTGCACTCTCCAAGGACCAGGTGGTGGCCATCAAGCAGCTGTGGCAGGACCCAGGGATACAGGAGTGTTACGACAGGAGGAGGGAGTACCAGCTATCCGACTCTGCCAAATAGTGAGTACTGAGCCCGCTACGGCTGCCACCCATGCTACTGTTCAGCGCCTGGGCCAGACGCGAGAAAACTCTTGCTGCTTGGCAAAAAGGTGGCAAAATGCCACTTCCCTCCATTCTCCGTGTCTCCCCAGACTTCTGAGCACAGTCTCTTATTGTCTTCTTTCTGAATTCTCTGAGGATCCATAGACCTCGGCTGCAGCTGACACACACTCTTTCTCTGCCACTTCAATTGTAGGTTTCTTTAGCGGAACCGATCTCATTTGGGGTGCTGGAATTATCCAAGCATCTGCTTTGTGGTTTCCATTGTCCCCCATCCCTACCCTCAATCCCTCTAGCCACTGTCAGCCTGATCAGAGAAGACAGCAGGCTCTACAACTCTAAAAACCTGGTTAACTTTATCTTTTGCTGCTCTCCAGTGGTGAAGATTGGTACCTTCAAGCTCACCACTAGGAAACTAGCAGACACCCTGGGAAAGCCTACTTCTTGCTTTATTTTAATACACGAAGGTTTTCATTTCAGTATTTCCACACGCAAACTCTTCCAACAGAGATTCTCTTTCTTAAGAGTTTCGCAGGACAGGACAGGAACAGCTGGTAACTGAGCACAGTCTAGTTCTTCTAACATTGTCCATTCTGTGATTCTTTTCCATTGCTGCTCTTACTCAGGGTTGGCTGGGATGGGAAATGGTGCCTCCTCTGATGGCCCCTGAACAAATTCCAGGACATGTTCCATTAATCCAGGATGACACAAGTGACCCAAGTATAGGAGCAGAAAATCAGGGAGGCAGAAGAGCAAAGAAACTTGAATAACATATCAAATTGGTGAGGGAGGAAGCTTCCAATGGAGGCACTGAGCAGCTTGGAGCTGAGCAGCTTGGCAGTCAGGGACTGCTCAAGGTCAAAATCAGCCAGGGTTCTAATCATCCTAAGGATGGTTGCCTGGTGCTCCTGGCTATGTGAAGGTTGTGGGGATTAGCAAGGGCTTTGCTATGCATCCATTTGCAAAACACCTACTAGAACTGCTGCAGAATCCGATTTTCTCCAGCAAATGGAGCAAGGCCATTGAGAGGCCTTTAAGGAGTGCTGGGAGGCAGACCAGGGCCCCTCCTAAGCCCAGTCAGTTGCCAGACCTTGAGAATTGGCAAAGCAGAGCAGCGTGTGATGGCACCGGCCTTGGGAAGGTAGAAGCAAGGGAAATCAAGAGTCCAGAGCATCCTCATGTCTACAGCAAGGCTTGGGCCAGCTTGGACTACATGAGACCCGTTTCAAGCAGAAACGATGACAGCATTGCACAACGTGCAGTGTTGGGGACTGAACTCAGGGCTTCCTACCAGTGCAGACTTTTAAAAAATATTTGTCTCTTCAACCAGTTTCACAACTGTGGGTTTTCTTAGAAACTGCAGTTAGCTCGTTAAGCAGCTGTGCTGAGTAATGTTCCTGGATGAAGGTGTGGGGGCAGGTCCCGTGGGCAGGTCCTGTGGCTAAGAAGTGAGCTCTGTCTCCTATCTCCTAGGTCCCTAGGCTTGCTGCTTCCCTCGAAGCCAGGCTGAGGAAGGGGCGAACCAGGGGTAGAGTGATCAGCCTTGTTCTCAGGAGCGCAGACATGCTTCTGGGCCCTGACCCCCTCAGGTGGAAAGGCCAGTTGGCTGTGACTGTCTGTCCTGCAGGGGCGCTATGGGTTAGGGGTGATGTCCCTTCCAGCAGGAGAGTTGCTGTCTCTGAAAAGGACTTTCAGCTCCCTGTTCTTTCCTGTCACAGCTACCTGACTGATATTGATCGAATCGCCATGCCCTCTTTCATACCAACGCAGCAGGATGTGCTCCGTGTTCGTGTGCCCACTACCGGCATCATAGAATATCCATTTGACTTGGAAAACATCATCTTTCGGTAAGTCTGTCTTCTTCCACACAGGCCTTTAAGGATGTATTTGGTCAGGCTTAAGTCCCTAGATAGAATCTTAAATGTGCTAGTCCTATGTAGTACCTCAGGGAAAAGTGGTCCTCTTGGTCACAGGACATTCAGAATTGTGGTGGGTTTCGACTCCCTCTGGTCTTGCTGTTGGAAAGAAACTTCCTTCTGGAGACTGAAAACATTCCTATGCACGCCCAACACAGATGTGCACAAATGTGTCACACGCAATTTATGGATGTTCTGATGCTGGATAACATTTCCTTTTCCTTTCTTATCTTCTTTAAGATTTATCCTTGAAAAGAAAACTAAGATGTATTAAAGATCACAACATACATAGCTGTGTGGAGTCCATATTTCTCCTTATGTAGAAGTACTTTGATGAACAGCTCTTTACTGCTTACTGGGGAAACCAACAATATGGAACATCTACACTGGAAGTTTCAAAGCAATTCTTTATCTGCTGTGGCCCCTGTCACTATGGATACTTTTCTAGTTGACACAACAGGGCCAACCCGCCCAGCTCCAGCCCCAATGTGCCTAGCACACCTTCAGGATTGTCACACTGGAGCCCTCAAGGGCTACATATCTTCCTTAGTAGATCTGTTGCTAGTCCATAGGTTGCAACCTTTTCAGAACCAAAGGCTGCTTGCAGCTCCCACACTTCTCCGGATGAGCACTTGCATTTTAATTGCTTTGTTAGAAGACTTGTTCCTTCTAAGTTTATCCTTCAAGACACTAATAACTGGGCTTTGCCTTGTTCTCTGGGGTAGTGACTGGGTTTAATATCACCTCCATTAGTTAATGCTCCATTCTCCGCAATAATGTGGGCTGAAGATAGAAAGTAACCATTTTGCAAATGGGTGATTGACCCCTCCTTCATCATGGTCTCCTACTTTTATTACATCTACCTTTGAATATACTCTTATAACAAGACTCTAATTTAACAGGTTTTTATCTCTGGCCAGGGGGTGACATCCAATACCCATCAGGATGGAGCCAAAGGCATTGCAGGAGCAGCAAAACTGAAAAAAATCAACAAAACATAATTCAGAACATCAGAGACTCTATAATGGCCGCCTGGAGCTAGGCCAGCCTAATCTCTCCCCATCCTGAAGCTCAGGGACATTTGCGGAAGAGGGGGCGGTAAGAGTGTAAGAGCACAAGGATGGGAGGAGCAATGATATGCAAGATACTCCACACAAGTCAGGGCCGAAGCAATCAAAATAGGACTTTGCATGATCTGCACTATGTCCAACACATTATTGACCCCACAAAGTCTAGCATGGACTAAAGGCACTAAGATCCTTGGAGGCTAGGGATTGACAGCCAGAGTAGTGTCTCTATGCTTAAGGAGAACACAGGAAAGGGTTCTGAGAAAAGCCGTTAGGTCCTTGCACCTCATCGGAGAGGAGGACCCAGAGGAGAGTTTGGCATGCGCATTAAAGGATGCTCCAGGGATGGGAGAGGGAGGCACTGGTGGATGGGAGGGAGGGGGGAGGGGAGGGGAAGCAGGAGGTTCGGGGGGGGGTGGAGGGAGGGAGGAGACCAGTGTACCTGTTAAGTTTGTATGAGCAGAAATTAAAAAAAAAGGTTTAGATATTAAAAAAAAAAAAGTGGACCGAGCAGCATGTATATGGGATTACAAGCATGTCTGCACCCCAGAGCCTGGGTCAAGACACCTTTCTAGACCGTTGTTGTAGCAGTTACTCTTACTATTGCTGTGAGAGAACACTCAAAGTCAGTCAACTTAAGGGAGAAAGGGAGGTTTATTCAGCTTATGGTTTCAGAGGGGAGGCACAGTCTCTCATGGCAGAGACGGCATGGCTGGCTGGCCAAAGCTGGAGGAGGCTACGATATCGTGGAGGCTGAGAGCGGCCAGACTGCTTGCTGCACAGGCAGAGTTCTTCTGGAAGTAGGGTGGGACTAATCCACCTCAAGGCCCACCCCTTGTGACTGCCTTCCTCCAGCAAGGCTCCACCTCTCAAGGTGCCATGACCTTGCTACACACATGAAACTGTGGGGGACACATTTCAAACCATGACAGCTGTCAGTGAGGGAGTATGAGCACATGAGCCACACAGCTACACTTTCCAGTGTCTCCAGGAATTGGCATGTAAACGCAGGTGAGACGGAGAGGAAATGGATGTGATCTGCAGCTTGCATTTGGTCCACAGATGTAACCTGCTATAGTGCTATGAAAACATTTGTGTTACTTAAAAATTAAGATTTGTAGGCTGCGCAGGTAGCTCAGACATAGCTCAGATACCTTTGCCTTGTATGGATTCCAGATTCCATTTTAAAATGCTGGACAGATATGGTAGCAAAATCCTAAAGCAAAGCAATAAGGAAATAGAAGCAATGCAAGATGACTCCTGGTGTCACCCTTGGGCCTCCACAGACACACACACATACGTAGGCACAGGCATCAACTCGATGGTTCAGTGTTTGAGCTTTGGGCATATTTATAGAAAATTGGCAGTTGAGTTAAGCCCAGAGTCAACTTGCAAGGGATTGTTTAGTGGGTGGGGAAGGCCCAGTCCATGGTGGGTGGGACTAGTCCCCAGGTAGGTGAATAAAACTGAGGGAGCTGTTTGAGAAATGAGGCATCCTTGGGTCTACTTAGCCAGGCATGCTGGTCTGACAAGTAAGGATTATTATTCTCTCAGTTATTATGTGGATACTACGTGGCCAGTTCCCTCGGCCCTTCGGTGATGATGCATGCTCACCTGCCCACGGGACTAAGAATTGTAGCCAGACTCTCATAAGAGAAAATAAACCCTTTGTTCCCTTTTGTCATTTCATGGTGATTTTATCAAAAATCATGCAGGCTAACTGTAACACACACACACACACACACACTCACACACATGTACACAGGCACATATGTGTACCTGTGTACACACATACCAAAAGAAAAACTGAGATTCCTCTGAAAATATTTGCCCCCTAGTCTCACTTACAATATCTGAGGCGCTGGCAATCTGGTCTGCAGTGCCATGGCAGCTGGTCCTTTAGCCAGGGTGCAGTACATGAAGCCAGACAACTTCTACACTTTGGTAGGTCCCATGTAACTCAGAACTGCCGGGGCACTTGGGCCCACAATCTCTAGATTGTGGGATCCCTTGATTCTCACTCAGGCACACGTAACATTTTTGAATTTCCATGCTGAGCAGTGAACACATAAGCAGGGCTTATGGGAAGCAGCACTGACATCCAGCTAATGCAAAAAGGATTGTGCCATTGGGGCTGTAGCTCAGTGGTAGAGTGTTTACACAGCATGCAGAAAACCTCAGGCTCAATTCCCAGAATTGCAGAATTGACGGAACAATAGAAACAAAAGGATCTGTGACAAATTAAAAGAACTGTGAAATCCAGATGGACCCAGGACCTGAGGAAGACTGAGGCACCAGGAAGACCCCTCATGTCCACTTTCTGTCCCCTGTGTATCTGGGTTATGTGGGAGAACGACAGGTGACCGTGGCCTTTATGACCTGCCTTAGAGACCTGTGAACTACAGCACACCATGTTCTTTTGGGGACAGCAGCACATTGTGTCTTGCCAGACTTGTGTGCGTGTGTCCTACGGCCTATTCCTCAGTGCAGGTGCCGCGATCTTTAAAATGATTGGATGATGAGCCTGGGCTGGTGGCTGGTGACTGAGACATAGATATTACGAGAGCTAAAGTTGCTGCACGATAAAGTAGACTGGAGCCATGAGCCCTGTCCCTGGTGTCTGTTTCCCATGACACCATCGTCCTCACCATCCGAGGTCTCTCTGATTCCACAAACTCCAACAGGTTGGAGCAAAACTCTAGCAGATGATTTGAGTTTTCTGCCTGAACCACTGCAGCAGCTTCTTTTGCAGCCTCCGCTTCTCACGTAGCCTCCGCTTCTCATGCAGCCTCAGGCAGGCTCCACCCACGTCTTTTATGTCTGTGCCTCCTTTACTGAGAAATCCCCACTGGGTCTCACTGCATAACAGTAGTGCTGTTATATGTTAATCATTTGAAATTATTGCTTCATGTTGTTTATTTCATAATTGGCCTCTGTTGGGCAGGATGGTGGACGTTGGTGGCCAACGATCTGAACGACGGAAATGGATCCACTGCTTTGAGAGCGTCACCTCCATCATTTTCTTGGTGGCTCTGAGTGAATATGACCAGGTCCTGGCGGAGTGTGACAACGAGGTATGCTGGTGGGGAGGTTTGCTAGCTGTGGAAGGCAAAAATCTATTTCTGTGGTTTTTGGGGAGCTAGCAAAGGTCAGGAAATATACCCCTTTCTCAGTGTTGCTACTCAAAGTGCAGCCCACAGGCTGCAGCACAGCTGGTATCCGGGTGCTTGTTACCAGTGTAACTTATGGTGCAGAATTGACCCATTTAACAAGGTCCTGAGCAAGTCTGCAACAGTCACACAGGCATTATTAGAAAAGGTATTATTAGAAGAGGTATCATCGCAGTGTGACAACTCAGATGGTGCAGCTTGAATGCAGGCAGCTACATACCTAGACCATGTATCTGGCGCTCCTCGGCTGCAAACTTTCTCAGGACTGAATGTCTCAGGCGACTGCAACCCAATGCCTAGTTTAAGCATATTAAAAATAGAAGAAACAGTAAAAATGCTAAGTGATAAGATTATGATACAGCCTATCAGACCACTGGCTTATCTAGACCAGATGAAGAGTCACCTGCCAGAGCCTAGCTCTGAAATTGAGTTGTGTGCTGGAATTTCTCCAGGAACCTAAAGAAAAGCTGAGCTTCTGGTTCAAAGACCAGAGATTCTGACTTGATCATGGAAGTGGCGCCCAGGCTCAGGGTTGGTTGAAAGTCCCCCCTGTGAATCTTATCTTGAAAAGGCCTGTGGGGGGAGGAGCCCAACCATTAAAGTGTTTGCCTTGCAAGTATGAGGAGGATCCAAGTTCAAGCCCCGGAACTTATGTAAAAGACAGTCTGCATACATAAAGCCTCTGCTTTTTCTCACCATTGGGATTCTCTGGAAAGCTTTTACAAAATACTGCCTAGTTAAATATAAACCAGTAAATAGACTGGTTCTGGTGAGCGGGTTCTGTTCTCTGTCTTCCTTCCCTTTCTTCCTAATTTGTCTCCTCTATCTTTTCTCTGCTTCCTTCTCTTTCTCTTCCTTTTTTTTTTTATTCTTTCCTTCTTCCATTCTATGGTCTTAAGTAACCCAGGCTGAATCAAATTGGCTGTGGATAACTTTGACCTTTCGATCCTCCTTACTGTACCTTTTGAGCGCTGGGATCACAGAGCATGCTATTGCCTCTGGTTTGTGTGATGCTGCGGATTGGACCCAGGGCTTTAAACATTGAAGGCAAATAATTCTACAATTAAATCACATCAATAGCCCAAGCAACACTATTGCTCATAAATTTTACCTGAGTAAACATCTAAACCTTTGTTGGCTTGACACTTCCAAGTAGACCCTCAGAGTTGCTTGGACACCAGGTCTGACATTGGGCCAGTGTTGGAGCTGCCTAGGGTTGTGCCTGCTCTCCATGTTCCCTACGGGAATCTCAGGGCAATTAGGGCTGATCAGGCATCCATGTGCCCTTCAGAACTGGTGTAGCTACGTTTAGTTCTATTAGCCAGTCTGCCCCAAAGTAAGGGGGACCATCGCCGCTTCTTTGTGAGGGGAGTGGAGCATCTTGTGAGGGATATCAATGTCTTCTCACAGAATTTTCCTGAGCTTGCTCAAGATTTCTTGACCTTTTAGAGAAATGGCTGTTCCAAGGACATGGATGTAAATTCATGCTCAGGATTAGGCAGTAGCCTATGAACAGATCATATTTTGTATTTTTTGAGTGCATACTTTTCCCAAAGGAGTGTTACTATATTAGTTAATTAATAGAGGATTAACCCATTTACTTGTGCCAGTATGCAAAGAATAGCAACTGGCAGTACATGTTTAGTACTTAAGTACATGTTTAGTTATCAACATAAAAAAATTAGCTCCTGATTTGTCATAGGAATTATTTGTGAGGTAATTCTCAAAAAAGTTGAGGGAGAGGAGACTCAGGGGACTGGTACCTCAATCTGATGTTCTTAGAAGCTGATCATCTTTGTGCTGGTGAGAATGCTCTGTGGGTAAGATGCCTGAGTGTAAACCCGATGTCTAAGGACCCAAATCTGGGTCCTAAAACCCACATGGCAGACTGAGAAAACTGACTTCTAAAAGATGTCATCTGAACTCCCTTTGGCACTGTGGCATGTGTCGCCTCCTCCCTCTCATATTCAGAAAAGAAATGAAATATTTTTCCTCTTTGGAAAATCACAAGTCTTTGGAGAAAATTTCAGCACTTCCTCCCAGCTGTAGATCTCTTCCATGTATTCTCTTAGGGATTATTACTACATGACTTAAGAGAGTTGTAAGAGCAGGGAGCATTCCTGCACTGATAATACTTTCCAGACCTCAGCGTGGGCCCCCTACTGCCCCAGTGTGGAGTGCTGTAGGGAAGAGGCGATTCGTAGCCAGTCCCTCCAGAGCAGTGTTGAACTTTGGTGTTCTTCAGTCTGATCTCCTCATTCCTGTCCTCTCAGGAACATGCCAGCCAAAGAATACTTTCTGCAACCATTTCTTCTCATGGGATGTGACTTGCATGTGTGCCATTTACCACCTCGAATTTGAAAGCTTTTCATTTTTTCTTGCCAATGGATCGGGTTTAGAATCACGAGCCTGTAAGCACAGCTGCCACCAGATTCTCTTTACTTGGGGCTAAAGAAAGTTCACTTTTCCGAATATTGTTTTCATCATCAAATTGGGATAGTGTCCTACTGTGTGGCCAGGGAGATGCGCAGCAGCAGGTGCTCATTGCTGGCCAGGTCCAGCAAGCCCGAGGTCCTGGGGTTGTGGCCCTCCTGGAGCAGCTTTCTTTCCCCCTGTGCTACGGCATTTCTGGGGTACAGTAACTGAGGACACCTCCTGTGGGCACTTCCTCACCTGGAAATCCCAATAGCTGCGGGACAGTGAAGAGTTGTCAACTGTGGACTTGAACTTTCTGCTCCAAGTTGCTAACAGCCCTTCTTATTTTTTTACATGCTACTTTTGAGCAAGAGAAGAATTGGGGTGCTACCAAAAACCCAGAATAGTTAATAAAGTGGGGAAAAGGGCAGCTAGAAGCAGGAGGTCCAGTGGCTGCAGGAACCTATGGATCGCATCAGGGCAATGCGAACATGTTTCCCAGGTGTTGCTTTTCTGCATTAATCACAAGTTGCTTACTTCTCACATAGAATCGGATGGAAGAGAGCAAAGCCCTGTTTAAAACCATCATCACCTACCCCTGGTTTCTGAACTCGTCTGTGATTTTGTTCTTGAACAAGAAGGATCTTTTAGAAGAGAAAATCATGTACTCTCATCTAATCAGCTATTTCCCAGAATACACAGGTGAGTGTTCACCTTGGGGCCAGTGCTTCTGTGGGGAGCTTGTGGACCTCCTCAGCATTAGACGACCCCTGTCTTCAGCACAGGTGACTGGGTCTCCCTGCCCTGCTTAGCACAGCCTCCCACTTTCCTGTTTCACAGTTTTCTTTGCACTGGTATGTTTTGCGAAAGCCAGGAATGTACTCGCCAGCTCTTCGCTTGGCTTGTTGGGACCTGCCCTAGCTACCCCCCCATCCCTTTTTTTTTTTGGTAAACTTCATTTGTGTGTGTGTGTGTGTGTGTGAAAGGACACTGTGTGACTTCAGGAATCATCCTGGATTGCTTTTACCTTCTTTTTGCTTTGCTCTGGGATTTTCCAGGCTCTGCCCACCAGGGCCAAAAGTACAGGCCACTGATTCTGCCTGGTATTTTTACGTGGGACTTGGGATCTGAACTCAGGACCTTCTGCTTAGGTCTGAACCATCTCTCCAGCCCTGCTCCCTCCTCTCTTAGGAGGCACTTCCTCACACCTGGAAATCTCAATAGCTACAATAGCCCTTCTGCACCTGCCTGCAATGACAGGCCACCTCCTTTTGCCTGCCTTAGCAGCACACCATCATTTTTGGGGGAATCTTGTTGGGTCATTCATTTGGTTCTCTCCCTAATCAGCTTTCTGGTACAGAGACAGCAGGCATCCCATGTGCCTTTGCACTCCCAGAACCAGCCAGAATGCCTGCTACTTTGTAGGGCTCAAGGGTAGCATTCCTTGCTCAGACCCAGGATGGGACCTGAAGTTTTTTTATGTACATGACCTGTTCAAGGAAGGGGAGTTTTCTACCCCATTGCTAATTATTGCTGGTACAGCTTTCAGATATTATAATGTTGACACTGATACATATAAGATTAGTGTTTCTGCATTCTTCTTTCTTCTTTTATCAGCCATTCTGGTATTAAAATGTAGAGCCTTCCAACTTTAGAACCAACCCAACAGGCTAATTTCTATACTCTTCCTTTTCCCTCTCCCACTCCACAGCGGCCAGTCTGCACAAGAAGCACTACTTCTCTTTGTAAGTGGTTCAGATAGAATGTAAAATTGTGCTACTGTATTAGACAAGTCATTTTACAATTTTTAGACACCAGCACATATTTCAAAAGAAGGAAAAAAGGCTCAGTTGGTAAAGTGCTTGTCTTACAAGCATGAGGACCTCAATTACTCAGAACTCACACAAAAAAGTCCAGCTTGGTGGTGCTAGTATCCTAGTGGTAGGGAGGTGGAGCAGGAGGATTCCTGGGAATCAATGGCCAGCCAATCTAGCTTAATTGTACTCCAGGTCAATTTGAAAGCCTGTCTTAAATGAATGACATTACCATGGACGACATCTGAGGTTGCCCTGGGGACTCCACACATATGTGCACATTTGTACACACACACACACACACACACACACACACACACACACACAATATGTAAAATATTTCAAAAATACTAATTTATGGACTCATAATAAAATTCTAGGAAAACTGTTTAGAAACACAGTAAGTAAATAATGATCCCAAGATCATTATTTACTTATTTATTACTTATTATTTACTTATTATTTACTTATTAACAAATGATCTTGAGAAGACGTGGTGGTGAGTATCTTTATTTTCTCATGAGCAGGACCAAAGCAGGATGTCAAAGCTGCCAGAGACTTTATCCTGAAGCTGTATCAAGACCAGAATCCTGACAAAGAGAAAGTCATCTATTCACACTTCACATGTGCCACTGACACAGAGAATATCCGTTTCGTGTTTGCTGCCGTCAAAGACACAATTCTACAGCTGAACCTCAGGGAGTTCAACTTGGTGTAAAAGCAGCTGTTCACTCCTCCTGTGATACACCACTTGGACACTCTTCCTGTTCTATTTTCAAGTGCTTCTGACATTACCTAGGTCACAGCCCTGGGCCTGACACCAAGGACATAATATAGAGCACAGAGACAGGGATGGGTAATGGAACTTGAAAGATAAGAGTTTACCAACTCTTTAGGAGTCTTTAATCCCCAATTGTTCTTCTATTTCTTTTCTTGCCTTTTGGCTATGGGATTAGGCATAATTTTTGACTTTTATTGAAACTTAGACCACTGTGACTTACTTTTTTAAAAAAAAGATTTTAAGTGTTTAATAGTTATTAAGAATCACATAACAGAGGGGGGTTTATAGATCATGATTTTAGACCTCCAGAATTAACAACCTAGGTGACTTAAAAATAATGTTAATGGGTTTGATGATTATTTATTAAGTATTTTAATTTGGAAACATGTCTAATATCCAATATTTTTCTTCCCCTTAATGCTAAAGTATGGCTCCTAACATGCTACCAAAGATTTCTTTGAGAAAGTTTTTTTTTTTTTTTTATGTTACCTCTATAAGCCAAATCAGTGAATACATATGTAATCCAATTTGGTTCTACAATTTGATCATCATAAAGTCAAAGCTGATATGGTAAATGGGCTCTTGATAACATATATACTGTATTGGCAAAATACATATAGACGTAATAGATTATGTATTTTAATGCATATAGTCATGTCTTACAAACTTATGAAGTCACTCAATGTGCATGTTACTGAACAGCCTTCCCAAGGTCCTGAAGGGGCCCGTGCATCAGCTATCTGGACTGTGCGTGCTATGCCTTTTTGAAGAGGTTGAGAATATACTGCTTTGCCACTAGTTCTGGCTACGTTGTGTTTCTTAAAGCTCATGATCAACGGTTCTGTTCCTAGAGAAGAATGCTCTGGCTTCAGCAGTAACAAGCAGCTTTCCTGAGTTTCTTCCTTTTAAAACATGCCTGCCTTCATCACGTTAGGCTGAAGTTCCTTAGTACTGGCTCAGCAAACCAAGTCCCCCAGGAATGAGAGTGTTGCCATCAACAGGCCAGGGTGGCTTTGCTTGTGCTTCTCAGTTGAATGTGCCCATGCCCTTGGGGACTTCTGCTATGGTTGCTTTGTTCTCATCAACCTTTGATGGTCTCCAACTCACAATGGCTTGGCTTTACAACAGAGAGCAACACAGAGTTAGCAGGAACCATACTTTGCACGTTGACTCTTTCTCAGGTTTACAAAGTAGTAGCCGGCCACATCTTGTCCTGCCATCATGAAACAATAAATTCTTCATCATGTACTGCATTAGCAGCTCTAAGCTAGGTGTACTATGTGCATGTTCACCTTCAATACTTTCGGTTTACCGAAAGTTGAGAAGAGTCTGTACAGAATGTAATCAGCTTATGCTAAGAACCACTTGCCAATGTTCTGATAGCTGTCCTAAACTTTTACTAACTCAGCTGTTAGATTCTTAGTTGTTGGAACAATTCCAAGTGTGAGACCATTGAAGAGTATGTTGGAAAAGATTGAGACTATTCTACTAAATCAACAGGAGACTTGAAAAACTAAACTTTACTCAAGACATGAAGATGTCCAGGGGTAGCCGGTACACCCTGCCCAGGAGAACAAAGAGTTGGAGTTCTTTGAGATATTTAACATTTATTTATATTTAGTGTGTGTGCACATGTCACAGCATGCATATGGTCAGAGGACAACCTGTAAGAATTAATTCTCCTTCCACTATGTAGGTTCCAGGAGTGAGTTCAGGATGCTAGGTTTGGTGGTAAGCACCTTTACCAGCTGAGCCATTTCACCGGCCTTTATATATTTAAAAAACATAAAAAGAAAATATTTCCCCAATCACATAATAAGGGCTAATATTTATGAACTCAATCTCATTGGTCAATTGACATAAAAAGAACTCAAAAAGGAAATGAAACAATGTGTTGTTTTCCATTCCACATACTTTCTAGCATTGAGCTACTTACCTTTGACTGACAAGGCAGATAGGAAAATGTTGTCAGGGTAGAAGGGGTGTGGAATAAATCATTTGAAGAGTTGGTAACAGGTACTATTTTAAGGCATAGAAAGGTTGAACTCCACTCCACACATTGACAGGTAAATTAATCACTTCTGTCAATATTAATTCTATGTGCAGAAAACTCTTTTGATCTTTCAAAATGTAGTCAATTACTGAGAAAGTCATCTCAAGTTTTCTGAAGTTCAGACTCATAGTGTTGGTGGCTGAATTCATCAGATGTTATCCCTTCAGTTTTTAGTCAGTGGTGATCAGAGAGCTAGAAGACCATTCACGGGACAATAAGGACTTCAACCTCTTGGTGAGAATGACTTTTATTTAGGCTCCTCAGAAGGCAGGCTAAGAAGACGAGGGAAATATGTGTGGACACTTTTCCTGTGGAGATGCCACTCAACCATCTATCCACCCTAGAGAGCAATCCCACCAACACTTCAAGATTGAACTTGACCAACCAATAAGTCTATTTGGCTTACTTACTGTAAGTAAGCTAGCAAGCTTCCCTCAGGCCTGGGCGAGACACAGAACCCGCAGCCCTAGAGCTCTCTGTTGCATGACTTTCTAAGAGTCCCCTCCAGGTTTCTGAACTGTTCCAGGCTCACTCTAACTGCTGGACTATTCACTGGCCTCTGGCTTCCCTATTTCTTGATTAGCCTGCTCAGCATTCCCTTCAGACTTACTTGACTGCTTTGGAGGCTGAGGTACCTTCTCCAGTATTTGCTGGCCTCTTCCCAAACTGCCTGGCTCTTTAGCCACCTCTTGAGGACTTCACTCTCGGGAATTTCCCTCACACAGTTTGACCACTCAGCAGTCCCTTTTCATCTGCTTGGCTGGCAGGATAAGCTCCTTCCCACTGACATTTTAATCCTAGATGAGGTCCCACCCCCAAGTTTGTCAGTTTCAGGAAATTCCTGAGCCCCAGCAGTTATTTATTGTTTGAGAGAGGGACAAAAAATTCAAGATGGCTATCCAGAAGAAAAGTGCCATATAATAGAAAACAAATGATAATGTTTCTGGTTCTATTCAGTAACTACTATCCAGACAGACAGAAGGTCAGAGAGCTTTATTTAACTCAAGCAAAAATATCCTTGGCTAAATTGGACAGTAATCTCAGCATGTGATTCAAATGTAGCAATACCAAGACATAAGTGTGGTTCATAGAAAAGTCATGAATGAATACAGCCAACCAATTTTTAGGTAGGAAAAGACATCAGTTTCAATAATAAAAACTTCACCAACAATGTTTGTGTCTATAAACTGTTTACCACAATACACAAAACAGGTAACTGGGTCAAGCTTATGCACAAAGGATGTTAGGAGAAAAAAGTGAAAGAAATACTGCAGTAATACAGAAATGGATACTTTTTAAAACTTTTTAACCAATGACCATATTTTTCATCAAATGATAACCATTTCAAAAAAATGCATACTGTATGGTCAATATAAAAATGAATTAAAAGAGACTAGTTTGAACATTTCATAAATATAGAACTGTACAATAAAAATCTGGTAAGAAATGTATTTTCTAAAACTTACCTTTCCTGAAAATATCATTGTATTATAATACAGTTATGTGCAGAATCTATCGTTTAAAAATTCTGTATCAATATGTCTTACAAGTCTCAAATGTAATTATAGGTGGTTATGGGTACAAGTGCCATTGAGAATATTACAATGTAACCTATAGTATAATGATACTTGAAAATGTTTTTCAGGCCCTAAATTGAGAAATTTTGGACAAACTATCAAACACAAGAAGTATGATGGTATAACATGCTTTCACATGTTCTAGTGTAGGCACTCTTCTAGCTATTAGACATTTTTATTTTAACAGTTTCACAAGGGTTGCTGCTATAAAAACTCCACTAGAAGAAAATGTTAAGGGGTCAGAGCAATATGAAATGATGCTCAGTGATGGAGATTTAAATCAAGGCTGCTTGGATAGCTTCCAAGTAGGTTTAAGCTATAAATAAATTTATATTCATACAAATGATTAAATAAAAAATGCTTATTATCAATCTATAAAATCTAATGCTACTTGTATGCAGCTCTTGAATAACCCAAATTTTCCTTTTTAAAGAATGCTGCAATGCTTTTAAGAATTAGAACTAATTCATAATTCTAGAATAAAATATTTTCAAATGACATGGACCATTTCGTTTTACAGAAGGAAGTAAGGTAAGAAGAAAATCTCTCCTGAAGAAACAGGCCTGAGTTTGAAGCAGTAGGAAGCTGTCCCTTCCCACATAGAAAGCATAGTTTGGAAACAAACACTATGTTAGATCAACTGTGGCAGAAAAAAATCTTGGAAAGTAAAATGGTCAATATTGAAAATACGAATTTACAAGAACTGTAAAATTGTAACCACCTATGTAACCTTAATAAAGTTAAAACTTCAGAAGTATATTTCAACACTAGGCAGAAGGTAGTTTCATTTTTAGAGTGAAAGCATGGTATGCAATTCTGTGCAGCACCAAAGGAAATCAGGCTAACAGACTACAGAATCTGAGATGAAAGTTATCCTCCCATTCCATCTGGATCCTAAAGAAATGAGGAAACCCACTGCTTTTAGTTAAACTATAATCATATTTACACAGCATCATCAGCAAATGTGTGTATTGTTCCAACAACAATACAGAATAGCTTTCCATTTTCCAGAGTCTTTTCTACCTGTGTGGACAGATGGGAATAAATCCACTTAACTCAAAAGGAAACTTCTGTTCCCTTCTAGTAGAATGTGTAGTGGTCAGGGGGCCAGTGGTCTTTTGAAGGTGGTATTTGAGGATGCAATTTTCCATGCTTTTTTTTTGAGATTGTCTCAGGATATCTATTACATACCAGGAAAGGACATTTAATGCCCCAGAAACAAGCTAGACAGACTGCCTCAGTCCTCTGCTTCTTAATTCAAGAGTCTCACACATTAGACTGATCCAGCAATCACTGGAGATGGCCTAAGTCTCCTGCCAAGTTTTTTCCAGTTAAACAAACAAACCCAAAAAACTACAAACTTACACAACAGTTTGACACTTTATTGTGACTTGATGCCTGTAATATTTTGATTGCTAAAACAGAAGCAGTATTTAATCTTTTTACATATTCTCTTGTTATAACATATTATTTTCTTTTCTGTCCCACTTTTATATGCTGGTCATTAGTTATTAAACTTATTTCATGACCCACTAATGTGGGTCAAAACCCATAATATGAAAAATCACTGCCACTGAGGATTGTGGATGATCCTGAGAAAAGGTAAAAAGCAAAACACAAAGGCTTGAAGCACAGGAAGATTTTTTTCTGACAGTATCAGACAGCTGCTCCTACCTTAAATATGGCAGTACTTTGTCTCAATATTTCTAATGCAGGGACCTATGAAGGGGGGAACATAGTAATCTTGAAGAATACATACTACTGGCCAAATAGTGGGATGTTTCCAAGAGATTAGACGTATACATGAAGCTCCTGCTACTAAGCATGATCCAAAAGAAAAAAAGGACATGATTATGATAAGAAGATCATGCAAGTTTAAGGAAAACACTACAGAGGCCACAGGATGGTGACTTTGGAAAAAAGTCCTGAGACATTGTTAACGCAAGGGAAGAATCAACTATGTAATCTCCAAAGGGATACCATTAGAAAACACTACACTGCAATTCAGCCGAGACTATTTTCAAATATAAGATTCTAGGCTCTGAAAAGAACTACTGAATTAAATATGTAAGTGCAAATTATAAAATGTTATGATACAAGACTCATCTAATAACTAATGTTCTAGTTTTTTTCTAGTTTAGATAAACATAATCTTCTAAAATGCTTGCTAAATTATAATCCTTTGGTCCTTCTACTCTAGATATATCTAATATATGCACACTGGCTGCTCTGTGCAGCTTTAAAACCCAATCCTGCTGTCTCTCCAAGCCATGGGACACCCAGGGAGTGATGGGCCTATAATTTCCCTGCATATTAAAACCATGAAATAAAGTAACGAATGAAGTGTGGACTGAAAGCCACATTGCTGGAAAGGAGGACCTGCTGCAAACGTGCTGCGGGCTCCACTCAGGTTTAGCTGTGGCACATCAGACTGGAAGAGCAACAGAGAAGATGCACTCCTTCCTATAAGCAAAGGGGTCTTGGCAACTCACACTGTCATATGGTTTGAAATGGTCATCTTTTGATTTAATTCATGTTAGGCAGGGAAAGAACTCTGGAGAAACTACTCACGATAATCAATGTGCTTTTGTAAATAGAGGAAAACCAATAGTACTTAATAGGATTTGGTTAGTAAGAACTGCTATTAGTCTGGTGTGCTGTTTATTTCAGCTTTTACAACAAAGCAACATTTGACAAGTCTCAGAATTTTACAACCATTGACCATATAGAGTCTGCAATTAAAAGAACAATTAACAAAATCTGGAAGCACATACAATATACATCAAATACTGTGTCCTTCAATAACCGACTAAGACATTTTGTTTGTAGTTCACAATCATGCAATACATTCATTTCTTTTCACTTCGAATAGTCCAAAGATCTTGGACAAAAATCATGAGAGGGAGGCAGTATCCTTATTTTTGACTAATATGCAGCCCATAAATTTTGTTGTGATAAACCTGTAAGTTTAAGTATTCTTCTCTTCAATAATTATTGAGTATTCTCACTTCATAATTATAAAAAAGCAAACCAGAAATTCTTAATCTGTGGCCAACAGGGCAAGGTTACTAGTTAGATTTTTAGGGTAAACACATTTGTTCGTGAAAGGGGCTATCTGCTCTGAAGCATAATTCACTGTATGTAAGATGCTGGAAGTTTTGTTTATTTCTTGTTACCAATGAAGAGAAGGCAGATATTGTTAAGGCTTTAGGGACTTTATGCTGGAAACAAAGTCTATTAAAAACATAAATTGGGTAAGCCAGCCCATGGAGCTGACCTGAGGAAGTTATTTCTAAGGCGCTCAAGTTCCCTGGAGGGATTTATGTCTTTTCAGGTATGATGTTCTCTTGTGTTTTTTTTTCTTCCTAAATCCTTTAATTCAATCAATATCCAATCTCAAAAAGATTGTTTTTCATAATCAAATGTATATTCTAGTATAATCCAAATCTATCCTTTGCTTAAAAAATAAGGAAAACAATATCAAAGTATCTGTGAAAAAAAAAAAAAAAACAACCTCATGATTCTAAAGAAATTACCACTAGGAGTTTTCTTAACACCACTGTGGCAATATGTGATTTGATCATTCACCTATCAATCAAGGAGACTGAAGTAAGCATGACAGAAGTCTAGAATACTGACAGGGAACACTGAGCTTTGTGGACATGTACAAAGATTTCTTCTTTTTATAAAATGAGAATCATAACTAGATGCATGATTCAAGTCAGAAAACTGAATGGACCTCCCAAGAGTCTTTTAATCACAAAGCTCTTTTTACCTGATTCATTTCTTAAACAAGCATCTAAAATGGGGAATCCATGAAGTCGTTCCTGTGATATGCTTCCTCAATAGGTGTAGAAGGTACAGTATGGAAGCTGTAATAATGGACTGTCGTGTACAAGGTAATGCTTTCCTCAGAGGCTTGGAGCAGGTTCTCTTGCTTCTTCTAGCTTTGTAAGGATCCACTGTTGTGGAGAAATAAAACATTTTGTAATGAATAGAAATGAATGGAGGCCAATTTTCCAGTTAGGTATATGCTGATCACTAATACTTAAAACTCATCCTGCAAAAGGGATTCCTGAAACAGCCCAGAGGTTGGAGAAATAATGTTACTGGATGTGACTCAATAGCAGGAATATTTCTCCAAGAACTTTAGAATTAAAGTTCATTTTCAGAATAAGAAAAGTAAACCATCATCTACCCCCTCAAAAAAGGGGGGGTTATTTGGCAACTGAACTGAATAACTGGCATAGCCTGAAAATTATTTTTGTGCCAATTCTATATAATAAACATTTTGATTATATAACTATTATATATATGATTTTATCTAATCATATGTGATTCTGTTGTATGTAGTAGCACAGCAACATCATTTAGTAATTCCAATGTTCTCATGATAAATTTTTTTTGTCTAAAAGAACTTGATATTATAAAAATGAGATAATATAGGGTTTTATGTTGATAGAGGTCATTATTGTGGGACTTGCATGATAAAAACATTTGGAAGATGCCTAAGTAATATGCCTTTGGTGCACACCAAGTTAAATAGCTACTCAGGCACTAAACACTGCAATCACAAAAGCTAAGGAATCAAGTGAGAGACCACAGTGACTGCTTTTAGTAATAAGAGCAAGAAGACATTGAAGAAAAAAAAAGATTTCCCATGCCACATCTTGCTTCAGCTCCAAGCAACCTAGTAGGGAGAGTTGCTTTCCATGTGGGGGAAGGAAATACAGTGTAATTATGCTACAGTGAAACTCACTGCTGGGAAAAATGCCGAGATTTCTACTGGGGTTTGTTGAGCCAATGAACTATGTTAGTCAGTCAGGTGGCCCATTGCAATCACCTTCCCTCCACCAACTTCAGGTAACAGTGTAAGGAGTGAGACTCCAACTACTAGGGAGCAGGGTACAGCTAGAATGGTTGGTGAAATCTAGCACCTAGTAGAAACCCAAGACAAGTTAAAAAAGGGCTGCAGTAAGACTTATCTATAATTACACTGAATATAAATAGGTTACACACTCTAATTAAAACAGAGAGTGACTGAATGGACTATACACTCAAAACAGTCCCTAAACCCAATTAATATGTTGCTTACGAATAACTCATTTCACTTCTAAGGACACACACAGACTGAAAGTGAGGCAACAGAACAAGATATTCCATGCAAATGGAATCTAAAGAGACCAGAAATAACCATATTTAAATAAAAATCAACTTCAAATCATGTGTTGGAGAGATGATTCAGTGCTTAAGACTCCTGCCCCTCAATCTGATCAGAGTTCAGATCCCCAGAACCCATGTAAAAGCCATGCAGCTATGGTGGCCACTTGTAATTTCAGCCTTTGGGAGGCAAAAACAGGGAATCCCCACAGCAAGCTAGCTGATTGGTGAGCTCTGGATCTATTGAGAGACCCTGCCTTAATAAAAAAGTGGACATGATAGCGAAAAAAATGAAATCAGCCAACATGCCCATCAACAGAGGAACGGATAATGAAAATGGGGTACATTACACAATGGAATTTTACTTAGCCATTAGAAAGGATGAGATTATGGAATTTGCTGGTAAATGGATAGAACTAGAAAATTTAATATTGAGTGAGGAATCTCAGACACAGTAAGTTAAACCACATGTTCTCTCTTATATGCAGATGCTAGCACTGATATCCCAGTCAATATATTTAGACTGAAATCACTGTAAGAGCTAGAAAATTCAGAAGAGACCAATGAGTGGGAAGGAGGGAAGGAAGGGTTAGGGTGAAACCTTTTAAAGGGGAGATTTATGATATCATGACAAGTAGAGTGAGGGAGGGAATTATTGGGAAAAATACATAGCGAGAACAAGAAGACGGGAGATAGGAGGGTCAGAGGTATTTACAGAAAAACCCTAAGATTATGGGAAATAACCCCAAAGGAACTTCCTATGCTAGTAGTATGTAAAAAAAAAAAAAAAAGCCTTTTACAGAAAGGAACTAGAAAGCGCAGTCCCTATGTAGAAGAACATAGAGTGAGAAAAATGGGGGGAAAGAAAAGCCCTGAGCTGATTCACTTGAAACCAGTGACAAAATTATGTTAGAGTTAACAGGAATGTGACACTTCCTAATAAAATGTTGGTCAGAGAAGTCTCAAAGAACTCAAAACATTATAGGCTTTTGTCACTGCTCTTGCCTGCTCTCCAAAAAAAATTGTCAGTAAGACCCTATTACTTCTCTCTCCATCCTAAAGCTCAGGGAACCTTGAGGAAGACGGGGCGGCAAGATTGTAAAAGCCTAAAGATGGGGAGGACCAATGATATGCAAGTTTGGGCTGCAGTAGCCATAATCGGACTTTGAATGACCTGCACAATGGCTGACATGTCAACGACCCCCAAAAGTGGATCACAGGCAGTAGGATCCTTAGAAGCAAGGGATTAACAGTCATAATCAAGTTCCCCTACTAATGGGGAACCCAAGAAAGGGCTCCGGGCTATGCCACTGAGTCCTTACACCTCACTAGGGTGGAGGATTCAGGAGAGAGGCATTCACATAAAAGGATGCTCCAGAGGATGGGAGGGGGGAAGAGGGACACACTGGGAGGAAGAGAGGAAGGGAGAGTGGTGAAAGGAAGGGGAAAAAAGGGGGAGAGTGCAAGGGGGGACTAGGAAGGGTTGGCGCGAGGGAGAGGACGGGGTACTTATTGAGCTTTTATGATTAGGAAAACAAAATGTGGGAGAAAAAATTACAAGACCCTATTACTGAAGATGCAACACATATGGATACTGCAAGATAGCTTACACAATACCAAGGAATATAACATAGAAGCTTACTAGGAAAGAGAAATAATCACAGGCCCCATCAATGCATGAGATCTTTAAGTTGCAATAAAAAATCCAATGGCAACAGGTGATCACCAGTGTAATAGTGGCATGAGTATCAAGGAGACAACCAACAGTTATCATCTGACTGGACTCAAGACCCACTTGTCAGAATGGAATACATTCCTGTTACTGTTAACTAGAACAAGAACCTAAAAAAGGAAAGAAATAGATCAATAGAGAAAACAGCCAATGAACCTACAGGTAGGAGGAGAGTACACAAAACTGTTCTGTAAATAGCTACTATTATACTCATAGATTTGAAGTTCAAATCTATGAGTCAGCCTAGAAACTTCTACAAGAAAGAGAGAATCTCAACAGCCTGACAAGATACATCTAGGGCAGTGGAGGAGCAGTGAAGTGGACAGCAGTGGCCATACTGCAGATGTTGGCAACCCAGCAGGGCTCACCCAAAATCAGACCAACCAATCTCCCCATCCCACCCCCTCTCACAGAGGAGGGGGTGGTGAGAATGTAAGAACCTAAAGGTGGTAAGGTTCACCTTTGGACAAGACATCCCACTCAAGGCAGGACTGCTGCATCTAGTAACTCACTACAGTTGAGACTTGTCCTTACCCAGACCTGCGTAATGACTGACATACCAACACGTCCCCATAGAATATTAAAAAAGTCAAGAGTGAAAAGAATATACAGTAGAAACCTTGGGGACTGAAGATGGATGAGTGAAGGGAAATGCCCCTGTCAGAGGGGCAACCTAGTGTGCCACAGAAGCCTGAACCCCCATAGGAATAGATGGGCCGGGGCAACCCTGGGATCCAAGAAGCAGACAGGCAGGAAGGTTGGATTGATGGAGGGATGGAAGGGAGAAATGCTTGTAAAAGTAGAAAAAAAAAAAAGAGTAGACAGGCCAGAGGGAGCCCTGGGGTCCATGAAGGTGGACAGGTAGGAGGCAGGAGGTAGTGGGATACATTGAAGAAGGGAGAAGGGGGATGGGTGGGATGGGTGGAGGGAAGCAGCGATGAATATTCAATATGCTTGTAAAACTGGAAAAAGAAAATAACCTTAATAAAAAAAATAAATTAAAAAAGTAGAGAGTGATCAAATAAGATACACTTTGATAAGTTTAGGTCTCCACATGCACATAAATACATGTGCTAACGCATACACTGAACGTGTGTACACATGTACATATGCCTTCCTCTCCTGCTTCCCCACCAAAAAACAACTTTAAATCAAATGCAGCAGAATGCTTAATGATATAAGGATCAATTCAGCACATTAGATATTGGAACATTTAAAATATATAAAGCAAATATTACTAGATTTAACAGGAGAGGCAAACCCCAACACAGCAATAGCTGGAGATTTTAACACCCTATTTTTAGCAATGACTAAATCTGCACCCTAGAACAAATGGACCATACCGATCTACAGAACATTCTACCCAACAGCTGCCCAATAAATATTTTTCTTGTTAGCATATGAAAAATTTTCCAGGAAAGTTCATATGATGGCCTACAAAACAATTATTCATTTCTTCTAGCTTAACAGATTTGTTGTCACATAACTAAACACAACAATTACTAATGATCTTTTGTATTTCTGTTGTTGCTAGTTTATATCTCCCTTTTCACTTCTGATTTTGAGTCCTTTTATTATTCTAGCTAAGGGTTTGTCTAATTTATCTTTTCAAAGAAGAAGTACTTTGATTTTTTGTCTCTCTTTTATTTATTTCTGTTCTGATCTTTATTTCTTTCTACTAATTTGGGATTCATTTTTTTCTTGTTTTTCTAGTTCTCTAAGATGTAGTGATCGGTGGTTCATTCTGTGTATGAATATGTAGCTACCTTACCAAGACTTAACCAGGAAGAAAGGGAAAACATGGGCCAAGAATAATAATACTGAATTAATTTAAAAAAGTATCCCATGAAAGAAAATACAGACCAAGATAGGCTCACTGCTGAATTATAGCAAACACTGAAAGAAGAACTAATACCAATTGTCCTTAAATTATTCAAAAAAATTAATAAGAAGACATTATGGTTGAAAGTGAGTCTTCTTTCCCTCCCCCCACAGACTCATGTTTGCTTCTTTAACTGGAGTTAATGTTTGGGAAGATTGTGGCACCTTTGAGAGATGGTGTCTTGTTATGGTTTGAAGTACTGCATTTGGGAGGCAGGCCAGTAAGGGTGGAGTTGTAATGGTTAATTTCCATAGTCAACTTGACCACTTAAAATCACCTACAAGAACTGGTGAGACCATCTCTTTTGGAGTGTGGATTAACTGAAGGGAGAAGGCATGCCCTGGGTGTTGGCTTTGGGCCTGGATAAAATGAAAAGGGGAAAGGAAAAAAGCTAGTGGAGGATCAGTTCCCCTAGAAGCCATGGTGTGAACTTCTCTACTCTGCAACCTCCTTCCTGTGATGATAGATTAACATCTCTGAAACAGTGAGCCTGCTGTTTGTTGCCTTTTAAAGAACAAAGTACTCTATGGCTAAGATTGAAGGAGTAACATAGTAGGCATGGTAGCCCAGTCTGTAGCCTTAGGCATGGAAGCCTGAGCTCCAAGGCATCCTGGGCTGCAAGCTGAGACCGTCTCAAAAACACAAGAGTGAGAGAGGAGCAATTTGATCTAAAAATCCAAGTAGACCATTAAGTTTATCGAAAAATGTTTAAGCAAATATACTAGGTATACTGAAAACTATTAAAAGAAACTTATCTGCTTTAAAAAATTCACATAAATAACTTTTAACATGAGATGCTTCTACACGGTTTAAGAAAAATTGTATTTACCCTAGCATCCTCTGGGGTCTTGAAATTAATTATTTTTCCAAATTCTTTCGCATGGAATACAGACTTCACCCGCTCCTACAAAGAGAATACATAACCTCATTAAAAAGAAAAACTAGTTGTAGAAATATACAAAAACGCTACATGAGTGTATTAGTCTATGTTTAAGTACCTATCTTAGATTTGGATAGAGCTGAGGAAAGGGCTACATTAAAAATTAAGCTTAACTTTAAAAATCTTACAGTGTGAGAGTTCAATTGGCAAGGCCATAAAAAGTTAAAAAGGTATATATAGAGGTGAAGGTGTAAGTCTGGGAATAGTATCACTGGCATTCTGTTCAAATAAATTCTCAGACAGTTCCTGATAAATGGTTGTATGTCCAACTAAGAAATTAAATATGTGTATATACATATTTTTCCTCTGAGCATAGCTTAGATTCTAAGGAGGGAAAAATCCCACCTGGAACTCCTTGGACTCAGGAAGTTCCTGAAACTAACAATTTGGGGTGGGGAAGGGGGGCTTCCTCCAGGAGGGAGAAAAGCAGTAACAACTGTTGGGGGAGGAGACTCTCCCACCAGCTAAGTTTTAAGTGCTAAGCAGTTCAAATCAGTCTGAAGAAGACCTCAGAGCAGCTGAGTAGGCTGAACAGTCAAAAAGTTTGAGTGACCCTAGAGCAGCCAAGAAGTCTGAGAGAGCCCAGTGCAGTCAAGAAGCCTGAAGGAGACTCTCCTAGCAGATTAAACAGCAGAGAGCTCGTGGGCTACAGCTTCAAGGCATCTCATTCATGCTGGGTGGGGGTGACTTTCTGGTGACAGAGCTGCCTTTGTGTCTTCCTTGCTCCTAGAAGTAATCCTCACCCTTACTTCTGTAAGTAACTCCACAAACTTACTAAAGTTCACCAAATTGGATCTTGTCATAATCATTATTTGGTCTGCCATCAAATGTGTAGTGGATAGACAGCTGCATGGCATCTCCCCAGGAAAAGTGCTCACATAACAACATACATATGTTATATGGATATGTATGAATGTATATGCTTGTGACATTTAAAATAGCCATGGATAAGAATGCCCTTTAGAATCAAAGAAATTATAGTGGTCCTGCAATTTCCCCTAGATGCCTTGTACTCCCTTAGCATTGTGTTTACTATTCATGGAGAAAAACTATCAGCATACATTAAATATTTAGGGGACAAAGAGAAAGAAAGATATGACCAAGGGGAAGGATGGTATCTCATTCTGTTGTAAAGGGCAGGGTCACAGGAGAAATAAGGAAGAGACTCTTCTATAATTCTGTAAATAACCATGAAAACCTACCAAAATACATCAACTTCTGCTGCTGAAAAAAAAAAAACAAAAACAAATAACAAAACAGAGAATAACTGCTAATGGAGTCTAAAAAAAGATAGGAAAGAAAGCAAGAAAAGGGGAAAATAGGAAAAATTCCAGGAAGATCATGCATGAAAGTGGAGAGGCTATTCACACCCTTCATTATTTTGCACATTTAAGACATAAAGATCCCAGAATGCTACTATAACCATATAGAAGGAGCAGCTTTCTTCTTCAAGACTATAAGACGGCCACTGTGAAGGAAAACTACCAAGAAAAGCAACATTTGCAGGAGACAGAAGTATTACCAAAATAAAGAAAAAGTCATCATTTTCAGTTCCAGGTTTGAAGAAAAGTGAAAACCAAAAAGCAGTCTATTAAGCATACCTTTGCTTCTATTCGCAGTCTTCTCCCATGAACAATGAATGGCTCTTTGGTAAATTCATCAAAACTATACTGCCATTCACATGTAAGTTGTCCAAATGTTCCCTTTGTCACAAACAATACACCACTGAAAGAGGAGGCAGGGAATAATTCATTTTGAAAACTTAGAAACATCTACTACAGGACACAGGAATATTCATCTAGATTAAGTTATAAGTCATAAAAATCTTTTAAGTTAGGGTTTGGGGTATTTATTGTTCAGTGGTAGACTGCTTGCTTGGTGACAACAAGGTTGGATTCCTTGCACCACAAACAAAATAAAATTCAACAAACAACAAAAGGGAAACCATAAAAGATCTGTTCTCAGAGCATAATGTAACTAAAATAGAAACCAACAGAAAGATGAACAGGAAAACTTCAACTACTTAACAAGTACTGACATTTCTAAAATAATCTATGGATCAAAGAATCTGAAAAGAATAGAATAAGAATGAAAATTCAACATTTTGGGAATGCAGCTAAAGTAATGCTTCGTGGGAAATTTATCAAATATAAAAAATTAATGAATATACTTTTTAAAGTCACATACATAAGAAACTTTCTAAGAAATTTATAGAACCAGTCAGAAAATATTGAGGAATTACGACCAACACTTCAGAATAAAAATTTATTAGTAAAGCTCCATATAATATCTATTCCATTCTTTATTGGAAAGAAGCTTTTCTAATCATGCTCAACAGAATCAACCTACTAAAAACTGTTAAGGTTTTTCCTTGGCAAAAATCAAGTCCTATTCAATTTTCAAGAGAAATTTCAAATAAACACCATCCTAGGCTTTTTAATTAATTCGTGTTCCATTGGGGGGGGGGCGAGGGTAGAGATTAAAAAATAAAAATAAATTTATAATTTCACTTAATTTTTCCCTCAAAGGAATTTGTTCCATTATTTTCATTGTAATTGAAACACTAACCAAAAGTGCAAATAAAAATTTTTTCTAAATGATTTTAAGAAATTGAGTTAAAAATGTGTTTGGCTTCTGGCTGACATGCAAGTCAGTCAGTCAGATCTTGGCTCACTTTTCTATCTGATCCTTTAACCAATCTGGACTACTAGGGATGCTGGGATAAATCTGGTGGTGCTCCAGTGCACAGCTTTGTGTGTTCTTTATGTCTTTCATTGTCTGAAGGCCATTCTGAAGATGTCCTTATAGCTGGTGGAACCTATGTAAAAATGTTACTTTCCACTGTGCCATGCATCTATCTGAGATTCTCTAAATATTCTTATAAACAAATGCCACCTGCGGACTGCTGAATTCAAGTACTTTTTTAGAAAGTATGGTTTACCTCTCAGTAATTTTACACAATTTCTGTATCCACTGAATTGGATACAGCAATACTAAAACTGCTTGGTAATAATAATATACCTAATTTACAATTCAACTTATGCACAACTGTTTATCTGAAAGCATACACTAAGTCAAACATGAAGTCAGGACCAGGGTTGGTAGGAATGTATGTATGTGTGTGTGTGTAAACAACAATTTCTTAACTTATAAGTGTCAGTCACATAACCCCTTATCAAATTATATAAGAGAAAGAAAGGAAGTTACCGTCTAGTTATCATGAACATATCTGTCTTATTGATCATGACATGGGTAAAATATTTGTATTTTGCAAATCTTCCATTTTCCATGACCTATTAAAAAAAATAAGAAAACTGGTAGTATTCGATTTTATCTTATGATTCTCAAAAAGAAATTTTTTAATGGAGGCAAATTATTAACATCCTTAATAAATCTATTATCAGAAAAATGCACTAAACATTTCTAAAATTGTTGCTTGTTTCCTTCTAAAAGTATCCATCATTATGCTTTAAGATTACACAAACACAGTAATGCCAGTCTTTACTAGGCTTTTCGAAGACATTGTTAAGTATTCAAGTATTTTCACCGAAAACCTATCACATCTACATAAAACACGTAAGTACATCTATTTAAATGTGCGTTATATCTCTTCCCTAGAAATTCCCCTTGCAAACATGCTTTCCTTTGCCATCTCAGAATTCATTACAAATATGGGGCAGTGTCTAGACAAACCCAAGGTGTGTAAGCCTACGTAACAAATTTCAAGCTCATTTTCAAGACTGAAACACTGTTTATATAGTACGTGTTATAATTCTTTGCTTGTTCCAGAAAATACAAATACAGTTATGCATGTAGTTTAATATTAGGTTCTGCTTTTGATATCTACTCAGAGGGTGAAGGTAGCTAGGCAATTTAAAATACACAGGCGTCACTAATTTTTGAAGGCAAGCAATGTAACTGTGACTAAGATCACTTTAAAACAAGCATGTTAAGAATCAGACTAATGTTAGAAGTCATGAAGAAATCCCTGAAGAAGGATTGTGTTCCATGACATTGCATCAAAAAACTAAGATTACTTAGTTCAGAAGAAAATTCCTTCATAAACATTATTCATAAAAGATAAATAGAATAGTCTTCATTTTTATTAACGACAGAAGCAAGCAGAAAAACAAAGAAGCATAAGGATGACTTGCATGGAAGCTGACAACATTAAAGATATCAAATGTCATGGAGTGGCACCCTTGCTATAAATAGGATTGTAATAGGACAGTTAAATACAGACATGTTCAAGGTGAACATGACTGAGGTAAGATGGAATCTCAAGAGTGATTTTAATTTGTTTTTCTCTGATGACTAAGGATATTGATCATTTTTCATTTTTATAGAGTGTGTTCTTTGACAGTTACGTACATGTCTGAGGAAACTCCACACCCTCCCTGTCAGTTCCCCACTTCTCACCAACAATCCCTTTCCCAATTCATGACTCAGATTTTGTTTCTTCGCCTGATTTAAACCAGGGCTTTCTATGGAACCACTGGATAGGAACTCTCCATTGGAGCCTGGTGGGTTAGACATTTCATTCATAACCGAAGGCAATGTCTCGCCCCCTCTCCTGATCTGTCAGTAGCAAGTAGTTCAGTGAGATGGTTAACATCAAGAAAACAAATGACAACAGACATTGGCAACACTGTGGAAAAAAAGGAACTTTTATTTACCATTGAATGGAGTGTAAACTAATGGAGTCATTATGAAAATCAGTAAGGAGGTTCCTCAAAAGGTTAAAAATAGCTAAAAATAGAACTACCATATGATTCAGCTACATCACTCCTGGGCATATGCCGACTGCTGTAATAATCCACGACGGCAAGGAAATGGAACCACTTATATATACATCAACAGGAGGATAATGAAAACATATGGCATACAGTGGAATTTTACTGTTTTTAAGAAAAATGAAACTGAAAATTTCAGGTAAATGGACGGAAGTGGAAAGTGTTGCATTAAGTGACTGACCTAGTCTCACATGCTCTTTTTCATATGCAAATCCTATGTGTTAATATTTGAATGTATGTAAATAAGGGGTTGAGGAGTGGGATAGACCATAAAATTAGACACGGAATAAGAGTTGTTGAGGAAGAGGAGGGAATGAAAATAGTAACATAAGATATAAAAGAAAGGGCTATTGGGGGAGGGAGAAAATGGGAGGAGGAGTGGAAAATGGAGAGAGAAACAAGGGTGAGGACAGGGTGAGAGAAAAATCAAAAGCAAATTTTGTTTGAAAAAATGCCATAATGAAACCTGATGCTCTATACGGCTAAAATTTTTTTTAAAAAAAAACAAAGTTTAACATAAAAAACAGATTACAGAAACTAGTAAGATGCAAATGGAATTTTATAAAATCCTATATATCTAAATAGTAATCTGTGGCATAATTTTCTAAGTCATTAGTTAAAAGCATGCCTTCAAATAAATGGTTTTAAACAAATCATTACTTAAAGATAGGTCCCTTTCTTTCTGCCAAATTAACAGCAGAGGCAGTGATTTAAGTATATAAAATGACTCACAACGTGTTAGAAACAGTAACATTTTAATAGTCTTGTGGGAATTGCTAGAAAACAAAATCTAGAAGATATAACCATCAGTAGCACTCAGAAACCCTAGGCAGGAAAAGGCTTAAATTCAAGGCCAGCCTAGGCTACATACTGAGACCTTGTCTTGAAATAAAAAATAAAACAAAACAACCAACCCTTAGAAAATTGATAACTACATAGAAATTAAAAACTGCAGAATGGAAAACAAAACAAAAGCAGTAAGCAAGTAAACAGACATAAGTAATGTAACATAAAAACCAAAGGATAAATCTGAAAAATATTTGTTAATATGTAAAAGAGTATTTCATAACATACAGAATCCCAACATTATGAACAAAGCAACAGAAAAAAATGAGTAAAAATAGTAAAATATTTAAAGGATATGAACATGGAGCGGTAATTTGGTTAAAAAAATCTAAACCAATACATATGAGAAAATGTTCAACTTGACTCAAAATAAAGAACAAACCATTAAAACTACTCTGAGTCAACCTTTCTACTTCCCCTTTTACTCAGCATCCACTGGTAAGGTATGAACAGGAGTACTTTAAGACTTATATACAAGAATTTTTAAAGCAATATTGTATAAAAAATAAATCAAGAGTGACTAGTTGGAGACTGATAAGCTATGTAACAGCATATATATACAATAGGAACAATGAATAAAGACAGATCTGTGTACACGGAAACATAAATAGGTCCTAGATGCAGTAAGTGCAAAGAATGGTATAATTAAACAGAATATACGGCGTGGGGAGGGGGGAGAAAAACAGAAACACATGGAAGTACATAAATACACGTCTACAAGGTATTTCCAAAAGAGAATCGGGGTCTGTTTGCAGCAGTGGTTTCTGGGCTTGTGAAAGGTAACGATGGAAGAAGGAGTTTTTACTTGTAACTTCATATCCTTTCAGGATAATGCAGTATTTTTGGTATTTAAAATGTATTATTTATAAAATATTCTCTTCTGTTTTGTATGACCAAATTTTGAAGTCAAGAAAACAAACATTGGACTGGTAGGATAGCTCAGTGGTAACAGCACTTGTTGCCAAGCCCAATAACCCAAGTTCTATCCCTCAGATCCACATTTTGGAGAGAACCAACTTTCAAAAATTTTGACCTCCACAAGCACTAATACTTGCACATGCACCACACTTAGAAATGTAAAAACAAAACTGAATACAAATACTTATTTCCTTGAGAACAGAACCACTATGAAAGGCAATGGTATATAGACACTAATAGATCATAAACTTCAAATAACATAAAAGTCATGGTTGAATTCCAAGTGCCTACTTTCTATTTCTTGGAGAGAGTGTGTGTGTGTGTGTGTGTGTGTGTGTGTGTGTGTGTGTGTGCATGCAGGTGTGCATGTGGAGATAGACTAGAACCTCTGGATGTTGTTCCTTGCCTTTCTACTTCCTATTAGTGTCTCTTCGTCATTGTTGTATAAGAAGGGCAGGCTGGCTGGCTGACCATGAGCTTCTAGAGATTTCTGGGTTTCTACCTTCTATTTCCCAGAGATGGCCCAGGGACTGAAGACACACTACTACATCTGTATGCATGCGGGACCTAAGGATCCGAATTCAGATTTTTATTCTTCTGAAGCACGTGCTTTATCTACTCAGCCACTTCACCAGCCCCTACTTTCAATGTCAATGTCAAGACCAGGTATTACAACTAAAACTATCATCACTTTTCATTTTCAGAACCAATGTAAATCAAATCCAAGGTGTGCCCTAAAGCCAATTAAAGCAACTTCAATAGTCAGAATAGCATCTAGTATTAGGTAATTTTCAAAATGGATGCAATAATTTTGGAATTCAACTGTGCAAAGTACAACATTGGAAAAATGAAAGGACAGCATGGTCAGAATAGTGTTCTAAAACATAAAACTGCATTCTTTGTTAATATGGTAAACAAATCTGAATAAACATTAAAGATAATTCAATGTGCAGTGAAGTTCTGATGTTTCCATTTCAACCATGTGAAAATGGCTGCAGTATTACATAAACACAGTCTAAAACTGAACAGTCACAGAAGCACGGAAGTAAATATACTATCCGCATGTTAGTGCTGTCATACTTTTGATAACAGTTTTCTGATTCATTATTTAAGACTTTATAATATTTAATATTTACACTTTTCAAGCATCATATTTTTTAGAAAAAAATCCCAGAATTTTAGAGTTGAAAGAAATATTCTTCTTCAGGCAAACCAATTTCTCCCTTTTATACATGAAGAAACTTGTCCATCTAAATGTTTACAACTGTGTGTACTGACTTCCTTGGGATTACCTACAAAACTAGGCGAGAGACATTGGCTTCTTCACTTTCAATCATGGAGCTTTTCAGTGGACAGGAATGCTCCCTCTACCATGTCAGTTACTTTTGCCCTGGGCCCTTAAAAATGTCTGATAATCCAGAAAGTGGTGGGTGCTGAGGTCGGCTGCTAAGCAGCTCAGGTTGGCTGGACTGTGACAGGTCAGCAGTGTCCACATAGTTTGTCAGTGTCTTATTTTCTTCTATCCCAATAGATGCCAGTTACAAATATTTCTACTAAAATAATTTGAGATGCAATTTAAAATAAACATTATAATCAGGGTTAGGAATCACTATAAAGACCTTTTAGTTACAGATCAGGATTACGTTGAAGTATCAAGACATTAACAACAGCCAGTACTTCGGGACATGCCATGCTCACTATATACAGTACACTGTTAAAGGGAAAAAGTTTTTTCCTTATTAATTAAAAGTATGAATAAATTATTTACCATCATTGGAAACATTTTAAAAAGAGCAGAAGCATGACAGAAGCTGCATTCACTACATGTAATTGTTACAATTTGTAGGTAACAGTTAAATGGCTATTGGTAAAATGTTCCTGCTTACATTTGGAAAAAATGAGTATGTTTATGGTACTTCATTAAATGTAAATAGATCAAAGCACATTAAAATACAATTTAATAGTGTTTCATAGTTGTTAGAATCAGAGGGCACATCTGCAATCTCAGCTAAGGCAGAAGAAATTTCAGTACAGGCCAGTGTGTGTCCCCAGCAAATAAATCCCAAAGAAGCCTGTGATACAAAGCAAAGAAAGACATAAGAAGAGGGAAGGGCAATGTATAATATGCCCAAAATAATGATAGTTTTAGAGAAAGCTAAAGTAAATAACTGAAGTTTACAAGATTTATTTGTTTAGGGATGAAGACATGTTTCATTAAGTTACTTCAAAATTAGATTCGAATCCTTTTAACAAAAAGGAGGTTAAATCTAGCTTTAAAATTAAAAACTATGACATCAATTATCTCAAAGCTCAATGATTTCTTATATAATAAACCAGGGGTGGAGAGATGGCTCATGGGTTAAGACAAGCAGTCCTGAATTCCATGTAAAAATGCCAGGTAGAAATGGCAGTGGCCTGCACTTCTGATTCTAGAAGACAGAGCCTGGGGAATTTCACAACAAAGCAAAAATGAGTAGAAGCAATCTAGGATGACTCCTGAAGTCACCTTTGGGCCTCCATAGATATATACAGTGCCCTCTGATACACACACACACACACACACACACACACACACACACACACGCACACACACGCACGCAAGGCAGTTAAAAAAATCAAATTTCACTGACTATATCACCAAGTGGGAAGAGGAAGTTATTTAATCCCTCATACTTTTGTCTCCTTACATGTTAATGTTCTATCTTTACTGCCAGTCCAAGCATGGAACATAGGCTATGGTGAATAGCTAAGGCATGAAAAAAAGATTTATGCTCAGCTTTCTTGTCTCATCGGTTCATCATAGCCTGTGTTCTATGCACTATAATCCTAATACCTTGAAAAAAACTGAAATAATTAACAGAGATTTAGTGGATTTATACTCTGAATGAGTACATGACATTAAGACTTTGTTCACATTGCCATGTGAACCATGTTCCCAAATCATGCCTAAAAAAATCCAATTATATGTGTATAATTATGTATCTTATTTCTTTGGCAATCTGAGAACTCCAAGTGATTGAAAAATACTGTCTATTGTGTTGAAAGATGTGTATAGTAATAGGTCCTCATAAGCATGAATTATAAATTTGGTTAAGTTTGTGGACAGTCCTTTCGTATCTTAAACTTGTATTTTATAAGATACTCTGTAATATAACAATTCTACTTATAGTTAGAAATTTTATTTCCTACATAACTTTTTGTAAAGTGTCCTCCTACTTTGTCTATTGAAACAATAAAATTTTGAAAAAAAAAAAAAAAAACCTCAAAATAGCCTGGTACTACTCCAAACAAACATTTTCACAAGAAATATCACTGCAACTTCAACTTCACAAGATCACTCACCACAATAACTGCAATAGACCTCATGTGCCACAAAATATCTGTATTTCCCAAAGGGTTCTTTACAGTTGTAGATTTTTAACTGCAAAGTTGAAAACACAGTCCATTAGGGATATGTGATTAGAATATGAATATCACTTGAATGCCACAGATGTAGCTGACAAAACAAAAATGTGGTACATTCTTTCATAGATGACAAATTGAATAACCAAAAGCAGCCTTACAATCCAGTTTGTGTAAAGTTATTACACTTTGCAAAAGACCTTCAGCCAACAAAATACTTTCCATAATTAGTCTACTAACAAGTACTAAAGTCCGTGCAGTACACATGCATGTGCACACACTCACATTCTGTTGAGCTTTGTTGTATTACCCCTAGGCTATGGATCTATCTAAAGAAACTAGGAGGGCGAGGTCAGAATGCCTAACAAATAAATAGAGTCAATAATTATGTATATTTGGATTTAGAATTTAAGTCACTTAGACTTTCTAAATTACTACTTTGGCATTTAGTTTTATGTGCACACCTATGGAAAAAAGAGGGAATACACGCAAGCTCAACTTTTGAATCTCTTCACATATAATATATATTATGTAATATAATACATAATAAAATATTATACTATTAGCTTTCCTTACTAGAGTTACAAAATTAAGCAACTGAATGATGACAAAATTTTAAAGTGATACAGAAATCAAATTAGCTTTATTCAAATTACCATATTAAGAAAGGTGATAAATTTACATTTGACATAAGCATAAATGACACCTTGTCTAAGTAGTGCTATTACCCAAGATAAAATTTAGTCTTATTAAAAAATATTTCTATATAACTCTCAAAGGTTTTAAGTGGGATTCCATGTCTTTGAAATAAATTTAATAGAGTATATATTACTATCAACTGAAAGTCTGGGCTTTCAAAAATGGCATGACAAGAGATTCTGCTAACGTGAGAAACATTATAACTGCATCTAAGCTGGACAATATTTTCCATGGTGCCTGTTAATACCTAAATATTAACTCTAATTTGTTTAGATAACACAATGTGGCTCTTTTTAGCTTTCTCCTCCCATTCAGAAGTATATTTCTGAAGGGGAAAAGTTACAAAATGAGAGAGCAATCCAATATGCCACTGTGTCCTAGGTCTTGTCCACTTACTCAAAATTTTAGATGAAGCCAGAAGAATGTCCAACACTACTCTGGTGATCTGACTGCTATTTTTAAGCCCTTTTTTTCCAGATTAGTTGTAATTCTCTTCCTGAAGTAAAAGGAAAGACCACGATGCTGAAGGCAGTTATCTTCCAAAGGCTAGTAAGGCAGTGTTTGAATCTAATTAAAAACAGCTGTAATTTCTGAAAAAAAAAGAAGTATACAACAAACAAAAACAGCCTCTCTTCTACAACTTACATAATGGTAGCTATGATATCTTTGTAAAGGACTTTAAGAAAATATGGAGAGAATTCAAAAGTACTTGAGACAATGAAGGATATTGTATCTCATGGAACAGCTCAGCTCTGTGTATTGTACAGCTGTGTGTGTGGGTTGTACATATATATATATACACACACACACACACTCACAGACACACACTTTAGGATTTACTCTTTAAGAGGAAGATATTTTTCTTTTTAAAACAGGAAATGTCAAAAATTAGAAATATCTTCAGTGAAAAGAGAACAGCTTCTATATTAGCTACAAAAATAAAGGCTACTTACTGGATATGTGTTTAAAAATAAACTTCACATTGGAGATTATTTTATGAATTGGATCACTTTCAATCTTTAGAATTTGATAATTCTATTTATTCAAATTTATACTAGAAATATAAAGCTCAAATCTGAGCCATACCTATAAAGTTAAAAAACAAATGTGTTATAAATGGTAGGAGCACAAAGTAGTTATTTTTTCCTTTAATTTATTTATGCTTGTGTGAGGTGGTGTATGTATATATATGTGGGGGCGTGCATGTTCCCACCCATACACACAGAAGCCACAACGAGTCCTTAGGAGTCATGCTGTACCACACCATTCTCTTGAGACAGGGTCTCTCAATGAACCTGGAGCTAAAGTGGGACTAAGGGCCAGCAAGCCACAGCAACTCCCCCTTCTCTGTCCCCAAAGCAATAGGATTCACAAAAATGAAAACATCAATGCCCATCTTTTTATGTGGGTGCTGAGATTATAAACTGAGGTCCTTACACTTGCATAAAAAAAAAAAAACAACACTCTTACTAAGCCACTTCTTCAGCTTGTTTCCTTTTATTTAATGAATAAACAATGTGGGGAATCTAATTTTGGAAAGTTTTCATATCGTCTGTAAAACATAATTGTTTGTTTGTTTTGAAACAGGGTCTCACTCTTGTTCAGGCTGGACTTAATTCAATATGCAGCCCAAAATGGCCTTGAATTCACAGCTTTCCCTCCTACCTCAGTCTCACATGTTTGGGAATTATTACTTTTTGGCTTGGGTCTCTTAACTGTTAAGTTCATGGATATGCCAAATTTTATTATTTAGAAAAAAATCTTTGCAAATACAGTGTAGCTTAATAATGAATCTGTAAAATATGCTAATGAAGAAAATTCAAATACTTAGTTAAATCTCTAGTCCAAGTTTTTAAAACACAGTACTTCTAAATTTTTAAACACACATATTTGAGGATCTACAAAATCCTGAAGGATAATGTAACATAACTTAGTATGAATCTTTATTATGGGTTCATTGCTTATATATGCTTATTTACACAAGGATGATTACATGAAAATCCAGTTTTCGAAATCTCTATACGTCTGTTCTAAAACTGGAAACTATAATGTAGGGAATAACTGTGAAATAAAATTACTACTCTGATGGAAAGGTAGTTATGGACATGAAAATTATTTACCTCATTAGATCCATAAGCATCCATCTATAAAGATCATAAATTATTCTAACATGCTTTTTAATACAGACTTATTTTAAATCATGTATTTAATTTCATTTTATTGAAGACTTTCTCTAATGTTCTTTATTTAGTCATCTGTTGAAATTAAAGATTAAATTAATTCTTCTTTACATTCTTTTCTTATCTCAAAGGAGCAAAGGATAGTTAATAAACTATACCTATCTTTTTACATACATACATACATTATTTGATCTAATTGGTAAGGAAATCTGTAAAACAGAGAAAAGCACTCAGTAGCAGCTGGGATGGTTGTTTCTGATCCTCTTATCAGTGCAGGAAAGGTTAATGTAGACTTTTAATATGGGACTTATAACAGGCAAACCAGTAGCTACAATAGTCATTTTCTTAAGTGCATATAAACTTGAGACATAAATATAATTGCAAATGTTCATACTGAAGATTAAATATCACAGTCACAGATCTATAATGGCTCCAGTGGTACATGTTTATACGATGCTTTAAAATCAAAACTGAAACTGCACCAGGAAAAATACTTTTAAGGATTTCAAAAGCTAAAATTTCTAATAGTCTAAATAAATTAAAAATTTACTTAAGCTTCTTTCTACAAAAGCATTTCTGGAAATATTCTGTATTTCTATTATTTAAGTACAAATTATCTATGGCTCAGAGGAATACAATTTCAAGATTTTTACACTGTTATTTTCATGCTGGTTTTCAATGTTATTTGATAAAATAACATTGCCAATAAAAGCAATGAGAATAAAGAATAACCACTCACTTAGGAAAGAAAATACAGTTTTCTATTATTGCTTTCTCACTAGACTCACCTATTGGACTTCAATCATTTTTAAAAGTTCTAGCTAATTATTCAGCTATTGACAAAAAGGAACAGTTTACCTTATTAGAAGGTAAAATTTGTTTATATTTTTAGATAAGGAGTTCAAGAAAGTATTTTTCTCCGGTTCCATATTCCCACCAAGGGAACAACAGGGCGACTTTCTGCGTGAAACACAATCATTTCTTTTTAAGAAAACCGGAAAACCACTTACTACCTGTGGCTAAAGCAGCTTGAAAAGATTTTACTATGGTGAAAACCAGCACAGCATATGGCACTTCTAAGGCCTATGATCTAAACAATGAGGAACCACAAAACATCCGCAAGGTTGATTCATTACTATAACACTGTATTCCTATAAAACTGTTTTAAATCTTCTATTAAAGAGAATTTAAATAAATGTAATTCTATTTCTAATTTTCCTATAATGACAAGCCACTCCCAAAATAACCAGAACTCCTTCTAGATTAGTATTTAAGAAATACTATCAAATTGGTACTATAGGGGCAAGATATGTCAGTGGCAAAGTACGTGCTCACAACTCAGCAACCTGAGTTCAATCCCTGGAAGTCCCCACATGTGGAGAATTTACTTCAAAAGTTGTCTGACCTCTACCAGTGCACCACAGCATGCATGTGTGTGCCTTCTCTTTCCCTTTCTCAATCTCTCTCTCTCTTAATACATTATTTTTTAAAAAAAAAGATACCATAGAAACACAGAAAGTCGCTCTGTTGTGTTCCCTTGGTGGGAATATGGAACTGGAGAAAAATACTTTCTTGAACTCCTTATCTAAAAATATAAACAAATTTTACCTTCCAATAAGGTAAACTATTGGTACCATAGAAAAAAAATCTCAGACCAAACATAGCAAACTCACTAAATATCTTCCAAACCAACATTTAGCATTTTCTTTTTTATCAGGACCTTGTGTCTAGCAACTAATGTGAAAAACCAAGACATTTCTAGAAATGCCTCTTCCTCAGGCATGCATGATACAGAAACAAGATGTATTCTTATCAGCTTCTTGCAAAAGTAGTAGCCTTGTGATAAAGGCCAAATATGAGAAAGCAATGAATGAACAGCAAATAGAAATTCAAAATTACAGCAGAGATTATGAAATAGCTACTATTTTAATTATTCACAAAGAATATCATTGGGGTAGAAAAAATAAATTTTTTTCAGTCCTGCTACATATGCCCTTCTTTTCTTATAATTTAAATGAATGATGAGCAGCCAGAAATTACTCTTTGACTGTTTTCAATTGAACTTAATAAGGTGAATATTTTAAAATCCAAATAAAATTAAAGAACATAATGAGGAAAGCTTTACAAAAATAAAAGCTTGATTAACTCAAGTGTTAAACTAAAAAAATCAGGGGTTGTAGTTTAACAGCTTTTTGTCTCTGGCCAGGGGGTGACATACAGTGCCCACCACGATGGAGTGAAGGACATTGCAGGAGCAACAAAACTGCAAAGGAAAATCAACAAACCACTATCCAGAACTTCAGAGACTCTATATCAAGCACCTAGAACTAGGCCAGCCTAATCTCTCCCCATCCTGAAGCTCAAGGACATTTGCGAAAGAGGAGGCGGTAAGAGTGTAAGAGCAAAAGGATGGGAGGAGCAATGATTTGCAAGATACTCCACACAAGTTAGCGCCGAAGCAATCATAATTGGACATTGCATGCCCGGCGCAATGTCCAACACACTATTGACCTCGCAAAGTCTAGCATCTGCTAAAGGCACCAAGATCCTTGGAGGCAAGGGATTGACAGCCACAGTAGTGTTCCTATGCTTAAGGGGAACACAGGAAAGGGTTCAGGGAAATGCCACTGGGTCCTTGTATGTCATCGGAGAGGAGGGCCCAGAGGAGAGTCAGGCATGCACAAGAAAGGACTCTGGGAATTGGGGCGGGAGGCACGGGAGGATGGGGAGGGAGGGGTGAGGGGAGGGAGAGCAGGGGGTTTGGGAGGAGGAGAAGGGAGGGAGGGAACTAGTGTACCTATTAAGTTTGTATGAGCTGAAATAATAATAAAAAATGTATTTAAAAAATAAAAAAATTAAGAAAAAAATAAACATTTATGTGATGAAAAAAAAATCAGGGGTTGAAAAAAATTTAAATCAATTATCTTCAGCAACCTACCACAGGTTCAGTATAGCTGTGTGCTTCATATAAGCCAATGGAAACATTCCTTAGTGGTCTAATTGCATAGCAGTCATGAGAGATGAAGCATTGCAATTACTCATCACTTTAGAGGACTTATTATTTGTTGTTTGTAATGCATCTGATATACCAGAGAGATAGAAAAAGAAGACCACATTTATCTAAGCAGAAATTTAAAAAAAAATCAATATCCAGAACATAAGATGGATTTGTTTGTGAATACAGACTTTTTCTATATCATCCAAAAAATGTGTGTTTATTATACAATTCTCCTACCATCATAAATTCATAATATTTTATAATAGGGACCCAGCATATAGATAGGGGAACAAGTTAGGAAACATAATTACTGTAAAGTCAACTTTGTTCCTTGAGTCAAAAAAGAAACAATAAAAAAAAAAATCCATCAAATAAAATGAAAGAACCCCTTTTCAGGTGTATGCTTCATTATCTCATCTCCCATGACAAATTTTTTCACAATAGTTTTTAACTTAGAAGACTGGAATAGAACAAATCCACACAACATCAAATTATGTAAGTTTATTATTAAAAGAAATTTGACAAAAATATCTTTAAGTGCTAAAGAGATAGAAAGCATTGAATATCATTTCTATTTTCTCTCCCCCTCATTCCTCATTAAACAGTGTATTACATTCAGCTCATAAAATTTACATTAACATTTTTATTAAAACATTTTGCTAACAAATAGCAGATAATTTAAAATGAAACCAATAAACATTAAAACTATGTTTACATCTAGCTTTAAATCTTAAAGACAAACTGTAAGATAAAGCTATGATATATATATCATAAAAGCAAATCTGTAATATATGTTCTACTTTGAGTATTAAATACATTTTTCTGTGTACAAATAAAGCAATTATTTTGCTTTATCATGATGTTCAAAAAAACATTTTAAAACAAGTGTTTTACTTCCCTAAAAGTGGACGTATGGGCGTTATGATAGCTGTTACAGAAAACATCCAAGTAAAATGAAAATGAGCATATGAATCTTAACAGATTAGATCTGACTAATCATTCTCCTCCTCATCATCATCACTACTGTTACTGAGAGTCACAATCCATTCCCTGTAGACCTGAATTCTCTGCAAGCATGGTAAAGGAAAAAGAAGCATAAAGATTAGTTAAGTATGGAAAATTGCAGGGCAAACATATTAAAATCATGAAATGTTCAAGGAGTTATAATAATTTAAAGCAAAATTTTAAGCTGTGACTCATGCTGTAATTAAGGATACAATACTTCATAACTTAGTAGGCTTAAGACTACCTCCATAAGTACTCTCAATGTCAATGTTTTTAAATACTTTTATGAATATCAATAACATATTCTATGAATATAGAATTATGAATATATTGAATTACTCTACTTTTAGGGAAGGGGAGATGGTTAATGTTCTTGCTATGCAAGTAAGATCCCCAAACCACAAAAATCTCAAATGGGCATGGTCTCCTCGTCTAATTTCAGCCTTGAAATGTGGAAGACTGGGAAACCCCAGAGCAGCTGGCTTCTGAGAGCATGAGTGAGCTCTGAGTTTGATTGACAGACCTTGTCTCAAAAGACTGAGCAAGAATCCCAACATCCATCTAGGCCTCCACATGCATGAGCACCCATATTCCTGTGTATCCACATATATGCAAAAACACATATACACCCCACACACAAACATGAAAAATGAAAAAAATAATTATTCTACTTCTCTAGTATGTGACTATGATTACCAAGAAGCACTGGAATAATGTGCTGCTTTTTATATAGAATGGTAATGATGAAAGAATATATTTTATACTTAACTATCACATATGAACATATGTAATGCACTGATAATGTGCTTCTCTTTTTAAGGAAAATAGCAACAAAGTAGAGCAACATTGAACAATTCATAAGATACTGTCATATATCACATGGATGAAATCTGGGCAGATGAGAGTTTTGCTTTGTTTTTGTTTTGAAACAAGGTCTCATGTATCAAAGGCTGACTCTGAACTCAGTATGTAGCCAAAGATACCTTGAATTTTTGTTTGTCCTGCCTCTGCCTCCAAATGCTGAGATTACAGGCATACATCACCTTGCCTGGTTTGTGTGGTACTGGGGATCAAACTTAGGGCTTTATGCATTCTAGGGCAAATGCCTTACCAACTCACCTACTGTTGAAAATTTAAATCCAGTGTACATGTAATTATGTAATTATAATCCTCCAATTATTTTCTATTAGTGTAGTATTCATACATTTTAGCAGATGTGCTAGTAATAAAGTTTTAATTTAGAAAAGTGATTTTACCACCAAAACAAAACAATACTTTCTATACTTGTGGGAGAAAAAACGAATGCTAACTGCAAACACACTAAGACATCTCATAAATTCTTATAGGTCAATTTAATACTGTGCAGAACATTCAGGCTGAAAAAATAAGTAATGGCTGACCAAGGTTATGAGATTGTAGACATGAAAACAGCACTTCAGCTAAGACTGACTTGTGAAGATATGCATCTTCAAGTATACAAGAGTTGGCTTTCTATCTCAGAGAAAACAGTTAAGATGTACAATACATTTACTTGTCACTGAAATCAAATTATCAAGCTTGAGAAATTTTAGGTTCATTCTGCTCCCTAACAATGATGACAGCTTATTTCTAAATTTTCCTCACTACTTATATTTCCCAGTAAGTTTATTAAAATAGTTTGAGAAATATTTTTAAAGATTGTTTGAAAACCAATTTTCAGTGTAGCAAAATATTAACAATTTGTTAACTATGCTCCCACATGGAAAGCAAGTACTGTTTAGCCAAAGGTGATATCTGCAACTTTTCTGTCTTCAAAGAATGCCACAGTGTCACTGCAGAGACTGTGAAACACGCCTTAGGCAGAACTCTCAATAGTTGCCATTCTGTCTCAATATGCAAGTACTTGATGCTTGAAAAACAGTTTAAGATCACTTCATTAAATACCATAAATCAATCCCATGGTCACATTTTAATTTATTAGAAGTCTCAGAAAAGATGTTGGGTATTCCATATTGCAGTGGATAAATATTCAAAGTTTTCAATCTTTACCTTGGATATTTTTAAAAATATCCATCCATATATTAATGATATAATAAAAATTATTGATAAGTAAAAATTAATGATAAATAAAAAAGTTCCATCCACATATTAGTGATTTATTATTGACATGAAAATTCTTAGCTCTATACAATTTACTTGCTCCTTGCTTTCAAAGAAATGATAATGATTTAATTTGAGCATTCTTTGTCAAAACCACAGAAAACATTACACTGAGATAGGCTCACAGATACTTTTATGTTACTTGTACCATAATTCAGTTTTGACATCTGATGTGATCAAGTAACAAAACTGTCAGACCAACTTTTACCCTCAAACTGTCCTTTGTTCCAAAAGCTAATTGTCCTTACCAAAAGATACTGCTTGCTTTACACAGACTCATAGGACTCATTTCTTCCAAAAATGTCTAGGAATTCAGGAACAATCTGTAATGGCGGTGTTCCTGAGTTTTGTTTTCCCTTTCTCATTGAGACTTGAGATAAGGATACTAGTAATGGTATGAAAACCAGAAGGAAGTATCCCAAACAGAACCAGTCTAACTAGTTAAATGAGCACTAACAACTACAACAATTTGGAGTCCTAAATGCAGAACCAAGAACAATATATAGAAATTCCTAACATAAGTTGCCAATATAAAATTTTCTCTTTCTAATCAGCTGTATGGTGTTTGTAAAAGTTTAAGACTAAAAACTACTACTGGTGGCTTTCACTTGCAAAGTCATGCATTAACTGTTCATATCAAACTTTTGATGCCTGCAAAAAAGAAAAAATCTTACAATGAATAAATGTACTTTAAAGTCTAAGTAAATAAAAGTATAACTGAAATTAAATAAAGCAAAAAACCCCTTCAATCTATTGTTGTAAGCATTATATAACTCCTTAAAAAAACCTAATGTGGGTAATTTCACTCCAAAAATATTTCTAAAATTTTTCTTCACTCACCTGTAACATCTGATTTCCAGTACCATCCCTCAACCTGTAAGGCCTGATAACTCCATCTTCATTGAAGAACCGAGGAGGTCGAAGACTTTCCACTTCAAAAGTTTCTGTTGCTCTGAGTAAAACAGTGTTACAACTTAATTTTTAGAATTATTCAAAAACTTTTAAAACACTTTAAAATTCAAGTACTCAAAAAGAATGCTACATTGCTTCCCTAATTTAACTTGGTTTCATGATATCAAGTACTATAAATTCCTTAAAAATCCATCTTTAATGTATTCTCTTTGACTTTTTTAAAAATGTTTTTAACCGTGAGTGGTGTGTGTGTGTGTGTGTGTGTGTGTGTGTGTGTGTGTGTGTGCGCGCGCGCGCGCGCGTGTGTGTGCATGTTACATGCAGACTGTGTGTGTACAATTCAGAGGACAACTTGTAGACTTGTCTCCCTCCTTCCACCATGTGGGTTCTAGGTATCAAACTTGGGTCATCGGGCTTAACAACAAACACCTCTACTTTATATAAGCCATCTTACTAACCCCACCTTGGGCTTTCATTGTGACAGTAATCAGAGTACTGGCAGATAATGACAGCATTAGGCTTTTCTTTCTCAATTTAACACCTTAAAACTTTTCCCTATTATATAGCCTAGCTCTTTGGGTGTAATTTCTACAAAAAGAGGGGAATATAGACATCCTTACCTTATTTCTCAATTTATAAGGGAAGTTTAGAATTATCCATAAAATAGATAATAGCATTTTTTTTTAAAAAAAGAGGTATCCTTTATTAAGCCAAGGAAATTTATTTCTATTCTTAGTGTGCTACGTCTTGTTACTGTTTTTGAAAGAAACAAATAGGCCACTTTATTATTGTTGTATCATGTGTGAATGTAGATGTATGTGTATGTGTGCATATATACATGTATTTGTATGTGGGCACATGTGTGCCACAGCATGTGTCTTGGTCAGAGGATAATTTCCCAGAGTTGGTTCTCACTTTCTGCCATAGGTATCAATTAAACTCAGGTTGTCAGACTTGCCAGCAAATGCATTTACCCACTGAGCCATCTTATTAGCTCTGGGCCATGAATTTTAAGAAGAAATTCTCTTTAGCCATTGTTGTGACCTTAAGTCTGTTTGAATGTGAAATGTTCTGAAGACAGGGTCTGCTGTTGGCTGTGCCCACCTGCTCTCCTTTCTTCCCTTCCTCTTTTTCTCCCTCCCTCCTTCCCTTCCTTCCTTTTTGACTGTATGTGTGTAATGCTTTGGACATTGAGCTGTCAAACAAACATAAGACTATATAGGGTTCAATAGTGAGGGTTTACAGCAGGCTATGGTACCATACTAAAGCTGCTATATCTTTCTCCTTCTACCCACATGCCCATTGCAGAGACAATGCAGTGTGGTGAATTTCTTGTTTTTTTTTTCTCTTCAACCTGTCATCATCATATTAATTTAGGCTTGTGTTATTTTATTTCCCTACCTGATGGACTATGTCCTCTGAAACAGTTAACCAAAGTAAGCACGAAGCTTTTCATAGAAAATAGACAAATAACTCATACCTCACTCTATCAATGTGAGAAGTCACACAACAGTTTTTCAATGCTCAAATACAATACTCAGACCTGATGAGTATTATTTTATCCTGTCCACAATTATGGCTTCACTATGGCAATATTCTACTTTAATTCTTTTTGCCTGTATAGTCATAATATGGACATAATACATATACAATATATATGGATACATCCTCCACCCAAATGCAGAAATCATAGAAATTCAGTTTACTAATAAAAGACACAATTAGGTAGAAAGTAGAACTACTATAAAAAGAAATTTCATGAAAATAGAAACTGAAAGAAAAATCTGGAATGTCTCTACTAATACTAGGAAACAGAATTTAAACAAAAAATTCTCATCTACAAAGGGTATTTTATAATAAAGATAGGATCAATAATCAAAAAAATGTAAAATCATAAGCATAAGACACTTAACAAAAGAATCCCCAAACATACGAAGCAAAAACTGACAGGAAAATAATTCAACAGTATAATTAAATATTTCAGCACATTTATTTTAATAACAGATAGCAAGTAGATAAGGTCATCAAAGAAACAAAAAACTTAAACCCCATTGCCAGTATCGGCAGAATATTCAATGTCACCACAGCATATTCCTCTAACAAGCAAATAAAACATATCCAAGACAGATCATGGAACATGTCTTAATAAACACCGAAGTTCTGAAAATATTCAACTATGTTATTTAGCTAAATGGAATGAAACTAAAATCTATAAATCAGAAATCTAAAAAATTTGGAAATAAAATAACACAAGCCTAAATTAATATGATGATGACAGGTTGAAGAGAAAAAAAAAAAAAAACCAAGAAATTCACTACACTGAAAGGCAACATAGCAACACTTGTAAAATAAAGCAAAGGGAGGGATGAGAGGGAATTGGCTAGATGCAAATGTCTCAGTAAAAAGATATAAAGCTAATAATAAAGCATTATACCTTAAAAGAAAAAGAAAAGCAAGTCATACTCAAAGCAAAAGAATGAAAATTACAATAATGTAAGAATAAATTCTGAATTAAAGTGTAAAGATTAGAGGAGAGATAAATGAAAAACAACAAGGACAAAAAAGTCCAGAACCATTGAAAGAAAAATTGCTTGGAAAGGTCAACATAACTGAGAAAATAGCTACCATGACAAAAGGAACAGATTCAAATGATGAATATCAGGAAGACCAATTTTCTAGAAAAGAAAGAAATATAGGAATACTATGAATTAATGTGTACCAACAGATTAAGTTAACTAGGTTAATTGGGGAAAGTTACATCAAGATAAACACTGAAACTGATACAAGAAGCAGATGATCTATTTCTGTATTAAATAAAGACACTGAAACAATAATATAAAAGCTTATAGGAAATCAAAGCCAGAACAGGATGACTTCGCTGATCAATTCAAATAAATGTTTAGGTGCCTGCCCCTCATGGCACCTGGAACCCATGAGTTCTTTTCCAGTTCCAGGCCTCTCATGCACTCCATTTCTCCAGGGCACCCTTGCCCCTCATGGCACTCCTCATCTGGAGTCTGTGAGTTCCATTCTTTCTCTCCTCTAATAAACTCTGCCTTAATCCTCAAAATAAATAAAAATAAATGTTTAAAAGAAAAATTAACATCAGTATACCAGAAATACTTCCAAAAACTTGGAGGGAATACCTCCTAATTTGTTATATAAGAACAGTATTACCCTCACAAGATATTACAAGAAAACTGTAGACCAGTATCTTTTATGAATAAGGAAAATACTAACCCAATCCAGTAAACTATAAAAAAGATTACAAAATAATACACAAGGATATGTATCACATGTATCAAATAATATTACTATATCACATTAATAATCAAAGTAAAAAAGTATCACCTACATCAATTTAGAAAAAAAACCATAAAATCTACCATCTTGTTTTATTTGCTTGTTAGAGGAATATGCTGTGATGATGTAGAATATTCTGCAGATACTGGTGAAGTGGCTTAAGTACTGTGTTTCCTTGATCTTGTCTATTGCTATCTAGTATTGAAATAAATGTGCTGAAATATTTATCACACAGTTTATTTCCTGTCACTTTCTGCTTCATACATTTGGGGATTCTTTTGTTAAGTGTCTTACGCTTATAATTTTATATAATCTGCCATTCAACAAACTAGGAATGAAATGGAACTTCTTGTCATTATGATAAAGGATGTATATCAAAAAAATCCCAACACTATACTTAACAGTGAAAGCACTCTGTTTTAAACATCCTATTAAAAGCTCTAGATCTCAAAAGTTTAACAGTGTTAAAGATCATTCTTTTAAATCTTAGACTCTTACAATAAACTTATTTGATGCTTCCATTTTGATGTCTAAGAAACATTTAAAGCTTAATAAACTAAAATATGAATTTTAATTTATTTTTCTGAATAGTTCCCAGTGTATGAAAGCTTTAAAATTATTCTTGATTATTCTCTTTCTTTTGTATCTCACATGAAATTCTCAAAGTATTATTACTACCTTTAAAATACATGCAGACCATGAACTCTTCTTATAGCTTCTAGCCCTGAAATGGTCATATCACTACAAACCCTCTTCCAGATTACGGTGAAGTACTCACTGCATTGTCTCAGCCCTGGTCTGCTTGTAACTTTTTTTTTTTTTAACACAGCAACCAATTAAAAAAAAAAAAAAAAATCCAGAGTATTTGTAATAGATTTCCCATACTGCAAGAGAGCTGGTCGCCTTTCTCATCCCCTGATAATCTTTCTTCTACCCATGCATGTCTTTTGTTCACTCTCCTGCAGGTACACTCATTGCTGCTCTTTTTAAGCAGGTTAAGCATACCTAGCAGTAGAGGTTTTATACCTGAGGGTCCTTCTGCCTAGACTATGTAATAAGGCCCTCTTATTTACTTCTTTTAGGCCTTTCTTCATATGTACCCTGAAAATTAACAATCATAGGACTAGAAAGCCAGTAGAGTTAGTGGAGTGCTAGAGTACTTGCCTAGCATGCACAAAGCCTTCGAGTTTGATCCCCAGCACCACATAGATCAATTGTGGTGATTCACACTTGTCATTATAGTATTTGGCTGGTGAAGTAGGAGGATTAGAAGCTCAAGGTCCTTGTCAGTCATCCTCAGCTACATAGCTAGAGTTTGAAGCCAGTTTGCAATAAGTGAAACATTGTGTATAAACAAACAGTAGAAAAAGGAAGGAAGGGAACGAGAGAGGGAGGGAGGGAAGGAGGGAAGGAAAGAAGGAAGGAGGAAGGGAAGAGGAAGGGGGGGGAAAAAAAAGGGGGGAAGGGGAAGGAAGGAGAAGGAGGGAAGGAAAGAAGGAAGGAAATGAAGGAAGGAAGGAAAGAGGGATGGATTGATGGAGGGAGGGATGGAGGAGTGGAGTTAGTATGGACTGAATGGAGAGAGTCAAGGAAGAGGGCAGGATGCAGGACGGAGGGAAGGAGGGAGGGAAGGAGAGAGGGAGGAAAGGAGGAAAGGAGGGAAGGAAGGAGGGAAGGAAGGAAGGAGGGAGAGAGGGAGGGAAGGAGGGAGGGAGGGAGGGAGGGGGAGGAAGGAAGGAAGGAAGGAGGAAAGGAGGGAGGGAGGGAAGGAAGGAAGGAGGGAAGGAAGGAACTGTTTTGCCTCTCCTTGGGCAAGCCTTATCTTTTTTCATATGCTTTCTTCTTTTCTTTTTTTTAAAATTTTTTTTCAGAATTGGTGAAGGAACCCAGGGCTTATACATGTTCAACAAGCACTTTTCCAGTGAGCTATATCTCCAACTCTTCTCTGCTTTGTCTTCATAGCCTGCCATCTGAAGGCTTGAGTTCTAGGCAAGTTGGGAAGAACAGTAGCAACCCTCTTCTTCTAAGCCCTGAGCAAGCCTACAAGAGATTGTCTAATTGATGGGGAGGGCCCATGGTGGGTGGCACTAGTCCTTGGGTAGGTGAATAAGCTATAGGGGGTTGGTTAAAAGAAGTTGACATTTTTCTGTATACTTGGCCAGTCATGCTGGTCTGGCAAGTTGATGACTGTTCCTCTCTCAGCACTCCTGTATGTATGTGGATATGACATATGTATGTGGATATGACGTAGCCCGTTTCCTCGGGCCTTGGTTTTGGTGTGGACTCTAAGCTTGCTTGGCTTGCCAAACCATTTCTGAGAAGAACTGCTAAATGGCAAAGAGCTCTAAAGAGGTGAAATGATATAACAGCAGCAGCTTTATGAGCAGAAACTCACATGCAGCCTACAAAACTAGTGTTCATAGCTCAGAGGCCAACAGCAAATAAAATTCGCTTTTCATTCCTCATGCATCTTCCTCATCTCTCCCTCAAATCAAGAGCACTTACCTTTTGATCCCCTGAAGGGTACTGCTAGCCATGTCTATGATGCCTCCAGTTGGCCTTGCCACTGCTCCCACCAACCCTTTCCCAACTCCTTTAAAGAAACCAGCTGCTCCTTCCTTTTGAGCTCCTGCAAAGGAAAAAATAATTAACTTTTATGCCACTGGATTAAACATAAAAATCGAAGCAACTTGTGAATTACATAGCCCCCCCCAAGGAACTACTATACTTGCCTTTAATTGGTTTTGTAACAATTCCTGTAATACCACTCACAAAACCCTGGGGGAAAGCAAAATTGAAAATTCATGATACTTAAAGGATTATCTTGATTTAGAAAAAAAAACCCATTTTAAAATAAACCATAATAGCTAATATATTTCTTAAGTACTATATTTTAAAGAGAATGTTTTTAAAAACTACTGAAATATTTTATATGCCACCACTCACTGCTTACAAAATTCAAATAATAATAATTTATGGAAAATTACAGAGAGTTTCATCTTTATTCACAAATTATTGGCTTAAATGTTATTCCCTGTAATATTTACAACACTAGGAAGTGTCTTACAGAAACTAAGCCTTTTCCTCCACGAGTGATGCCTTCTCTAAAGCCAGCTGGCTGTTTATTCATGGCTTCTCTCCTCTTCTGCTGGTAGTCTTCATCCATTGTCATAGCTGCTACCCCTTTGGCCATAGCACTAGTGATTTTGGAAGCAGCTCCAGCTAATCCACCTGACAGAAATAATGAATATCTTAAGTTAAAGCACCAATGTCATTAATTTCTAGTACAATAAAACTTGGTCTCTTGGTTTCTTACCAACAGCTCCACCAACTAGTGCTTTAAGTCCAAGTGCCATTCCCTCCACAAATTCTTCAGGACCCTGGATGGCCCCCTAAAGTGACCAAAGAAAAAAGAAGGAAAAAAGCGAAAGATTAAATTTAAAAGTGAGCTCATTTGTTTTTAGGATTACTCTGTATGGTGGAAATGGAGCTGACCTGTACTAATGGTCCTAGAAAGCAGAGCCTGGGAAACCCCAGAGTAAAGCAAAGAGGAGGTAGGGCAATCCAGGTCACTCCTGAAACAGGGCCTCCACAGCACACACAGTGCCATCTGATACACACACACACACACACACACACACACACACAAATAAAAAAATAAAAAGATGGCTCTGCACGATGTCAAGTTGACATACCTATTTTTATAGCTCCATATTTTTGTGCAAAGCAAAAACCCACACATCGTGATCCTCTTTTAACATAGTATCTTCCATACATGGTAGGCACTATATCTACTTTTTATATTCTTAAAAAAAGTTAAAATTCATTATCTTAAAACTTTAAGATTTGGGGCTGGAGAGGTGGCTCAAGGGTTAAGCCTCTGCCTTGCAGGCAGAAGGTCCTGAGTTCGGATCCCAGATCCCACGTATAGATGCCAGGCAGAAGCGGGGGCGGCCTGCGCTTCTGGTCCTGGTAGGGCGGAGCCTGTGAATCCCGGGGCAGAAGGAGGTGGAGGCGTCCATGGTGGTTCCTGATTCGTCCGTGGTTCTACACACACACATACACATGTGCGCGCACATACATACACACACACGCACAACTGAATAAATAATAATAAAAAAAACTTTAAGATTTGAAAGAAAAGTTAAAATTTCCTCTCCTGAACTTAGTTTGTTAAAGACAGTATAAATTGTGAACCTCCCAAAATTTACTGATACCTACATCTCAAGTTAAATATAAATGTGTTGTTTCTTCCAAAGTATTTAATATGATACGTCACACAATAAAAGGATAACTATTTTACCTGGTAAGGTTCATAAAAAAAGGCTTCTACACCTTCAGGAAAATTCTCTAATTAAGCCAAAGGGATTCCCCAAAACATCGAGTCCAAGAATGAGTACATACATCTGTTTAATTGCCTAAAAATTAAATATAATCATTAGTCAGTTAATGTCATTAGATCACTACTCTTACAGATTACTTAGTATACACATTCCATTTTCTCAGGTTAATGTCTTTACTAATTTCAACACCTAACCCTTATTCAACACAATCCTTAGTTTTTTTTTTTTTTAAAGTTATTTTTTCAACTCAGTGTATGTACATGTATATGTTCAGGTGCATGTATATATCTTAGTTTGTACGAAGGCTGGAGGAAAACTCTGGATGCTTTGTTCCAGAATGCCATCCACCTTTGAAACAGGGTATCTGTGTGGCTTAGAGCTTACCAATTTGGCTAGACTAGCTGGCATATGAGTCCCAAAGACTCTCCTATCTCTGGCTGCTTAGTATGGCTACTTAGTACTGGGATTACAAGCATATGTCATTACATCTGAAATTTTTATATAGGTTCTAGATAACTACCTCAGATCTTTAATGCAAGCACTTTACTGATGAATACATTCCTATCTCATTATTCGAAGTTTTAAAAAGCAATTTGGTTATCATAGTAATAGAGACAATATAAAGTTCTAGGATATAGAATATACTTAGGTGACACTTGCTATATTATCATTATGATTTTGTAACTCAGGTCAAGTAATGATCAGGTTCACAGAATAAGTATATGGCATAAGTAAGCTCTTTCTAGAAGCAAAGAGATCCATTAAAATAGTGAATGTAGCTGACTCAAACAAATTAAAAATACTCGGAGTTTATCAGTGACTAATAGTTTCTCTTGAATTCATCTTCAACAAAAGTATAGTGAATTACTCAGCTAATGTTATTAAAGATTTATATATTGTTAATCTGCCTAGAACCAGAAAAAAACTCTAATAGTAGCTGAAAGGTAAAAGCAAAAAAAAAAAAAAAAATGAAGTGGTGGTTGGACTTAAGTTCATTTTTATAAATCTGAGAGAAAAACGAGAAAAACAAGAACAAACACACCTTTGTTTTAAATTTTTTAAAACTGCATTTACATTCCTGATGACTCTACATTATACATGCATGAACAGACATATAACGTTTCACTAGCTTGCATCTTTCTCTTTCTTCGTAAGATATCAGACAAACCTGTTTCGAGTAATGTCTCATTACTTCAGACTGCAGTTCTGATGTTGTATGGAACTGGTAGTTGAGTTCGAAAAAGGCAAGTCTGAAAAACATATTAACACAGACGCATATATATATAGGTATACATATACAAGTATATACAGAAGGAAAATAACATGCATATTTATGTATGTACAGAGAGAGAATATTTTTAACATTGATGACTAGTTTTATTTTCTCTAGAATTTTTTCCCCAGGTCTCTCCTAATGCATTTTCCCATACAATTCTCCGCACAACAAAAGTATAAAAAATTCTAAGCATGTGGTAAAATCTATGGTTTAATTCTATTTAAAATCATCAAAAACACAAGATAGACCATGTGGGTTCTAGGGTTCTATTCACAAATCTCTACAACTATGTCCCAGCTCTGCCCTCACTTGACACTGAAAAAGTTTCTCATGTTAAGGTGGATGAAGGCACTGGGAATGGCCTGATTCCAGTTGTTACAGGTTCTCCCTAATAAACCGATTACCAGAGGTGTCAAGTTCAGTTTATTTAGAAAAACAGTATGTAACCGACTCACTAATAGGAAAGGTGTAACTGGAAAATTCTCATCTTCTTTTTTGACTGAGAGCAACAAAATTAGAAATTTTAATTTTATTCTGCTGCCATTAAACTCTTTTTTGATTATCACGTAATTTTAAGTTCTGAGTTAACTCGTATAACAATTCTGACTACTGTTAAAAAGCAAACATGCTATAACATGCCACCTAAGATAATTCTTTTCTGAAGTCTACTCATAACCTATGAACTCTGGTTAGATACTCAGTTAGTATATATTATGAGTTGCATCCCGATATAAATGTCAGATTTTTTGTTTGTTTTGAGATAAGGGCTCACTATGCTATGCCTGCTCGTCTTGAAATACTGAATTCAAATCATCTTTTTGCCTCAGCCTCTTGAGTGTTGTAGTTACACATGGGATTCACTATGACATCTAATATAAATTTTTAAATAGAATACACTTAAACTGCTTCCTTCATTACTTCATTGTATTCATTCTGTTCTAGTCACATATTCTTGGAAGAAGCCCTATCTTTGGAGCACGACCTTTATAAGCATTTTCTTCTTCTGAGAAATCTTTCTTCAGGTGAGACTTTCAAAAGTTCATAATCTTTTCTTTAGGAAATTAATTATTAATTATTCTGTAACTTATTTATTAAATGCAGATAAAATATGTCATTATTTGGATTGCAATCCACTTAAAGACCAAAATCACATTTTACCCATAATCTACAACATGTTTTTCATGCTCTCTTTTACCAATTTTGAGGTAAATACAAATGAATCATTTATCATTTCATAGATATGAGTATTTAACATACTTAAAAACGACATCTTGCACATCTGTGAGGGTGGCGCCAATGCTCTTCAGCAAAAGGTTTAAGGAATGAACTGGGATCAGTCCTTCACGTTGCTCAGGATCTTTAGCTTCTTCTCTACCAGAGCTTAAGGAAACACTTAAATGCAACTAAAGAGATAAAGAAAGACATTAATGTGTTTCCTTAACACTGGCAATTTAAATTTCTAAAAGTTGATTTCATTTTAAGTTCATTACAATATATATAAGAGTTCAAATTCCCTGAACTATGGCAGAATTTGGTAACTGGAAAACTGAATTTAAAATCCAACAACTCAATTTAAATTTTGAATTCAGCCATTTAAGATTACATAATATATAACAATTACCCCAATTCTATTCTTTTTTTATTTTCGTTTACTTTTTTCTGATAGGTAGCCCAAGCTGCCTAGACTCAACAATACTCTTGTCTCCATCCCTGTAATGCAGGGATTATAAGCATAGAACTACCACACACCCAACTTCAACCAAATTCTTTTGGTATTGGCACACCCAGGAAAATGTTAACTACTAGAAATTTAACTAATGTAAATATACTTGAAAACACATATTTCAACTAGTAAAAACTAACTTGGCATGATAAAGCCAGTTAAAATACACTTTGGGGTTGCATTGCATACATGTATATATGGTTGTATAATAACTTGAAATATGCTATAACTAGTTTGTAGAAAATAAGAGATTGAATTTACATTCTGTGACCAACTGTTCTTTTTGTGTCTGTGGGTATATCAAGCACATGCATATGAGGCCAGAAGGATATCTTTCAGATGTCTTTCTCTACTGCTCTCCACTTTATTCCCTTGAGATAGTGTCTGTCACTGAATTTGGATCTGTTTTTTCCTTAGACTAGTGGCCGGAAAGCCACCAGGGATCCTCCGTATCCAGACATCCCTGTCCCCATTCTCTGGTTCCATTGATTCACAAGCATGTGTAGTTTGCCAGGCTAATTTGTTTTTAATGCTGGATGCTGAGATCCAGACCCAGGTCCTCCTGCTAACTAGAATAGCAAGTGTTCTTACTTGCAATCGCCAGAGTCCTTAGCTTAAAACTAAAACATACAAAATATGCAAAAATTACCACATCTTAGAAAAACTTAAGATAAAATATTTTAAGATCAATATATAAACATATAGAGTGTAGCTGATTTCACTATACTTTAAAAATTTTAATAAATTTCTTTGCTACTTACATTAGTAACTGTAAAAATTACAGCGTATTTACACTATTAAAGAACACATATTCACTACTAAATCCTCTCAAAGAAAACAAATCAATTTGCGAGTATCTGGATTATAAGACAACAATGACATCATTCCCTTACCTTGATAGGAGATATGTGAAAGTATTCATAAAGACTGACTTGTGATTGATCTATTGATGAAACTGTTTCATATTCTTTTTCAAAAATTTCTACATCCTTATGAAATTGTTCAACCTATAAAAGAAATATAGAAACCAAAAGAATCTGCTTACATTACATATTTAAAGCTAGTACTTTGTGGAAAACTCCTCCATAATAACGAGACTCAGCATTACTCATAAGTGGAAACATTGCCTCAGAAGAGATAGGAAAATTCTATCTGCTACTAACTCCAAAGATAAACATTATGTTTCCATGACACTAAACTTTTTTTCATATGATTAGAAATCTTATTTTAGAAGGCACTAATCCATTCCATCAATGCATTTTTTTTGCTTATCATCTTTATAAAAGACAATCTTGTAACTGTCTGTAACACTTTAGGACCAACACTGACAGAGCTTAAAAACATGTGAAATGAAAGAAGTCTTTCAACAAATATCACACAGTATATAACTTCATGTATATCAGATGCTCAAAAGAGAAAAACCATATGTGGGCAACAAAGTATATGAGTGGTTATACAGAACTGATGCATGATGAAAGGTTCTGCTAGGTGTTATGAAAGGTTCTGGAATTACACAGTGGTGATGGGGTACAAAGTTAAGGACTTTACAAAAGTCATTGAGCCATGCAACTTTATGGGAGAAAGGTAAACTGTACCTCATAAACTGTGATTAAAGGGGTAACAAAGCCTATTTATGCTTGTCTGAATCCATAAAGTTTGGTAACATTTTCTTAGAACCTTCTTGTAATAGTTGATCTTGGGTGTCAACTTGACCACACCTGGCATTAACTGAGATGAGCTGTCAGACTACCTGAGGAGATTATCCAGATCAATGCATTTAAAATATAAAGATAAGCCCTATATGATTGGAACATCCCAGTAGCAGACCAGATAAAAGGAACTGTAGAACAGAAAACTTTGGAGAGACTCCAGGATGTTTGCAGTGACTTAACCTGCCTCCAGCTTCAGCCACCAGCCATGTCACCTCCATCATAAAAAACTGTTTCTCCACTTTGGAACTGTAAGCTTAATAAATCTCCCTTTTTCCCTTAAGTTGCTTGACTTTGGGTGTTCTCTCACAGCAACTGTTAAGAGTAATTGTTACACCTCTCTCAGTCCTTTCAATAAAATGCTATTATTGCCAGTCTTACCTCTGCTTGTTCAGTTACCGCTTCCTTTGTTACAACATCTGCTAATGCATAGATGAACCCAAGATCTAACCTGAGGTCCATTTCTTGAATCAACACTTTGAAATATCTGTATTAAAAGTATGAAGCATTAAAAAAATTATAAAGTAAATACATTAAAGAAGTTAAGATGTTAATAAACATAAGAACTTGAAACATGATTTCAAAAATGAACATGTTTTAATAGCTAAGAGCTCAAAATATAACAATGCCACAAAAAAGACACTTGATAGGTAAACTATAGTAGAGTAATGGAACAGACTATATGGCAACCATAATGAATAAACCTTAGCTACATTTAACAAAATCATCACAGCTAAATAAAATTTTAATAAAAAACCAAGTTCCAGGAGTCTTATTTGAAATAATTTCAGAAAATTAGAAAATAATAAAAGTGGAAAGCAAGACCAAAAAATCAAAAAAAAGGGAGTAAAGGAAGTTTTACTAAGTGAAGAAAAAAAAAGCTCATTGGAATGAGCTGTGACTGAATGTGGAAATCTTATTTTTAACATTATTTCTAAAACAGTATGTGTTCATTAAACATAACTTAAGAGAAAAATAAAACATATAAAAAGAACATAATAAAGTATCCAAGATCTAGAAAAAATTATTGTTAACATTCAGGTGAATTATATCCAGAGTCTTTTGGATTCTTTGTACATAATTCTTCTCAGATTATAAAATACTATATAATAAGTATATAATAAAACTTGATATTTTATACTTATCTGAGATTTTTAAGATTGGATTCTTTAGGATCATTGGAAAATTAAACGGCTTGAGAAAGGACTAGGAATTAGATTATTAACATTCACAAAGCTTCATGTGAATGCCAAGGAGAAGACAGTGAGGACATATAATTCATAAAATAAAACTAAAATATTAAGTGAACACACAAGAAATGAATAAAGATACTTACTTAATGCGTGATATTTGAGAATGTCCAGCAGATCTCATGACAATACTGACATCGGTAAAGGGCTTTGGGGCTGTAAGAGTAATAATTATGATTATTACTTGACTGAAGCCATAGAATAAGTATTTCCTTCCAACTTAATATACATTACCATGGAAACTAAATCACTTAAGAAACCAGCACTATCAATTAAAACTAACAATATTTTCAAGGTGTTTACAACCTTAGTTTCAGATCCCAAGACTGTCTTTTTAATTATATCCAGTCACTCTAGTAGTGGTAAGTAATAAGAAAAATTGATGACACAGCACCACCATTAGCAAATTGTGGAACGTACATTAACAGCTCAAGAAAATTATGAAGAGAACCTCCTAGATGGCCCAGAGCCCATGGTGTGGCATCTGAGACGTGGATCTAAAGGGAAAAGGGAAGTAATATAGTATGGTGGGGAGCAAAGACAGAGTAAGGAGAAGAAAAAAAGATAGGTATTTCTTTTTTTAGATATTCTTTTTTATTATTTATTTATTCAATTGTGCGTGTGTGTGTGTGTGTGTGTGTAGAACCATGGGCATGAATTCAGGAACCACCAGGGACTGCCTCCACCTCCTCCTTGTTTTTACTCTGCCCCAGGATTCACAGGCTCTGCCCTACCAGGACCAGAAACTCAGGCCGCCCCGCTTCTGCCTGGCATCTGTAAGTGGGGTCTAGGATCACGAACTCAGGACCCTCCGCCTGCAAGGCAGAGGCTTAACCCCTGAGCCACCTTTCCAGCCCCGAAAGATAGGTATTTCTAACTAATCTTTTACTCAGCATTCACGTGAAGCTTTTGTGAATGGTTTACTTTCTTATTTTTATAGTAAAATAAACCAAATAGTCAAACAAGAGTTTTTTCCAATGATCTTAAAAAATAAAAACACACCTGAATCCATGGTGACAGATTTTGGTGGTTTAATAGGATAAAACACGAAAGGAAAAATAGCACCATGAATCTGGTTTTGGATCTATGAAAATGAAACACAAGTCAGCATATAGTAATAATCAACAACAAAACCTATCTGAGATAAAGAGAATTTTAGAACTGGAAGGAGTCAAAGATTAGTCCCAATTTGCACATGATGTACAAAGCAAAGATTCACTGCTTAAATCCTTCTTCTAACATCTTTCCCTTCCTCCTTCCCTCCCTTCTTTACTTTGGTCTTCTCCATTCTCTTTTCCTTTTTTTCTTTCCCTCCCTTATTCTCTCCCTTTCTTCCTGTACCTCTCCCCTCTACTCCCTTCTTCATCCTCCCTTCCATCTTGCTTTCCTTTTTGGAGATAGGGTCTCACTTAATACATAACCCAGGCTGGCCTCAAAGTCATGGTGATCCCACTGCCTCAGCTTTTGGATTACAGGCATGTGCTACCACATTTGGTTTCTTTTTTTCAAATTCTCAGTGAGACATCCATTTTGTATTTTCTTTCAGCTTTGTACTAGACAAAACAGACCATGGGAATACATCTGGTTTCTTACTATGTGTTGTCTGCATTTCCAAAAAGACTTGCCTGTATTCTATAAATCTGAATTCTAAATGATGATTGGTGTGCCGATCTGTTATATTCCACTTTTAATGCTGGAAGGTAATTTCTCCGTATCGCTATAATATGTGGTTGCAGAATTTTCATGTCATTACCATTAGGTGTTAGACAGACCTGAAAAATATGCACCAGTCCCCAAAATGAGATTATCTCTTTTTAAAATAATTGGTTAAAGTCATAAACATCTATACAAAAGCTTTTATAATATAGTAGTCAAAGTACTTTATAGGAGAGGGTAGTGGAGAAGGGGATGAATAAGAACAATGTCCCATAATACGTATCTATGAAAATGCTGTATGCTAACCCAAATATAAGTCTGAGTTGAGCAGGGTTGTGCATGTCTGCAGTCTCTGGAAAAGGGAGGTGGGGTGGGGGTGGCAGGAGGATCAACATGCTCATAGGCAGTCTGGTCTACAGGGAGAACCAGGCCAACATGGGTCATAGAGTAAGATCCAGTATCGCAAAAAATAGCAAAAGAAAAATGTAGTCCAAATACCTGATTTGGTCAATTGATCAGTTCTTATAACCACATCTATAAAATTTGCAATGGTCATATAAAGCTAATAGCTTGGCTCATTAGTTTTTATATTTAATTATCAAAATTTATTGCATTAAACAATGTAGTAAAAGAAAAATACTTTTTAAATAAAAAACATTTGGTTTCTTGTAAGATGAAAGACTAACATCTAGTATCTGGAAAAAGTTCAACACACACACATATATACACACACGTTATATAAAAAATCATCCTCAAGTAATTCCTATGAATTATAACATACAAATACATGTACAACACACACATATGTATTAATTATGTTTATTTGTTTTGTGGAGGAAGTCAGGATCTTCTTAAAACTCAATAGTTGGGCTGGAGAGATGGCTCAGGGTTTAAGACTCTGTGGTGGCGACCTGCACTTCTGGCCCACTGGAGCCTGGGAAATTCCAGAAGGAAGCAAGAAGGAGGTAGCAAGTAAGGGAAGCAAGGAAGTCACTCTTGATCCCCCACAGGGACACACAGTGCCTTCTGACACTGACACTGAACTCACACACACACACACACACACACACACACACACACACACACACACACAAAATAAATATATTTTTAAAAAACCCTAAGCAGTTATTCAAATGACAATGTAAGATCAAAACTTCACATAAATACTTTAAAAATTTACCTGAGTATTACTGTCCAACTCGATAACCTTATCTTCTGAAGGTGAAGACTCAATGTATTCCTTAAATTCCTTCTCTAACTTCTCAGTGTGTTTTATGCTCATTGGCTTCCATCTTGCCTTTTTCTTGGGTTTTGTTTCCCAAACCACATCAGAACTTATATATGAAAGCAAAAAAAAAAAAAAAAAATCATAGTATTAATTTATAACCATTTCTATTTTAACTGGTCTGCTACACGAATTATAAAAGGGCTCAGTTATAGGCAAGCACATTTTAAATTTAAAAACATGAATTCACTTAACTAATACTTAGACAGTTCCTATTCAGTCTGTTTCTAGTTATCAGCATCATAAATATCTCTACCATTCTTCATTTTAGCTAGGCCTTTGAAGACCACGCAATAAAAAGGAATCAATTTTAGTATCTAGAAGGAAAAAAAATACTTCTAAAACAAGAAAAGGTAAATTGTTTGAAAGGGACCTGTAGCCCTAGAGCACAAGAAATGGAAGGAAGCATAGTATTACAGCAGAACAGTCATTAGCATCTGACTGAGGTGAAATTTCAGCACTCTTAAAGCAGTCAAAGGATGAGAACATTTCAGATATGTGTCCAGCAATATCATAACTGAAGTGTATGGAGAGTAAAGAGCTGACATAATTAGGACACATTACATTATAAGCAGTGGGGTGTCTAGTAGGACATTTTGCAATCTCTATATTTTATCCTGACTTACATAAGAAACCAATGCATTGTTATAAATCCATTGAGAAATAGTGATGGCTATTAAGGTGGCAACAGTGAAGTAATAAAAAGTAGTCAGATTCTATGTGAATTTTGAAGGTATAACCAGCACAGAATTTCTAAATGAAATACATATGGGATATTAAATAGTAGTAAATGAAGAGTGGAATCAAGGATGATTCCAGTCTTTGGTCTGAGCAACTAGGAGTTAGTCATGAAGAACTCCCATGGAAGAAGGAGGGAATTAGGAGTTTAGTATTATACATATGGAGTTAAAGCAATCTCCCTGAGGGCTGGCAAGATGTTTGTTTCAGGGGTTAAAAGCCTTTGCTTTGAAAGCAAAAGGACATGAATTTGTATTCCTGATCCCACATAAAAACTATGGGAAGAAATGGCAGTAGCCTGCACTTCCAACCGTGGAAAATGGAGCCTGGGAAAGAAATCCCAGAGTAAAGCAATACAGAGGCAAGGCAATTCTGGTTGATTTCCTAATCACCCTTGTGCCTCCACAGGCACATGATTGAGCTCTCTTTTACACCCTGAAAGGAAGGGTGGGAGGGAGAAAAGGAGGGAGGGAGGGAAGGAGAGAACAAGAGAAATAGAGGAGGGAGGCAGGGACGGAGGGAGGGAGGGAGGGAGGGGAGGAGAGAAGAAGAGAAATAGAGGAGGGAGGCAGGCAGGGAGGGAGGGAGGGAGGGAGAGAGGGAGGGAGGGAAGGAGGGAAGGAGGGAGGGAGGAAGGAAGGAAGGATGAACTTTTGAATCTAAATAGACTGTGACATGTAAGCAGTTGGCATATAAGACTATGTTCAGAAAACAAGTTCTCCAAAGATATACAGATTTGTATATATGGGGACGAAGGAAATTTGGAACATACATAAGATACTGAAATCATAAAAACGAAATAGACTATACCTTATGAATCTCAACATACCCAATAAAAGAAATGCGAGAAGAGAGTAAAACAACAAGGAGTTTGAGAAAGATGGAATCAGAAGAAAAACCAAAACAGTGGGTGAGCAAGGGATCTGTGCTCAATACTATGAAGTAAGCACTGACGATTTCACATAGCATTTGGCATTACAGAGTCTATTAGTCATCTTGACAAGACTAGTTTCATGGTGTGTTGAAAGAAAAATTATTTGGACCAGTTAAAAAAAATGAATGAAAAAGAAACAAGATAATGAATATAAAGGTAATGAACTGTTTCAAAAAGATACTTTTGAGGAATTTTCCCATAAAGACACTGGTGGAGAAAGAGGAAAAGAAGGCTTAAGATAGAACTAAGGTTGATAAGAACAAACCAGGACACCATCAAAAGTTGTAGAATTAGGACAGAATTAAGACTGATAGAGCAATGTCCTTAAGTAGGCAAGAACAAACAAATACATTGCAAAAGTAAAACAGGCACAAACGTGTCTATAGCAGCTTTGGAGAAATGTATTGGTACAGATGATAGTTCTCAAATGTTGGTAGGTAGGAGTTTGTAAGATTTGGGGATCTGGAAAGGGGACTATGGAGTTCATGTTTTATAGCTTCAATTTTTTCAGTGAAATAAGTTACAAAGTACTAAGCTTAAAGAAAAATTGGGATTTGAATGAGAGACAAAGTATGAAATAGTATTTTATAAAATTAGTATTATTATTATGAAAGGAAAAGTAATTACTCTGAAATCAAAATGCTTAAAGAATTATTACAAAGTATTTGCTGAATATTTGTTGCTTTCATACTATTTAGGATAAGAGATAATACATAACAGGTGTACAGCCTTGAGATTTATTTCTATATGATCTTTTAATTTTCATAATAAAGTTTACATTATTGGAGAATAATGAAATTTCTAGAAAACCATTTCAAATATTCATTTTGAAATGTTATTTATTCCTTTGAATGATGTTTGCAGCATTTAATTTACACAGAAACTAAATTCAAATTTGCATTATATACCTTTAATATATATTTAGGAGTTTAACTGAAATATAGGATTACACAAGAGTATAAGAAATCAAAAGGAAAAAAAATTCTCAAATATACTTGTAAATTAGAATTACTTTAGTATCTATAATCAAACACAAAAAATAATTTTGGATTGCATAACCATTTCTCAATGATTAAGAACATAATAAACATAAATATAATGTAACTAACCTTGTAATGCCTACATAGGCTACTTCTTGCTTTGTGTAATTATTAACAAGTGAAATTCCAACATCTTGTAATGCCAACACAATTTCTTGCTCAGCTAATTCTGCTTTCTCACTTTCATATGTTGCTTTAAATACCCTTGGATCTTCAGTGAATAAAATAATACGTTGCAAGCCTTCAAAGAATGAAACTAAATAAATAGTCTTTTTCCCCAGATTTATAGGTGTCATCATATCCTAGAAGGAAACCACAAAAAATTATGAGTATGAGCACAACAAATATATAAGACGAGAACATTACATAGATGAGAATGTTGCATTTAAAAGTGTATTAATAGCACTTACTTCATAGAGGCAGTTATATAATAGCTATATTACTTGATGCTGTTAATGAAGGTAAGTTAATTGTTTAAGTGATTTTAATCTTAATAAACTCTATGAATCTTCCTTTGTAGGCTAATCACTAACAAAATATTATATTCCTACTTCTTTCAAAGTCTTTGAAAGAAGTTATAGTTATGAAGTTATAGTATATAATAAAGATTGTATAAGCTCAAAATTTACATTTCTTTGAATAGTGGAATGAAAAAAGGTATGAACAGTTAGTGTGTCAGTTGTAGATTTTCTACAGCATTGATGCAGACATAAGCAGTCACACACACAAGAAACGCGAGGCTAAGGCAGTAGAGGAGTGCCCAGAGGTCCAGGTTAAGGGACTACATAGAGACATTCTAGCTCAAAAAACAAACAAACAAAGAAAACCCAGACATACAAAGAAAAAGCACAAAAACCACAAAAATAAACACATATGTTTTGCATGGGATTAATTACATAGAAAACTCCTAAATAGACATTGTGTTGATATCAAGACCTTAAATTGAATAGTAAGACAAATTTTTAATGACCAAGTCATAAATTCTAGTTAATAAGTATGATATCCAGACAAGTTTAGCATTTAGTACATATTCATGCTACAATCCACAGAAATTAAAAATTTGAGTTACCATAAATTATTTAGACCCTTTAATATTACCTACAAATTATTTTTTAAAAAATCACAAAGTAAAACACTGAGACTAAGAGAACTGACTTCTGATGTTATTCTGTAGTCTCCACCCGGGCATGCATGTGTGCACCTTCTCTCCTCTCTCTCAAACTTTCTCAAATGAAGAAATTAAGTATTAAGATTAAAGATAGATGAACTATATTCAGTCCTCTTAAATACAAAAATGAACAAACCAAAGCTCTACACCAGATTTCAATAATACTGGAATTCAATGGAAAAGTACCACTACTATGCAAAGACAGTAAATCTGAAACCCCAAATTTTGTATTGATTAGAAAACCTTTCACTTAAGAATATACAAAATAAAAGTGTTTGTCTATAAAAACTCCTGTTTCTCATCTGCAGATTGATTCAAGAAAATACAACAGAAAGAATGAGGTTGTAACCAAAGTAGTGATCAAGACAGAAGTCTGAAGACAAGTGGCTGTTAAAATAGCCTACTTTTGAAACTTAGTAAAGATAACAGCAAAATATTGAAGACCTTTCACCTAAAATAGAAATAAGACAAAACAAAATCTGCAATCATTTTCATTCAACAACATGTAAAATGTCTAACCAGTCCAGTAAAATGAAAGGAATAAAATATGAAAACAGCATTTATTTGTATTACTACAACTTTCCATATAGAAAAATTAAGTTTAAGTTTTAAAGTATGAATTTTCAAGTAGTAGTTGATAATTCACTTTTATTACTAGAAGCAAAAGATATACAATACTTTGACAGATAAACATTTTTGGAAAGAGAGAAAGCAACAAAGTCATTAAGAATCAATGGGGTTAAGATCTGGGTAAAACAAATTCTGAGAATTCTGGAGGACAGAGTGGAAACACAGCTCAGACTTAAGCTCAGACTTATTTGTATCAGAGAAAATCAGATGACAAAAGTTGCCCCAGGGAGGTGATCGTCACATCTTATAGCTGCATTTTGTCCTTAAGCTTCCAGCCTGTCTCAAGGCAAGTAGGACAATGAGATTAGTTTCCTAAATTATGGCCTCATATTCTATCTAGAAACTTCACTAATCTGCTAAGCTTCTAAATTCAAACCCCACTTCCCTACACAGTCTATAAATGTAAGGTATCTCCTTTATTCTGTGAGTTGCTGTTGGATCTCTTATCTCCCTTTCCCAAAAAACAAGCATTATTAAAGGACCTGAATTCTTAAAACCTGTCTCAGTACAGTTTTCCATCAATTGGATCTGAAAATAGATTCTGGAAAAAAAAATGAAAGATACAATCCCACTTACTAGAGCCTCAAGAAAAATTAAAAACTTTGGAATAAACCTAATCAAGAAAGTACAAGCCGTATCTATACAAAGAAAAATTCAAAACCCTGAAGAAAGAAATTAAAGAAGATGAAAACATATCAGAAGATAGAAAAAACTTGCTATGTATATAGATCAATAGGATTAATATTGTGAAAACAAATAACTAACCAAAAGCAGTTTACAGATTAAATGAGATCTTCATCAAAATTCCAATGCAATTCTTTATAGAAATTGAAAAAACCCAAAAATTCATATGGAAGCACAAAAGAGCTTGCATAATCAAAACAGTCCTGAGCAACACAAATAATGCTGGAGGCACATCTGATTTTAGATTATACTATAAAGCCAGTGTAATAAAAATAGCACAGTACTGACATAAACATTCACACTGATTAACAGATATACACTGAGGACCCAGTTATAAATTCAAGTACTTTTGGTCACTTGATTTTTGATAAAAGTGCCAAAAAAAAAAAAAAAAGTACTCTGGAGCAAAGACAGTATCTTCAACAAATGGTACTGGGATATAGAATATTCCACGTATAGAAAAATAAAATTATATCTTTATCTCTTATTCTGCACAAAAAAAAAATACCAAGTTGATCAAAGAACTTAATGTAAAATTTGAAACTCTGAATCTGCTGGAAGACAGTACAGGGAGCACACTTTGAGACACAGAATTAGGTAAAGACTTGCTGAATTGAAATCTATTTGCATAGGAATTAAAATAGACAATTGATAAATGGAACCCCATGAAATTAAAAAGCTTCTATTCAGCAAAATAAACTTAATTGAGCAAAAAGGCATCTTGCAAATTGGGAGAAAATCTTTGCCTGTTATACATCTGACAGAAACTTAAACTGTACAAAATATATAAAGAACTCAAAAATTATGCATCAAAAAAGCAGATGACTCAATTTTAAAAAACGGTCCACTGACCTAAAACAGAGTTTCAGAACAAGAAATAGAAATGTTTATGAAATAACTTTAAGTTAAAAAAAATTCTTAATAATGAAAGGAATGTAAGTTGAAGCTACTATGAGATTCTATCTTATTCTAGTCAGAATGACTAACATTGAAAAAGCAACAAGAAATGCTGGAGAGGATGTAGAGAAAGGAAATCCTTTTAATGCTGTTGATAGGAATGTTAACTTAGTGCAGCCACTCTAGAAGTCAGTGTGGAGATTCCTCAGAAAACAGAGCTATCTTATGACTCAGTAATACCACTTTCGGGCATATTCCTAAAGGATTCTACCTTACTCTATAGAGAAACATGCACACCTATGTTCATTTTGGCCCTATTCACAACAGGAAAGCAATAGGGTCCATTAACTGAAAAAATGAATAATGAAAATGTGGTATACACACACACACTCAGAATGGAATATTATTCAGCTATAGATGAAATCTTGAAATTTACAAATAAATGAAAGGAGCTGGAAAAAACATACACACACAAAAATAAATAAAAACGAGGATACTAAACTAGTACAAAAACATGAAGTGGTTGGTGAGTGAAGATTCAAGGCTTAAAAGCACCATTTGGCCTCTACCTGAGAAACTCATGAGTAACACTACCTGTAATATGTTTATAAGAAATTATATATATAATTATGTATAAATATGTTCATTATATATGTTGATAGATTCAGACATATGGTCTATAGTTCTTGTGCACTTTCTTAAAATTTGATCATATGTATTGTGTCTCTCTGCAATGAATACATATGATGTTACTTTACTACATTTTTTACTTTAAGGACACATGCTAGAAGATGCACCTGCTATTTAACCTTTATGGTCTAGACAGATATGTAAAATAATAAAACAGGAAGAGAAAAAAAGGAAACAAAAGGAATTATACTAATTTTACCTAAGTTCTTGAGAAAACAAGAAAGTTTGAATTATTCCCAACATTTTTAAGTCAGTATGATTGAAAACAAAATGAGAAAAAGATGTAAGAAGAAAGTTACAAGCTAATTTCTCTTAATGTATAAAAGCAAATTTTATTAAAACATTAGTAAGCACATTATATAAAGTGAGGTTGACCCACTATTTTAAAAAAAATTAATCATATAATTCCTCCTCAAAATAAGACAAAGTTCACTTCTTATCAGTTACTCTTATCTGTTGCTGTGAGAGAACACCCAAAGTCAAGCAACCTAAAGGAGAAAAGGAGGTTTGTTCAGCTTATGATTCCAGAGTGGAGATCCTTCATGGTGGAAATGGTGTGGCTGGTGGCAGAAGCTGGAGGTGATCTAAGTCAGATCCTTCATGGAGACAGACAGCTGCTGCAAGCTCAAGAGCAGACTCACTCGTTCCAGCAGGGCAGGGCTAACAAATAACAAGGCCTACCACCTATGACTGCCTTCTTCCATCAAGGGTCCTCCTCTCCTAAAGGTGGCACGACCTTCCCAAATACTGGCAACAACTAAGGATTCAAACACATGAGCCTGTGGAGGGTAACTCACATTTCAAATCACGACATTCACAAATCTTATGAAAACTTTAACAATAATTTTTTCATTTATTTTCTAATATATAAGGGGGTATGTGGGTGGAAATGAGTTAACAGTCCATGTGCTATGATCAGAGGACAACTTGTAAGAGTTGGTTCTCCCTTCTACCATAAGGGTGCTGGAGATTGAACTCAAATCCTCAGTCTTGGCAGTAAGTGTCTTTATCAGTAAATTATCTCACTGGCCCTACATAAAAGTCTAGCATCTGCTAAAGGCATCAAGATCCTTGGAGGCAAGGGACTGACAGCCACAGTAGTGTTCCTATGCTTAAGGGGAACACGGGAAAGGGTTCAGGGAAATGCCACTGGGCCCTTGTACGTCATCGGAGAGGAGGGCCCAGAGGAGAGTCAGGCATGCACATTAAAGGACTCTCTGGGAATTAGGGGGGGAGGCACTGGGGAATGGGGAGGGAGGGGTGAGGGGAGGGGGAGCAGGGGATTCGGGGGGAGGAGGGAGGGAGGGAACTGGTATACCTATTAAGTTTGTATGAGCGGAAATAATAAATAAATAAATAAATAATTGTTTTCAATAGATTAAAAATAAGCATGTGGTCAAAAAGTCGACACATTTATTATAAATGTGCAGACATACATTTTAAGTAACTAGAAAACCAAAAGTATTATTCAATATAGAATATTTGTATTTTTTTAAAAAGTAATAAAAAAAAGGATAAACTTAGTAAGTAATAAATTGGTCAGCATCCCTTAAAAAAAAACCAATGAAAGAATCACTAGCTTAATGGAGAAAGGAAAAAAAGAAAAAAGACTATCATCATGGTCTGTCATTAACAAATTTTTCCTAGTTTATGTAGTGGATTCTTATTTACCATACAGAGTTTAAGACTAAATATAGGGAACTGATGTTTGCAAGATGAATACACAAAACCTTCCCCTAAGTACACCAACTTACATGATATAGTAGAAACAATAATGGTGGCTGTCATGGTTTAAATGTGAGAGGATCCCAGGAGAAATAATTAAATGCAGTGGGAACCTTAGGGGCTAGGGCTAGACAAGTGAAGGGGAATCTCCCTATCAGTGGGTTTGCCACAGGGACCTGAAACCCCACTAGAGCAGAGGGTCCAGAGGAAACCCTGGAACTGACAGAAATAGACAGACAGGAGGGTGGGAGGGAGTAAGATAGATTGATGAAAAAAGACAAGAGAAGAAGAGAGAAAGGGAGGAAAGAAAAAAGGAGAGCAGGGATAATTACTCAATATACTTGTAAAACTAGGAAAAAAATAAAGTGGGGAAAAGAAAAAGAAAAAAGAAATGTGAGTTGTCCCAGAGACTCATGTGTTTGAATCTTGACTTATTTGGGAGGGTTATGGCACTTTTTAAGAGGTGGAAACTTGCAGGAGGAAGCAGTCAGAGAGGGTGGGTCTTAAGGTGGATTAGCCCCACCCTACTTATGGGAGAGCTCTGTTCTTGCAGTTGGCATTTTTGCAGCTCTCAGCCTCCTTGATAGACCTGACTTCCAGCTTCCTGCCATGAAGGACTGTATCTCCCCTCTGGAACCATAAGCTGAATAAACCTCCCTTTCTCCCATTAAGTTGCTGAACTTTGAATGGTGTCTCACAGTAGCACAAAGAGTAACCAGTCCAGTGGCTATGGAAGACTACTTTCAGTTTGTAGTATATCTCAACCTATTACATGGGCAGGACTACATTACTGTTTTACTTTTTCTAAATGTAGAAGAGTTTTGCTTTTGGGTTACATTCTTTCTCAGAGTCAATCTCAATAATCCTGACATTCTTTAGAGTTACAACAGTGCTTTTCCCATTTTTATTTGCTTTTGGAAAAAGACAAATCTAAATAAAAAAATTAAAAAAATACCTTCATAAAACAAAACGAAACGAAACAAAACAAAAAAGGAGACACCATGGTAATGACCAAGATAGTACTTACATCTTTTTGCGTTACTTCACCATGGCTTTTCCCACAACTCCAATTCAGCTTCCTAGATCCCACTGGATCAGCCCATGTATAAAACACTGCTTTTCCAGGAGGAAGAGAATCTTCTATGTCACTGAGAGAACTGGCATAAGGAGCAAAAATATGCTGCATTAAATGCAAACAGATGAATATATAAAAATATCCCAAATAGAAATTTATTCCACTCCATTGAGATTTCGAGAAACACAAAGAACAGAAAGGCATTTTTCTTATGGAATGAAAACAAGTTAGGTTTTACTTCCGATTGTGAAAAATTTTTCACCTTTTACAATGCAAACTATTTAAGGAAATTTCAAAGGCAATATTTGTATCCGAGTATCATAAAATACTTTGGTTTTGTTTTAATTTAAATTATAGAAAAATATTCCTATTATTTTATTTTATCCACAACAAATCTTAGATAACCTAGTTTCCTAAGTAGTAATCTGTGGAAAGAACAATTACGGCAGAATTACTTTAAACACCCCCCCACAAAGATGAAAAGACCTAAAAATTTAAGTGATCCACAAAGATATCTTCAAAAAGACAAAATAGCAAACTATTATTAACCTATGAGGAAATATACAGCTTTTTTTGAACTGCAAAGATATTTGCAGTTAAAAGACTTCACTGGTTAACAGGCAATAAAAACAAAATACGGTCCTACATATCTTTGCAAAAGTTTACATTTGTAAAAATTAATGTGTGCCTGTGGCTGGAAGGGAGTCTTTTAAGCATCCACAGCTACTTATATAGGAACAAAATTGAGTTGTTTTTAGATTCTACATATTAAAGAAGAGAACTCAAGTCAACAGAGACACAATGAAACTATGATATAGCATGGACAGAAAAATGATGGGAGTTGAAAGATTACAGAATACAAGTCAAGTCATAGAGCTGTAAGAGAGACCAGAGATTCAATACACAATACCAAAACCAAAGTTATTAAGATCATATTGTATTAGGAATTTTCATTGAATGATTTTCACTGCTCTTCTGACAAACCAAAAATAACCACAATTAGGAAAGTAGCTCAGTGCAGTATACCACCTGTCCAGCATGTGTTTACAGACTCCAGCACTACATATGCAAACTAACTACAAAGCAATAGGTACATAAATCTACTTCACTTGAAGAAAACATTTTAATTTCCAAATATATTCCAACACTAAACATCATGGTGCAAACCTCTCATATACAAGGGAGGTCTGGGATTGTAGCTCAGTGATAGAGCATTTGTCTCTTATACACTGAGTTCTATCATCATCAAGAAAAAAAAAACCAACAGATGACGATGAGGAAGTAGGTGTAAACCCTAGGTTCAATCTCCAGATCCTAACTAACAAACAAAAACAAAGTTTGTCTTATAATTTCATATAATACAACACAAAATGTCCAAAAGATTGGTGCAATATCAATACAATTTTGAGAAAAAAGTGTTAAAATTTTATCCAATCATTATTTGCATGAGTATATATTTCAAACATGTAATAACATAACATATTATCCACAGAGATCAATTTTCCAAAAAAGTATTAGATACCTTATATGATACAATTACATAACAAAGAATGAAAATCAGTTGTTATTTAGAATAATATATATTATTTCTCAGTGAAATAGATAGTGACAATTCTATAGCATATGGTTTCAGTAACAAAAGAAAACACAAGTTATATGCATTAAACTTTTATTTTAAATCACCTGACAGGGTTCTGGTATCCTTTTAGAAACACAAGTGTTAATCAGTTAACAATTAAATATAAGAAAATTATAGGTATACTTTAGAGTAGATATACTTTAGAAAGGACTAGGTAACACTTTCTTTCCTTTTTTTTTTTTTTTTTTTTAGGTAACATTTTCTACAACTGTAAATTAGGTTAGAAATCCCCAGTAAAAATAAGTAGCCAGTATAGTGACACAAATCTATAAACTCAGAAGTCAGAGGCAGGATGAGTCTAAGTTCAAGGCAGTTTGAGCTACACATTAAAACTGTGTTTTAAAGACTGGGACAGGTGGTGGGGGGAGAAGAAATGGGAGGGAGATGAACGAAATTTGATAGGTAATGTGAATACAAAGAAAAAGAACACTATTAGAATGCTAAATAGTGGATATATATGTATCTTAAACTGAAAGAAAATGGTAAAGAAATACAGGTATTTATAATGTTTACATGCAAAGGTGCAGTTAAAAACTAGCACATTTTTCCCTGTGGCTGGAGAGACCTGTGGAGCCAGCTGTCACTTTTGGGAGATTCCACCCAAGGAGACTTTGAAAGAAGAGTTTTTCTTTGTCTTCCTGAAGAAAAGGAAGTAGAAAAGTTTTCTCACACAAGTGTGCTTGTGATGTTTTCGATGCTTTCTTCAGAATGAGAAAACTTCCTCCATTACAGCTTCAAGACCCCAGCAGTACCTCTCAGCAAGTAGCATGAACACAGTCCCTTCGTTATGAAGGTCCTACTTAGAGCATTTCAGCTCAATATTAAAAGTTTTGAGGCATTAAGGGCAGTATCATAATTCTAGAGAAGAGTGCTTATAAAGTCCAGCTGTCTATGGGATGCCAGTGCTAGGGATGAAATTAGGGGTCTTGCATATTCTAAGCAGGCACTTTACGACTGAGCTATATTTGAGGTGTCAGTTTTTAGAGTTGTGGTATTGACGCTAGATTTTTTTTCTCTGCCATATGACAAATTATAAGGCAGAAAAATATTGAAGATACATAAAAGCCAATTTTTATTTTAAGACAGAAAATAACAGGACCAGAAGAAAATCGAAAAATACAAATTGGGTATCCTGGAAGTGTCTGGGAGGAGGAAAGAAGCAGTTTTCCTCTGAGTTTATAGCCCAATTGATAGAAGACCTGGGTTTCCTGATTCTGCCCACACCCACTGAGACATAGTGAGTGAGAGAAGGGGCTTCTCTGAAGAAAAAAAGCACATCTCTAGGTGGATCAGATTGTTTGGGCTGTGCTTAATTAATTTAAGGAAGGAGCCAATAGCAAGTCTCAGAACTCAGACTCCATCCCAGGGCCATTAGGAATAAGAGATGGTGTTTATCTAATTCCAACAGTATGTTAGTTGTATACTACATGTGACTATTTGCCAAACAAAAGCTAAGAACAATTTGTCTATTTCTGTTTGGCTACTATCAACTGACAGCTCAGAACACTCCAGAAAGTAAAGTACATTGCTGCTCAAAAGCAGAGGTTTGTAAAGTTCTTATAATGGTCCAGATAGAAAATATTTTAGGCTTATATGGTGTTAGTATATTAAATTGCAGTGTGAATGGAAACTTAGACAAAATGTCAACAAATGTGCATGACTATATTACAATAAAATTTATGAGGAAAAAAAAGCAAACAAGCAAAACCTAGGCATAGCAATGACAGTAGTAAAAGGAAAGACCACAGAGATAAGCTTTTTTTTTTTTTTTTTTTTACATTAGTAAAGTGTATGTTTATAGGTAAACACCCAGGTGAAGACCCAGAGTATTCAAGAAACAAAGGCATAAGTGTCTCTTCAGTATAGCGTAAGGTCTGGGCAACAAAAAGAGAAGTGCCCTGGAAGGGATTCAAGAAATATATTTTGGGGTTGGAAACCTCTGCCTTGCAGCAGGAAGGTCCTGAGTTCAGATCCTAGACCCCACGTATAGATGCCGGGCAGAAGCAGGGGCGGCCTGCGCTTCTGGTCCTGGTAGGGCGGAGCCTGTGAATCCCGGGGCAGAGTAAACAAGGAGGAGGTGGAGGCGTCCATGGTGGTTCCAGAATTCGTCCGTGGGTCTACATACACACATATACATACACACATACACACATACACACACACACACACACACGCACAATTGAATAAGTAAAATAAAAAAATTTAAAAAAGAAATATATTTTATAAGAAATGACAAACTGAAACATAATAGTATGAACATGGGATCCTTTAGGAGAGGATAAGTCACAGGGACAACAGCCCTTGAGAATGGATTAGAGGTACAACATTAAGTTTAAGGGACCTGCCATGCCTTTCTGCTACATGAAGAGAAGACAAGAAGAGCTATTCAGGAAGCAGAGAATGACTCTATACTAGAAACATACCATCTGTCCATGACTAAATCTTGGACTTGCTAGTCTCAAAACCATGAAAAACAAATTTCTGTTGTTCATAAATCATTGTGTAAGTTTTTTTTAGTTAGAGTGTGCCCAAACACACTAAGACATATTTGATTATTTTTATAATATGGAAAATAATTTTTAAAAACAGGATTGTCTTCTTTTTTTTTAAACTTCAAGCTCATGAAAGTACGATAGGAAGGAGCTCTATGTACCGCTGATTGGCCCTGGGGTTCATACTCAGTACTTTTTGTATTTTAAGCAACTGGAGTTAATACATGTGGTAGTGGAAGGAATCATGTATAAATGCACTCATAAATAAAAATTAAAAGGTTAAAACAAAACTGAAGACAGAGTAAGTTCCAAATACTCTGGGACAACTAAATAGAAGATCATAAAGTTATATAAACTATAGGAGCACTAAACAAATATGGTATCACAGAAAATTTAAATAAATGATGTTAAGAGAAATCCTAAATATACCTCCTGATATAGCAACCTTACTCTATTGAGAGCCCAGACACATGCCATTAACAGAAACCCAAATGCCAGTCAGTATGCCACACACAAAATGATATGGAAACAGGAAGGAGAACAGTAGGGAAGTTTGTAGTGAGAAAAAGAAGGAAATTGGGATTGAGTAATGAGTGAAAGTGACATTGTATTTATATATGATACATTAAAGGGATTTATAAGTAAATTTAAAAAAGTTTTTCCATGTTTCTTTCTTGACTCATTTAAAAATAAATTATAGGGCCTATGAGATGGCTGAGTGTCTCTCACTTCCTATGTGTAAGCCTGGTGACCTCTGTTTGATTCTCATGGTATGCATGTATGTTTTTTCTCTCTCTCCCTCCTAATAAATTAAATATATATATATAAATTATAGACAACAAGTAAAGTTTTATACATTTAATATTTTTAATATGAGAGAGCACATATATGTAATGCCATTATTAGAGACTTCTCTAAAAATCATTAATAAAGAAATTAGGAGCAATTCTGATACAAAGAAATCATTGTGCTTGTGATAACCTTCTTACCTTTGTTTGTACTGAACAAGGTCATTCTTGGTGTGATTTATTAATAGAAACGCAGCTGCTCCATCATGATAGTCTGAAAAAGTAACTACGGTAGAATGTTCAGCCAAGTTCACTTCTGCTATAATACCTCCAAGCTTAAAGGAAGGGAAACATTTTTAAATGTGATTATTCCTCAGAAATATTAATTAATAATATTCAAATTACTTATTATTTGAAACCACTTTGGAGAGAATATACAGTCCAAACTTTTGTATTGCATTTCTGGTAAACCCTACACCTCTATCATTTGCAAATGTAATGAAAGATGAGGTATACTTCAGTATTTATTCTGGGCACACCCACAAACATTCTATACAATGGATGATTTTAGATGTTTTGCTTTTCCTTTCACAAAAGGAAATTGTTAATTGTTGGTAAAGGGGGAAAATCACCAGGAAATTATGTTACAAAAAGGAACATGACATACCAGTAAGTGTACATAAGTTTTTCTAATGATACATGCAGGAAATGACTTACCTCATTATTCAGCCGCAACAAAATACAGCTTTCTTGCTTATTAAAATGGATTCTTTTGGGAGGACCTTCACTCCTTTCAACTTGAATAAGAAGCTTATTGGAAGAATCCTCTGGCCAAAAGGGGATACACTAAAACATACATTATATATTTATAAAAAATTAACAACTGAGTCTCATATATACAATAAACTTATTGACTGGAATGGAAAATTTAAAAATTCTTTCATTTAGGCTTTCATCATTGTCGTTTAAGTAAAGTGTTGTGAATTGTCAATTTGGATTGTTACTTGTGAGTGTTATGAATTAGCAGCAATGGATAACAAGATGAAGAGCTATGACAGGTAGGGTATTTAAAAGGAAGGAGACTTTAATGTTATACAGATCTTATAGAGAGAGGTTAGTCAGCACATAAACTGAGCCAAAACTAGGAAGCAGATGATAACTTAAAGAAAGGTATGTTTAGCTACTGAGTATCAAATGCTGTTAGCTAAGGGCATTATTTGATAATGAAGCAAAAGCAAAGGAGTGGAGAGATGATGGCTCAGGGGTTAAGACTCTATCTCATAAGCAGAAGGTCCTGAGTTCAGCTACTAAGTCCCATGTAAAAATGCCAGGCAGGAAACAGTGGCCGCTTATACTTCTGGCCCTGGTGGGTGGATCCTGGGACATCCCAGAGGGAAACAAAAGGGAAATAGAAGCAATCCAGGATTATTCCTGAAGACCCCTCCACAGAAACGCACAGTTCTCTCTTTCTCTCTCTCTCTTCCAGTTCCTCTGCATGTTCGCATGCTGATAAGTCACCATAGAAGGGCTTGAAGGGAACAAGGGGTTTATTTTCTTTTACAATTACTGGTTATAGTTCTTAGTCCAGCTTGACGGGAGAGCACACACCAACACCAGGGCCAAGGGAACTGGCTACACCATCACCACATAATGGCTGAGGGAAGGACAATTCTTACTTGCCAGATCAGCATATCTGGCCAAGTGTACAAAAGGCTGCCAACTCCCTCAACCATCCCTCCCTCTTTTATTCCATGGTCTAATCCCACCCACCATAGGCTGGGCCTTCCCCATCAGCTAGACAATCTCCTGAAGGCTTGCTCTGGGCCTAACTGAACCATTAATTCTTCACAAATGTGCCCAGAGCTCAAACCCTCAACCTTCAGCCTGACACCTGTGTCTAACTATCACACACACACACACACACACACACACTAAATAAAGTCAAATATGCTTAAAAGTATGCAAATCAAGCCTTAGGATCCCAATCATCAAATCAAAGAAGGAAAGGTAAAAGAAATAGTTTAAAATTTAGAGAAGGAAACTTAAAGGAGATAGTTAAAGCATCAGAAAGTGGCTCTGAAAACAGGATGGGGATGCAAACAAGAATGTTAAAAGAACCCAATTGTTTATACACTGTTAAATCAACTCAACCTTATGTCTTGATGCATTTCTTAATGAGCCGTTTTCATTTGTGATACCTGATCATTACTGTTTACAACCTAGGGAAATCTAGCTGTTAGGGGTTAAATATTTAATTTGCTGAAGCTATTCAACTGTAATATATAATTAATGGAATTTGATACACCACAAAATTAAGAGATTTAGTACATTCCTCTACTCAAGATTTCCTGCATCCTAGGCAGGAACTTACCTGAGAGATTCAAAACAGCAAACAAACCAGTTCAAAGCTATTCCCATGAGGGACTAATATGATTAAAAATTAAGTGCATTTCTAACATCCCCAAGCCTGTGCTGTTCCCTGACAACACCGGTAGCTTGTAAAATAATGATACACAATCCTTTCTTAGTGCTATAAGGACCTCCTGAGAATGTAGAGTGCGCTAAAGTTTTATAATGGGAAAAAAGTAAGTAAGTCTAACAAGAGACATAATGATAATGAATTCACATATCTTAAAGCAAGAATTGATCATTGTAAGTCAAAATTAGAACATAGAAATTTTAAGTTGAAATTGAAAAAGAGAAAAAGCAAAACTTATAAAAATTGCTGTTTTATTTGCAATTAATATAAATATGAACTTAGCTATTTAAATAATCTACATATTTGGTTCTAAAAAGGTAACCAAGATCCAACATTAACTATAAGTGAGATGTATATCAAAATCAACAAAATATACAAAGCAATGAAAAGCTACGATTGTATCAAGCTAGAACTCTATATCCAAAAAAAGATAGTTTTAATGGAACTTTTGAAATATTTGCAGAAATCTCATGTTAACTAAACAAACATTTATTCAGAATCTACTATTGAGAACTGATTGAAACCCTTGTTACTGCAGTTAAAAGATTAAGTACTTGTAAAAGCTTCAAGTCTCCACAATTACACTTTATTACCACTGTGGCTTCTTTTCCTTATCCAATTATACTGTTCTTTCTTTTCTTTTTAAACTCCTCTCACAAACATGTCAGTACTCCTCTTTCAGAGCCTCTATTCTGGCATATCCTTCTGTCTGTCATGTTCTCTCCTTAGGTATTCAGATCGCTGAGAAATCTGTCTCCTAGCCCAACACCTATGTTATTGTTCAGGCAAGACCTTAGGAAATACAAAGGCTTCCCCAGTAGACCTTAGAGCAAAACAGAATCATAGTGCAAGAAACAATACTTCTAAGTTATACAGAAAGTAGCAAACATTTAATTCACAGATCTATAACCATCCCAAAGAGACAGAAAGTGGCTCATATGCAGACATAGAGATGTGACTCCAAATCCATCAGTGGTAAGAGACTGCAGAGCTTTAAGGAGATTGGAGGTGAAAGCAGAACCACCTCAAAAGAAATTGAACAATCACAGCATAATTTGCAACAGAAATCAAAATCAAAGATTTGGAAGTGGGGGATATAGAACATCTTGAGAAAAAAAAATCAACTTACAATTGATGTAAAAAAATGATCGAAAAGCAATATAAGGATAAAAGCTTTTATGAATAATGAACTGCTGGCATTTTCCTTAAAACACTTACAGGAAACCTGAAACTTCAAAAATGTTCCTACAAGGATGTTTATGTACAAAAAGGGAATAATAAATAAAAAATAGTAAATATTCTTATAATCTTACCATTAGAATGACAATTCTTCAAAACTGGGTATCCTATTGACCTTGATCCCATCATCTGAAAACCTATAAGGAGATCTGTCTGTGTATGATGGTACAGAACTAAATCTGACTCCTAAATCACTCCTGCTTTCTGCAAGAGCAGAGAAGTTGGCTCAACTTGCCTGTGAAGGCATTACTAACATTTTCCGAAAGAAAAGTCACTGCTTCCTTTTTGAGTCATTTACACCTTACTTATCTTTCCACTACTGCATTTGGCCAAGATTGTTATATGTCTGCTTCGTTTACATATTCCTAAGGAATAGGGTCAAGCTTTTGCAAATAAATAAAGCCTAGCACAAAAATTCAATGAAGGATTATAACATTAAAACAAACTGGCACGGGAGAAAATTAAAACAGTATGACAATTTAAAGATTATATCAAGTAGAAAAAAATTGAGACATTGTTTTCTAAACATACGGTCACTGTACAAAATAATGGATTCAACTATGACATTTTATACATGCATTTCATGTATCTTGATCAAAGAAATACAAATAATATTTGTGAAGTTCATCTGCATACCTGTTCTAAGTCAAGAGGCAGCCATTTATCATTTCCTTCTTCTGCCACTGATACACGATATTTGCTTTTGTTTTTAATCATGTAAAAAGGAGTAAATGTCACAATTCTAGTAATATTAAAACTGCTGAGATTTATAGTGACACCAACCTAAGGAAGAAAATTAAAACTGTCTGAAGACTATTATCACAGTATGTTTACAGAAAAAGTATCCAATAGACACATCTTAAGTAAAAGCATAGAATAAACTCACTTGATATTCCATTTTTAAGCCTTTGCACTTAACCGCTCCATGGCTACCAACAGTATCAATTGAAAATTGATCAGACAATTCACTATCAGTTACCATAAGCTGAACCTAAGAAAAAAAATTGAAATAAATTACATTTTAGGTACCTTTAAAAATGCTTTAATCTAGTGCTTGCCACTCACAAGTAAGAGGACTAGAGTTTATCCACAAGCAACTGGACTTTGAACAGAGATACAACCAGTTTGGAGACATTTCTAAACCCATCTTCTCTTGATTATCTTCATCAAGCATTGAAGTGGGAAGACCCCCCCCTTCCCTGGGTGGAGGCCCTGCATTGAAGACAAAGGACAAAGCTAACTGAGCTCTAGCATGGTTTTTGAGCTCTCTGCTTCTTGAGTATGGGTAGAAGGTGACTAGATGCTTTGTTTTCCTTCTGCCATGCCCTTCCTGCCATGATGGACTGTACTTTGAACTGGGAACCAAAATAAACCCTTTCTCCCTTCAGTTGCATTTGTCACAGTATTTTGTTACAACAGGAAGGGAAGCTAGAAACCATCTCCATGGACACACATCAAAATTAGCATTATAGTATCTGACTAGGTCAGGACTCAGGCACACCATGGTTATACAATGCAACTTCTTGTCACCTGACATCCCAACAAGAATATTCCAGAATGCTGGAAAATACCAAGTATTGAAGAGATAAATAAGACCTAACCAATTAAAGAACTACAGTGTGTCTGTTGGTTAAAAAAAAAAAAAAAAGAGGACTAGAGTTTAGATTTCCCAGAAACCTATTAAATCTCAGATGAGGATGTATACACACACATGCATACATATATGCAGCACACATGCAAACACAAAAACTTAGAAAATGCATTAATCAAATATTACAATGTATCTATATTTTATATTTATATATTTTGTATATGTATCAAATAGATATTTACATGTTTGACTTTGTGCATATATGTAGTGTTGTTATTGGGAAATGAAACAAGGCACTGTGCATGTTAGACACATGCTTTACCACTGAGTTTTATCCCCAGCTATTTTATAGCATACAATGTATCTTATATTGTTGATGTACTAAATCTTTCTCATTATTAAGTGTTATTGCTAGTTGTATGGAACTCACAATGTAGCCTAGGCTATCTTTAACCTTAAAATCTTCCCACCTCCATTTCTTGAATGCTGAAAATATAGGCCTGTGCCAGTACATCCTATAAGTAACCTTTTTAATGTTAAATATTTGACAAATGTTATTTCTATGTAAATTTTATAATATTTTATTCTTCAGAACTTTAAACTCTAAAAGGGAATAATAGAAACCTAAAGAAAAGCAAAAATTAAAAAAAATCTGAATCTTACCTTATTGTTGTTAAAAAAGTGATTTGGCTGAAAAGAAAACAGAACTGGCTTTTTATAATTAGGAGGATGCTTTCGATGAATTCCATCTGCTTTGTACTGTAACATTCGGTCAGTTTTATTGACCATCCAATATGGACTATGAAATGCCAAAACTGTCTGACCAATATTGTAAGTCATATGGATAGCAATATCTAAATCAGTCTTCTCCATTTCTGTAATACATGTAAAACTGATGAAGCTAATATCTTGTTGATTAGGTTTTATAAGACATTCACCTTTCCAATCATGGTTAAGATAATCAAGTAATTTTAAATGTAGCTTGGCTTTATCCATCTGTACATTACAAATCTGAGCTGAATGTCCTTCATGTAGTGTAAAAACTGTATTTTCGATGCCCTGTTATAAGAAAGAAATATAACAAAAAACACTTTACTGTGCATCTGAATAACATTCCCCAAATTTTTACTTGTTCGTTCCAAATACTACTCAAATGCTTTTGAAATACCTGTTACAAAAAGTTTTAAGACTTACTCAACTTCTAAGGCTATCACCAGTGTTTAATCAGGTTTTGAGTAATTGTATTCATAAAATAGCCCAAATAACACACTTCAATTGTCAAGATTAAATAATGCAATGTGAAATTTCACAGAAAATTATAAGCATACTCTAATTAGTATAATTAAAACCATCCAACCTTATCTATTAATTATTGTAGTTTTGACAATTACAAAGTAACAAAAACTGCAGAAGGAAATTGATGACAAATACAAAAACTGCCATCTCTTCTACCTTATTATTTCTCATCTTCAGCAATCCTTTTTGGCCCATTTCGAATTTGGGTTACAGTTTATTTATCTCTCAAGATCAGTCACTTATCTCTACTCAGTTACATTACCTTAGTTTTTATACCTATGACTTATGAGTATGAGTTAAAACAATATTCTCATATAGTTCTATTTTCTATACCATGACTATACTGCTTGCCTAAAACCAGATAACCTATGGAAACTAGTAGACAAAATATGATCCCTTAAGACATTAATTTAGAAATTCTCCAATAACAGAAATGTAAAAATGCATCTGCGTATCTTACCAATGTCTAGTATTTTTCCTTGTCTTTCTATAGATTTCAAATAAGTAAAAGCAATAATAAAACAAACTAACTGATGATTCTTTACAAATTAAATATTCCATTAAAGAAATGATGATAGTATTGGTTGTACTCAAGCGTCTAAGAAAAGGGAGCCATTGCCTGTTGGACACTATACTAAGCTCTTTACATACATTAACTAACTTGATTTCCCACATAGCTCAAAATGCAAGGATTATTATATTTGGAAAAATAAAGCCTGTTTAAAAACACAGCTAAGTAAAAGGCAGGGCTATGATATAATTTCAAGTTTGACAGCCAAGTGCAAAGTCCTGTCATTATGATAATGTCATCCATTCTTAAGCCAAAAACCCATTATTTTCCTTCACTTAAAAATACATCACAAATGAGTAAACACACAACTCTCAAAGTTAAATAAATCTATAATCAACAGACTAGTGAAGAACTGCATTATTACATTTGATAAGAATGAAAAATAGAAAAATCTATAAAAAAAACTTGAGATTTATATTCTACTAAGAAGCCATAACTAATCTAAAGCAAAGAACACATACTAGAAAAAGCATCTTTATGCAGAATATAACCCTTTCAGAGAATTAATATCCAAAGTATGTATGTATATATTAAATGTAATTTGTTTCACTATAGTACTTAAATATTATTTCAATATCAGTGTTTGCATGTTTTAACTATGTGTGAAATATAAGCAAAAAGAAAGGATTGAAAAACATTATCTTGTAAAATATATGGCATTTTCAGATGGTGGCTCTAGGCAATTTTATTATCTCTATTTAATAGATCTTTACAAATCTATATTTTATTTTTCTAAAGTATTTTCAAATGGTATCCTACATCTGTATACAATGACAGCCAGCTCAATATTTTGATTTCTAAGGTAAATGAATGAAGATATTTTCTTTTAAATAATTTTTTTAAAAAATGATAAAGCATTTCCATTCCATTTGAAAAGCATCTACATTATTTTTAACTAGCACTATAACCTTTACTGTAGACTAAAAAACATTTTGTTCATAACTTTAAATAACAATCTATAACATCAAAGACAAAGCAAGAAAAAACTTCCAGAATACCTCTATGAAATAAGCAATTTTGTACGGAAGAAGATTTCGAATTAGGATGGGTGGCCATAAGTGTATTACATATGGTAAGTCCCAGCCATCTTCTGAATACACTGACAAAGATGTCAAATTATCTTTTTCTGGGACAATATTAATAACAAATGCTTTCTTAGAAGGGTTTACAGATATGCAATTCTTCTTTAGAAGTGCTCCATCATTTTTTATAATTTCTTCAAACTCAATTCCTTCACATGTTTGATAGTCCTCATCTTCTGGCTTCAAAAAAAGGAATGCTCTACATAACAAATAAATAATACAGTTTAAGATGGTTTTTAAAAATACATGAAATAGAGGACTAAACCTGAAAATGATAAAATTATTTCCTTCAATATGTTTTAAGTATTTTTCTTACATTATACTTTTTAATCCCACATAAGCTAATAACTCAACTAGAAACTCACAGGTCATCTAGCTTGTAACATTTCTTTTATTATAAACTTAGTATTTGAAAAGCACATAACTGTTTTAGATATAAGATATATAATATTATCAACCATATATGCAAAGTCAAACATACACATCTGTGACTTACACATTTAACTGAAAGAAATTGTTTTTCCTAAGCATGTGGCATTAATAAAAATATCACAACTAAAACCATGAAACTAAATATTTCTATTGGAAAAGTAATCATCAGCTTTTCAAAGTTACTAAGAAAATGTTTTCAAATTACATTTTACTGAAATGCAGGGCAGAAAGGTAGAGAAGTGGTTATACGACAATAACAAGAAAAATCTGTTTATCACATTGCTTTCATTATATGTGAATATCAAGTTTACAATTCAAAAGTTATTATTTCAGTGTCATAATTTTTTTCTGTGTTGGAATATGTTGGTATATGTGTGTGCTCCTTGAGTGCAGAGGTCAGAGGTTGACATCAGGTATCTTCCTCATCAATTTTTTTTTTTTTTTGTCAATTGCTCTCCTTTAAAAAACAACAACATTCTTTTTATAATAATGGGGGGTGGACATGCATACGACTTGGTACACACATGGAAGTCATATGACAACCTGTGGAGCCAGTTCTCTCCTTTCACCTTTATGAGGATTCCAGGGATTAAATTCAGGTTTGAGGCTTGCATTTCAGCAAGTTTTACTAACTTGCTGACTTTGTACTTTGTTTTATGAAACATGGTCTCTCACTTGAAAGAGTTCTAATTGGACTACACTGACTAAACCACAAGCCCAAAGATCTAACTTTCTCCATTATCCAGTACTGGGACAACTGGTGCACCTCTATACTTGACTTTTTTGTGAGTTCTGAGAGAATACTCATTACTGACTGAGCCAACCTCAGTGTAATAACAATTTAAACTAAGCTGTGACCAAGAACTATCATTGAAGAAATGTTTAATGTATGTACTTTTAATTCATTGTCTAAATAATTGTTTTGCCACAGTATTGGGGATTGAACCCAAAGCCTCATACTTCTTAAGCAAGCACCATACTATTTAACTACATCCTCAGACCCCAGACATGTATTTTATTTGAAAAACTAGCTATGAATTGGACTCATCCTCCCTATAAACTGTCAAAACCATCAAGTATTTTCCTAAGCTTTAGTTTTAAAACTTTAAATATCTCCTATAATATATCTGAGGATAACTTAAATTTTCTAACTTGAACACCAAACCCTCCACACTCACTTCTCTGCTGTCCTTTCTCGGTGATTATCAATTACTAGTATACTGAACTTTAAAATAATATTAGTTTTGACCCACGCATAAAACCACTTTTCAAATCAGTTTTATATTTAGATGACTCTCTTTTTGTATTCTATTATTTTTATTCTACTTAATATTCTTATTTCTAATATTTACAATAGTTTTTCTCAAAATAAACACAGGTCTATAAGCTCATCTACTTTATCAAAATACGTATGTTTTTATTTATTTAGCTAGGTAGCCATTTTTTGTGAAATAAGCTCTAGGCTGGCCTGCAGTTGTTTATGCAGCCGCAGCAGGCACCGCACTTGTGGCAATCTTGCTGCCTCAACTTCCAAGTGTTGGTACTGCAGGAATGGGCCAACATGCCTGGCTACCAAAGCATTTACTGGGCCCACTGTTCATCAGAGAACACACAACTGAAAATATGCAACCCAGCAAAAGGTTTACTCTCAAAGAGATCATGATCAACTAGGAAATATAATGTTAAAAAGATAACTACTATATTATGATAGCATGTAAATATTAGCCTGGGTCCCTGAAAATGCAGTTGGAGGGTATTTTACAGTAAAAAAATTTTTCATTAAAAATTGTTTTCTGAAGACCTGAATAAGAAAAATATTTAAGTAAAGCTAACAAAAAATAAAGATAACCAACAGCAGGAAGTCATAAATAAGAGAATGAATGGTCTTAAAAAAGAACAAGTGTTCTAAGGCAGGAAAGAAAAATCATAGAATAAGTAAAGATAAAGGTTATAAAGCTGGAAACAACAAAATGAAGGAGCAGCTGCTTCAAATATGAACTCAAACTCTTTCACATTTTAAATTCCCCATGTACTAAATACTCAATATGCCAAACTATTTGCAAACTTAAGCAAAACCCTTCAATTTCAAATTTCAGAATTTCTTCCCAAGCTAATCTCCATACTAGTGCATTTTTCTTGTACTTCATGTACTTCCACACAGAACCACTCATTATTTCTTTGTTTTGAATTGTTTTCAGTAGTTATAATACTTACTGTAATTTTCTACAAGTACCTGTCTTATATCAATGTTTCAAAAGCAACAGTAAAATCTAATTCAGTCTAGTATTGTACACAAAAAATACTTGATATTTTTTAAATTATTTAAATTTATGAATTAAAATATTCAAGGTCTACAGAGAAAGAAAACTATTTAAAATGGTAAAAAACAAAGCTTTAGCACCTGTGTGTGTGTGTGTATGTGTGTGTGTGTGAGAGAGAGAGAGAGAGAGAGAGAGAGAGAATATCTGAACAATGGATTAATGCAAAATTCAAGCTGTTTAACTGAATAGTTAATTAAGGATAATTTTTGGTATGTAATGATTTAGTATTAGCTTTGCACAAAGTATTATTGTGGTGTTGTCTCTATTAACTGTCACAAAATATACAGCATAATTATAAAAATTCAAAATGCCATTAACTTCTATTATCCAAGAATAAATAAATTTAATGTTCTTCACAGAAAATGTTAAGTACTCTTTGTTTCTAAGCAGCACTGTGGATTGAACCCAGGGCTTCTTGTGTGTTAGGCAAGCAGTCTATCTGTGAGATACCATCCCAACCCTTAAAAACATTGTCAGAATTATTCTATGGGGTTGGCAATAAATTCATCATCAAATAGCTTAAGGGAATAAGGGGTTTTATTCTTGACTTATGACTGTTCAGTTATAGGTACTTGTCCAGTTTGCTAGGGGAGACCACACCAACACCAAAGGCCAATGAAACTGGTCATACCATATCCATGTTAACAGTTAAGAGAGGGATAATTCTTACTTGCCATCCCAGAATACAGAAGGATGCCACTGTCTCAACCTGTTCTCTTCATCTTATTCACCTTACTAGTTCAGGGACTAGTCCTGCCCACCATGGGCAGGGCCTTCCCATCAACTACACAATCTCTTGCAGTTCCTTCTGGGCTTAAGTACTAATTCTCTACAAATATGCCCAGAATTCGAACACTGAACCATCAAGTTGACACCTACATTTAACTATCATGTACATTCTACATACCTTCTTTAATGTTCTTATAATCAAACTCAAAAACCTCTTTTGAACAGGATCAAGTGTTATAAACAGCAACTTTTATCACTGATCTACCAACAACACAATTCTATCCTTCATCAAATTTGAACTAAGCAATAAAAGACTCATTAAAGTTTATAGGTCTATGTACCTGAAAATATGTGCCACAAACTCTAACCCATTTTCTAAGCATTAGGAATCCCATGAAAATTCTAGATACAGGTTAGGAAGACAATTGGCTTAAATCTACTGGTAGGATTGCTTTTTCCTTCTGAAGCACAGGTATAATTAGTGGGTTTTGAAATGTTAAACTACAATGCTCAACTCTTCAGAAGATCTTATTCTTCAATTAAAGTTAGATCTCCAAAAATATTATTTTAAATTCAGATTAAATACCCTAAGCACTATTCATTTTTATGATGCAAAGTGTACAGCTAAGATTAGCTTAACTGTTTCTTTTAAAACACAAAACTAATGTCATATTTAGCCTATTAAATATTTAAAATTAGTTTAAACTACAATTCTGTCTCCAATTAACAGATGTATATGTACATAAAAAGTTACTGCTTTCTAGAAAAGTATTAAAATTGCTATTATAAAACCTTGAAAAGTAAAACATCATTTCATAATATATAAATGCAAACACCATCACGCTTGCAATTAGCTTGGTAATAGTATAAATAATGCATAAAAGACATTAATATTTCTTTTGAAAAGAACCACCCAAGTGCACTGAAACTTAAATAAAGTAGATGATATTTAACCTGGTAAATTGGATCAAAATTTGATAATTTATAGGAAATATCTATATAAAATCTGAAATTAAAAATTCTCTACAAAAGGCTTAGGGCAAATGAAAAGATAAAAGAAAAAAAATTCACCGGTAAGATGCTAATGGTACGTTGAATTCATTTTCAGGCGAAGCAATTCCCAATAAAGTATCTCCTTCATAAATAGAAATTGGGACCGAAAAATGATTTCTAATCTGGTAAAGAAAAACAAGCCATATTTAATATCAATCTATAATATTGTATTTCCAAATGTAAAGACATTTCTAGAAACATGTCCATCTACATACCCTCCATCTACATACCCTAACAAAGAAACTACCAGGCAACATTAAACACATAATTATAACTTCAATGACACATGGAGGACTGGTGGGATTTTAGCACCTGGACACAAACCTGAAGACCTGAGCTTTAGTCCTACAGCTGTCAGGGTAGGAGGAGAGAACCAACCTCTAACCGTTGTTTTGGACCTCCACACACGCATTTCAGTGCGTGTGCTTTCTCTCTCAAAATTAAAATAATAAAAAAAGAAAAGTTCTAGCTTTATAGACAAAGAATCTCAAAAATGAAACTCTATAACTATCTGGAAATAAGACAGTATGCTTTTGACCCTGATATAGGATTTAATTTATTTTTTGTTAGATTTAATTAGAAGCCAGGCATGGTGGCACATATGTTATCCCAGAATGTGGAAACTGGACACAGATCAGAGAAGTTAAAGGTTATCTTCAACTACACAGTAAGTTCAAGGCCAGATTATAGTCCATCTCAAGAAACTGAAATATATCTAATTTGTAAACACATGTATCAAAATAGAAAACATGTCAAGTTGGGAAATACTGGTAATATACTTAACAAAAGGTTTACATTGGAATAAACACATAATTGCTAGTAACTGAAAATTATTAATAAACTATATAATTTATATAAGCTATGAATTTACATAATAAATTTGTAATCAAAAGGAAAATGGAAATAGTATAAATGTAATCCACAGAAGAAAAATTAAATTACCAATAAACAGATTAAGAAAGACATTCAATGTTTCTATAAAACAAGAAAATGCATAAAGGCTATCTTTTCATACTAATGATAGCTGGTTTAAATTTTCAGAAAAAAATGGTTTAAAAATATGTAAATAAGTAATTGGGGTTATAGCTCAATATCTGTAAGGAGGACTGTCTTTCATACATGAGGCCCTTAGTTCAATTTTAAGTACAGCTTTAAAAAATTTCACAAAGCAATTTGCAAGAACCTAATAAAAATAATTTTGCCTTCTCTAAGATTTTACTAGCACTTATATTTGCACTTAGATTCCTAGAGAAATAGTGACACACACACACACACTGAAAGAGTCCTGTTCACTACACTATTCATTAAGGAAAGAAGAACAGAGAAAACTTTATGAATAATGTACTTGTTAAGAATAATCTGGGGCTGGAGAGGTGGCTCAGGGGTTAAGCCTCTGCCTTGCAGGCGGAAGGTCCTGAGTTCAGATTCTAGACCCCACATATAGACGCCTGGGTGGAAGCGGGGGTGGCTTGCATTTCTGGTACTGGTAGGGCGGAGCCTATGAATCCCGGGGCAGAGTAAACAAGGAAGAGGTGGAGGCGGTCCATGGTGGTTCCTGAATTCATCCGTGGTTCTACACACACACACATACATACACACATGCGCACACGTTCACACGCGCACACGCACAATTGAATAAAAAAAAAGAATAATCTTAATTGATACTACTGATATAATAAAATATAGGACCACAATTGAAAACACAACACACCATATATCTTGTGGTCACATGTAATTAGCAGTTTTACAAACATGGGAAATCAGGTGTGATGGCTGACAGATAAGTTCAACACTCAGAAGCCAGTCAAGTTTGAGAAAAGCCTAGGGCTATACAGTGAAACCTTATAATTTCAAATAAATTTTACATTCAATTTAATGTTGATGTAAGTAGATACTTGTTGAATACTTGTTGAAAAGTAAAGTTAATTACCAAAGGCTGCTTGTTTTGTTTTCCCTATCAGATTTAGTGCAGAAAAAGTTGATCAAAAGTAGAGGATTTACAGTGATTTAATTTAGTAGTGATTAAAAAATTGCAGAGAAGACTGTGGCTTTGCTTTAAGCTACATTAACTGATAATAATAACTCAAAATAATAAAGACATGGAAAAATAAATATATATATACCACATCACCAAATTAAACAGATTTCTTCTAGGAAGACCTATAGACTAAGAGGGAAAAAATATCTGAGTTCAATTTTTCTATTTTTTAATTTGGAGGAAAATTTTTTTAACTCAGGTCACAGTTTTATTTGTGATTTATTAGCTGTTGAGAAAAAAATCTAAGTGTGGCAGATGCTGAATCTGTTTATAGGGTCTGGACTAGACTGCCGTTTCTTCCTGGGCAGCTGTGACTGAGCTCTGTGCTGGGGGGTGGTTGCAGACAGGAACATCAGAACCAAGACAAAGCATCAATCAGGGCTAGAAAGTCATGGGTGACCCTCCTGATGGGAGGAAGAGAGGAAAGGAGAGAGGATGGGAAGAAGGGAGAGAGGATTGGAAGGAGGGAGGGAAAAAAAGAGGGTGGGTGGATGGGTTATGGGATCCCTCTGGGGTCTGTATGTGTCCAGGTTCTTAATGCTCAGGAGTCGAAGGTTGAAACTAAAACACTTATTAGATGATTAAGGCAGAGTTTATTACCGGAGAGAAAGTATGGAACTCACATACTTGAATCCCATGAGGGGCAAGAGAGCCCTGGAGAACTCATGGATTTCATGGAGCAAGAGCCAGAATTGGTGGTGTACGATAAGGGGCAAGGGCACAAAGATGGCTGCCAAGGTCTGGAATATTTATACCCTCAGTCAGGACCCGGGAAAGTGGCTTTTCCTCATTGGTTAGTGCCAGTTTCTGCAAACTTTTGGTCCTCTATATCTCATTTGTCTGTTTATACTGGGGCCCAATCCAGCTGATCTTATGCCTGACTACGAAGAACTTATTTACAATGGAGAACTAATTTCCATATCTTTTCCTGAACAGAGGGTTGAGGAAGTTGTCTCTATTAAGGATTAGAGTTAGTTCCTCCAGATCAATAGGGTGTGTTCTTTCAGGGTAATCCAAGCCATAATGGTTGAGAGAAGTCAGATAGGAACTCATGAATTCCAGATGTGGAATCCATGAGGAACAAGGGAACCAGAATTTATGGACTCCAGAAGTGGAGTACCATGAGGGGTAAGGGTGCCTTGAAGGAAAATCTTAGAAGTTCAACATTAGTTATATTTTGTGGTGTGGTTATTCAGGTCTGGACAATAATAAATCTTTCAAAATAAATAGTATTTCTAAAGAAAAGAATTCTTATTAACATTCAGTGTAGGAAAATATAAGCAATAAGCATTTTATGTAAGTTTTACAATCACCTTATAATGTCAAATAAATTTTACATTCAATTTAATGGTGATGTAAGTAGATACTTATTGAATACTTGTTGAAAAGTAAAGTTAATTACCAAAGGCTGCTTGTTTTGTTTTCCCTATCAGATTTAGTGCAGAAAAAGTTGATCAAAAGTAGAGGATTTACAGTGATTTAATTTAGTAGTGATTAAAAAATTGCAGAGAAGACTGTGGCTTTGCTTTAAGCTACATTAACTGACCAGTGATAATCCTGAGAATATGAAGGAGAAGAGATAGCAACTGATTTTGTTTGTTCTTTATTTTCTTATTCCTGTGACCTTTTTCAAGAGTTTATTCTGACATAGCATAGTAAAGGCATGGCTACAGGAACAAGAGGGCGATGGGTCACACAACTTCTGTACTGAGAAGTGGGACCCTGCTTCTTCTAGGGTCGCTATGTTAGAGAAATTCACAGCCTTCCAAACAGTTGCCACCAGCAGAGAAGGAGGTGTTCAATTACAGGCTTATAGAGAACTTTTCACATGCAAACCACATGTTCTATGTGAAGAAGCCGCAGTGTTTATCTTGTCTTGGTCTTTGTCTTCCATTGGGTGATATGAAGACATCAAAGAAAGGGAGCATCTCAGAAATAGAATATTCGGCAGCCCGCATCAGTATTTATGTCTTGACATTGAACTGCCCAATCTACAGAAGTGTTAACTTCCTATAAATTTTATCAGCAAAAAAAAAAAAAAAAAAGTGCTGCAGTGAAGCTTTTCTGCTGTAACAATTCCTAATGTTTGTAATGAGAGATGTGTAATCTACAGTGGAATGAAAGCAGACATTAAGAGATCAAATCCTGACACTAATTTCTAGCTGTGTGAACACGGAAAATGGAAAATTTTCATTTTTAACATTATTTCTTCTGACTACCAAAACCAATGAATAACATTCCAAAACTTTTAAAATGTTAGATATAATACAATTACCATTCATAAAGATCTTCTGATAACCCTGAAGATGAAAGCGCGTCCTTCTGCCCTTTACATTTGTGTGCATACATGTACATGCATACATGCGTGTCACACCCAGGCGTAAGGCTGGAGGACGGTCAGGTCTCCACCAAGCAGGCTCTCACCGAGTGCTTCATCACTGGGCTCAGTGGCAAGTCTCCACCTGCTGAGCCGTCTCAGCAGTCCAGGCATCCTCTTTTTCAAAACAAGACTGGATGTTCTACATACGCTGTTGCATAATTTTCTTAATTCAATTTATGAACAATGACCTTGTGTTACACTAAGGTTTTTTTTAAAAAAATTGAAATGGGCTATGTTGAGTATTTAATCCTTCACAGATATACTACATGTGCCTAACTTTAATGATTTTTTTAAAAAGTATAAATACATGACCTTGAAAATCTCATGAAAGAGTGGAGTGTAAAAGTATAACCAATGTATTATTTTAGGAAGCTAATGGATTTAAAGTCTAATTAAGAACATTGCTCCAAAAAGTGACTTCTAATTACTACAAGTTTATACATGTTAATTAGGGAATATTTCATTTTAAATAGATGAGATGGATAAATCTCATGACAGATTTCAGAATGACTACAAGTACTCACTTTAAAGTAACAGATGATATAAATAGGAGATATACACATACATGTGTATGTGTCTATCAGAGGGTACTCGTGTGTGCCTATGAAGACCCAAGGGTGACATCAGTAATCATTCTGGATTTCTCTACCTCCTATTTGCACTGCTGAGTTCTGGGGGTTTCTCAGAACCCACATTCTAAGGCCAGAAGTGAAGGCTGCTGCCATTTCCATCTGCTATTTTCACATGAGATCTGGAATCTGAATTCAGGTCCTTCTGCTTGCCAGGCACACAGGCTTTAATCCCTGAGCCATCTCTCCAACCAACAGTCAATAATATCAAGTCAATTTATGTTACAGCTTAAAAAGTTTCAAAAGACTTTAAAAGTCTAGATTCAAGATTCATTATGAACACAGAAAAAAAACTTTTAAGTATAATTTTAGCAGATCGAATCTAACAATATTCTATAAGTTTAATTAAGCCTTAAGTAGAGGATTTAAGTACTTAATTAAGCTTTAAGTACTAGGATGCAGCTGTACATATTTGTTTACATCTTTTAAATGAGCAGGGGAAATAAAGCAAGGAAAAAGTCACTTAAAACACATCCAGTTTAAAAAGATGAAATGAAAATGTGTTGCAGGTTGAATCATCTAAATCTACAAAACTGTCTAAACTTAATGGAACAAACTCATGAGTAAGGCTACACAATAAATATTGATATGATAACAGTCTGTATTTCTAAATGCTTATACTGGATGTCAGAAACAAAGATGAAGCAATTTCGTCAAAAATAGGACAAAACAGCTGAAAGAACTCTGAAGAAGAATAAAGGAAGACAACTTGTACTATTTGATTTTAAGACTCAGATTCAGATAAGATATGGTGGTATTGGCACAAGAAAAACATTAATGAGACAGAATAGAGACTACAGAAAAAAAAACACAAACATATAAGGTCTATCAGGACAAAATGAGAAAAAAAGATCTTATTTGTAATAATCAGAGAGAGAAATGGAAAATTTTGAATTGAAAACTTACCTCTCAACATACAGACAAATACACTCAAATTAAAATGTGTATCATTGTACATTAATTTACTTCTCACTTTATGCAGCTACATATGACAATACCAGAACAGAGGTTGATACACAAAAAATTCACACTGTAGTTCATGTACACTGAGATCACAAGTATGAGAAAATAGGGAGAGAGGAGGTTTTGAATAGTAAATATGTTCATTCTCATTACTTTCATGAAGGTATAATGTATATATAGTGAATGTTTATATGTAGATAAGTAGATATGTCAAATATAGCTGATCATTACATATCTCAATAAAGCTGTAATTTCTCTAATGAAAATTTTTTCAATAAGAATACATACATATTATAAAAACATACATATTATAATATACATACATATATAAACAAAATACTTAGAATTTTTTAAATACTAAAAAATATTGTATAGAGTTCTATTAAAATTATGAGAAGTACACCAATGAAAAGCTTTCAGAAGCCATAATAGCAATAATATATAATAAATACCTATTTCACTAAACATAAAACAAGAGTTACTGATGAAACCCTTATTATTAGCTATTTATGTGACACTTAGTATTGCTTGAAAATGATTTTCTCAAATCTAGGTCTTTCCTATCTTTTTTTTTTTTTTTTAACTTTCTTTTATTGAGATACCATTACCATTTATCTCAGGTTGGCTTTCAATAGAATACATAGCCAAAAATGACCCTGAATTTCTGATCCTCCTGTATAAGCCTCCTAACAGGATTTCATGGTGCTCTCTCTACCAAATGCATCAGCCCACTTGAAAATTACACCACCTCTATTAATTATGTTATTTCTTACCTGCACTGGTGAGCGGATTGTTATCTTCTTACTTCCTTCAACTGTGTCAATTTGACAAACAATAGATCTTTCAACTCCAGATTCTCTGTGTCTTACAGTATATAGACGACGTCCCACTTTAGTTAAAGGAATCTTATCAGCAGTAGAATGGTTAACAGGTGCTAAATTAAATAGATGTTTAAAAGTTTTTATTGTAATTCACTGCACTTTAATTTTAAACATATGTTAAATGCTAGATTACTATCTTCTAAATAAAAGACACATTAGTATTTGGATATAATCTATAAAAAGGATATTTTAAAGAACCACTACTTATTTCCACAGCATTAACCTAAAACCTTCAAAGCATTTTATTTAAAAAGTTAATTGAAAAAAAAGTCTCAGGATTTTAAACTAAAACATTATAACCATTTTTTTAAAAAATAAATGATTATAATTTTCAATAAAAATTGAAAAATTTAAAAACAATCATATCTGGTTTACTGTTATAACAACCATACCTAGTATCTTGAGAGACTGCCATTGGTAATACCAAGGTAACTATGTATTTTTTCATTTCCAATTTCCTGGTTACTTTTTAAATCTTAGGTTTGATATTTATATCTATTTGATAATCATATATATTCACCAAATTCACACATTGTATTGCAGGTGAAATTGCAGGTGTAAACCCCTTTATTCTTACAAATACTAATTCAAATGTAAAATTGGTGAGATTGTATCTTCAACTACATTCTGATAAACCCTGTTTTAATACTATTTCTTAATTTGATTAAACTAATTACTTTAATAGTCTTCCATGTCTAATTAACCTTTCAAATGATATCCATTCAAACACAACTTCCTCAAACTAATGAAATACCATAGTATCAGAGATTGAAATAAATAAAAATTAAGACGATACTTTTAAGAAATTATATGTTAATGATAATAAAAATGAAAAAAACTGTGGCTTTGATGGCTCAGCAAGATCAAAGACTGCTGTGAGGACCAGACTCCAGACCCCAGATTACATGTAAAATACCAGTTGGGCAAAGAAGCCCACCTATAATTCCAGCCCAAAGAAGGCAGAGTCTGAGAATCCCTAGAGCAAGTTGGCTAATCAGACCAATCAAGTGGTGGCCTCCTGGTTTGTTAGAGACCATCCTTAAAAACAGTAAGGTGGAAGAGTGATCAAGGATGATCCTCAATATCATCCTTCAACCTCCACATGCATTCAAACTTGCTTACATATGTACCTGCCAACACACATGTAACTAGCCCATCTGCAAAGTATGCAGGCATACACATGTACACATCCCATACACATGAAGAGAAAATGAAAACTTCTAAAAAACAGAAAAAATAAGAACCATTATCTCAATATGTCTACCTAAATATGCAGAGCATTAAAAACCATTTATGAATCCCAACACCAATAGAAATACATCTGCATTATTGAAACACCAACAGAACTAGTGAAATGCCTTTCCAGTAAAACCAAACGTGGTTAAATCCAGGAAATACATCCAAGGTCTGGAAAACTGAGAACTAGTGTTTTTCATCCCTACAATAAGGCAGTTAATTAGCATGTTCCGGATGAGCAATCTGAGAAATTAGAATAAGAGATTAGATGACAAAAGAAACCAACACAGTACAGAAGGAAGTTATGGAAAAAGAGATTAAAAAATAAAGTATTATAAATGGGTAAAATTACTTATAAAATGCAATTTTTTAAAAAAAATACTGATTATTTAAGAAAGAGAGACAGACATGCATATGCATATCATGGTGCATGCATGGAGGTCAGTCACTCCTTTCATCTTGTGTGGGCTTCTGGGAGTCAACTCAGGTCACTGGGTTTGTAAGCAAGTGCCTTATATGCTGAGCAATCTACCAATCAGTAATTTAAAATATGATTTAAAACAAGACCTCAGAAAGGAAACATTATCACTTACTAAGAAGAATGAAGAAGAGTTTGCTGCTCAGGCTGGTCATTGCACTGAAATGATCATTGTCCTTAGTTCGCATGTAATCCATACTTAAACTCTCTTCATTTTTCAGTATGTATGACTTTGCCATAGGAACATGGAGTACATTAAAAGAATCACTTGGTGAAATAGAGACAGTAAGTCCAAGAGAATTTAAAATCATAAATGGTGCTAGATCCCTTATGAAGACCGCTGAAGATCCAGTAGCAGCTTCAGTAAATGCCTAGTAAACACATCATTGGGTGAAGAAAATGACAAGAACACTATGAAACAAACAATTAACAACAAATGTACTTAGATTATTATGTCAATGTTTGAAGTTTTAAATATGTCACTTTTCTTACCGTAACTAAATTATTTAACATTACAAGGCCACATTTGGACAATGTAATGTTTAGTTGGTCTTTAGAATAAAAACTGATAACAGTTTTATATTCTGGTACTTTGTAATTCTCTGCTTCAGTATCTGACTCAACAATGGCCTTCTTTGCTTTCTTTTTAATCTAAAATGATAAATTAAAATTAGTTATTTTATGAGGTGTAACAATTTATTATGCAAAATAAAGACAATTTTTAGACAAATACTCCAAATACCATTATAGTGTAGATTTTGATGTGTTCTATTACTTACTAAAATTTCTTGGGCAAGTAAGGCCACCTAAAGAGGGGCAAATGTTAGAGGAAAATAAATTCTCAAGCTTATTTGCTTGATAAGGGAGAAAATTTCTTAAAATTATTAAGTGTAGGTGGCATCTGCATGCAAATTAAAAGTATATACTTCAAGGCAAAATACTCAAGATAAGTAGCTTAGCTATCGGTCATGATGATAAAAAACAAAAAAACTAGGAATGTACAAATCGAGACAAAAGGAGTAACAGAACAGTGCTATGAAGCCAGAACTTGTAAGAATAAATACAATTTACCTCAATAATTCATAGAATCACTACCATGAATAATACATTCTGATCTAAAAACTATCACTGGAATTCCTTTGTTCTAATCCTTCATCTGCAAAACTAGAAAATTAATTAAATCATCTAATTTGCAAAGCTAGTTATTTATATTGCTATCTTTAAAAAAATTATTTTGTGTATGTGTTTATATATATGAAGGCACTGTGTGTCCCTGTGAAGGATCAAAGGTGACATCAGGAATCATCCTGGATTTCTTCTACCTCCTTGCTTTCCTCTGGTTCTGCCCACTAGGGTTTAAGTGCAGGCTGTAGGAAGCCTGGCATTTTACATGGGATCTGGGATCAGAACTCAGGACCTTCTACTTGTGAGGCAGAGTCTTAACCTCTAAGCCATCCCTCCAGCCCTAATGTTTACATTATTTTATAAGCATATTTTTGTAGAGACCTTATATGTTTACATAGTGTGATGTGATATAAATGTTACACTTTGCCATTAGTTTTTTTTAATATTAAACCTATTTGTCTGATTAAAAAAAATTCTTTGCTTTAGGGATAAGGCAATGGCTCACTGGTTATTAAAGTGTTTGCAGTCTTGGAAGGCAGAGACTAGGAATACTTAGACCAAGTTCATTAGCCACACTGGTCCAATTGGTGATCTCTGGTTTAATTAAAGATGTTGATTTAAAAAGAAAAAAAGTGGAAGAGCAATTAAGGATGATTTTGACACTGACCTTGTTTTCACACACACATCTGCATATATGTCATGCATAATCTGCACAAGCACATGCTCCCAAACATATAAACATACACATGCACACAATGAGACACATGAGGCACACTTTCTCACACACACACACACACACACACACACAGAGAGAGAGAGAAAGGAAGAACTCCTTGCTTCAGAAACACAACTTCACTTTTGAGTGTCTCAATGTGGGCTGGGTGAGTTTGGTACTAGGAGCCACCTATTAGGGAGTACATACGGCGCTTAAAAGTAAACCTATGAAACACAGTAATTGCAAGGATTATGAACAAGAGAGATGGGTTAGGAGGGCCACACCAGAAACAAGGAGAGAGGAGACCATGTTACAGCAGAGAAAATAGGCCTCCATCAAGGTCTGCAAGTAAGTAATGAGAAACCTGGTTAAGTTCACAGACGTTCTTTCCTGATCTCACCAGAAGGGGAGGGCATATATTCTAGCAGATAAAAAGTAATCATTTTGCAAATGGGTGATGGACCCCTCCCTCAGGGAGGTTTCCTACTCTTATTACATCTACCTTTGAATGTGCTATTACAACAAGACTCCAGTTTAACAGCTTTTTGTCTCTGGCCAGGGGGTGACATACAGTGCCCAGCAGAATGGAGTGAAGGGAATTGCAGGAGCAGCAAAACTGCAAAAGAAAATCAACAAACCACAATCCAGAACTTCAGAGACTATATCAATCACATAGAACTAGGACAGCCTAATCTCTCCCCATCCTGGAGCTCAGGGACATTTGCGGAAGAGGGGGCGGTAAGATTGTAAGAGCAAAAGGATGGGAGGAGCAACGATTTGCAAGATTCTCAACAATAGTTGGGGCCAAAGCAATCATAATGGGACTTTGCATGCCCTGCGCAATGTCCAGCGCACTGTTGCCCTCATAAGTCTAGCATCTGTTAAGGGCACCGAGACCCCTGGAGGCAAGGGATTGACAGCCATAGTAGTGATCTTATGCTTAAGGGGAACAAGAGAAAGGGCTTATGGAAATGCCACTGGGTCCTTATATGTCATCGGAGAGGAGGACCCAATGGAGAGTTAGGCGTATACAATAAAGGACTCTCTGGGAATTGGGGGGGAGGCACTGGGGGAAGGGGAGGGGAAGGAGGGGGAAGGGAGGGAACTGGTAAAAAATTTTAAAATGTATAATTAAATTTTTAATAAAAAAAAAAAAGAAACACAACTTCATCCAAAAGGTACTCACTTTTATGATTACAAAAAGAAACTATATTTTAAAAATACATTCTTCAATAAGCTAAATTAGCTAGTATAGCTAGCTAGACACAGGAATCAACTTGACAATTGAAGGCTTAAGCCTTGGGCAGAATTATGAAGAATTAGTAGTTAAGCCCTGAGCAAACCTTCAGGAAATTGTTTTAACTGACCCAGCCCATGATGGGTGAACTAGTCCCTGTGCAAAATGGATAAGATAGAGGAAACTGATTCAGGGAGCTGATTCAGTATACTTAGACAACCATGTTGTTTGTCAAAGGAAGTTTGGTCCTCTCTCAGAAGTCCTGTGGATTTGGTGTGGCAAGTCCTTAGGTCTCTGGTATTGTATGAGCTTTTCTGCTAAGTCAGACTAGGAAATGTAGCCAGACAAGTATAGACCAGAATAAAACCCTTTTTCCCCCTTAAGCCATTCGGTCCATAATTTATCAGCAACCTGCAGGCTAACTTCTGTAGGTAAAGAATAAATGGTAGATAGATAGATGATAGATGGATGGATGGATGGATGAACAGACAGACAGAGATACTCCCATCGAAGGAATTTGGGATAGACCAATGCATACAAGCAAATAACAGCTGAACAACACAGTAGTTAAGAGTAAGGTCTCTGCAACTCAACCTGCGGTTCATCCCTTCCGCTTTATATTGCTACTTTAGGGAAGTCTATAACCCTTATTTGCATCACTTCTCATGATCTAAACTAGAATAAAATGTTTTCCCCCCAAGGGATTGTAATAAAGACTACACCAAAGTTACATCATTCAAAATAATATATAGTACACAATTCATGTTAAATAATTAGTAGAATCAGAAGGTTAGATGGCCCTGGTCTTGGATCACAAAGAGGTACAGGTATGCAAACTCACACTTAGAGAATTTCATCATTGTGGTTAAAATAAAAGTACATACTATAGTAGGTATAGCTTCAAAATACCTGGAAACCTTTATTCAAATATATTTCAGTTAGGGATGTTAATAATAAAGGTTATGTATGTACAGATGGCAGACAATATGTGGGGAAATTTTATATCCTCTCAATTTTGCTGTTAACCTAGAACACCTTTAAGAAAGCAGGTTAGCATACCACACTTGAGCGTACATGCATGTGCACATATGTGCACATGTACAAACACACACACACACACACAATTTATACATACCTTGATTCCAAGATTCCATGGTCGAAAATCCTCAGTCTGATCAATTTCTAAGGGTTCAAGCAGAGGTTCCCAAACACCAAACATTTCATTATAGTAATGAACCTGAAAAGAAATTTTTCGTTTTTTTAAATGAAACATTCTATTACCTAAAATGAATTTCCAAGTTGCTTTCTACCACCATGCCTTTGATCAAGTTATTTTTTCCATATGAAAAGTCACCTACGTGTCATTCAATAGCTTCATATATATATTCTGTCCACACTTTTCTCACCTGGCTAACTTTATAGTCCACATTCTACACTCAATGTTATCTACATTGGATTAAGCACCAAACTATGTATTCATCTATCACACATTAATGAAACTTTAAAGCTTAGTTATCACTTCTACTGAAATTCCTTGAAGGCAGGTACTATATGATCTAGTGAGTTATTTGAATGCCTAAACCTCTTAGATATCCTGGATCAGAGCCTCTGTAAAATATACAGAAGTCTAACCACAATAAGAAAGTTTCCAATACAGTCATGGTCAGTTTCAGCCATTAGTACACAATTCTATAGCAACTTATATAAAAACAGAAGCTTATATATTTTCATAATCACTTTTTTTGCCTTTGATGTGTGTAGGAGCATTAATGTATGGATGGATGTTTACGTGTTTGTGGGTGTATAGGCACGATAGCTCAATTATAACTGAGGATTTTAGATAATTTTTTAGTTAATTTATGTGTATGTGGATATGTGTGTATGCTGGAAATTGAACTTACGATTTCATGCATGCTATTCAAGTACTCTTATCACTTCACCTATGTTCCCATCCCATTTCTTAATGACTTTTAACCAAAATGTTACTAGTGGCGATTCTATATAAATAAACTGTGTGAGGAAAAAAATTTTTTTAAATTTTTAAAAAATTTTTCTTTCTAGCAAGGCTGAACATTTGAAAATGGGGCCTCACACACATTAGGCAACAACACTACCATTGAATACACACCTAGCACTGATGCTATTTTATATAATAAGACTATTTAAGAATTAATAAATTTAGTCTATTATCATTTAAAAAATATTCCATTTTAATTTTTAAAAATAAGAATTTTGCTTTCTGCCCGGGATGCTCAAGATCCAGGGAGGACATACTGCTCCCCAGGAGGTGACATCCAATACCAATCAGGATGAAGCCAAGGGCGGTGCAGGAGCAGCAAAACTGAAAACAACAACCAACCGTAATTCAGAACATCACAGATACTACATTAATCACCTGGAACCAGATCAGCCTAATCTCTCCCCATCCTAAAGCTCAGGGAAATTTGCAGAAGAGGGGGCGGTAAGGTTGTAAGAGCCTAAAGATAGGGAGGAAGCAACAATAACTATAATAGAACTTTGCATGACCTGAGCAACTGAAATATCGATCCCCCAAAGTCTAGCACGGATCACAGGCACTAGGATCTTTAGAGGCAAGGGATTAACAGTCACAATAGTGTCCCATACTAAAGGGGAGCAAGGAAAGGGCTCTAGACAATGCTACTGAGTCCTTACACCTCATTAGAGTGGAGGACTCAGAGGAAGTTTAACTTTCACACTAAAGGATGCTCCAGGGATTAGGGGGGAGGAGGGCACGAGGAAAAAGGAGAGACGGGGTTGAAAGAAAAGGGAAATGGAAGGAGGAAGAGGACCAGGATACCTATTAAGTTTGTATGACTGGGAAAATAAATAAATAAATAAATAAATAAATAAATAAATAAATAAATAAATGTAAGAATTTTGAATCTAAACAATTGGCTATTAAGATTATCACTTTTGAGCTCTTCAAAATCAATTGATATAAAATATAGACATGCACTATAAAATTAAAAGAAGCATACAAAGAAAAGCAATCATTCAAGAGCACAGATGTTTTTAAACATTCCTCTACAATCATTATTCAAAATAAATTCAATTTAATGGTCTACATAAGATCCTGCAATATTCAATGTGAAGCATTATAAAAGCTGAACCAAAGTATGCATGCTTACTTCTAGCTCCAAGTGAGAGTGAAGATTTATTAAGGTACTCCAGTTTTTGCATTCCCCTGAAAAGCATGACTTTGCCAAAAGCATAGGCACAGTTCTATCACCAACTCCAGCTTCAAGAACTATAAAAATAGAATCTATATTGATTTTCATCATCTCTCCTTTGGGTACCAATTCAGTTGTGGGAACTATGTTGTCTATTTCATTTGCTTCTTCAAGAAACCACATTTTTAAATCCTTTGTATCCTTCTTTTCCCATAAATGTGCTATAGAAGAAGTATTTTCTTCTGGGGTATTTTCCTTGGTTGTATAAAGTGCAGAAGTTATAGTTATTATGGTATTTATGATAACTGGTGAAACCTAAATGGAAAAAATTTTGATAAAGTTACATTATTTTGATGAATGAACATGAAGACTACTGAGCTAACTACAAATGCTACCATACCAGAATATACATTACAGCTTACAAAGTCTAGCTATAATAATTGTTTCAATGTGTTAGTATCATTTTCAAAGTGTACAAAAGACTTGTGATGCTATGCATGTGCTTTGCCACTAAGCTGTATACTCATTCCTGTATTTTTTTATAAACAGAAAGGGGGCAGGGTCTCACTAAGTTGTTCAGTCTAGCCTTAAATTCAGTGCTCTAGTCTAACCAGGCTTTGAACCTACAATCTCAGCCTTTCAGGGAGTTAGAATTACAGGCCTATATCACCAAACTCATCTCAAATGATTATATTTGAACTTACCTTTAGTGTAAGGGATTTTATTGATATATCAATCACTTGTGGATTGTTACATGTTTGAACAGACTGATAAAATAAGTCACAGGGCTGCAAAACCTATAAAAGAAAAATCAATTTTTCTATTAATTAATTTTTAAACATTAAAGCATTTCTGCCTAAAACATTTCTACCTAGTAAGAGATAGCTATGTTAAATAAGTGAGCAATTATAACTTTATCAAAAACAAGAGACAACATAGTTCTTAATTTATTCATCATTTATAATAACAAGCATATGAGAAGTTAAAGCTGGAGAGAGAGTCCCAGAATCTACATGGGGAAAGAAAACCAACTCCCACAAAGTTGTCATCTAATCTCCCCATGCATATTGTAAACATGCTCCTATGCGGACACACACACACACACACACACAAAGCCCACTAAATAGGTGCAAAAAAAAGTATGAGATGTTAAATTCTGAAATGTAAGTAAAAATTAATAGTCTAAAAATCTTGAACTTGAACACCTATAACGTGAAGACAGTAAGATCTATCCACGGGAATGAAAATCAAAATATTTACCAATGGTCAGGTATAAGCATAAAAAAATTAGGAAGAAATCAATATTGATCAAACAGCACCATTTTTATCTCATCAGATTGTTGTCACATATTAATAATATGGTAAATCTAAGCTGTCTGCAATGGCCATCTCAAAATAGCTTCCAATATTCTGTGCATTATAACAGTGTTGGTCTCTGTGACCAACGATATATAGAATTGTTATTACTTCATTACAGATGTTACATTCTCAAGGCATTGAATCTTCTATCACTGGTGACATCTTCTTTTGGTTTACTCTGGTCTTGATGAAAATGCCATAAACAATTCTAGAGAGAGGCTGATATGCTAAGGAACTGAAGTCCCCTATCAAAGCTAATCAATGAGTTTAAAAGAGGGTCTTTCAGGCCAAGTGAAGCTTCAGAACATTAATTCCCTATTGAAATTGCATGAGAGACTTCAAGCCTGAACCAATCAGTTAAGCAGATACTAGGATCCTGGCCCTTGGTATCTTTGAGCTACATTCCCCTGGACAAAATGCTAAATTTTCCTCATTTTTATTTACTATGAATTTGGACGCATCTCCTAAATAGTGCAGCAGTCCCATTCTATTGTGCTTGGCCAGCCAGGCAGAATACATACTATTTCATTCTGAGAGATCAACAGATACCTGTAAGGCTTAAAATCTAGATGTACTAAAATAAACCCATCATGGGGAACACTTTTAAGATCATACAAAACAAGGAGGAAAAATGTAGGCCTGATGTTATCAGGAAAATACATATTCCCCAAAATGATTGCTAGGCTCTGAGAATTTTATGGGCTTAAGGCAATAATGCTGGCATCAGTTCACAATGGTGCAAACTGTTTAGACAATAGTTACTAGTATTCAGTCCAAAGCAAGTCTGAAATACGGCTAAGTAAGTGACTTTCTTAAGTTTCTAATCTTAGGAATAATTCTCTAGATCTCTAAGCCTCACACTATAAATCATACATCCTCCTAATCTTTTAAAAAAATCTATAGCCTATGAGTTTACCAACCTGCTTCCCACCACCATCTTGGAGATCCATGAGCAGGATAGAAAGAATAAAGGTAATTTTCATTTTCTGAAAAGGTATATAGTAAATCCAAAACAATATGCAACTAAATGGCTTATTAAAGTAAAACTCACAGTAGTGACTTTGCCCTTTCTCTTGATTGGAAGAAATGGGCACGCTCTAACTTGAAGATCTTTAATGGCAGCAGTCATTGTACTGTTTCCATGTTCACTTTTACAGCAAATTTCACACTGTGTTGTGATGACTAAGGCAGGAGCATCATTTCTTGTCATATCAGCCACAAACACGATTTCAGGATTTTTAACAACAATATTCACTTCCCACTTCCCTGGTTCTTGTACAGGAACTAAAATAGAAATAAACATTTTAATGTGTGTATACACACACACACACACACACACACACACAAATATTCATTACATATCTTACAAATAATTTACTGATAAGAAAATGCTAGTTTTTTGCTAAAGGCACTAAGATCCTTGGAGGCAAGGGATTGACAGCCACAGTAGTGTTCCTATGCTTAACGGCTTAACGGGAACACAGGAAAGGGTTCTGGGAAATGCCACTGGGTCCTTGCACCTCATCAGAGAGGAGGACCCAGAGGAGAGTCTGGCATGCACATTAAAGGATGCTCCGGGGATAGGAGGCGGAGGCACTGGGGGATGGGGGGGAGGGGAGGGGGAAGAGGGGGGCCAGGGGGAGGTGGAGGGAGGGAGGGGACCAGTGTACCTGTTAAGTTTGTTTGAGTGGAGATAAAAAAAAAAAGAAAGAAAATGCTAGTTTGATGGCCCTATCATTGAGATAGCCCAAGGAGGAGCCACTTGGCATGCTACAGAGGCCTAAATGCTCCTCCCCTCAAAGAGTAGACAAATCAGAGGTAAGTCTGGGGCCCACAGATGTGGACAGGCAAGGAGAGTGGGAGTAGGATGAACTGACAGAAGGAAGGAGGGATGGGATGGAGGGAGGAGGAGGAAGTAATCAATATGCTTGTAAAACTAGGAAAAATTTTTAAAAATATTTAAAAAGTCACAAATAAAAGCAAAAGTCCCACACTCCAAAAAGAAAAGAGAAAGAAAATGTTAGTTCATTTTCCTACTATCAAAAACAGGAAAAAAACTTAAGAGTCCAAAGACATCTATTGTTCATCTTTCTACTTTCTCTTATGTTCTTCCACTTCTTTCTTCCTGCTGCCCTCTGCACCCATCTCCACATGCCCTTGGTAGGAACAGAACACAAGGATTTGGTAACTCCAAGCACATACTTTACCACTCACTAAATAAAGATCTGAAGAAACTAAAGTATGTGGGGAAAGTCTCCACTACTTAATGTCAGAGTTGAAACAAAACCTAATTTCCAACTTTCACTTTGACATTCTTTTCTACTACACACAATGAATAAAGGAAAAGATAACAAAAATCTCCTACATACTTTTGAAAAGCTAGAAATATATATAAAGTTAATGATTATTTTAAATTACGATACCATCTTTAATTGTAGATTGAGTGGTTGGTCCTTATTCCCTCTGGGTTTTTTTTTTTTTTTTCTTTTCCCCACTACTAAATTTGTTCAAATTACTGACAACAGAGAGGCACAATTATCTGAAGTAGATCTCATAATTAAGGACCCTATATACACATCTGTCAAAATAAATGTGAGGCATACTGGTGCATGCTGGTAACCTCAACATCTGGGAGGTAGAAGAGGGAGGACCAGGAGCTCTTCAATTTCACACTGAGCTTAGATATCAGCCTGAAGTGCATGAGACCTTGTCTCAAAATTAATAGTTTTTAAAATGTCAATGGCATATTTTCTCTGAAAATACACTAAAATTTTCCTCCCAAGTTGGAAAATAGACGTTAACTTATTAATGCATTTATTCTTATCATCAAAAAGAGGAACCAAGATAATTGCTATTTTTCAACAATTCAGATGTTAAAATTTTCTGGTCGATAACTAACCTTCTTTAGAAGTCCATGTTTGAACGTTGGTTTCTACAGCAGTGCCTTCAGAGTAGGCATTAAAAAAGACATTTAAAACATTTGTCAAGTATTCCACACTTGCACAAATATACATTTCTTGGAAGACTGCATCAGTCACACGATTATCTCTGACTCCTTTAAACTTTACATCCATCATGTCCTTTTTGTCAAACCCAACAGTTAGTCCTATCATTCTGAAAAACATAATGACAAATCTTGTGTATTAGTAGCTAAAAATAACCAAATATTAATAAAACTTAAAGATACATCTCACCCTTATTACTGACAGTAAACACCAACATTCTGAGGGCATTATCTGTTAAAAAAATCCACAAAATATTCCAAAAAGGACATAAAATATCTAGAATATTATTTTTCATAAAGTGAAAAAATGCTGAGTTAATTCTACTATTCATTAAATTTATTCAACAAATCCACCAATAATAACAGAGTGTGACTGAACTCGGGCATTTCCAATGACAAGGGACCACCAGAGCTTAATGAAGTTTTGGAAATCTTTAAATATATCCACAAAGTAAAATAAAATAAAGGAATACTTTCTCAAGTAAAAAGCTCAAAATAAATTAGGATACATACCTAGGAGTTGCTTTCATAACATGAGGTCTTTTATCATCTAAAATGCAGTTTTTTAATGACAATGAACAGAAAATAGAGTCATCTGTATACATTTTCAAAGTACTTATAATATTCTCCAATTTAAATTCAGCAAGTTTCAAAGAAGGATCACGAACATCTGTAAAGGAGATCTGTGGAAGAGGAAATGTATATAAACATTATACACCAACAGGACAGCCTACTTTATGATATGAATGACTACAAGTTATGGCATTTGCTTAGGAAATTAGCAAAAATTCTATATTTTGCTTCTTTTTTATAGTTCTCTCTCTCTTTCTCTTTCATGCTAGCACAGTATCACTGAGTGGATCAAACTCCTAAATTCTCCAGTTTCAAATGGGTTCCATATTTAGGAGGGAAAAAAAACACAAAATAAAACAAATACATTACTTTCAAATTTTATTTTTCACATTATTAGCTAAAGGAACTCAGTCAAATATCAAAGGTATCAACAGTCTCATTAATCCATGAAAACTGCAGGCTAAAGTAACTATCACCCTGGTGAGAAGTGACTATCAGTGTTACTAATGGAATGAAAGTCAATGAGGACAGTTAACAGTCTTCTGATTAAATTTAAGGCCCGGTTTTCAGCCGGGATCACATTTGTGGTATTGTAAACCAGAACAACAACAAATTATGAAACCAAAGGACACAGACCCTGGAGGGAGTGTACAGACTATTAAGATGTGGCTGTAAAAACTCTGTACCACACTGTTTTTTTAATATTTGTCATTATACCTATATATTGAAAGAACTCTTAGCACTCAATCTAGAAGCTTCCCTTTGTAATAGAACATGTTTATTAAAGAAAATCAAAACAAGCAAAAATAAAAAAAGTAAGGGATAGCAGACTTCTCAGCCCTAAACAGAACATCTAAGCCACTCTCGGCTCAGGGAATACTGTGGAAGAAGAATAGGTAAGATTATTCAGAAGTGTGGCCAGACGTTACCTTCTGAATATGACAGGACTGTTGCATCCTTGGATTCACTGCAGCTATGTATATTTCCATAAGACCTGCACAGGTTTTGTCCTATTAACATTTCACCATGGAAGGGGACTTGAGAAACTGGTGAGGGTTAATACTTATGGGGGAACAGGGACAAAAGATGGTACACCTACTGACACATGTGTGGTTCTTACTCCAGCAAATGCTAAGGCACATGCCATCAAAGGCAACCTTGATGAAATTCAATGTGCTAATCATGCAAAAAGACAAGAAAATTAGAAGACAGACAAGACAAAAGTTATGGGATGGGATTGGGATTAAGGTGTAAAAATATTAAATTCCTTATAATCATGTAAAAAAATAATGCTTTGCTCTCTAGTCAACTCCTTATAATTTTTAGGTTTTGAAACAATACCATCTTAATTTTTGGAAAAATTTAAATAAAAACAAAATTATTTCAATGTCAAAAAGAATTAAAGTCTAAAACTATTACTGAAGGATCATCGGCAACATGTAAATTGTGAGCAAAAGTCACCTAATAATTCAATGATTAATTTCTCACAAGCAGAACCGTATTTTCTCTTTTGGCTCAACTTACCTGTTCAGGACCTGGACTGTACAGGGTCATGGTGAGATAATCAGTTCTGAAGGTCATGTTTAGTGTTGTGCTTAGTTGAGAAGCATGTGAATGTACCTCTACAACAGCAGCAGTCACCACAGTTGCTCCTTGAAAATTAATGAAACAAAAGAACAAAAACATAGCTTATTAGTCAAATGACATTCAAGAATATTTGAAAGATTAAAAAATTCAGATGCAGAATTCTTGGCTTCAAATTCTGGAGAATATAACTGAAGAATATTAATTACACACCAAGAGCTTCTGCTGCTTCTTGGAAATTGCACATCCACTTTTACAAATCAGGAGTAATGAGCACAGGGCTTGCCTTTGGCATTAGGTAAAATATCATGTAAAATAAAACTAAACCATCCAACCTAATTTAGTATTCAAACTTTAAAATTGAAGACTAAACAAAATATTCTAGATGTCATTTCAAAAACTGTTCAGTATTAAAAATTTATTCAAATTTTAGTTTTTATCACATCTTTTCATACATGAAAACAATGAATTTGAGTCATTATTACCCCAGACTACCATTCTGCCCCTCTCCTACTGCCAATGAAAATCTTTCTTCTCAACCAGTCTCTCCCCTATTTTCATGTCCTTTTGCTTTTGCTGATTTTCATGTGGGCAGCCTGTACTGGTGTGCGCCTGTGCCCTTGCTGGAGTATGTACTTTATTCTGGTGAGTACACAATTGAGGAAAATAGTTAACTTTTACCCATCTAGCATAAATCCTCAAGAGTATATCAGAGAGGTGTGGCACATATTTGAATTTTCAATCTGAGACTATACACATGTTATATATTAAATGAGCTAAGAATAAATACATAAAAATTTCTAATTGTCATTATGTCCAACTATAGGCAAAAGTACCCCTGTGCCAGGTAATTTATTATTAACTGAGATAATATTTGCATGCAATAGAATACATGCAATTTCACTGAACAACTTAATGAAATCATAAATGTAAACATTCATGTAACCAACACCCTAATTAAGATATGAAATATTTAAATCCTTTTAGGCAGTTACCTTCCAGTTTTTTCCCAAAATTTTATTGTTTCAAAAGATTTAATAGAAAGATACTTTACAAAAAGTTGTGTAGGAAATAAAGTTCCTAACCTATAAACAGAAATGTAACATTACAGAAACATTTTTATCATATAAAGACAGAAATATAAAGGAACTATATACTATCCATATTTTACCAAATTTACAGTCCCTTGTTATGTTATAGGCAGTTACCTTGTAGCACTTTTAAGCCAGTCTCCATGATTCCCGCCATTCTAGTCACCACAGACTTTTTTCTATTGTTGAATTTCATTTAAGTAGAATGATATAGACTATACTCTTCAGTTTTGGCCTCTTTGGAATCATCAATGATATATGCCCCAAGTTTTCCTATATTTTTCTACTAAAATTTGGAGTATTTACATAATTTTGCCTCTATGAATAGATCATCTTGCAGACATACATACATACATACATACATACATACATACATACATACATACATATTTTAGGGTAGGGTAGAGTTCAAAATCTGAGCTTTTGAAATTGCCCTGTTAAAAGTAGGCATATCTCATGTTTCTATCAGCAAAATGTGAATTTTAGCTATTGTAGTTCTCATCAGCATTTATGATCTAAATCTTTAAAAACTCAAAAAGTCTATTAAATTGTAAAGTTTTCCTGATAATAATTATATCAGCACCCATTCACATTCTTAATGTCCACTTTTCCAGAATACTTTCTTAAATATTCGTTCTGGTCACTTTTTTGCCTTTTTTTTTTTTTTAATAAGGCTATTATTGATCTACAGGTGTCATGTTCTGGTCACAAAAACATCCTCAGGCAAATTAATTATGTATGTTTCTGAGGTTTGACTTCCATTTTCTTGACACTATTGTGACAGTTAGCTATATACACCAACTTAGCAATAAGAATGAGCCTTTAGGCACATTTATGTAGAGACTTAAGGTAAGCCCTTGGCAAGCCTGTGGGAAATTACTTAATCGATATGGAAAGAACTGGAGCCACGGTAGGTCAGTTCTGGCATTCAAGAAAATAAACATCCCTCTGTTAACAGCTCCCGTGGATATGTTGTGGCAAGATCTCTTGACTCTTGACATTGATTTGAATTCTCCTGCCATGCCGATGAACTGCAACCAAGCATTGTAAACAAGAATAAACCCCTTTGTTTCTCTAAGTCGTTTTGTTCATGTAGTCATGTCATCAACATGAAGAGTAATTACCACACCATTTTTAATGAGAACAAATATAAAATTCTGTAGCCTACACTCTAAAGATTTCATATATGGTTAGCCCTTTTATATAAATCTAACTAATCTGTGGCTATCCTATAATCAATTAACATAATCTTCCACAAGTTTTTCCATAAGTTCAAACTTTAGATTTTAAATTATTTTTGTCATTCATTGAGAATTAATTCTGTGCATTATGTGACAACACAAGATTTAGTTTTGCCAAATTTCCCAGTTGACAATATGTATTTGCTAAAAAGTCAATGCTTTCTCTACAGAACACTTTATCAACATTTTATGTAAATATTATTTTCTTCCAATCCACTTTCCTGTACTTTGCTGATATGTGCCTTAGTTACTACAGGTTTTATATTGTAAAACCTTCACAGTTGATTTTTAGCTAGCTTTGGTTTATAACATTGATACAAAAAAATTTAAAGCAAATTTTCAACTTCTACTAAAATAAAGTCAGATTGGGATTATGTTGAACATACAGATCAATACAATGAAAACTGATTTATACCTTCATGATGCTGAAATATTTTTAGTATAAACAGATTATACCTTTCCATCATTTGCATGAGTTTTCCCCATCAGTATATGCTAGTTGTCAGTACAGACATAGTGCATGATTTTTGTAAACTTCTTTCCATGTTTTTTTTATCCTACTGCACAGAGTATATCTAAACTTTCATTTTCCAACTGTTACTAATAAAAGTCTTACTAATACTAGGAATTTGTCAGGGACTTCTTAAGATACAGTTAATTATGTTGTCTCACCTACTTCCTTCTGTCCTCCAAACCTGCAAAACCCTTTATTGACCTGCTTTGTCAGTATCTACCTCTAGAACATACATAGGTAGGAATCATGATCACTGTCATTCCTTCTGTCTTTCTTGTTTAAGCGATGAAATTATCAGCTCATATCATTATGAATGCCTCTTAGATAGTTCTTGCTATATTCCAACACAACCAAAGTACTTTAATTTCAAAATTTGGTGATACTACTTTTAGCTTCCAAGAACTCTTTCCTGTCATTGGAGGGGAAGGGCTGATAGTGCTAGCAGAATTCAGTTCTTGCTGTTTTCTCCTCCTAGCAATCTCTTTATAATATCTTTTATTCTTTATTTATTTGGTGCTTTTCTAGTCAGCTATTCTTCTTCACTCAAACTACACTGTGTTTATTAACCTTGAGTTCCTTCATGTTTATGTTATGATTTTCTGCACATCTACTCTTTTTTGTTAAAACACTAAAAGGACTGGACTGATTGTCCTAGCTAATGGCAATGCAGCTCCCTATATGATGTATTTTGTCATCTGGTCTGAATAGTGAAGCTGTGAATTATCATGGGGCTTTGCTAGTCAGGTGCTGTGGAATAGTAGGTTTCCCTCTAAGGTGGGAAGGTTTGAGAATCCCCTACAAAGCCAAAAATAGATTTTATTCTTCTCTCTCAGAAGCACCCTAGCAGTCTTGATTTCCCAGCTCCATGTGAGCAGGAGCTTAATCGTGATGAAATCAGAACTAATCGCATCTCACATGACATCGTGGCTCCAACATAGGAAAAGCATCTTTTTATTTATGGCTCCTTTTACTGCTTTTCATCCATCCAACTCTTAAGCATTTGCTAAAAAACATGATCTACAATGATCATCTCGTATACATCGAGTATTTTGACACATCAATATACAATATCATCTGGGAAGGAAAAACTGAAAATAAGAATTTAAAGGGGATTTGGAAAAATGAGAATAAAAAATACTAAAGACCTTTGTTACAAAAGGACTAAGAACTTTGATTCCAAGAAAAAAAAATCAGAAGAGTAACTAAAACATCATTCATAATTGCCTAAATGAGATTAGTAGATTAGAAATTGATCTATAAACCATATTTTATCAACAACTAGAAAAAGTAGGAAGGAAGGTAAGGAAGGAGAAAGGCATAAGAGAGGGGGAAAAAAAAGAAGACGAGAGAGAAAAATGAAGTCTGGGCACATACCTCCTGGATGGCTTGAAGCAATGGGAGGTCCACTATTGATGACTGTTTCGTCTTTAATTACAGCAGGTGGAGCATCAACATCTCGTTTATACCGTAAGTTGCCATGTAATGTTTTAAAAACAGTTGTTAAATCTTCTTGACTAAGAATGAACTGTTTTAAAAAATATGATTTTTAGAAAAAGAATAAATAATTTGCTTTTCTAATATTTCTACTTCTTGGGGCAGAAATGGCTCAACACATAGGGCACCTGTGAAAGCAGGAGAAGCAGAATTTGGGTTTCCAGGCTCTTGGGCAGGCTTGCCTATAATCTCAGAATTTAGGAGGCAAAGAAAGAGGATTCTCAGGGAAGCTGGCCAAGTAGGCTAGCTAATCAGTAAGTTCTGAGTTCAACTGAGACAATACTTCAATAAATAAAGTGACAAGTGACTAAGGAAAACATCCAACATCAGATTTGGAACTTCACATATTCATACACATACATTTGCTCACGCACTTGAACAAGCATACATAACACATGCAACCACACAAAAAATTACTTCATCCATTTAAAATTCTCAAAGGAGAAAAATGGAAAAAATATCTCAATGTATGAAAAGATTTTTACTGACAATTCAGTTTTTTACATGAGCATGTGATGTTTAGTAATGTCATGACTGTACTATTTAATCCAATTATTTTAAAAAGATTTTGAGAGACAGAGAGAATAAAAAGTGAGGAGAGGAAACACATAAGAGAGGCATCTGCAAGTAGAGTGGGTGCACACATGCCACAGTTCGAGTGTGCAGGTCACAGAAAAACTTTCAGCTGTCTGCTCTTCTCACCTTGTGGGTTCCAGGAATCAAGTTCAGATGACAGGGTTGCATGGAAGTACATTTACCTGCTGAGCTATTTCCCTGACCTAGATACTTTTAAACTTTAAAATGATCTTTCATCTATATGTAATCATCTAATTACTTTAAGTATTTTTGGTTAAGAAGCACCTCATTTAAAAATACTGACTAAGCCCTTTCACCCCACCCCGCTCCACCAGTCCTGACACGCACGCAGTCCAGCCGGGCCTCACCCCGCGACTCTAGATAAGCCCCGTCCGCGCCCGCCCACCAGGACCCCAGGTCAGCCCAAAGGGACCCGGCTCCGACTCCCGCCATCCAGCCTGAGCCGCGCGCAGGGCCGAGGGACGAGGAGGACCTCCCCCTGCGCCCGGGCCCCGCCCCAGCTGCCCTCGGGTTAAATAGCTCCACGCCGACGCCCCCATCCTCCCATTCCCCACCGCGCTCCGCTGGTCGGGACCCGCGCAGTCCAGCCGGGCCTCACCCATGACCTAGCTAAGCTCTATCCCTGCCCACCCCCAGAACCCCAGGCCAAATAATTCAGTTTAGTGAAATTGAAAGATCTTAAGAGTTAAAACGACAATGCCAAAGTCAAAGTGCAAATCCATGAGAAGCAACACTCAAGTAAACAAATTTCCCACTGAAGGAATTAATCCCATAATGTTAGACTCCAACAAGAACAAACCCACGGAAAAAGGCCAAGAAAGCCTGACTCAGGATAACGACTTTCAAAATATGATCATTACCATGTTCAATACTATAAAGAGGAAATCAGGGAGGAATTACATAATCAAATCAATCACATTGAAGAGGAACACAACAGACACTTGGAGGAGTTGAGAAAAACAGTGCAAGAAACAAAAAGTGGCATAGAGCAGTTAAAACAGACTCAAGCAGAGTTTAAAAGTGAGCTAAAAGACAAGTTATCGTCAACCCAGAACTCCACAGAGAGTCTTATCAACAGAACTAACGAAGCAGAAAACAGAATTTCAGACCTTGAAGATAAAGTGGGAGTACTAACCAGCTCAATGGAAGAGGTTGTTAAAGCCAAAAAGATACTTGAGAGAAATATCCAAGAGATATGGGACACCCTGAAGAAGCCTAACATGCGTATTCATGGAATACCAGAGCAAGAATCTCAAAATACCACCCCTGAGGAAATTTTTTAAACGATCATCAAGTAAAACTTTCTTCATATAAAAAAAGAGAGGCCCATCCATATACAACAGGCATTCTGCACCCCAAACAGATACGACCAAAACAGAAGCACGCCACGGCAAATAATAGTTAAAACACTCCACATTCAAGATAAAGAACTGGTGCTGAGAGCTTCAAGGGAGAAAAAACAAGTCACTTTTAAAGGTAAACCTATTAAAATAACAAATGACTTCTCAGTCAAAACAGTAAAAGCAAGAAGAGCTTGGAGAGACATACTTCAAGTATTGAATGAGCAAAAATGTCAACCCAGGCTGATTTACCCCTGCAAAACTATCAGTCATGATCTAGGGAGAAAGAAAAACTTTCCAGCACAAAGACAACTTGAAGGGATACATGTCCACCAAACCAGGCCTTCAAAAAATGCTAGAAATTATACTCAAGCATGAAGAAAAAAACAGGCATATCCAGGAGAACAGAAGGCAAATATAACACCATTAAAAGCGAAGCAATATACTTATAAAAACTACTAAACATAATAAATGTCTGGAATTAAAAAGTTTCTCCATTATAACTCTAAATGTTAATGGAATTAACTCACCGATGAAGAGACACAGATTATAAACTTGGATTAAAAATCACAATCCATCAATCTACTGCCTGCAGGAAACCCATCTCACCACAAAAGATAGGCACGCTCTAAAAATAAAAGGCTGGTCAACAATTCTACAAGCTAATGGAAGCAGAAAACAGGCAGGGGTAGCCATTATGTTATCAGACAAAGTGGACTTCAAACTAAAGAAAATTATAAGAGACACGGATGGATACTACATTTTAATCACAGGTACAATTCACCAGGAAGACTTCACAATACTGAACATATATGCACCCAATACGGGCCCCTCCACATTCATTAAGAAAACCCTACAGCGTCTAAAGCAAGAAATCAACCCCCAAACGATAATTCTTGGGGACTTCAACACAGCCCTCTCAACATGGGATAGATAACAGGTCAAAAGCTTAACAGAGATACTTTGGACCTTAATCAAACCCTGAAAGAAATGGCCCTTACAGATCTCTATCGAACTTTTCACCCACGCACCAAAGAATACACATTTTTCTCAGCAGCACATGGAACTTTCTCCAAAATAGATCACATATTGGGCCACAAAACGAACCTACACATATACAAGAAAGTTGAAATTCTAACCTGTGCCCTATCAGACCACCATGGCCTAAAGCTGGACAACCACAACACATCAAACAAGAGAAAATACACTAACTCCTGGAAACTTAACAATATGATGCTGAATGAGAACTGGATTCAGGAAGAAATTAAAAAGGAAATTCAAGATTTCCTGAAAGCGAATGATAATGAAAATACAACTTACCAAAATCTCTGGGACACAATGAAAGCTGTTCTAAGAGGTAAGTTCATAGCTCTTAATGCCTATATCAAAAAAATGGAAACATCAGAAATAAACAACTTAACAATGCAGCTTAAAGCTTTAGAGAAACTAGAGCAATCTGATCCCAAAAGTAGTAGAAGAGAGGAGATTAGTAAAATAAGGGGAGAAATATCTGAAATCGAGATTAAGAAAACAATAGAAAAAAAGCAACCAGTCAAAAAGCTGGTTTTTTGAAAAAATCAATAAGATTGGTACACCCCTAGCTAAATTAACCAAAAGCAAGAGAGAGAAAACCCAAATTAACAAAATTAGAAATGAACATGGAGTTATAACTACTGATACCCAAGAAATCCAGAGAATTATAACATCATATTTCAAAAACTTATACTCTGTGAAGTTTGACAACACAAAAGAGATGGATGAATTTCTAAGTAAACACAACTTACCTAAATTGAATCAGGAAGTTGTGAATCACTTAAATAGCCCTATAACATATAAGGAAATTGAGGAAGTAATCTTGAATCTTCCCACCAAAAAATGTCCTGGACCAGATGGATTCAGCACAGAGTTCTACCAGACATTTAAGGAGTTAATAATACCAATACTCCTTAAACTGTTCCATCAAATAGCAAAGGAAGGAACACTACCAAATTCCTTCTATGAAGCTAATATCGTTTTAATCCCAAAACCTAATAAAGACTCACTTAAAAAAGAAAACTATAGGCCGATCTCTCTGATGAATATAGACACAAAGATTCTCAACAAAGTTTTAGCAAATCGTATTCAAAAACATATTAAAAAGATTATTCACGGGGACCAAGTAGGCTTCATTCCCGGCACACATGGTTGGTTCAACACATGCAAATCAATAAATGTAATTCATCATGTAAACCAGTCCAAAGTCCAAGACCACATGATACTCTCGATAGATGCAGAAAAAGCTTTTGACAAGATCCAACAGCCTTTTATGATCAAAACGCTAGAGACAGTAGGAATGGAAGGAACCTTTATCAATATAATAAGAGCTGTATACAACACGTCCACAGCAAGGATTATGCTCAATGGGGAACAATTGGAAGCATTCCCACTTTGATCAGGAACTAGACAAGGCTGTCCACTCTCGCCACTTCTATTCAATATTGTACTTGAAGTCTTAGCTGAAGCCATAAGACAAGAAAGGGACATAAGAGGGATTCAAATCGGCAAGGAAGAAGTCAAACTATCCCTATTTGCAGATGACATGATCTTATACCTGAGTGATCCCAAAAACTCCACCAGGAAGCTCCTGGAACTAATTGACAAGTTCAGCAGGGTGGCAGGATACAAAATAAATGTGCAAAAATCAGAGGCCTTCCTATATGCCCAGAATGAAAGAAGTGAAAAAGCCTTGAGAGAAACCATCCCATTCACTATAGCCCCTAAAGAAATGAAATACCTTGGTATAAACCTAACCAAGGAGGTAAAAGACCTTTACAACGAAAACTTTAAAAAACCCTAAGAAAGAAATTGCAGAAGACACCAGAAGGTGGAAAGACCTCCCATGTTCCTGGATTGGCAGAATCAACATCGTAAAAATGACCATCCTACCAAAGGCAATATACAAATTCAATGCTATACCAATTAAAATCCCAAAGCAATTCTTCAAACAAGTTGACCAAACAATCTCAAAATTCATATGGAGGCACAAAAGACCCAGGATAGCAAAGACAATCCTGAGTAACAAAAACACTGCTGGAGGTATTACGATACCGAACCTTAGTATATATTACAAATGCATAGTTATAAAAACAGCATGGTACTGGCTCCAAAATAGACACACAGATCAATGGATAAGGATTGAAGACCCAGATATAAGCCCACAAAATTACAGCCATTTGGTCTTTGACAAAGGGGCCCAAAGAATCCAATGGAAAAAGAACAGCAGCTTCAACAAATGGTGCTGGCAAAACTGGATCTCCACATGCAGAAGATTAAAGCTGGACCCATACTTGTCACCATATCAAGACTTAATTCCAAATGGATCAAGGACCTTGATATAAGGCCAGAGACTATAAAAACCATAGTTGAAAGGATAGGGAACTCCCTCAAGCTGATTGGGCTAGGCCAACATTTCCTAAACAGACATCCAATGGCACAGTCACTGCTACCAACTCTCAACAGTTGAGATCTTGTGAAATTAAAGAGCTTCTGTTCAGATAAAGAGATTGTAACATGAGCTCAAAGGCAACCCACAGAATGGGAGAAAATCTTCACTAACCACATATCTGATAGAGCTCTACTGTCCAGAGTACACAAAGAACTTAGAAAACTAAACACCAAGGAAACAAATGGCCCAATTAAAAAATGGGCCCTGGAACTTCAAAGAAACTTTGCTAGGGTTGAAATTAAAATGTTTAACAAATATCTTAAAAGATGCTCCACTTCCTTAGCCATCAGGGAAATGCAAATCAAAACTTTCCTGAGATATCATCTCACCCCGGTCAGGATGGCAAAAATCCACAACACAAATAACAACAAATACTGGAGAGGATGTGGAGAGAGGGGAACTCTCCTACATTGCTGATGGGAGTGCAGGCTCATACAGCCACTCTGGCGAGCCGTCTGGAGATTCTTAAAGAAATTAAAGATTGAAATGCCATATGACCCTGCGATTCCACTTTTGGGTATAACCCCCCATAGAGCAGAGGTTCACCTTGATAGCACAAGCACGACCATGTTCATAGCAGCACTGTTTACAATAGCAAAGACATGGAATCAACCCAAATTTCCAACAGTTGACACGAGTGGATAAGGAAACTGTGGTACATCTATACAATGGAGTACTACTCAGCCATCAAAAATGATGAATTACTGGAATTTGCCGGGAAATGGATGTCATTAGAAACAATTGTATTAAGTGAAGTATCCCAGACCCAGAAAATTAAGCGCCGTATGTACTCCCTAATAGGTGGCTCCTAATACCAAACCCACCCAGCCCATCTTGAGACACTCATAGGTAAATCTATGTATTACCTACAGTAATTGCAAGGATTATGAACAGGAGGGATGGGGTTGGAGGGCCACACCAGAAACAAGGAGAGAAGTGACCATGTTACAGTAGAGAAAATAGGCCTCCATCAAGGACTGAAAGAAAGTAATGTGACACCTAGTTAAGTTCACAATTCGTTCCTGATCATTTACAACTAAGGGGGTATGAACTCACCAGAAGGGGAGGGCATATAGTCCGGCAGATTAAAAAGAAACCATTTGCAAATGGTGATTGACCCCTCCCATTGCCTAACGCCATATGACCCTGCGATTCCAATTTTGGGTATAAGTATTACATCTACCCTTGAATGTGCTCTTATAATAAGACTCCAGTTTAACAGCTTTCTGTCTCTGGCCAGGGGGTGACATACAGTGCCCATCACGATGGAGTGAAGGGCATTACAGGAGCAACAAAACTGCAAAAGAAATTCAACGAACCACAATCCAGAACTTCAGAGACTCTATATCAATCACCTAGAACTAGGCCAGACTAATCTCTCCCCATCCCGAAGCTCAGGGACATTTGCGGAAGAGGGGGCAGTAAGAGTGTAAGAGCACAAGGATGGGAGGAGCAATGATTTGCAAGATACTCCACACAAGTTAGGGCCGAAGCAATCATAATTGGACATTGCATGCCCAGCGCAATGTCCAACACACTATTGACCTCACAAAGTCTAGCATCTGCTAAAGGCACCAAGATCCTTGGAGGCAAGGGATTGATGGCCACAGTAGTGTTCCTATGCTTAAGGGGAACACAGGAAGGGGTTCAGGGAAATGCCACTGGGTCCTTGTACGTCATCCGAGAGGAGGGCCCAGAGGAGAGTCAGGCATGCATAAGAAAGGACTCTGGGAATTGGGGCGGGAGGCATGGGGGGATGATGGGGAGGGAGGGGTGAGGGGAGGGGGAGCAGGGGGTTCGGGGGGGAGGAGGAGGGAGGGAGGGAACTGGTGTACCTATTAAGTTTGTATGAGCTGAAATAGTAATAAAAAATGTATTATATAAAAAAAGTCAAAAAAATACTTACTAAAATGCATTTGTATAATGTAAAACAGTTTATAATTTCATATGAATTATTTTATTTGAACTTACAAATATACTGATGTGCAGAATACAATCCTTCTTTTATAAAAAGCTGAAGCTAAATGGTTAAATATGTCAAGTTCACATGTAATTAAAAACTAACAAAGAGCTAACTTCAAATACCTTGCATTTCTTTTTTTTTATTTATAGTGTGTTTATTTTTTTCACTCATACAAACTTGACAGGTACCCCATTCCCCTCCCTCCCTCCCTCCACCCCTCCCTGGACCCCCTTGTTCCCTCCCCCTTTTTTTCCTTCCTTCCCCCCTTCCCCCCAGTTCTTCCTCCCCCTCCCCCCCAATTCCTGGAGCATCCTTTACTGTGCATGTCAAACTTCCCTCTCGGTCCTCCTTTCTGATGAAGTGTAAGGACTCAGTAGCATTGCCTAGAGCTCTTTCTTGTGTTCCCCTTTGGTATAGGAACACTACTGTGGCTGTTAATCCCTTGAATCTAAGGATCCTAGTGCCTGTGATCCATGCTAGACTTTGAAATCCCTTGCATTTCAAATCATAACACTCCTCCTGCCCCAACACTGGGACAGGTATGCATTGCTATGTGAGACTTTTACTGGTCTGAGGATTTAAACTCATATCCTTATGCTCAGTTATAAAATGATACATTTAATTGAAGCAGTTTTGTAAACTACTTTTTGTTAACTTTAAAATTTGTCAAACATTACTATTTCTACTTGTTATAACTTCAAAGAAGTACTTTTAATCTCATAAAATTTAACTCATTTTCACCAGGCTTCCTCTGTACACTTCAAAAAAGATATAATGATATAAAGACATATAAATATAAAAACATAATGATATAATGACATAATGATAGAGCTCATGTATATACCTTATGCCCATTTAAGTTTGTAAACTTTCCTTCATTCCTTATTTTATTCATGATACTTATTTTGTGATAGTTATGAAGTAGATATTGCAAAACTAGAATATTCATGTAAAATAAAAAACTCATGATCCTAATTCTTAAAAATCATTATTTTTAAATAGTGCACTAATTTTAGTGGTCACTCTATTTTTGTGATGCAGCCAAGTCAGGCAAAGTTGGAAAGACTGCAAGGATTCCAGGATGTTTCTGATGTCTGGCTCCTATGTGGAGGCTATGTGTACTCCCCCTAAAAATGCTACCAGAAAAAAACTGATTAATTGTAACCCTTGGTTTGCATGCATTAAATTATTACATTCCACCCTCTACCTGATAGGAAGAGGCCCAAATGGGGGGATTTACACCTGTTATGCAGTAGGTTACAATAGTGGCTAACTACTCTGGTGAATTAGAAAAGGAAATTATTGGGCTTCCTGTTAGTGAGTCTCCTTCAGAAAGTAGCCTGTTCACATGCAACCTATAGCAGCATCTGAATGTTGTATACACCGAATCTCCCTAGAAGAATGAGTAACCTTTTTGTGGAAGAAAAGTCTGCTTAATAGTGGCCCAAGAAATAAGAATTTCTCATGCTGGGTATAACATACTATTGATGCTTTGTGATCTTACCAACATAAACAGACTTTTAATATTTACCTTAAAAGAAACCTTCCCCCACTAAGCCCTGTGAAGTAAAGCATCCAATTTCTTTTGCATACTAAAAGTTTCCAGGCATTCACTTGGCAAGTTTCAAACTCTGATATAATTTTCAATTAAAATCTAAACATTCTGAGATGTCTTTCTCTTTTTGAATAAAATTTTAACAGAAACAGAAATAGGAAAAATGGAAAGTGGATTAAAGAAGGCTTGCTAAAGAAACATTCCAAAAAACGAGTTTTTTACTAGAGACATGTGCAGCAATGCCAACTGATCAGCAAGTACATTTATTCTAAAGGGATTTTTCCATGGTTGCCTTCAGTCCTTCTGTTCTTTTAGGACTTTCTTTTCCTTGTATAATTTTTGCTAAATTATTGACACTACCATGGCATCAAATATCATCCTTTATGTAACCTACCACAAACTAAAAGTATTTTAATTATGTGTCTCTTTACATTTTTGCTATCTAACATTGCACACTTCAAACCACCATCGCCACCAAGCCCTGTCTTATAGTGGCAAGTTCCATGATGACAGGGCTATCGTAGCTTCTTTCTCTGTATCTCTTTGATGCCTACCATATGAATTAGAACATGGTAGACACTCAAATGTATACTAAGAGATGATTGGAGAAGATTAAATGGATTCTAGTTAGAAAATTACTATTTCAATTCTGATGAAAGAGATTATAGCTACACTCTATTGAAGAAATGTATGTCAACAAGATAATAGAAATCAAAAGCAAAAGGGGTTGAGGAGATGGCTCAGCGATTAAAGTACAAGCAAAAGAATTAGAATTTGGTTTTCAAATTTGTCACAAAATGCTGAGTGGGCATGGTAAGTCACCAATTCCATCCACAAAAAACAAGACTTAGGAGATCCCAAAACAAGCTGCTAAGTTGGACTAGCCTTGTTAACAAACTCTGGGTTTCAAATTATCTCACCCATCCTAAAAACAACTGAGAAAGATTCTGCACATCAACTGTGGGCTTGTACATGCAAGCACACAACCAGTATGGGTACATACCCAGATGCATCCACAAATATGCATACAGATACATTAACATCACATACATATACACAAGAAATAGTAAGAAAAAGGAGACAGAAAGTTACCTCCATGGGTTTTAAATGAGCTTTAACATTAAAACAAGGAACATCCTTGTACCAACCCCAGGATAGATTTCGCTCAACAACCACTTCAAGATTTAATGGCAGTAGCAGGTCCAGTACTTCCTGGTATGTGCCGTTCATATATTGAGACCTATTGGGAAAATAAAACCAGTCTGAATTCCTACACATTCTGTAAGGGAAAATTCATAAATATTAAAATGTATCATTTTATATTAAAGAGCAGAAGTCAGCAATTTTTGTATATAAACAGAAAAATACTCTTAGTCTTTTAGATGTCAAAGTAAGATGCTTCAACCCACTGAAAACACAGGTGGATTTTCAAATAAATGTTCCATATCAGAGAGATAAAATTTTAAGATGGAATTTTACAAAAATGTAAAAAGTCATAATCATAAAAGTATATGGAAAATCCTTAAAGTAAAAATGTCTATATATAATAAGCAAACATATATAAAACCTCATTATAAAAACATTTTGATTTAGTAGCTTAAATGTGCAACAAAATACCAGTGTTTCCTCACTTTGTAATAAATGTTGTTGTAACATTTGAAATGTCTATGTGTGATTTTCTTTCTACTTCTTGCTTGCTTTGTTATTTTGTTTGATTATTTATTTTCCTCTTTTGGTAGGAAATTGGAAATTGAACCTGAAATTGGAAATTGAACCTGAAAGTACTTTAGGTAAATCTTCAACCACTGAGTTACAATTCTAACCCTTAACATTTCTATTTTTGTGTATCCACATAGCTGAATATGCACAACTTTATATAAAGTTGATCAATATTTGCCTTTTCAAATACTTAAAACAGAAGATTGAAACTGAAGAAAGAAAAGGAGTAAGTAGCTCAATGAACCTCACCAAAGACCATGTAACTTGATCTTAAGTCTCATTTACATAAGACATTCAAGTAACAATACCAATGGTCACTCCTAATATTCTTCATATTTTTTAATTGCCTGCAAATCTTTACTACATATGACCAATTATTTCTTCAATGGGTGAAGAATATAGGAATATCTTCATATCCATCATATCATATCATAAGTATATAAGAATATACTCATATCAGGATATCTGCTATGAAATCTTCATGGAGAGACTATGGAATGACACTATATATAAATGGATGCTCGCTGTCTCCATTTAATGATAAATAAATAAAGACAGTCAAAACTTTTACCAGGAAATACTACATATAAAACGTTAATGACTATGCATTGTAATACTATACTATACTATTTAGTTAGACTTGTATTATTAAAGATAGGCCTTTCACTGTACAAATTCCTTCATAATTTACCATTAGGTAAGTTTATTTTCTGTAGCTAAAAAGGAAGAAAAATAAGTGTTGGATCAAAAGGTAAGGTTATTCCTTTGCAAATAAAAATTCTATTAGCACTACTGAGTATCTTTTCCTGTGTAAATCCACAAGTACCTAAAACTTTTTCTATCACTGTTTTTAAATAGTTTACAGTCTTCTTTACAGTCTCAGAAAGAAAGCTTCATGAGAGAAGAATCTTATTCTTTGCCATTTTAGTAAAATTTAGGTCAGGAGTAAGCATATGTCACATAATAATTTCATGAGTGACACTCAAGAAATTAAAGTATAAACAATATATAATCACAAATATGAATACTTTTATGTGGTAAGAAGAAACAAGGTTGTATTCTAAATATCAATTATTTTACACAATTCAAGAAAAAAATTGCTATACTTTACAACAGAATAATTCTTTTTCTAAGAATTAATCCTACAGAAATGATTTATCCAAAAATATTGGGGACACTATAGACAAAGATATCAATAGTAACTTTGCCATTACTTACAACAGCAAAAAAGAAGTAGGACCAATTTAAATTTTTAACAAAGTCAAAAGGATTTCTGTAACACAAAGAAATAAGGTATTTTCAAAAATTACTTACTGGTTTTTATTTGGTTCTATAAACCTGGTCAAAAGTGAAGTCATAGGCCCTAGGAAGGAAACCTATTACTGAATTACTAACAATCATGTTTGCTAAACCTCCTTCTACATATTCATGTTTTCACCTGTAGACTAATGCTGAGTTTAGCCTTCTTCAGAGAAATTTCTAACTGCAGAAGTCAGTGGTTTATGCAGAAGCCCATAAACAGCTAAATGGCAGAGAATAAGTCATTATGGAATGCTCAAGCCCTAAATGGGTCGGTCATGTTTCCTACTCCAAGACTCAGTGATGTGATACAAGAGGCACAAAGAATGTAAAAACCAGAGGACAGGGAGTTGTGCAGAAAAAAAGATGACTTCTGGACATGACACACCACTGAATTCATATATTCACTGCAGTTGTGATTAATGTTACAAGACCTGCACAAAATCACTGTTAACATTTCATCATTCAAGGTGTGGGAGGAGCCCACAAAGTCACACCCTTCTTAAGGACTATTAACAATTAAGAGTTGTTTGGAAAGGAATGCAGTTCTCTGCAGTAGTGTAGCCACTGATAAGTTCTTGGGCTGCAGTAAATAGCAAGTACAAACTTCCATTTAATCCACAGCATGCTTCAGATAGTATTAGTTTTTCTTATTATCTAAGAAGTTTTAATTATTTTCTAAGTGATAAAAAAGGCTGTAATTCATCTTGCTGGAAAATATATGGGGGAGAAAAACAAAATCAAGTACAGTAGTAGTAAAACAGAATCATATTCTAAAAAGAGAACAGAACATTCAGGATACCAAGATCTTTAATGAAAAGTTCAAACAGGCCTACATTCTGTGGAAACATGCTTGCCAAGTGGCTTACCTGTACAGTCTCATTTCGCTCAGCTTTATTGTTATCAGATCAATAACAGGTGGAAGAGTGCTCTGGGTGTCTGTTACCATAATGAACATATTTTTCATTGTAATTAATCCAAAATCAGCAACAAAAACATTTTGAGACACTGGAGACTGTGGGATAACCACAACTGGAGCTTTGATGTTCACATCCAATGACATCCTGGAACTCCTTCGTGCCAGCTCCTTTACACCAGTAGCAGCCATTTCTGCGGCCTGAACAGTTGCTTCAGCTAAGGCATTCTTAACTGCCTGAAAATTATCTATAAAAGCCTACAAAAAACATGATAGAATTATGCTTTTGATGTCACTTTTGGTACAGGTTATGCTAATGTTCACAATTTTACCTACACTAAAAAACTATTAGTTGACTCAAGAATTATTTGTTCAGTTTATCTACAAAAAAAAATCTTAATCTTCTACTGGAAAAATTGAGAAACAAATAGAGTCACACTGAACAAAATGGAAATCTAGTCCCCGGAACAAAAGAAGGGTGCCAGAATGTCTCACCAGTACTTTCCTTACCTGCTCTTCCTCTAACACTGAACAATCATTGTCTTACATAAGCTTAAAAGACAGCTTACTAATGTTTTGCAGGATTTAGAAACTATTAAATATTTACAAGCTCTCAAATGAGTTTAATACCCAAATCATAGGGGAAAATTGAAATAATTATATCTAAATTTATAATTAATATTCATGTTCAGAAAAGAATTTTTTGCAGTGGCTTTTAAGTATAAAGTTTTCACAAAATGAATCAATGACATAATATTTTGAGCAACAAAGTAAATACTTATTAATCTTTTATGTATTTAAGACAATCTTACATTTATTGTGTACATCCCACAATGTATGTGTGGAGGCCAGAAGACAACTTTTGGAATGATTCTCCCTTTACCTTGTGAGTTCCAGGGACTGAACTCTGACCATTAGGTTTGTATGGCAAGTATTTCTACCCACTGAACCCTCTTGCTGCCAACATCTTTACCTTTCACTTGACAAAGAGAATTGCTCAATCACCTCAATCTAAAAGATCACATTAAGTTAAGATAAATTGAGAATTGTCAAATAACTGAAGAGAGCTCCAGGTCCTCAAATACATCCAAATAAATCCATGGATATGTAGATTTGATTATCTAGTTTAAACACTCATCAACAGAGACAGTGTTGTAAAAGAATGGTGATTTCACAGAGAATAGAGATAGTTCAGGGAGGAAAGCATTAACTATCAAGTGTGAGAACCAGGGTTCAGACTCCAGTAACTATATATAGAAAACCAGGCAGGCATGAGGATCACCTATCATTCCAGCACTCAGGAGACAGAGAAAGGGTCCCTGAAAAAGTTTACTAGATAGAAAATGGCAAAACTACCTGAATTGACAAGTTACAGGTTCAGCCAAAGACCCCGCTTTAATGTATAATGTGGAGACAGATTGATGAAGGCACTCAATTATCAATCTTTGGCCTCCACATGCATGGACACATACTACACACACACATACACATAAACATACAAAAAAAAAATAACAAAGTAGAACAGTGAAACCATACTAACAGAAAATAGTTAATAAAACAGAAGAAAATATGAAAAGCAGAACTAAAGACTCAAAAGTTCTAAGACAGTCATTTAGAGATTAAATCTAACTTTTTAAACTTACTGATAGCTACAGAATTATGCTATAATAAAATTTGTAACTATTTTACTAATGACAGAATCATGAGGAAGACACAACAGAGAACTTGAGCAGATACATGTGCTTATATAGCACGCATGTGGAGCTTTCAGAAGTCAGTGCCTTCCTCCTGCCAGGAGTGCTCTAGAGGTCAAACGCAGGTAAAAAGGTCTGTAGCCAAGCACCTTTACCTGCTACTGATCTCCAAAATAAAATTTTCTTAATGATGACTTGAGACCCAAATAAGCTTCAATCAAATGTTTGGTATTATTTTAGAATTAGAAGGAAATATAAAAATTATATTTATAAATTATTAAATTTTAAATTAATAACATATTTGCTACACAACATAATTAACATGTCAATATGTAAACATTCTTTTAACTAAGATGTTTCCATGTCAAAATGTTATATTGACAAGTTACTAAACATGTCAGCTGTTATGATAAATGGTACCCCCCAAAATTATGTATGAGTGGGGATTTTTGTTATTTTTCATCTATGCTTGACATACAGCAATTTGTAAATAAAAATAAAAACAAATTTGTTAAAATACTTACCAATATAGAAAATAAAAATTTTGTGATAAACACCACTTCAATGCAACCAACAGTTAAACTAACTTGAGAATCCACCACATTCATATCTGTGTATGCAGAGCCAGCAGTTGCATTCACAAAAGAAAGCATTCTGAAGCTGAAGACTTCTTTTCCAGTGATATAAACAGCCTTAATGAGAAAAGAAACAATTGTTACAGTCAACTTTTGAAACAATGTATAGAAAAACAAAATAATAAAACATTCAAACATATTTGATATTTCAGGTATTCCAGCCAATACAAATGAGGTGACAATGCAACTGTTTTATTATAAGAAATAATCATGAGGATTTTTCTTCTAATTAGTAGTGGTATCTGCAGAGAGTCATGAAATTAAGTTAACAAATCTGATCCAGGTTTTTTTTATTAATAGAGAATGAGAAAATAAGGACATCAAAATTTTATTTAATATATATGGCTTTTATCTTAAGAGTATACATATAAATGTACTTCCTCACTAACTTTCTCAAGATGGAAAAGCACTACAGGAACAATTTAATGAAGGAAGCACTTCTCTTTATTTGAGGTATGTAAGTAGAATGTTTCAGAGACGTCAAAAGATTCTACTTACTATTTATATAGTTGTCATTTCTTTTTTGTTTATTCGGTCATCTGAATTGTTAACCAAGAACTACCTACAGTGGCTTACAAGTCAGTTAAAAAAAATGAAAGAAACAGGAGATGTAAATTTCTTTATTATCCTAAATTTTAGAATGACAAGAGGCTGAAGGATTATCAACAAGCAATTCAATTTCAAGCACAGAATCAGTAATTCCCCAGAAAGGCAAAGGTATGAAAGACTTGAGGTTGAAGTACAAGATGTGAATGAAAGCAAGTCGACATTTCTGCTTCTTTTTGTGATGCACAAAGCTGGAGAAAATGTCATTTTAAACCCTACAAACAAGAAACGACCAGATAAACACTTGTAACTTTTATTTAGACCATTAGAAATATAAGATAAAACACGATCCCTTGCCTCCAAGGATCTTGGTGCCTTTAGCAGATGCTAGACTTTGTGATGTCACTAGTGTGTTGGACATTGCGCAGGGCATGCAAAGTCCAATTATGATTGCTTTGGCCCTAACTTGTGTGGAGTATCTTGCAAATCATTGCTCCTCCCATCCTTTTGCTCTTACACTCTTACCGCCTCCTCTTCCTCAAATGTCCCTGAGCTTCGGGATGAGGAGAGATTAGTCTGGCCTAGTTCTAGGTGGTTGATATAGAGTCTCTGAAGTTCTGAATTGTGGTTTGTTGATTTTCTTTTGCAGCTTTGCTGCTCCTGCAATGCCCTTCACTCCATCCTGGTGGGCACTGTATGTCACCCCCTGGCCAGAGACAGAAAGCTGTTAAACTGGAGTCTTATTATAAGAGCACATTCAAGGGTAGATGTAATAAAAGTAGGAAACCTCAGTGAGGGAGGGGTCAATCACCCATTTGCAAAATGGTTACTTTTTATCTGCCAGACTATATGCCCTCCCCTTCTGGTGAGATCATACCCCCTCAGTTGAAAATGATCAGGAACGAACGTCTGTGAACTTAACCAGGTGCCACATTACTTACTTGCAGTCCTTGATGGAGGCCTAGTTTTCTCTGCTGTAAGCATCTGCTAAAGGCACCAAGATCCTTGGAGGCAAGGGATTGACAGCCACAGTAGTGTTCCTATGCTTAAGCGGAACATGGGAAAGGGTTTAGGGAAATGCCACTGGGTCCTTGTACGTCACTGGAGAGGAGGACCCAGAGGAGAGTCAGGCATGCACAATAAAGGACTCTCGGGGAATGGGGGCGGGAGGCACTGGGGGATGGGGAGGTAGGGGTGAGGGGAGGAGGAGCTGGGGGTTCGGGGGGAGGAGGAGGGAGGGAGGGAACTGGTGTACCTATTAAGTTTGTATGAGCAGAAATAATAATAAAAAATGTATTTAAAAAACCACAAAATACCCTAAGGTCTAAATAAAATTGGTTACTATTGAGCAAAGATAAACCGCAATCTACTTATGGTACAGAACAAGAGGCAAGGATGTAAGGTACCATGTAAGCTTGGTAGAAATAATTCAGCTAAAATAATAAAGACTGAATAAAGAGTGATGGATACCAAATCATTAGGAACCACAAATATATTACTTACCAAGTTGCAGGAATTTTGTTGACCTCTCTTGGGAGTACATGAGAAAAATTACAGAGCAAGAGTAGAAAGCTAGAGTTTTACTTGGCATTGGGAAGATGCTTCCACTCCAGAAAAGACCTGGAATGCCACCAGAATTTTCTATTTAATAGAAAATGGCCTTTGGGCTTGAGTAAAGACATAAATACCAGAGTCAAAAATAAAAGATGACTGCCTATACCTGAAGGAAGAACAAAAAACCTTCCGGAGAGCAGAATATGTGAGGTCCATTCTAAAAGGCTAAGGAAGGCCATTCAGTACCAAAGAAGAGCTACCTAACATATCTGATACTACTGGGAGGAAGGACAAACCATCAAGAATTTCCCATTTCTCAGACTATAGAGAAGGCCTGGTTAGGAATGAAAATCAGAACTGATTATCAAAGCCTCCTGTGACAGCTCTGACTGTCAATGTGAAGAAATACTTAGGACATTAATGAAGCATAGCTTTTGGTGCGAGTGTGAACATGGTTTCAGAAAGGATTAAATGAGAAGGGAAGACCACTCTTGAATGTGGGTGGCAGCAGCTCATAATCTAGAGTCTAGACTGAATAAAGGAGAAAGCAGTTAAGCACAGGAATTCCCCCTTTCTCTGCTGTCTGACCCATGGAGATGCAAACAAGTAACCAAACACTTCCACCACCACACACAGGAACAGCTCACATCATGAATTCTCCACCACCTGAAGTATATGCCAAAATAAACCTTTTTTCCCTTAAACTGGTTATATATGGCATTTGCTACAATGATGAGAAAAGTACCAAATACACCTTCTCTTCACTCTCCCAAATAACATCAATCTTTCAAACACCAAGTAGCCCGCAATATTAAGAAAAGTGCCAAGGGTGGAAAAAAATCAGCTTTCTGTGGTACACAAGCACAGAGAAAGTTAAAAATCTTACCACGACAGAATCTTAGGACCATGCCTCCACTACAGGCATAACATACAACTAAGGAATATAAAGTAACAACATAATGAAAGGAATATTAACAAAATCCAAAAGCTAACTCAAGGTGGTACTAGCACTCATGAAACTAAAAAAAAAGGGAACGCCATGAGTTCAGTGCCAGCTTGAACTACATAGTGAGCTCTAGACCAGGCAGAACTACAGTGTACAAAGGCCCTGTCTTAAAAAAAAAATCAAAAGTAAATAAAAGAAGAAAGAATATCCACGCCAGCTCATTCTCCATTAGGACTGATTCACATTCAAACTAAGAGCAGGAAAAAGTAGCACATCTAGTTCCAGATATAAATACTAACCACCTCAGTTTTTACACTTTTATACAATCTGTGATGTTGGACATCAATAAATGAGATGCTTAATAAAAGCAAGAAAAAATAAGCAGCAATTGACAAAACAATCAACAAGACTACATTTTTCTACTACTCCAATACACAGTTTCTGATGCATCACTGGAACTAACAACCAGGGAATTATCAAATAACTACTGAATACTTCTACTGGAAATGTATGAATAAATAATGAGTGCCAATTGAGAAATGGAAAAAAGATTGACCACTCAAAGACAGACAGACACACACAGACACACAGACACACACACACACACACGCGTAGGAGAATTAACAAGATGGCTTGGCCAACTAAGGCACCTGTCCTTAAACCTGAATTCCATCCACAGAATCCACATGGAAAAATCCTGGAAATTAAAACTCAATGATTCTAAAAGTTGTGTTCTTACCTCCACATACACGTTTTGTTCTCTCTTTCAAAGAAAAGAAGGAGGAAGGGGGGCGAATTTCAATATTTTAAAAAATGCTAAAAAATAAAAAGAAAAGGGTAGGAGTAAGATGGCATATTAGAAACTAATTCCTCATGACTCCATCAATAAGAAGTCAGGTTAACAATGGAGAGACTACATTTCAAGAAGAGAAAAAGAGATGAACACCAGAAACTAACAGAGAAGTCAAAACTGCTCATGGATGGACAGAAAGTTGGCAAAGGCAAAAGCAGGAAAACAGTCTAAAACTCCAAGCCATGATCCTAGTGGGGCAGAAAAACCAGAAGCCCCAACTACAAGGTAAGTCAGGCAACACTGGTGACAACATACTGAAGTTCTAGTTTAGAAAGAAATTCAGGGTTTGTGTAACCTTAAATTGACTGGGGATTTGATGTGAGGATAACTTCCATGTGGCAGATTAACACTGGAAAATAAATCCACTGCCTTGCTGCTTGTATGTTGGAGACTGTGGCTACTGTTACTCTGGCTTTGAAATGAGTGGGAACCTACCAAACCGACAAGCCACAAAGCTTCTAAGATGACATCTGACAACTGACCTGTGACAAGGTAAGCCCTCAGCCTGCACACAGGGACAGACAGGTAGCACAAAAGAATAGATGTACACACAACCCACCTCCCATACCTGACAGGATCCAATGCCAGCATTACATGACACTGTTTTTCCCTTTTATTTTTCTCTTTTTTCTTTTATCTTATTCACTGTATTTTAGCATTTTTTATTTTTAAAAATCTTTTATGTTCTTATTTCTGTTCCTCATCCTAATTTCTGTTCCTTTCACCTAATTTTATTTACATATTTTTATTTTGAAGTCAGGATTTCACATCCAGTTCTTTCCCTATTACTCTTATTCTTTCCCTTTCTTCTGTCTGTTACTTTTTTGTTCACCTTACTCTTTCTCTTTCCTCTTTCCCTCACACATGGCTTCATCCTTTCAGTTGCCAAATTTATGTTTATTAATTTTAACTTCACACTTTACATTTTTGTATGACTACTGGTTCTGTGTTATATATATATGGTTATTTTTGTTCATATTACAGTAGTTCATTTTCCTCTCTGGAAAGTACAAGAAGTGAGCCCTCAAGGAAAAGTTATTCACTAAGAAAACAAAACCTTAAGTGAAATCATCCCAACAATGTGGTAAGTACAACATGAGAACTTAAAAATATCAAAAGTCAATGTTACATGATCCCATCAAAAATTTACAACTATTCAAGATAACAATTTGGGGGGAAATTAAATTTTAAAAAATTTAAAAATTGAATTAAAAGATTCAAGTCAAATTTTAAAAAAACAAGAGAAAGCAATATTAGCAAACTATATTACACAGAATTTATTATTTGGTTAATTCTGACATTGTAGAAAGACACAAATAACTGTGTTGACATATACTTCTAACATAGCTTACTCACAACACTTCAGTTGACTATTAATTCCCTTGTTAAATTAAGGAAAACAATTTGGAGCATCTTCTGCAAGTCACTTTTGTGGCTATATGACTATCCCACTCTGAACCAACCATAGAAATTTAGGGGATAAAATTTCAGAAAATCAGAAAGACTATGACCTAGCTGACAGTAAGTAAGTGGAGGGGAGGTATGAACATTTGAGAAGCATAAGTACTGTCAACATCAGTGCACAGACTGGTGACATACTTACTTAAAAAGAAATTTAGCAAGAACACTAGCATTTTCCTAATCTATTATTTATTACTGCATCCTCCGCATTCATTCTTAAGCTCACCACATTGTTTGAAATGTAGGAATACACCCTATCAACACTGGTCTAGTTAACACTTTTCTTTTTTATGTCACTGCATGCAAAATAGGTCACTTTTCTTCAGTCCTTTTCACTAGTAAAATCTACAAGTGGCTGGGAAATCTAAGAGATAATGTTCATGAATTTCAATAAAGACATAATCTCAAAGGTCATCTCCATTTCCCTCTCCTTTTTTCTCTCCCTTGCAGACTTATATATTTTATACTTGACAGCTGAGCTCTCAACTGACCTACACTTCCCATCCCTCTTTTTTTTTTTGTGCGTGCGTGCGTGTGTTTGTGTGTGTGTGTGTGTGTGTAGAACCACAGGCGAATTCAGGAACCACCATGGATCGCCTCCACCTCCTTCTCGTTTATTCTGCCCCAGGATTCACAGGCTCCGCCCTACCAGGACTAGAAGCGCAGGCGTCTATATGTGGGATCTAGGATTCGAACTCAGGACCTTCTGCCTGCAAGACAGAGACTTAACCCCTGAGTCACCTCTCCAGTCCCCCATCCCTCTTTTTTCAAGGATCTGTTGTAAAAAGTCACTTTAAGTTTACTTGTGCAGCCCTTTTTTTTCTCACCTGATCAATACTCTGACATCTAACAAGCAAATATCTTGGCTTATGACCATTCTTTAGGCAGAGGCCTTAAGACAAAATCAAAAGATATCACAAAAAATGGTATGAGAAAAGAGGGGAAAAAAAGAGGCTGGTATGCCTTCTTTGAAAGTACATAGCACTATAAAGAATTTTACAGTGGGAAAAAAATAAATAAAATTTAAAAAAAAAGAATTTTACACCCACCCTAAAAGCACAAAGTATTTTTATGACTTAACCACAAGTTTACAGAAAATACAGGAAACAAAGGAACATATGAAATATTCTGAGAATGCAACCATTCAAAATCCAAACTGGGAGAAATTGTACAGAATAAACATAATAGCAATAAATGGGGTATGCGAGAGAAAGAAAGACTACCTGAAGGAGATTTGTACATGAACATACTGAAGAAGCCAGGAAACAAATACATATGGTAGATTTAATCCAAAGAAACTGAAAAAAAAAAAAGACTAGGAAACATAAACACTCAATGAATGTTTGACATCATTAATAACTATCTTTAGAGTCAGAGAGATGGCTGAGCTGATGAAAGCACTTGCCTCCAAATCTCACAACTCATACCCAAACCCACATGGTAGAAGGCAAGAAATGATTCCTGCAAGCTGTCTTCTGAGGTATACAAATGCATCATGACTCATGGCACCACTGCCACCACCACCACCACCACACACACACACACACACACACACACACACACAGTGTGTGCGCACGCGCGACACATGTCCATGTGCACATGTGTGTGTACCCATGCAAAATAAAGTCTAAAAATTAAAAAATAGTAGTAAGAACTTAAATGCCATGAAGAAAAATAATAACTAGGCTCAACCATATACAAAATATCTTCACTGAAGAATTATACTATCTTTGAAGAAAAAGTATAATAATTTCACACACATTTTCAAGAAATTTAAGATTACAAAATTCTCATATAACACAAAAAAACTTATGCTTCTCTGGTTACTTGATGAGGTGGTTAATTTAAAAAGCCTAGTGCACTGGAATCAAAGAAACTGAAGGGAAATGAAGAGTGCTGCAGAAAGACAGAGAAAGATTTTCAATCTATACCTTTTTGCAAGCTGTATCTTTACTTTGTACATGACTTAAAACTATAACTAAAAATAGTGCTTTGGGTTCCAATATCAGTTATGTGATTTTTATGAATGGCTTTTGGTAAAAATCATTATTTCTATGAGCATGACTCTGTAAAGAGAGAGAGCTATGCTGCATTATAGACCCTCCAGCAGCATCTCTTTCAGAAATCAGGCCAGGCTCCCCGGCAGCTGTGTCTGGGATAGAATTAGTTGTTAAGATGTACTATTTTCTTCCTCCCGCTTAGAGCTGTATGTGAGCCAAGTTTCCATGAATTGAGACACCAGATGATTTAACTAGGTTTGGTCAACTGTCTTGGAGAATTCTAATATACAGGTCAGGTTTGGTTAGACCATGTGGTATGGAATATTTGTCCACCCTACCCAGTGGAAACCAACGCAAGTCAAAAACTACCTTTTTTCTCTGGATTTGAAGGGAAGGTTCTCTCTCTACTCTTAAGACTATTATGGATGTCAGTGGCCCTGATTCCAGATGTCTACTAATATTCCAGAAACTGCAAGATCTGTCTCTTCATTTACCCCTATAAAGTTAGCTATATAGTACAGCTAACTTTTCTATTGAAACTGCTCTTCAGATCTGAAGGTCTGTTCTCCTGCTTTGCTTTTATAAAGCATTCCTAAAGGGTAGCTCACACCAGTTGCTTTTGATGAACCTGCAGTTATAGTAACGTATTTCTTAAATTTCCTGTGCAAACCATAAGTTTTAAAGCAATGGAACATCAAATAATAGCTTTCGGAAATTTTCTTGTTTTCAGTGATCCAATGATGTAATGACTAGCCTGTAACTGTTTTGAAATTTTTATGCCATGTTCAAACAGCCATTATAAAAATACATGCGTAAGAAATGAGCACTTTTTTGTTTCTCAAATAAAAGTTATTTGGGGCTAGAGAGATGAGTCAGGGATTAAGTAAGCAAAAGGATCTGAGTTTGGATCCCAGGTTCCACAAAAAAAAAGCCAAGTGGAAATGGCAGAGACCTGCACTTCCCACCCTTATGGGTGGAGCATGGGAAATCCCAGAGCAAATAAAAAAAGAGAGGTAGAAGTAATTCATGATAACTCTGAAAATCACCCTTGGCCTACCACAAGGACATAGTGTCCTCTGATACACACACACACGCACACACACACACACACACACACACACACACACACACACAGAAAAAAGTTGTATTTACCACATACTGGATACACAGTAGGTTTATTCTTGTACTCTTTTCTCAAATTCCAAAGGTTTGCTTTCTGACTCAGTTAAGTACTTTGGGTTTTCTTGATCTTACAAGTTGATATTTTCTTTACTAAAACCTTCAATATATCATCCTTCTTAAACAGTTTATTATTCAGGAATTACCAGCACAACTGCTTAAGGGATATTTAAAGGGCTGGAGAGGTGGCTCAGGGGTTAAGCCTCTCCCTTGCAGGCGGAAGGTCCTGAGTTTGGATCCTAGACCCCACATATAGATGCCAGGTGGAAGTGGGGGCAGACTGCATTTCTGGTCATGGTAGAACGGAGCCTGTGAATCCCGGGACAGAGTAAACAAGGAGGAGGTGGAGGCGTCCATGGTGGTTCCCGAATTCGCCTATGGTTCTACACACACACACAAACACACACACATGTGCGCGTGCGCGCACATGCACACACACACATACACATGCACAACTGAATTTAAAAAAAAAAGAGTATTTAAACCAGAAAGCTTGGCTTTATACACAGCAACAAAATACCTACACTTCGACTTCCTTAGGCCATTCATGTCAAAGACTCTAAGGTGGGTTAAAGCTTTTGCCTCACAAGCAAAAGGACCTAAGTTCAGATCCCCAGAAACCACATAAAAATGCTGGGCAGACTGGGTCCTTGTACGTCATCGGAGAGGAGGACCCAGAGGAGAGTTAGGCATACACAATAAAGGACTCTCTGGGAATTGGGGAGGAGGCACTGGGGGATGGGGAGGGAGGGGAGGGGGAACAGGCGGTTCGAAGGGAGGGAACTGGTCTACCTATTAGTTTGTATGAGCGGTAATAATAAAAAAATGTATTAAAAAAAATGCTGGGCAGATATGGTGGCTGCTTGTAATTTGGCCCTGGAAGGTAGTCTGGGAAACCCCAGAGCAAAGCAATAAGGTGGTAGAGAAATCCAGGATGATTCCCAATGTCACTCTTGGGCCCCCACAATCTTGTACGTACATGTACACACACACACAGACACACAACATGCACACCGCACCCATCCCATACACACATACATGGAAAAAAAAGGAATAAAAGACTCTTAAATTTTAACAGCTATGTATATTGGTAAACATCCATGCCAATCCCTCCTGATGTCGGTATTTCAAATGCATTATAAAGTTCAGGATATTTGAAGAGAACAACAGTATTAAAAATGAAAAAAATTATTCATTAGCCTTCCCCCAAAACATTCTGTTCCAGGAGCACTCCTTATGTATAAGAAATCTAATCTTAATTTTATAAGTGAAGAAATAAAAAATGAGATTGGGTAATTGCTAAGGATCATACTAGTAATCAATTGTACCTGGTTCTAAAATCTATATGTAAGCCTTAGTACTTAATAAAAACAAATTCTTACCTTTTTGTATAAAGCCATTTTATCAGAATCCAAAACAATTATATTCCTTAGTTTTGCATTTAGTTCAGTTACTAAAGGCTTCATAATCATCTCAGAATCAAGTCCTATGAATATAAAAGGATCAGTAATTGTGGTTTCTACTTTCATTTGAAAATTCTGAATTTATTTTTAGGAGATGTTATTACCTTCAATCTTAATTTTAGAAATGTTTCTTTTCTGATCTTGAATAAAAATCTGTAAGCATGACAGTTCTGCTAAAAGCTGCAAGGTAGTAATATCTTCGCTTATAGGTAGCTTTAAAGCTACAAAACAAAAATATTGTAAAGAAAACTGTAACACAAGGGAGAAGTTTTAGTAATTACCACACTTCACTTATATGGCATCTAAACTATAACTGCAAATATTGATACTATGAGAAAAATCCTGATTTACAATTCTAGAAGCAAAAGTCCTACTGACTGAGAACTCTAAAAGTAACTACATAATAAAAACAAAACCAAATAGGTGAAAGACTGTTATTGAGGTAAATAAATATTTGAAACTAAGCAATGCTGTAAAACATTAAATCCTTTGAGATCCTAAGGTAACAGAGAAAATTACCATGGAATATAATATGTCCACTGTTTTAAAGGTGATAGACTGAGTATCCCTGATCAAAAAATCCAAACTCCAAAATGTTCCAAAATTAAAAGTTATTTAAGGACCACCATGACATTCAAAGTTTGGACTTTTAAAGAATCACAAATTTCAACTTTTTGTATTAGAGACACTCAACCTTTAATTAAAAATATACTCAACTTTTACTCAAACTTCTAGCTATATTTTTCCATTTTTATATGCATGCATATGTAGGTTATGCATGTGTGTTTTCCAAGGGAGCAAGTGCAGGAGTAGGTACAGGTAAGTGTTTACATATGTTCACATAGAGGTCTAAGGATATCGGGAATCATCCCTGATTGCTCTTCCACTTTATTCTTTTGATATTGAGTCTCTAATTAAATCCAGAGCTGACCAATTATAACTAGCCAGTTTGCTCCTGAAGAAATTTCTAGACTCTGCCTTAAGGGCTTTTAATTGTAAGTGGGCTGCCATGTTCTCATGGAAGTTTATGTGAATTTGGGGATAAAAATCAGGCCTTTTTCTTGCCTTGGCAAGTGTTTTAGCTGTTGAGTCATATCCCTAGTCTTATTTACATTTTTTCTAATCTAAAATAATGCCAATTAAGATACATGAGTTTTAATGTAAATCAAATATAGCCATTCTAATTTTCAACTAAATGCTGTATGATAACCTTCAGAAGTAATCTGCTTCCTTTATCATTATTATCTAAAATTAATCTAGCATATAAGAAGTCACTTTAGATACTGGTTTAGTTAAAAGAATTCTGAAGTTGTTATGTAAGTTAAAAATAAGACAAGACTCTAAAGTTTCAGTTCTGGGCTGGAAATATGGCTCAAGGGGTTAAGACTCTGTCTCACAAGCAGAAGGTCCTAAGGTCCCACATAAAAAATGCCAGGAGGAAATGGCAGAGGGCCTTACTTCTGGCCCTGGTGGATGAAGCCTGAAAAATCCCTGAGCAAAGCAAAAAGATTGAAGCAATCCAGGATGATTCCTGAAGTCACCCTTGGTTCTCCACAAGATCATACATTGCCCTCTGAAACACACACTCACACACACACATAGACACACACACAAAATAAAAATATTAAAAAATAAATAAAAGTCTGGTAATGAAAAATTTACAATTTTAAAAATATATACCAGTTTTTTTAACAAAATCTCCTTTGTCTTCAGTTTCTACAACAGATACTGAGGTAGATTTTTCCATTGATTGGGGAAAGATATTATTAAAATAATTTATTGTATTCAGAAGTGCTTCCGTGTGTAAATGAATGTCCAAAGAGGAGAAATTCACCTAAGAAACAAAATTGACTTTAGTATTAGGTCATTAAAAGTTTGCTTATAAGGTCTGTATAAAGCACTATGCTTTGTGATACAAAATATTCAGCTTTATCCTTAAGGATCTTATAATGAATGCTTATCACAAACTACAAAATTATCAAAATGTACTTAGAAATAGAGTATCTAACTTAAAAATAAATCATTGTATACTCACTCATACCTTAATAAGTTGTAAAACATTGTTATAGACACTTTTTAAATCAGCTGCATTTTTATTCACCTATCCAAAGAGAAAATATACTCATTAGAACACTTTATGAAGACATGTGCGTTATTCAACCACATGATTTTAATTTTTCCAGATATGAATACACACATATAAATAACATCAGAATAGTAGATACTACACACATGGTAATATATTTTACATATATGTTCATGTATTTACTTAAACAACTGCTCAACTAGAACAAGACAACTGCTGTACCAGAATAAATGAAATCTGCTAAGTGTGGGCTTCTCTAGCACATAGCAAGTGGTGGTTAAGTTTACACACTATCATTCTTAATACCAAGAGAATAAATGTTAGATAATACCAAGTATAGAAAACAGTCATTTGGCTATTGTCCTAGTTTGAAATATGTCTCCACAGTCTCATGTGTTTGGCAAGGTTATGGCACCTTTGAGAGGGTGAAGCCTTGCTGGAAGAAAGTGGTCATAAGGGGTGAGCCTTGAGGTGAATTAGTCCCACCCTACCTCTAGGAGAAGTCTGCAAGCAGTCTTGCAGCTCTCAGCCTCCAAGATGGCTGCAGTAACCTCCTCCAGCTTCGGCCAGCCAGATACGCTGCCTCTACCATGAGAGATTATCTCCCCTCTGGAACCATAAGCTAAATAAACCTCCCTTTCTCCCTTAAGTTGATTGATTTGGGTGCTCTCACAACAATAGTTAAGAGTAACCGTTACAGTTACCAAGAACTCTGCATTTTTCCTCCTAATTTTTCCTGTATTTGTCAACAAATTGTGGCACAGTTGTCTATCAGGTAACCAAATACTGTACAATTTTTTCCAGTTTTCTTACATTATTTCTGACAAACTATAATTGTGTACACATTTATAGGGTAACATGATATTTGATGCATTCAAACAATGAAGAATGGTTAAGAAAAACTAATATTCATATCCATCAGGTAGATTTCCTATCATCTGTTGTGGTGAGACATTTGAAATTTATCTCTGGAAATACACATCACTTTGTTGTACAACAGATTGCCCTATCTATCTGAAACAGTTCCCTTTTGACAAAAATTTCCTATTCTTTCCTATTCCTCTACTCCAAGTTCTATATTAGCAACCAATTTTCTTTTTACTTCTGAGAGTTCAATTTTATTAGACACTACATAGAAGTAAGATCTCCTGATTTTTTTCTCTATGCATGAAATTATTTCACTGAGTCAAATATTCCTCAAACTATGTCAAAAATTACAGGGCTTTTCTTCCCTCTTTGAAATTACATTTAATAAAGCATACATTATATCTTTAGCTACTTTCTTTAGCTCATTTGTATAATCAAAAAAACTGTTGCAAACTTAACAAAAACCCTAAAATGTCTAAGTCAATCATGGGTAGAATAAATGATATTGAAGTGTTTGTCATAATTCTAATTGTAATACAGTTATTAAAATGGTATGACACATAGAAACGTTAATGGCCACAAGGAATAAATCATAAATAGATCACAGTACATAGAGGACCTTCACAAATAATGAAACAGACATTATAAATCAAGACAAATAAAATGGAGTGACTAGCAAGAAATTTAGAAAACTTCAGATAGAAAGAGAAATGAAGTGAATTTATCACACTGCATCACATACCACAAATCCCACCAAAACTTAATGTTTGCTTCTTTTTCAACACACTGACAGTAAAACACAAACTGCAGGTCATTTCTACCTAAAATGTATGTTCCTTATTAATATTTATGCTTTATTTACAAATCAGAATTACATGACAAGAATAAAAAAGCTAAAAATACTAGAAATTACTGAAATTACATTAGGATGTAATTAAACTCTATAAATTTGATTTTAAAAATTATGCACTGTATTTACCTACCAATCAAATAATGGACCTGCTTACCTTCACACATTCCAATGTTAACAGATCTTCCACTGTGTTGTCCAGTGTTGTGGCCAAGTAAATAGGCTTATTGTTTCCATCTAAAAGTAATTTCTAAATTATTTATTAGGAAAACTAAATTAAGGCAATATTAGTAATTATAGGCTTTCCAGTATTTTTCCTGTATTGGATAAAAATTTCAGAATCTATCCACTAAAGTGCTTTTTTCTTTTTAATATTTAACTTATTTCAGAGAGGAGAGAAGGAAGAAGGAAGGGAGAAGGAAAAGCGCAGAGAGAGAGTGAGAAGAGAGAGCGAGCATGCTGTGGCACATGAGTGGGGATCAGAGTCCAACTCTCAGTTCTCTCCTTCCACCATGTGGACCTCTGAGGATCAAACGCAGGTCACCAAGTATGCCTTATCCACTATGATACATGAGAGACTCTGTAGACTAAAACTGGAGTGAGACTGGAGGTAAGTTAGGTTTTTTAATTGCTTTGCTTTGCTGTTTCTAGCTGTTTTGAAATGGAGTTCACACTGCAGCCCAGGCTGATCTCTAACTTGCAGCAAATCTTTCTTGCCTTAGCCTTCCAAGTGCCTGGCAGACCCCTTTATTTTTCAAACTTGAAAACCGTAATTTTTCCTCACCATTATTCGCCCTTCCCTTATACTTCAACACTAAAGTGTCAAGCCCTCCTAACTCTACACAGGAACAAGGAGAAAAAAAATATTAAAGGAGAAAAAATGAATTTTAGGAACAATGAAGGGCATGAAAAGACCCTGACCCTGAGTAACAAAAAAAGTTTGAAAGAAAACTGAGTCCTTGAAAACACTAATTGTTGAGAAAACCAAAAAAATGTGAAGTTTTCCTTTGTAGCACATTAAAGTAAAACTTAGTCTAAATAGCAACATATTAGTTAGCTGCATTATTGCTTGTTATAAGGAAATCTGGAAAACTGCTGAAGAAGAAAACTGCTGAAGCCTAAAGGTTATCACCAAATTACCAATGGCTGTTTTAATTTAGTACCTAGAAACTGTAAGAAAGAACAACAAACAATTATTGTATTTTTGAGAAGGAGAAAACACCACCAAGTTCATGAAGTACTCCAAAGTTGAAGTTTTTTAGTACAGAAACCAATCCTTACTTTGCTTATACATGTTCTGGTTCTTGAACAACTATCTTCAGAACCTAACTGTATAAGTTTTAGACATTTTTTCCACACATATAAAATGTCTAAAACAGATTTCGATCATAATTTAACTATGGACTCTGTACGATAATGATGTGTAATAGAGCTCAAGAATTACACAGCACTGCTCTGGTAGCAACGCTGATTAACTGAGAAGGACTGAGATGTGTGGTTGCATAAAAAATCAGTGCATCTTCTACTCAATTGCTCCACAAGCATTAAAAACTGCTCAAAAACTTACCTAAAAATTCAATATCACCTCTACTCATACATTATTACTATATTTAAAGAATTTTAAAGGAAACCAACTACTTAATAGTCTTGAAAATGATCTTTATCGTTCTCGATTATTTTTCAAGAAAAATACTAAAAATGTAAAGGAAATAATGTCAATAATACTTATCAAACAGCCTAACCCAGAGAATTATTTTCTCCAATGTAAAATCCATTATGATTCAAAAAGATAAAAACTTTGTGATAGGCAGAACACATCATCCAACCAAAAAAAAGTATCTATTCTCTGGCATCCTCATATCTCTGAATAGCTTGCCTTATTCAGTAAGGATATCTGAAGATCAAGGTTAAGTCAATATTATCTTGGACTACGTGAGCGTTTAAAAATGGAAGCAAAGGCAGAAAAGGTCAGAGACATGGCAATATCATGATCCGTTGCCTGTTTGCTGATTTTGAAATGCAGACGGCTAGATTCCAAGCATCAATCAAGACCAAGCATCAATCAAGACCACCAGTAATCAAGGACAGTCATCAACCAGCAACAGCAAGAACCCAGACTACCCACACCTCAGTAAATTAGCTAACCTTTACATGAATGTGGTTTAAGTGGGTCCTGCTTGAGAGCCTCCCAAGAGGAGCTCCAGCTGACACCTGAATTCTTGTCTAGTGATACTTGTGTCACAATTCCCCCCATGGAACTTTAAAAAATATGCATTGCTTTGAGATACTAAATGAGTGCTATTGTTATAGTAGCAATAGAGACTTTAATGTTCCTATATTTCTATGTAGATTTAAAGTTTATTTCTAAGCATCTGGTTTTCCTTAATGAAAAAAAATTTATTCATTTGTCTCTGACCTTTTCCCATTCCAAGATTACCCACTTTTAAGATAAATGTTCAAAACCCTACTGTAGTTTGGGATATAATCTGACCCCAAAAGTCAATCAATGTGCTTGAAGTATTTTCCACAACATGGTAGTGTTAAATGCTAGAACCTTTTAATGGGTAGAATCTAGAAGGAAATATGTGTTACTGGAGATAATGCCCTTAAAAGAGATTATACAGTAGAATTTGTAGGACACCTTTTGCTTCCAGGAGTACAAGTAGTTATGAAAATGAGTGATCATGGAGTCTGAATAACTTCATGGCTTCTTTTCTTACTATCTGGCCTCTTCTACTCATGTTTCTGTCATGATATCACCTACCAAAAAGTTCTCATCAGAGAATGAACAAATGGAGTCACTGGAGCCTAGACATATCAACTTCCAAAACCATAAGTTAAAAAAATATCTTTTCATTATACATTACTCAACTGCAGGTATTTTGTGACAGCAACAGGAAATGAACAAGCAAATTCAAATGTAATATTTTTCTGAGATTATTTTAGTAAATCTATTGAAAGAAAGTGTAAAGAACTGAAAATCCTAAAGTAAGTAGTCAAATGAATGAAATTATGAAATTAATTTATCCATTTTTTTTAAAAAAAAAGGGAGTCTTACCTAAGTATTCTGGACATTTTAAGCAGAACTCTTTCAAAAATGCATTTGCTTTCAAATTATGTGTTCTAATCTCAACCTCTGTTCCCAAACCCAAAACATCAATTTCTACCACAGGCAGTTCACAGTCTCCCACAAGGTGATAAAATTGAACCAAAACCTAAAATAAGAATGAAAAAGAAAAAAAAAACATATTCATATACATTGCAGTTATATAAGAATATAGGAGATTTGCAGGCAATATGCTAAGTATTTAAATCTTAGGAGTAATTCAATAGTCTCCACATACACACTATATGATATATACTTACACTGTATGGATTATTTTAGAAAACCTAAATTGAACAACTATCCACAAAATAACCACTCACAAAAAATTCTAAACACCATGTTCTTAAGAATTATAACCTTCAGAAGAGATGAAGGAAGCCACACAGCAAGCCTTCAACAGTGACTAGGAGACTACACAAATGAGCTGTGCGCAGCACAATGGACAATTTAGTAGCCACATTAATTACCCAGTGTACATACCTCTGCTACTTCAAATCGCATTCTAAGTTGAGTTAAATTCATTGAAAAGTCTTGGTTTTGTGACTTTCTGTGCCGAATATTTTTAACTCTTGCTAGAGTAGGAGGATGCTCTTCCAAAGGACTACCTGGTGCATCAAAAAATTCATCCTCCGAGTCTAAATGTCAGAGAATATTTTTTAAGTCAGTAATAGAAGTTCCTATTTGATAACACTTACAATTGCTCTGAAATAAATATAGATACAAAAATACTAAGGGTCTATATTAAAAGGTGAGTATAAAATCAAAAGTTAAAGCAGAAAATACAGAAATTACTTTTGAATACATAATAAATACTCTTAAAGTATGGATTATAAAATTTAATCTTTAAAGGCCAACTTTTAAAGTCTATTTGAAAACTGCACACGAAAATATTAAAGACAATATCGATAACTGTATTAAAAACAATCAGTGTATTTGAGGCCATGGGTGTGTGTGTGTGTGTGTGTGTGTGTGTGTGTGTGTGTAAGTTACTGAACTCTTTCAATTTCCACATTGTGTATACTCCTTGTCCATTAGTCACTTAGTAGCCATCTTGGTTATAATATCTACTGTTTCAGAATTTGGTGTTTGCATTTAGGAAGCCTTACTTTAATAATTTCCCTCAAATCCAAGAGAAGTAATATTGGCAATTCAAGCATACCAATGACGAGTTGTAAAGTGCTTTCTTTAACTGAAAGTTTTCAACTTGCTTGCAAGAATCCACTTGGTATACCCTGTCCATAGCCTTATAGCCATCTTGGTAGAATCTACTGTTTCAGAATTTGGTGTTTGCATTTAGGAAGCCTTACTTAATTAATTTCCCTCAAATCCAAGAGAAGTAATATTGGCAATTCAAGCATACCAATGACGAGTTGTAAAGTGCTTTCTTTAACTGAAAGTTTTCAACTTGCTTGCAAGAAGGGGGAAACACAAACACACACACACACACACACACACACACACACACACACACACACACACACACAACTTGTGCCAAGGTTTGACTGTGAATTGCTCCCCAAGTCCAATGTGTCTGCATCGTTAGCTTATGTTAATGTTGCAAGGTTACAGCACCTTTAAAAGGTTTAGCATTGCTGAAAGAGGCACATAAGGGGGCAGACCTTCAATAGACTGACCCTGCTTCCTCTCAGTTTGTTCTTGCTCTATCTCCATGATGGCAATCTCCTGTTTCTGTGTGTATATGTGTGTATATGTATACATATATACTTATTCATATGTAAATGTATATATTAAAACTTTGCTTCAGAAAAGGGCTGAATGTGAAATAATAGTGTCATGTTTCAGTAATAAATTATACATAAAAGTTTTACTATAAGAAAATTCTCTAAATATCACACTGCCAATTAGGCATCTATTAACTTTCTCTTTTTTTAACCCAAAACTAAATAGAAAACTAATAATCTTGAGAGGAAGAGATTAAAATTTATACCTGTAAGAACAATCCTCCTTTAAAATAAAAAACTTTAAAAATACTCAAATTATATTGCTACAAAGAATATGAGTAAAAATGTCTCAACAACATAGAAATATTTGCTACCATCAAACATTTTTTGTTTAAGAAGCCAGACAATGCCAGACAAAAGACACTATTTTGGTAGAAGGACTACATTGAAGTTGTTTAGGGTAAAGAGCACACAGAAGCAGCTCTCAAACTAGAACATAAGCTTCCTTTTAAAGGACATCAAAAATCACAAAGGAAATTTACCTTTGTAATGCTGCCTCCCTCTGCGTGATTCTTACATGGCATCCTTACGAAAGGAAAAGACACTGACTACTTTGCCTGAGAAACCAAACCCTGGTTTGCCACACTGCTAGTAACTTTACTCCTATAGACTCGAGGCCCAGATCACCTTCCTTTTTTTAACTCTGAATGTCTCCCATGTCACACACGAGTTATGAAGGTTAACTAGTTCACTTTTACTTATTAATCTCTTTTGTTACAGAGAACAAAGAGGTTAAAGGAAAAGATATTTACACCTCTATACAAGGTCATGAACAAAATATGTCTCAAAGTATAAATTATTTTAATTATGTATGTACAATAAGGAAAATTTCCTTAAGCAGTCTCATTTTACCATCTTCAGTAACAGAGGGCAGTTCCAAGAGAGGAATAATCTGAGAAATATGTGATGTTGGCAAAGTAGATGTTGGAATCTGAAAGAAAAAGAATTCATTGTCAATTAGCATAAAGGCCTTTTATTTAATTTGTATGATACTTTTGATATAAAGCTACCCAACTCAAATTAATTGAGAAAGCAGGTCTACAGAAAAAAAAAAAAAAATCAGTTACGAAATGTATAGTACAGAAGAGGAGGCTGACCTGATAGCTCATGTGTATCTACCATGCAGAAAAGTCTTGGCTACAAGCCCCAGGTACAAACTAATATCAAGAATTGTTTGCTTTAGCAACGAAGTAGCTCACGTCTGTAACCTCGACATTTGGGAAGTAGAGGCAACCTTGAATATAAGCCCAGGACAACCTGAATATAATGAGTTATAGGACAAGTTGGGCTACATGAGACATCTGTCTCAAAAGGGGGGAGGGGAAGAAGAAAGAAAAAAATGAAAAAAAGAAAGGAAAGGGAAAATAGAGGATTGAAAGGAGGGGAGATCTCCCAATATAAGCCTGTGTATTATATACCTGAAATGGGTTGTTTTGTGTAGCCACTTGTTAGTTTCATAGCCTCGTTTCTGAAACGAATGCCTGACCCAAACAATTTAGCGAAAGAAGGTATTTATTCATCTCACAATTCCAAGTTATAGTCCATCAAAGCAAGTAAACAGGCACGTTTACACAGACACACACACACACACACAACAGTGAAATAAATGAAATAAAAAAAAAGAGATAGTCATCTATTACATAAAAACTCCAAGAAGAATCTGAACAAGACTTGGTAACATCCATCTAGTTTATTACCATTATATCATATGCTTTTGTCCTCCTATCATAATTCTGCTTGAATGTCCAGTAAGGAACATACATATTACCTTCCTTTTAAAGCCTTTATTTACAAGACCCTATGTGGGACTGGAGAGGTGAATAAATAGTCAACTGCTTCCTGAGGAAGAAAGAAGATTCTCAGTTCAGATTTCCAATGCCAAGTGAAGGTGAGAGTGGTGATACAATGTAATGCTAGTCCAGTAATAGGGGAAGCCTGTGGATCTCTAGAGTTTACTGGCCACTCAGCTGAGTTAATCAGCAAGCTCTAGGATCAGTCAAGAGATCCCTGACTCAAAAAATAAAGTAGAAATGATAGAGGAAGACATCTGATATCATTCTCTGATCTCCACATGTACATACACAAACACACCAACATACTTATACTACATACACACAGTAAGTATATTTAAAGCATTTATAAAGACTTTATGATAAAAAAAAACTTCAATTTGTGTGCTTTTTTTAAATCATATTTTAGGAAGTTCAACCTTGAACATTCTGACAGATGAGAAATCTTTCCTCTCCGACAAAAATCACTGAACACTATTCATATTCTAAAGTTACTTGTCTACTATAACTCATTTCAACAGTACCTGGTGGCACAGACCTAGATAATGGGGAGTTTATAGCAGGAAATTCCCAAGATCTCTGGGCTACATCGGGGTTCAAGTCCTGCCTGTGTAACTGAGAACCTATATTAAAATAAATAAATAATAAATAAAAATAGAAAATAAATAAATTAAATAAATAAATAGATAGATAGATAGATAGATAGATAAATAAATAAATAAATAGATAAATAAATAAATAGATAAATAAATAAATAAAGGCTAGAGGTATAATTCAGTACAGTACTTGCCACACTTGGTAAGAACCAAGATTCAATCTCTAACACTGAGAAAGTAAAAATCATTGTGTTTCCATCTAAAGTTTAAGCTACACTTATTTTCCCAATAGAAACTATGCTATTATCTTGACAGAAATTGTAAGAAAAAAAAAAACCTATGGATTGGACAAATTTCAACATGAAGAAATTTAGTCCTGCAATCCTTAATTATGTGCATTATTCCACTTTTAAGGATTTCTTCAGTATTTAAAATTCATGAGCTCTTACATATTCTTTAGTAGTATTCTCATTGTTGATAACATCATTTGCAAATAAAGGTACCTTTTCTTTTCAATCTAGCCTTTATTTTTCTTATCTTTTCCCAAAAAAGCATATTAACTGTAGGTTTTTACTAGATGTCCTTTAATCTGAGAAATTTATTCTCTCCCAAATTTGTTACATTATTTTTATCACAAATGAGCTGATAAACATTATTAGTGTTTTTTCTACTTCTATTCAGACAATCATACATGCTTTTCCCTTCAGAAATGTGGCAGAAAACCACACTGAAAATCACTGGGCAGGTAGCAAGCATATATGCAGCACTGGTCCCCTGCCCTCTGCTCTTGCTGTGGATGTTGATGTAACCAGTTTACTCAGGTATCGATGCTAGTATGACTCTCCTGCCAAAGTGGACTAACCTAGAACTGTGAGTTGATTACAATCCTTGCTCCCCTTAGTTGTTTGGGTCAGGTATTTATTGCACAGACAAGTTATGAATCTAAAATATGAATGAGACTAAAAACAACAAAGAACAAAGAACTCAAGAAAAATATCAAAATAGAAAAATATCAATTAAAGAGAAAGCAATTATAAAAAGAAATTTAAACAAAATATCTAAACAGAAAAGTGCAAAACTTAAGAAAATTCATAAAGGAATTTCAATTCTTGGCAGAATAATTGATCAGTGAAAATCCAATGAGAATTAAGAATATTCTATGTCATTAAGAATATTCTATGTAAAAGAAATCAAACAATTAGGACACAATCAACAAATGAACAGGTTAAATAAATGTGGCATACACATAAAATATAGTGTTACCAGTCTACATAATAGAATACAGTACTGATACATATTAAAATATAAAGAAAGACCAGAAACATTATGTTACACGAAAGAAGCCAGACAGAAAGGTTCACATATTGTGTGATTCCGCTGATATGGGCGGGGCTAATAAGAAATAACTGCTTAATGCACATAGGTTTTTCTCTGGGGATTTTTAGAATGTCATTATGTGTCATGTTGTGTCAAATGTATTTCAACTGAAAAAGAATAAAAACTGTATTACAGTCACTAGCATCTGGAAAGTGGACGTAAAAAGAAAGGACAATACGACCCATGAGATGGCTCAGCAGGTAAAGATACCTATGCACAAACCTGATGTCCTGGTTCAATCCCCACAGCCCAGACAGTAGAAGAAAGAGACAGTGTAAAAAAGAATTCTGAAAATTGTTTCTCTCTCTCCCAACCCCCAAAATATTTTACAGGCATATTTTTACAAATCTAATTTATTACCTACAATAATCCTAAATATTCGCTTATCCTACAAAAATGTTCCAACATATCTTTAAGTAAACACTTCCAGAAGTAAAGAGAAAATAGAAAAGTTCACAATTACAATCACAAATGGACATTTTAATATTCTTCTCAGGTGCTGGAAAGTTCATAAATCAGTAAAGATATAGCAGACTGAATGATATAACAACTTAATTGTAATTAACATCTACAAAAGTTTTCAGCCAGCAGCAACAGTGAAATAGACTGTTTCCAAGTGTACATGGATTGTTCTACAGGATACAATGCGTTATAATTCAACATCAAGAATGTACTGTCTGAAGCCATAATCTCTCCCTGCTTTCTCAAGTCCGACAATCTAAAAATTGTTTTGACATCTTTAACAAAGAATTGAAAATCAATGAAATTCAAAGTATAAAAACAAAGCAGCCAAAGTCATATCTGTTAAAATATCAAATAAAAGTGATCAACTTGTAGTGGAACTGGAAGAACAGAAGAATATAAAGTATTAGATATTAAGATAATGAATGAAAACAGATAACGTAAATTTAAAAATCACTAAAAAGATATGAAGAAAATATTAGGAATAACACTATTCCCTTATACTCAACGATTTTGAAATAATGATGAAAAAATAGCTTGAAGGACAAAATCTTCCAGAGCTCTTCAAGAAAAAAAAAGGAAGCTTTTAAGTCCTTATCATTTAAACTCTCAATTAAAAAAGGTCATGCAACAAAGAACATTCTAGGTGCAGATGGCTTCTCTGACCAAATCTGTGACCTATCTATAGTAAGAATAATATTAACCATATACAAGTTCTTCCAGGAAAGGAATAAAGGAAACGTTTCCCAACTCATTTTAAGACTAGCATTATTTTTCAAGCAAAGATATTATAAAAGCAAAAAGCAAGAGTCAATATCCCCCATGAACATAAATGCTAAAATCTTCTAAGTCTATATATATATGTTTAACATCTCTGATTTGAAATCTAAAATGCTTCACCAAAACTTGCAAACAAAAATAACTGCACTACTGGAAGAATCTATGTCTGATGTCATGTGATATTCACAATCAAAACTTAGACCTGCACAAAAAAATTGAAAAAAAGTGCCCCAAGTGTGCAAAAGGTTGATTTATAGAAAGCATAAATAAATTTCGTGTTTTACTTGGATCTTATGGCTGAGCTATGTCATTAAGCACGTAACAAAATAAAAAAAAAAAAATCTAAAGAACTTCTAGTCCCAAAGACTTTAGATAAGGTGTGCTCAACATTTACAGATGAGTATCTCTAATCTGAAAGTCTGAAACCTAAAGTAATCTGAAATACTATGAAACATTTAAAATTTTTTTTTGGGGTATTCTTCATACAAAATAATGAGTCTCATGACATTTTCATACATATATATCATATATTTTGACCATACTTCCATTTACCTTCCCATACTACCTCACATTCTCCACTTGGTCTCCTTTCTCTTCTTGAATAGTCCCTTTTGTACTTTTTAAGTCTTCAACTTTTTGAACACTGGCATGTTATTTTGGTTTTTTTTTTTCAGATTTGGAGGCATTTCAAATTTTAGATTTTCAGATTAGGGATACTCATTCAAAAAGTCTACACAAATAGACTAAAATTTAAAACAGAAAGCCTGAAATCTGAACATTTCTGTTCCTAATCAGGTCAGATAAGAGACAATCAACCTGTATTATCAAACAAATTCCACAGGATAATGTATCAAAAGAAATGATGTATACTGAGAAAGAAAAGCCATGCAATTTTAATATTAACTCAAGAATAAACAAGGTCATACTAATACATTAAAAAAGACGTCCAATAGCCAACTAGGAACAGATGAACATTTTGGTTATTTTCTTACTGATACTCAGAAAAGAGAGCATCACTCCTCCAAACTTGCACAATCCAGGTCCAGGTGCCAGTGGCAATGATGATGATCTAAGAGTCACCCTGGGGAGAATCATTCTTCCCTTTTGTTTAAAGAATAACTCATGTCTGTGATTGTTTAACCTTACTCTCTCATAGATGTCTTTATGTCCAACATCTTTTCTTCAATTTGCTCTATCTCTGTTGCCTTTACAAGTTCTCATTTCTGTTATATCCTTGAATTCTGATGAGATAACTGGTTCTATGAGTCACATTTACAGTTTCTCTAATAAAAATCACTGTATAGGCAGACCCTTTGCCTCTTCAGATAACATGCTATTATTTTGTGCATCATGGATAGACTATGCATTTTCCAAATCTTTACATGCTTGCTTGTTCCTTCTTTTGCTATTTTTCCCTTCATTACATCTCTAAAATTTGTAAGAAAGAATAAGAACACACTGTACTTTCAATAGCTTAGAAATCTCCTCAGCTAATTAACAAAACACTAGAAAACTCAGCTAATTGTTGACCTACTAACAAGAACTAGCTATTTACCATCTAAAGTAATATGCTAATGGTTTGACTGCAGGCCTCATTAGAAGTAGTTTTTAACACCCATGTATGTCTACCAGTAATTTCTTAAAGACTAGAATCCACTTTTTCTACCATGTGTCTCAAGACTCCTCCAGGCCTTACCTGTCATACAGTTCTACAGCCAGTTCCTGATTTGAGTGTTTATTAAAGCAACAAACTACTTTCTTGATACCAAAATCTGTGTGGGATTGCTAGAACTGTCATAACAAAGCACCTCACAAACAATGGTTTAAACAATGGAAATTTATTTTCTCATGATTCTAGATACCAGAAAACCAAGGTAAGGTACTGGTAAAACTGGTTTTGCAGAACTCTAACCTGGACCTGCAGATGGCCTTCTTGCAATGTCCCCACATGACTTCTCTTCTGCACATGAAGCCTTTGTGTCTCTATATTCCTAAATTTCCTCTTATGAACTCACCAGTCAGATCCAGATTTGGCCCAATCCTAACAACCTTAGTTTTAGCTTTTTCACTACTTTAAAGGCCTCTAGCTCCAAATATAGTCACAATATGAAGTAAAGGAATTAGGGTTTCATATGTGAATTTGGAAGGAACAAGATTAGAGCCCTAATAATATGCACAAACTTTCCAGAAAATACTATAAACCACAAATTAAAAAAAGGCTGAATGAGATGTATGTGTGTAGTGAAGTGAGAGATCTGACATTGCTAAAATTTCAATGTTCTACACATAGATTATATAGCATTATCTTTATCAAATCCTAGCAGGAACTTTTATAGAAACTGACAATTTGATTCTAAAAGTTATATATAAAAGCAAAGACGCTAACTTGAAAACATTTTAGAAAAACAAAAAGCTGGAAAACTTACCCTAACTGACTTCAAAACTTACTATGAAGCTACTGTATAATTAAGACATATAGTATTGACAAGATGAAAGACGTAGATGGAAAGAAAACACATAGAAGTCACTGAAAGAACAGAATAAAAACAGATCCATGCATTTATACTTATATTTAGTTCAAAGATAAATGAATGGACTTTTTAAACAAATGAAACTCAAATATTTAGAAACACAGACTCTAGACATTAAAAGTACCACATGGAAAATATTACCAGTAATATAAAATTGATATAGACAATTTTATAAAGAAACCTAAATAGAAGACAATTTTCTGGCATTAAAATTGGCAAAAATTACGGAGACATCAATAATGATGAATTCTATTCATCAAAATTTAAAATGGGCTTTTCAGCAGTTATAAAATAACTAAAAAAAACTAGGCATAGCTATGGTAAAACATAAAAATGCTGAGGAGTAATAGGACAGCATATTAACAAGCTTACTCTCAAATTATTGAGGGGGAATTCTAAAAACTATTTTGCAATTTGTTCAAGTTATACATTACTTCAAAAAAAGAAAAATATATTTGGGTATATTTTCTGAAATTATACAGAGATGGCATATAATACACAATCAAGAAATCACAATGTGGAATATTTGGCTTGGAATTCTAATGTGATTATGGAACTTGCTGCACATACTCAGTTACTTATAGGTCTGAGATGCTTAGGTCTGCTGACAAATTTTGCGGTGTTGGGTAGAGCATGCTGATGTGATCAAAGGAGGGATGACCAAGTATATAGTGGAAGATCCTATTATATAGATGACTGACTATTATGCATAGTGCTGCCTACTATGTTGAGAGATTGGTGTGGTATTATGGACCTCCATAGCCGAGAACTCAGGATTTGGATGGATTTCTGGACAGTGTGGGTTCCCTTTGTATTTCTCTCTTTGTATGTTATGAAATGTTCTGTGATACTACATTACTGTTTATGGTTTAGGAATTTTGTTTCCTACACAATGCTGTAAAGTCTACTCAATTTTAATTTTTTCTTTTAAGTAATAAAGTTTTTAAAAGAAATCACAAAGGGGAGAGGAGAAAATTTCAACAATATTAAAATTAAAATTTTCATCAAAGTGAATACATGCAATAAAAGCAATATGAATACTTCAGATAAACAATGTAATTTACATAATTAGAAAACCATAATGCAATAGAAAAATGTACAAAACATATAACTGTTTCCAAAAAATAAAATTCAAGCAGTTACTAAACTAAGGCAAAAATAGTCTTACGTATGTAAACATAAATAAAAGCTTGAAGACCTTTTTTTCAAAATAAAGTGCTAACAATTGTTAATACTCAAGGCTACAAAGGCATAGAAAAAAATATATATATTTACTGCTAAAAGACTATAAATTATGCTCGGTTTGGAGGGGAAATTTGGCAAAAAATTTATACATTTTACCTCAATAATGCCACGTCTATGAATTTAGCTTATGAGTAGAAATACAACTAAATATATTTATGAGGAAATTCAAAGCAGAATCTGTTATAATTTTATATACTGAGAACAATATAAATGCCCACAAAACAGGGATATGTGAGGTGAAAGGCACCATATGATACTACATGGTCATAAAGAGAATCAGGTAGGTTTCTGTGTGCTAACATGAAAACATTTCTAAGCTATATGTCATAGTAATAGTGAAGAGTACAGATTCCAAAAAGTACAATTTATTTAAACTTTACAAAGAATATACATGTTTAAATATATGTTATACATGATACTGGTATACTAGTATACTGGAATAAACATTTTCTGTCAACCAGAGCAATGGTTGACAATGGGGGGAAGGACTTTAGAGTCTGGTAAAGTGAGGACACAAGATTTTAATTTTACATCTTTATTAACTATGAGCACTTTTTAACATTTCATCAATTTCTTAGGTCTGTTCAAAATGCACTGCAAATCATTTCATTTGAAATTACTGTGGTTATTTCAAATGCCATTTTTGAACTTTCTTTTTACAACTCAATCTTCCATCAATTCTGAAAATAACATTACCTGAAATGATTTAACAGGGGCAGATACATCAGTTACAGGTTGAGGTTTTGGAATACTGTCAAACAATTCCATAATCCCTTGCAGTTTTTTATCCGAGATTCGTAAAGAAACAAGAGGTAACTTTCCAGATATCTTGAATCTAGTTTTTAAAAGACAGGAATCATTACAGAGCAGTTTTTAGTCATACTTAAGTACATTAATTAAAAAAGAATATTGTGACTGGGGATGTAGCTCAGTGGTAATCAGTGGTAACTTGCTTGATGAGCATGCAGAATGCCACAAATTAAATCCCTGAAATCCTTTCCCTTTTCCCCCACAGGCTGGGGGAAAAAAGCGGAAGATGGAAGAAAACAAGGCTGAACCCCTCAAATTCTACAAATATAGTCAAATGTGATTTTAAAACTAAAAATCAGTTCTACAATTTCCATCTTACCTTAAAAATCAGTCTCATTAAACAGGCCAACTTCAATACTTTTAAGAAGCACATTTTCTAATATTATTTCATTCACTGTTATTCTCTCTACTGTTGGTCAAATACAGATGGTAATTACTAAGTGTCAAGTGTTTATGATCTGACTGGCACTGCAGTACATACATTGTAAGTATCCTATTGCTTCTAATTTCCTATTAACATGGTTCTCACAAGGAAACTCAGGCTTAGGAGCTCAAGTAATTTGTTTAAGAGGTTATATTTATCAAGGAGCAGGAAAGATGGATGGGTAAATAAGGTACTTGTTGGGCAAGTATGAGGAACAGAACTCAGATCTGCAGAAACCACACAAAAGCTGGCGGGATTGTGCATGATTATGATCCCCACAACTTAAAAGGCAGAGACAGGATTCCCAAGACAAGATAGCTAGCTAGGGTTCAACTGGCAAATCCTACACCTCAAAAAGCAAAGTGCAGAGTGACAGAGTAAGTCATCCAATTTCAATTTCGGGCTTCAATATTACTGAATCTGTGCACCCACGTACACATATCCCCACAAACACATACATATACAAAAAGAAAGATTATCTATCCAAAATTATGATTTAAAACCAACCTTGGGCATATTATTCTTTTAACTGACTTGGAAATCTCCTTTACTTACAAATACATGATGAAGATCTGAAAAGACTTCTGGATAAGTGGCAAATTAGTAACCTCTTCACTGAAAGTCAGTAAAAGAAAAACAGTAAGAGAGTCCACAGTAATGTCTTATCTTTCAAGAGACAAGATCTGTAAATGAAGTTATTAGGCCAAAGAAAATCTCTACATACCAGGGAAGGAAAGCAAGAACCTGAGTCCAGGTGACACCCTTGCCACTCTGTATGATGCCAGCCTGATGCACACAGCTGTCCAGGAGAGAGCAAAAGAAGCTGCAAGGCAAATGCTGGTCTCTACATGCACTGGATAGCAGGATCATAAGAGGTACAGTAGTGCAGGGGTCCAGGGGAATTACTAGGAAAAGACTTACAACTTCCTCTCTCCAAACGCCTTCATGTGCCACTCCATTCCATATCACCACAAAGAGTCTGCTAGATACAGGGATGTGATAAGCTCACCTTTCAACTCGGCACCTTTTAAGTATTCTTTGTTTCTTATTTGCTATTATTTAGTTTCTACTCTTGCATACATGTATCATTATAGCTTTGCTTTTGGTACATTGCTCAGTTAAGTATTAGGATTGTTGTTTAGGTTTCATCACCGTGTTTATTACAAGGCATTCTTTACTCTTCATCACATCTCAAATCCTCATTCTGTCTTTTCTTCATTCCTTCAATATTATCCTCTCCTCATTTTACTTCATAATTATAGCCTCCCATAGCTTCAACAGTCTCTAAAATATGTGTACCCTAACAATATCCCAACCTTCCCTCCCATCTACATTACCCACCTCAACTTCTTTCTTTTCAGTCAATTGAATAACTATCCTATCATTCCCATCTCTCTTCCCTCCCATTTTTAAAGTCATTAACTAAAATCTGAAGAGACACCATATCATCCTTGGTTGTTTATTCTCCAACAGTTATTGATGTCAAAGAGTTCCCTGCTGTTAACTGGCTAGTATGAATTTACATAATAGTAACATCCAGCAGCTGTGGGTATTTGCACAGTTCACATCCTACTCAGGGGATAATATAGTTTGCACCAAGCATTTTGAGCTACTAGACTAAAGTATTTCTGAACTACACTCTCAAGTCTACCACATTCAAATCCCACTTCAAAACTGCAAATACTTCAAAGAATACAGTTGATTTTTTAAAAAAGCAACAAAATACGTAAATCACAACACAGTAAGACCAAAAAAGGAAAAAGGCAAGACAGAATAATGGCATCTAATGAGAGTAAAATGAACTCCCGGAAAACTCAAAAAACACAACTATAAGCACGTCCAAAGAAATGAAAAGGGAAAAAATGAAAATGAAAAGGCAAAGTATTATGTTCCTGACTGAAATACAAATAGTTAAACAAAATAAGGAAGACAATTCATGATATGAAGGACAAATTCCACAAAGAATATGGAAGTAAAACCAACCTGAATGTTTTAAATAAAAAATGTGGCAAGCCACACAATGCATCAAGTAGAGGACCTTGACTTAAAGACAAGTTGGAGGAAATGGAACAATCCAACAAAGACAAAGATAAAATAAGAAGAACATACTAATGGAAATTCCAAGACGCCTAACACTCTAAAATAAAAACAAATCTACAGAAAAAGGCCCTAAAAGAAAGAGAATCTTGTAAATACACAGAATCATAGCAGAAAATTTCCCAGAGTTAGGAAAAAGAGATGTCAATCCAGATACAGAAAGCAATAAGGTATGACACCATACAGGCCAGACCAGAAAACAACCTCTTCTTGTCGCATTATCATTAAAAAATTAAATACACAGAACAAAGAAAGTATATTGAAAGTAGCAAGAGGCAAGTCACATATAAATTCAGACTCACCAAAATAACATGGGGCTATTTACTGAAACTTCAAAAGCCAGGAGGGCCTGGAATATATCTTGCACATTCTGAAAGATAACAGTTGTTGACCCAGACTAACTATATACCCAACAAAGCTATCTGTTACATTCACTAGGTTAGCCCTACAGAAGATACATGAAGGAATCCTTTGTACTGAAGAGAAAAACAAATTTGCCCATGCTAAGGGGAAAAAATAAACCATGTTAGAAAAATCCTTTAGCAAGTAAGGAAGAAAAAACCCCACAATATCAGGAAATGGAAGAAACTAGCACACACTTACCAATAACAACATTAGCATTCCCAATCAAAAGACAGACTCATAGTTTTGATCAAAAAACAGGAACCATTTACTTGTTGCCTCCAAGAAATGTTCCTCACCACAATATAATATACATTCCTTTAAGGTGAAAGGATGGAAAAAGGTATCGCAAGCAAATGGATTTAGGAAACAAGCAGGTGTCACTGTTGTATATCTAACAAATAGACTTCAAAACTAGTGAAGAAATTGAGGAAGACTACTTCATACTGATTAAGAGAATAATCAGTCAAAATGTTCCAAGTCTATAAACATACACCCCAAACAGAGGTACACTCAATTTCATAAAACAAATATACTATATGTAAATTCACAAATTAGCCCCAGTATAACAGTAGTGGGTGACTTTAGTGTTCCACTATAACCAATAGAATAATAGACCAGATAAAGGATCAACAACTACAATCACCTGAATTTTGACAAGGATACCAAATAAATAGGGAGGAGAAAAGACAGCCTCTTCAACAAATGGTTCTTCAGCAATGGTTCTTCTATATGCAAAAAAATAAAATTAGGTCCTTATCATTACCCCCCTTAAAATTCAACTTCAAATGGATAAAAGACTTTAGCATAAGACCAGAAATTCAGAACCTGCTAGAGGAAAAAGTGGCAAACACATTTCAAGATATAAATGTAGGTGAGGACTTCCTGAATAGAACTTCAGTCTCTTAGAAAATGAGACTAATATCAACAAACAGGACCTCATGAAACTAAAAGCCTTCTGTAAAGCAAAGGAAACTGCCAACTGAATGGAAAGGAAGACTACTTCTTAAAAGCTAAAGTGGAATTACCATATGATCCAGCTAGACCAATCCTAGATACATTCTATTACAGAGATAACTGCGTATCCATGTTCATTACTGCTATATTTGCAATAGCAAGGAAATGGAATCAGTCCTGATGATCACCAACTGATGATAAAGGAATTATATTTAGCTAAAAAGAAAAACCAGACTAATTTACAGAAAAATTGTGGAAGGCAGAGAAAAAAGATGAGATAACCCAGGCTCAGAAGGATAAACACTGCGTGTATGCTCTCTCCAATATGTGAATTCTAGCTTTGAAATTTTAGATAAGTGCTTAACTTGGAATGTCAAAAGGTCAGGAAGCTAGAAAGGATCTAAGAAGGGTGGAATATTATAGGCTAAAGGTCTAAGAGGGAATGGGAGTGAAGGATGAGGAAGTCAAGGGGTGAAGGGGCAGTTAACCATAATTAATAATGAATGAAAATGCCTTCTGCTAACTTATTACTTTGTAAGCTAATTCAACAGATGATAGACAGATAGACAGACAGATAACCGTATGTGTGTGTGTGTGTGTATGTGTGTGTGTGTGTGTGTATGTATATAAATATATAAAAGTTTAAACAGAGTACACTGCATAGATGGATAATGCTGCTCTCAAAAGATATGAGTATTACATGAAAATGCCAGTGCCAGACAGATAACTTTCAATAAGCTGATGGTCAGGCAGGCCCCAGAAGTCTCCTGGACAACAACAAAGGCTATGGATACTTTCTTGGTTACTGTCATAACTAGATAATATGTCCCTATTGCTGAACACACCACACTTTGGATGTAAGACATAGAAAAAATCAAGCTGTGACTGACAAGGAAATTGCTTCCCTTGCTGTCTTGTGCTCATAATGCTGGAAGGCACTTTGTAGACTACTAAGATAAAAAGAAATCAATGGTCTTGCCTGGCACTGGACCTTCATGTTACAATACTGATCCGTTAGATAAGATATGTCTGTCCACTGGTTAAACACGATGGTCTGGGGTAGTGAGCAACCAGACACCTTCTAATTGGATCTGAAGTTTGCTCCACAGAATGAAATTCAAGTCTGCTACTATTCAACCTAGTCAAAAGTCCATAGCTGAGGAGGTTTTATCTTAGGGGAGATACTACTGTTTTGTTAAACTGACATGTTGTTAAACTGTTTTCTAAGCATAAACATATGTTTATACCTATAGATTAGTGCTGCTCTCAAGCTGGGTTAGCGAAGCTTCTTTCTGCTGTGGATGACAGTTAATGCAGAAACTCATAACTAGTCACAGTCCTCAGATTAAAGAGCATTGAGTGGTCAGCCTACATGAGACACTTCTATTAACTCCTTTCCCAGGCTCAGACGGCATGGTAGAAAGAATAAGAGTCACATGATAATGAAGAATGCAGTAAAATGCTATTTTCTGAGCAAGACATGGCTGTTACATTCATAAATTCATAGTACCTATGATTACCCAAACAAGAACTATATAAGATTCAGCAAGGATAGAGGAGGGGCTCATAAGGCCTCTCTCCAAGCTAAGGAGCTACCTACTATCCATAGTACAGAATGAGGTATAAATCAGCTAAATGGTCTGTTCCAGTTCAGCAGACCTCTCTCTCAATTTATAATTCTGAATCCATAGCTTCAGCTAAAATAAGATACTAAGATTACTACTATGGATAATGCGCAAATAAAAAACAAGCATTAAAATTTGAATTTTGACTATTTTTATTTTCTCCATGATTTAAAACACAAACATAAGAATATTGTATCTATGTGAATGGTACAGAACACAGAATTTCTGCACATAAGTAAGATTAACATAGTGTCAACTGAAAGCAGATTGTAAAAGTTTTAAGATACTGCATATCGTTTCCATACTAACCAAAGGAAATATCCATAAAATATACCATAATGGAAATGAGAAAAGGAAACAAAACATGCTTCCACAAATATCCACCAAAGGAGATAATCAGAGAAAATGAGGGATAAACAAGTTATAAAACATACAGAAAGCAAGCAAAGAACGCGTAATTTCCGATCAGTGCATATGCTTTAAACTTCCCACTCAAAGACACTAGCTGACAGAATGGATAAAAGTACAATCTACAGGAACTCATTTTAAAGAAAACACATAACATCAAAAATGAAAGAATGCAAACAGATATTCCATAAAAATACCAAAAGAGAGAAGGGATGATTGTAGTATCAGTCAAATCAGATTACAGGCCAAAACTATGGCAGAGAATTAAAAATTTAAAGAAGAACATCACATAATGAAACAAAAAGAACAATTTAATGAAAAAATGTTCACAATTATAAACATACATATACAACAAACATGGAATCTCAAAAATATAAGAATTGAATACTGACAGAATTAAATGGAAGAAATAGACACCTCTCTACTGATGGTAGACTATGTCAGTACCCTATGTTCAATAATGGAGAGAAAGAATCAGATAATCAATTTAAAAAAAAAAAAAAAACTTAAGACACAAAAAGGGCTAGAAAAACTCAATTGGCCATATAATTCATAAATGAATCTTGAAGACACTAGAATAAGCAATCCAGACCAAAAGGGATAAATACATGATTTCACCTCTTTTAAATACCTAAAATAGTCAAATTCATCAAGATAAAATATATATAGAGGGTCTAGTCGTAAAGGACTAAAGGCAGGAAAGCATGCAGATGTAGTTTGAAGATGACAACATCTAGAGATGGAGACCAGTGACAATAGCACAACATGAATTTACTGAGATCCCATTTGCACTCTTAAAAAACAATTGTAATGGCAAATACTGTCATGCATATTTTGCAACACAAAAATCAATGAAAAATAGTATTTCTTTAACTATAAAATTATTGAGAAAATTTACAATTCCATGAAACAGGTCATACATACTTGGGCATCCTGATATCCATGAAAACCATAGCTTTAGAGAGCTCAATGTTCACATGCATGGGTACCAAAATGTGCTGCGTAGACACATTGAGTCTTCGTGCTTCTTTCCAATTGTCACCTAAAACCATAGAATGGCTCCTGTTTAGTATGTTTGTGTAACATACAAAACCTGAAGTCTTTATTTTCCATTATTTTTTCTTGTGCTACTTCACAAAACTCAGTATTACAAAAAACAAGTTGATCTTTTCTAAAACAGCATAGTTTTAACAAAATATGCTGTATATGCATTGACAATTACTATACAAACCAGACAATCTAACTTCAAACTAACATGGATATGAGGCAATGAGAAAAGCGGAAAAAGAGTTTATTTTAATAGTAGCTAATAAATATCACCACTTCTCTAACATTTGTAAAAAGCACTATTCAAGGCAATGTTTACACCTTAACTCTCACAATGAGTTATACTCCTTTCACTTAAGAAAACTACAGCTAAGGCTGGAGAGATGGTTCAGGAGTTAAAACTCTGTCTCGGAAGCAGAAGGTTTGGATCCCAGGCAGAAATGGCAGCAGCAGCCTGCACTTCTGATCCTGGTGGGTAGAGCTGGGAAAGCCCAGAGTGAAGCAAGAAAGAGGTAGAAGCAACCGAGGATGACTCCCGAAGTCACCCTTGGCCCTCTAAAGGAGCACACAGTGCCCTCTGAAACGCATGCACATACACACGTGTGTATACACACACACACACAAAATAAATGAAATATTAAAAAAAAACTGGAGCTTAAAACATATAACTTTTCTAAGGTCAATGTGCTAAGGTAAAGCTGAAATTCAACCTAGACCTACAAATATATGACCTTACACTCAGCAAGAGAATAAATAATTTACAGCCTTATAATAGAGCCATGGTAGGAAGATTAATTCAGCTGGAAAAGCTTTAGCCATGCAAGCACGAAGACCTGAGCTGGATCCTCAGCACCCTGGTAAAAAGAACTTAGATGTGATGGTGCATGCTTCTTAATCTCAGTGTTGACAAGAAAGACAAAAGAGGATCCCTGGGGCTCATGAAATATTGTGTGCCAAACAAACAAAGAAAGATGGATGAAGAACATTCAATACTCAAAGTTGACCTCTGGCTTTCACAAGTACACATGAGCACATACAACAGCCCAAACAAAAGAAATATAGCCAATAAAAATAATAAGCTTGTGCTCACTTCAGTAGCACATATACTAAAACTGGAACAATACAGAGAAAATTAGCATGGCCCCTGCACCATGTAAATTTGTGAAGCATTGCATACTTAATAATAATAATAATAATAATAAGCTTGTGTGCCAATAGCATTACTGACAAAAGGAATGGATGGAAAACTATAAATCCGACTAGGGATAGAGCACAACTGGCAGAGTGTTAGCCTAGTATACGTGAACCTTTGCATCCAAACCACAGCACTACCTATGGTGGGGAACACTTTAACTCCTAGCAATGAGAGATTGGAGACAGGAGGATAGAAGGCCAAGGCCACCCTTGGCCAAATAGCAAATTAAAACAACTAAATAATCAGCTTCATGGGCACTTATCTCAAAAAGAGATAGAGAAAAGAGGAATGAGGAGAAGAGTGACAAAGCAGAGGAGGAAGAGGAGAAGAAGGAACACACATAAGGTGAAAGAAGTGAATTGGCTCCACAAAACTGTCTTCTGACCCTCACATGTGTGTATGTACACACAAAAACATGCACACACACAAATACACAAACACTCTTAAAGAAATAACTCAAGAAACACAGCTTCGAAAAAATAAGATACAAGGTCATCAAGGATGACTTTCATAATCAACCTTGGAACTTCTTTCTCACACATGTAAATATATATACTGTACAAAATATACATAATGCACCTTTCGACACACATGCACATGAAAAAGACAAAAGGGGAAAAAAAGAAATAACTTCAAAAAACATTTTTTTAGCAAAACTAGATTTGGAGCTTATAGCTTACAGATACACAGTTGGCCAGGAATGCCTGAGGCCAAAAGATTTGTGTTTCTGTGTGTGATGTGTGTGTTTTCCAAGATTAATGGGATCTTAAAACTTCAGCATTCTTATACATACTGCATCTCACTTGAATATTAATAACTCTGTCAGACAAATCTCAGCCTTGCAAAATTAGCCGAGATTAGAAATCTAGACATAAATAGTAAAATGAGCTTTATTACTTTAAAAGTATTGAGGCAACCATCTTACACACTAAAACATATATTTTGAAGTGTGTGTTTCAATATATGTGATCCTATGACAAATACATAAAATAATCACAATGTCAGAAAATAAACTGATTATAAATTGGCAAGATGGTTCAACAGGTAAAGACACAAGACACCAAGCCTGACAACTTGAGTTCCATTTTCATAACCACATGGAGGAAAGACAGAAATGACTCCTAATAGTTGCTTTCTGACCTCCAAAAGCACATGTACACATTAGAGAGACATACAGGCAATAAAATTTTTTAAAGTAAAAACAAATTTTAAAGCATTTCTATTTAAAAAGTCAAAAATGACAACAAGGGGGGCTGGAGAGGTGGCTCAGGGGTTAAGTCTCTGCTTGCAGGCGGAAGGTCCTGAGTTTGGATCCTAGACCCCACATATAGACACCAGAAGGAAGTGGGGGTGGCCTGCGATTCTGGTCCTTGTAGGGCGGAGCCTGTGAATTCCCTGGGCAGAGTAAACAAGGAGGTAGAGGCAATCCATGGTGGTTCCCGAATTCGCCCGTGGTTCTACACACACACACACACACACACACACACACACACACACACACAATTGAATAAATAATAAAAAAAATTACTACAAGGAATTCTGATGATCTTCAGACAAGGATAGGATAAAAGTTTTATTCTAAATGATTTTTTCTGAGAAAACTTTCCAATAATTTAAATACTAGACAGCTCAGTGGGTGAGGCTCAAGCTTTCAAGCCTGACTTTTGTCCCCAGAAGCCCACATTACAGAAAGAAAACCGACTTCAAACTGGTTCTCTATTCTGCACCAGTGTACCATGGCATTGCATACACAATGCAATGCTATCATACATACTACTGTCATCATCCTTGGTGCTTCTGAGCTGCTTCTGCAACTACGATATGATAAAAACAGCAATCAAGTGCATTATCCTAAAACAAACATAACTGAAAAAAAACTCCAGTCCTATATAAACCAATAGCAGCCTGATATAAAGTAGTAATTACTTTAGCTTATAACTAATGCTTTCATCAATTAGCTTAGGTAATTGAGGTATGGCTGTATATTCACATGCAAGTGTCTAAAGTAATCCTTTATCTGTTGCATGATCTGAAAGTTCACCACAGTGTTTAAGATAAGATATATCTAAGACAGTAACCAATCTTCCACAGTCTATGAACTACATCCAGCACCGTCAGAGCTGCTAGATTAGTTGTCTTTGGCATTTGTCCTGGCTATACAACTGTGTAATACAAATATCTTTTGCAATATGTGCTGACTGTTGGCTCAAGGTTAGAAAACATTGGTAAAGATCAAAACTTTAGGTTGGGGAGATGGCTCAGTGGCTAAAGCACTTGATTCAGAAGCAAAAGGACTAGAGTTTGCATCCAGGGTTCCCATTTAAAAAAAAAAAAAAAACAGATCCCATATAAAAACTGAGAATTAAAAGAGAAAGCAGGCGAGCCAGGTTACCCTTATAGACAAACCCTGGATTTGATTAGAAATACTATCTCAAATGAGTGGAAAAGCAATCAAGGATAACTTCCATTATCAACCTTAGGCCTCCATATGCCTGTGCTACACACACCTCACACACATGTATGAAAATAGAAAAGAAAAAAAGATCAGGTTTCTCATTACTGACATTTGACTGAAAACTGGACTATACACTGCTCACCTGATGCTAGTAATCTCCTTGATATCCATCTATAACAACCAAATGTTCCCGATACTGATAAATATTTAGCAATTCTTTTGATGGAAAAAAATCTGGTTGCAAAACATTAGGCAACATTCACCATCACTTCTAACTCAAAAGAAAGTTCTAATCACTTCAGATATTATCTTCAGATAAAGTGGGCAAAACTAATCGCTTTGGCAAAATCAACCACTAATGCCTTTTATACTTACCCACTCTACTATAGAGCAACTGTATGCTTGTAAGCTGAATGTCAAAAGAATCATAAGCTCTATGCATTATTTCTTCAAGGTTGGCTCCACTTGGCTTCACATCTGGTAATTCCAAACGACTTTTGCTTGTCACCTTAAAGTTATTTTAATAGTTTTGACTGAAAAAAAATACTCCAAAATATACAATTTCTTATCATTCAGATCTCCAATATAAAAATTTAACAAGAAAGGATAAATTTATAAGCAGACAAGTTATTAGAAAGGTCACTATCCACGAATGCAATAAGAAAGACAAGTAAAGAGTTAATTTCTATGAATTAGTTACATTTTCATTTACTAAAATCAAAAGGGGAATCTAGGCAATTCTAGAAAATATATCTTTACATGTGTGCGTGCACAAATATAAATATATATATGTATGTATATGTAAGAATAACTTTTACTCTATTTTATACAGTTCATGTGAAGCAGACTATCAAAAATGACTACCTCTGAAAGGTACTGAATCTTAAGCAACAAGTAAACAAATTACCTAAATCACAAAGTTAGACACTCATAATCACTCCTTATGTTCCTCTTACTATACCAAAGTGTCCTTGAAAGAAATTTATAAATAAATTTACATATGAACAGTTAGCTACGCAAATTTTACTATAACTATAAACCCAGTTGGTCTACTTAAGTGCCAATTGAAAAATAAAAATGAATGAACCAATTTTCAAAGGATGTCAAATATCAAAAAAAGAACACATTTCTTGAAGAGTCAGAAAAGTCTTTAAATTGTTTTATGTATTCCTCTACATTTAATTAAGCAGAGCAGCACTATTCAACGCAACTTCCATGATAATGTCAATGTTCTGATCTGAACAGTCCAATATTATCAACAGCAGCTACTAGCAAGTTCTGACTATTAAGCACATAATAGATACTGAATTTTTCATTTTATTTGTTTTCATTAATTTCAATAATCATGTACAGTTAGTTAATGGTTACCATACTGAATAACTCATATAAAAATACAAAATAATTATTTTCTACCTAACTTTTGGACAGAAAAAGTTTATAACCACAAGAAAAATGAAATGACAAATATAATCTATCAATTTAAAATGAGGTACTTAAAATGTTAAGACATATATGCAAAAATCTCATAAACATCATTATTTCCAGAACTCACTCCATTCTATACTTAGTATTTAAATTGAAAAAAATTTTAAAAACATATTGAGCATCAACTCAAATAGTAAAATGTAATTCTCAGGTTTATCCTTTTTGAGAATGCTGGGGTAAAAAGAACTACCTAATTAAATGAATTTAATTTCATTAACCAGAAAGGAGTATACTTCAAAACCTTAGCACTACCAGAAATGTAAACATCAGTAAGTCTAATCAATTTATCTAAAACCAAGGTACATTTTCAACAAACACCCTAAATTCTGTATCATCAATCAAATATTATTAGTATATACCTTTAAATGACCAAGATCCAAAAGAAGCAGATTTGATGTAGGACTGAAGACTCCATTTTGTGGGACAATTACATATGAAGCCTTCAAATTAATTCTGAGATCAAGAACTTTCTGTGTTTCAATAATATACAACAGACCTGTAGAAAATGTAAATCTTTGCAATGAGTACTTCTCACAATTTTTTGAAAAAATAAGGAATCAATAAACATGAACTCAAAATATAATTTTAAAATAATGAAGTCAATAAAGATTTTAAAATAATCTAATATACTTAAAATATAAATTTAAAATACTTGCTAGAAATAGGCACATTACTAATAAATCAAAGAACAAAATGCAGTTTCCATACTCCCCAAATATGGATTTTTTTTGTTTTGTTTGGGGGGTATATATATGCATATGTATATGTGTGCTAGGTCAGAAGACATCCTCAACTAGCAGTCACAAGCATCTTCTACCTTCTACCTTATAAGACAATAGCCTGGAATCTAACTACTGTGTGGATATCAGGCATGCACCACCTGTTTTTTTACATGGATCCTCAGGGATCAGAATTTGTCTTCATACTTGTAAGGTAAGTAGTTTACTGAGTCATCTTCTCAGCCATCCCAATACTTCGGTAAAAGTGAAGGGAAGGATACAGATCCAAAATTGGAAGGAAAAAAAATAAAGAGTATAGAACTCATAGAATTTGTACAGATTCTTCTCAATTCCAAGGTTTACTATACCATCTACTATCCTGAAGAAGGACACTTTGCTTAATCATTTTAATGACAAGTGAAAAATCTCAAGTCATTTAAATCACCTTCAACAAAATCAGTTTGCCAGAAAGGTACCAAACTAGGGTCTCCTATCACTTACATAGTTCATTCATTTGTAGCATCGCATTGCAATAAATTTAATTCAATTTTTTGAATGTAATTAATACTCTAAAATAATCTACTTTATATTTCTAAATTTAGTATCACACTTTAAAATTAATTATTAAAGCCCAATGACAGGAGAACACAATCTTACAAACAAAAACTTAGCAAAAGTCACAAAATCAACCTGAGTGAATAAAATGTTTTGATTTCAAAGATATGACAAGTCAAATAGAGTGGCATCTATGTCACAGTGACAAAAATAAAAATTACATAAGAATTATTTTGACTAATTTTCATCTAAACTATAACAAGAAATTCTGAAAAGCAGGATGAATGAAATAAAGTGATATTTAAGCATGCATGTTCTGACACTTCAGTCAGAATAATGTAGAGTTTATTTTTCAGACTGTTCTTAAATTAGAAAACGCCACAAGAGTATTAAGTAAGGAAATGCAGAACTTTGTGTAGTGGACATTTACTGACTAAAAGGAGGCTTTACTCCTTATGTCTGTGGCTTTGTGTGTGTGTGTGTATGAAAGAGATACCAATACACAGAGTTTACAACAGAGTAGAATAATAAATATTATAAAGAACAAATGAAAAACTGACAATGCATCTAAAAGTAAAGCAAAAGCAGTATGAAAGGAAAAGAAAATCAAAGCATTATTAAAAATGCACTACTGACAGCTCCAGAAGAAAAGAATATTTAATTTTTCATGGCCAATGTATGATATATATTATTGTCGTCATAAATGAAGGTTCAAAATGCCAAAACAAACTTTTGCTATTAAATGTACTTAGTGTAATGTTAGACTGCAAAAGCTATTATTCTTATATCTAACTTTAAATAGAAAAGCATTAAATTAGCTGCATCCAATCTAGAATAAAATGCCAATATTCTTGTTTAATTCACAAACATTAGCTTACCTGTTGCTGTCTTGTTTCGAAACTCTTCGAGTTTTGTCAGAGTTGCCGAAGTGAGTTGCGCTAGATGGACTTCTTTGGGAGGTCTGAAGAACTCCACAATACTGTTGACAGTCCTCTGTTGAGATAAGCATCATTAACCTGAAGCACAAACTCAAAGGAGAGTAATCTTATTGAAACTTAGTAACATATGAAGTGCTTACCGCATCATATATTATTTCTAAAGGTTCAGCTTCTATGATACACCTTTGAGCAACAGTATCATCTAAAGGATTTATCTCAAATGTAATTTGGAAGAGTGACATGTTATCTGATGAGGACAAAAGGTAGGGTTTTTTAAAATTATCTGGTAGGCCAGTAATATGAAATGAATCGATTTTGGTTTCAAATCTGTATAAAAAAGACAGGACAAATTAGGAATTGATACAATTTAAAAATTCTTTAATTTAAAAAAAATGACAAAATATAGTAAAAACAATTTTAGTTTGAATTTCCTGTAACTGTTATCCATTCATGTAAAAACAAGGTACATGACTCCTCTGAATTTCACAAGTAACCATATGGATGATATTGATTTCTAGGCTGTAATACTTGCACATACAAGGTCAGATTATGTTAGGGATGATACACAAGTCAAAGCATGAATTATTTATATACAACTGATATATATGGTGTGAAGATAATGTTCTGCAGTATTTTTATTGTGCTTGGGTTTTGAGTACAAACTATCATATAAATCAGGTGTAGAATTTTCCACTAATGGTATTATGTCAAACAAATTATGTCACATCTTGAGTTTCAGTTGTAAAAAAAAATTAATACTTACTTTATTGCTTTTGCTCCTGGTCTTTGCACAATCAAAGTACTAAATTCTTTTACTACGATGTCTATCAGCTCTGGTTTTTGGTTATTTTCTCTTAGAACAATAGACATACTTTTTAAGTGTATGAAAAACTTCATGGCTTCAAACTAGAAGATATTTAGAAGAGAAAGATATATATACAAACACAAGAAATAACTTTATTCCCGTAATTCATTCATTCCAAAGACTAGAGACAACCCTTCACTATAAAAGAATCATTACATTAATAACAACAAAAAATAAATTTTTGTTCCTACTTTGGAAATGAAAGTAATTTTAGCATTTATAAACCCTAAAAAAGTCAAGGCAAAAACTGATGGCATATTTTTTATGAAGGAATTTAAGCAAGCATATAACATTAAGATTGGAAGCAGAAGGCAACAGAGTATCTTACTGTTTTTGGCAATGTTGGATCAACTGCTGTTTCACTATAACCAATTGCTTCATAAAGTAAAAGTTTTTCTTCAGGTGTCAACATTTCTTCAAGAACTACAAATCATAAATAAGTATTTTATGTTCCATCTAATAAATAAAACTGACATATTAGCTCTCTTTACAAACAAAATGCAAACTTTATATTTATCATAAGATCTTTCAAAAGCAGTGAATATTAGAATTGCATTGGTAATTTTAGAAATCATTCTTCAAAAGTATAGACAAACAAATTTAACAATATAAATTTCTAAGTTTATATACATATAAGTATCTTACTGGCAATGTGGCAAGCAAAACAAAGTAGGTACATTTTCTACCAACTTGTAAATGGATAAAACAGATTTATCATCTTAACTAACTTACCAGAGCCACACTGTCAACAAGTATGCATATTTGGTCCCTAATTGTTCAAAGCTGTGCTCGAGTATCTGAATAAAAACCCCAAGGTTTTAGCAAGGCACAGTGGCATGTCTCTAAAGTCCTGGTAACTTTGCTGAGTCAAGATAGTGACACAAGCCTGCTGTGATAATATAATGAAACTTCATGTGGAAAACAAAAAAGCAAAACATCAAATCTGCTTCTTTTGGATCTTGGTCATTTAGAGGTATATACTAATAATATTTGACTGATGATACAGAATTTAGGGTGTTTGTTGAAAATGTACCTTGGCTTTAGATAATTTGGTTAGACTTACTGATGCTTAAAAAAACAAAACATTAGGAGATGGTTCAGGTAAAGCCTTTGCCTCTCAAGCAAAAGGACCTGAGTTCAGATCTCCAGATACCACATAAAAGTGCTAGGCAGATATGGCAGCGACCTATAATTCTGGTCCTGGAAGACAGTACCTGGGAAACCCCAGAGCAAGGCAGTTAAGAGGTAGAGCAATCCAGGATGATTCCCAATGTTACCTTTGGGCCTCCACAAGCACGAATACTCAAGTGCCCCCTTGTATACACATATGCACACAAACACCATTCACTTAAATATATTTAAAAGGTTGGAGATATAACTCAGTATATAGGGGCTATATTTTAAAGGTTGGAGATATAACTCAGTATATAGGCGCTGCTTCAGTAGGAGAAAAGTCCTGGACTTTTTTCCTAAGAAAAAAAGGGAATGAAAATTACTCCAAGAAGCTTTAAATGACATTCCAAGAAAATTAAAATGGTTTAGACTACTTTACAACTTCTACTTGCCTATTATGCCTTATGTGTTAGCAATAAATTCTATGGGTATAATAAAGCTGTTCTATAAGCTGTAGTAAGATACATGTACAAACATATATTTACATTATCTATTTCAACTGGAGAGAAAAATTTCTGAAAAACTTCAGTTTTACACCTGAATAAGTATAGTAATGAAAACTGAAATGAACATACTCCCAGGTTTAATATCTGGTTGTTGTTTAGCATCTGAATCTGACCAAGTCCACAGCCAGCTAAACCATCCTGTATTTTCCTCTGGATCATTTACTCCTTCTCTGTAAATCTTATATCCAGCTTTCTTTACCTAAAATAAATATATTTTCCAATAAATAATAAATTATTCATTTTTTAGGAATCAAAAGAAACACAGGCTATTTCATAAAAATATATCTATTTTAGTAAATAGATATAAATAATACACAGGTTAACAAAAGAACAAGTTACTGCATATTCACCAGATATCAGGATCAGGGATAATCACATGGTCTCCACGTTTTTACAAGATACCATAATAAGGAAAAAAGGTAAAGGTTTTTCATCTTCATATGAATGCTAAAATTCTCATAAGCCAAATTATTTATAAAGAATTTTATCTGATTTAAATGGCATGACAAAAAATTAAATTTTCCTAAAACACAAAAATTCAAATGTGAACTCCTAAGAAAACAGCATTTTACATCACAACATTGACAACATCAAAACTTTTGTTTCATCAATAGATCTGACTCATTCTTATTAGATTTCTTAGTAAAGATAATCAAAAATTACCTCAACTTCTGCCTGCTGTCTAGCTATGGTTATATTAAAGACATCCAGGGTTTTTTCCAACTCCTGAAAAGAAACAAAAATGTATTAACTTATACCCTACCAAACCAGTACACACACTGAAATAATGATTGGTATAGGAACAGAAAATGAAACATTATCATTAAAAATTAACTAACTCTAATGCAATGCTTACATATACATATCTGCTTGTAATCAGAAGAGAGTAATTTGCAAAAATCACACCTGCCATGCATATAACTATAGTTAAAGGCATGTACTAAAAAAATAACAAGCATGCATTTGTTAGAATGACTCTCTTTCATTAGGGCTTTAACAATAAATAATAGTAAACATATCGATACCATTTTCAATAGGTTTATAAGAAATCCTTCATACCATATACATAATTTATGTCATCTTTAGAAGGTTCAAAGTAGATATGATACACATGTAAGTTATTTAAACTTTACATTTTTCAAAGTTGTTAAGACTACTGAAAATAAACTGAGATTTGATCAGTGTTTCATGTCTATTGATGCCCATGATTACTTGCAAGTGTCAGGTTCAAACTACTTTTTCCTCCAGAAGAAACAACTATGATTTACAAGTTATCTAGAAACACCTTAACTCAGAGTTCTAATATCCAATAGACATCCAATAGACTTAAAGGACTCAGGGTAAAATCTATCATCACTAAGAAAGGAAGTTTGAAATCACTCAACATGCCTTTAAACCCAAGAATTCCTAACTATTACTGGTCTTCATAAAATCTCTATCTTCAAATGAAAGTAAACTAAATCTTGACAGCTTTTAATTGGAAATCCTTTCTATTCAGAATGGTTACATTAATTTCAAGAAGTTAATTTCCTTAGTTTCTCTAATCTTTTCTTCATCCATATTTTAGAATAAGCCATAAGGCTAAAAGGTAAAAATATCAGTTCGGGATAGTAATATCTAAAGCAGGCATTGAATAAAAAATGTTGACAAAACTATAGGTACTACAAGAAGATACAAAGGTCTGAATTGCCAAAAGTTCAGAGATACTCATGCAAGAAATGAGACTAAAGTAGAACTACAGAGAGAAGACACTGTAGCAAGCAGTGACAAGGATAAACAGGTGTTATATATGTGAGAACAGGCAAGTTTATGAAAATGAACATTACACATACAGAAGTAAATCATTTAATTAATGTACAAAGACTAACAATGCAATTGTCCTTCTGCCAGATAATGTATGTCTCTGAAACCAATACACAGAAGTTTAGAAAGGATGCAGTTAACACTTTTGAGACTTACAACGGACATAAAATGAGACTTCAAGTTGCTATGTACATGAACCCAAAACCCTTGAACTGAAAATCATCCCCTAAATTTCGGCAGGCCTTTTATAACCCAAGTAAAGTCAGACTAGAGCAAAAACATGTCAAACTAAGATGAAGCATGATCGGTAAAAGGCAAACTAAAAATCAAGCAGTAGTAGTAGTCACTAAAAACTAAGGCATTACACAGAGTAAAATGTTCAATGATCTTTTTAAAATGCTAACCTCCAAAGATATGAGAATGTCACCAGTTGGCTTCTTATTTGTTAACTTTTTTTTATATAATTCTTTATACTGTTTCAATTTTTGTCTGTGGCCTCTAATATGCTTCCATGACCACATCCGTAAACTGGGGCAAACATTTACTTCAAGAACACCATGTATAGCATACGCCCACCTAGTTAAAAATAAATTTAAATAAATAAATGATAAAAGCCATTTTTAACACAAAGAAACAACATGTAACAAATGAATCTGCTTTGACTCTAATAATATGCATAACTATAGCAAGGAAGACTAAGAAAATGACACATTACCTGAGCAACCCATGTTAATATATTTATAATATATTCACTTTCCAAAGTGAAAAGAAACAAAACATTTAATTTTTAAAAAAATAATTGTTCTAATACAATTAAGGCAAAATGATAACATTTATTAAAGCTAATAATCACAACCATCATTAAAAGAATAATTGCAACTTCCAGAAACTAGATGTACTAGTCTCGCTGGAAACTTGCCTTAGCTTCATATTTTCATTGCTATAAATAGAGCCTAACCCAAATAATTTAGGGGAACAAGAAGATATTTTTATCAGTTTATTATTTCATGCTACAGTTCATTGTGGTAGTCACAGCAAGAGAGGCACCGGATGGTGCTAAGGGAACTGGCCACTCACTTCCTGTGCAGGAGCAGAGGGGCAAGGACCAAAGCTGCTTTCTAGCCTTCGAACATGCCAGCTTACCAGATTCCAGTCAGTCTATCTTATCTATCTCGACAGACTAGTCTTCCCATATTAATTAGATAAGCTCCTAAAGGCTATTTCCAAGTGAAAAGTTGAAAATAATTGATGCACTAATAACTGACATCTAAAAATAACTGACATACTAAGATACAACTTAAAAAACAGAATAGTAAGACTTTTAAGTTTAAAAATGGAGTTATATGGCAAAAACTCTTAGAAGCCTCTCTAGTGCTAAAATACAAGTTTAGAAATGGAGGTTTAGTGAGTCTGATGGATAAGCAAATCTACAAAAAGAAAAGAGGGCATCGCAAAAAGAAAAAGAAAAAAGAAAAGAAGACACAATTTTTTAACAATTTCAAAATTACTAATCCCTTTATACCACATGAAAACTATGCCTTTTAGTATCTCTAGTTGTTAATTCAATTATGAAGAATCTCTTAAGTCAATATACAACAAAAGAAGCAAGGGAATTATAATACATTTCTGGCCACAAATCACAGTAGGCACTTACCATTCCTTGGCGTGGTGGTGAAGAGGCATGTCAGGCTTGAATTTCCTGTATGGCAGATTCTGTGTCATCATGTCAACTGACTCAAGAAGCTCCATTAAACTGAAATACTGAAGGGTGGGAAAATTCCAACTCTTAAATGTCTCAAGATTTTTTTTTCCAACTTGTTAAAAACAGAAGTAAAACTTAACTTTTTAAGGAAATGTTAATACCATGTAGTTTGGAAAAACATTCAAATTTTAGTTTTACTTTTATCAAACTATCTTTTATCAAGCTACTTTTTTATCAAATTATTAAATTCATGACTTAAAATTTCATTAAAAAAATTACCTGTGGTTTACTAAATTCAATTGCTATGTTATGTAACTCCACGTCCAGGTTTATTTTGGGATCAGAAAAGTCACAATCTGATCGGCGATTCATCTGAAGCTTGGCATTAGCAGATAATGGCTGAAATACTGAAATTAAGATAAATAATTAGTTAAACCTAAGAAGTTCCAAGATGCTAAGAAAATAGAGCTGGAAATATTTATTTATATTTTTTTATTTTTGTAAGTTTTCTACAATTCCCAAATACCTACATTGCCATTTTGGTTACACAAACTATTCCTTAAATAGTGAAGATTTTTTTGTCTTTCTCCTAACTATAATTTATGTTGACTTCTGTAAGTGTATAAAGACTAACTGAACTCCTTTCAAAACACCAATATGGGGGCCTGGAGAGGTGGCTCAGGGGTTAAGCCTCTGCCTTGTAGGCAGAAGGTCCTGAGTTCGGACCCTAGACCCCACGTATAGACACCGGGTGGAAGCGGGGGCAGCCTGCGTTTCTAGTCCTGGTAGGGTGGAGCCTGTGAATCCCTGGGCAGAGTAAACAAGGAAGAGGTGGAGGCGGTCCATGTGGTTCCCGAATTTGCCCGTGGTTCTACACACACACATACACACATACACACATGCGCACACACACAATTGAATAAATAAAAAAAAATCAATATGAACTTTAAACACAAGCACATTCTTCATAAGGAAAAATAATCTGATTAAATAACTTTAATAAAAATATAGTCCTAGAGAATGTACATTATTTAACACTAACTTCCATGCTGTATTCCACCGTTCAGTTTGTCAAGGAGAAAAGAAGACATGAGGGTTTGTTCAGGATTACCTACTTTGTTCAACTGACAGTGCCAAAAGACTAAGAAATGCACAGAAGGAGACAAGGTTCAACTATTAAATTATAATTTAAGCTGAAAATAAAGATGTTTGCTCCTCTTGCTCGAATCATCTGAAAAATAGCATTTTACACATTTGTATTCATTTGAATATAAATAAATAAATAAAGATCATGGACCTACAAATCATTCATCTGTCACCTTTCACCTCTGATTCATGTTCTGAGTTCCGATCCTACCTCACTAGAACTCTGTCATCGGTTTTCTCTTTGCTGTTATTTTGAGGCCTACTTCATTAATTTTAACTAATACATAAAGATTATACATATTAATGGGATCCATGTTCTGTTGATACATATATATAGAGAGAGTAACAAAAATCAGTTCAAACATATCAACCTCAAATATTCATTGACTTTTTTGTGGTGAAAACTTTTTAATATCCATTTTTCTAGCTTTTTGAAAAATACCTATTTCTATCTACACCCTGATATATCATCAGAACTGTTTGTTATCTAAATGTAATAAAACACCCAGAACTGATCTGCCCATTTCTTCTCCAACAAGCCTTTTCTCCTCCCATTGCTTACATTCACCCTCAATTCTTTCATCCTTCTTATTCCCTAAGTAGTTGCCCAGCAAAACCCATTTACTCACTCCATATCTCCACCTATCAGCTGAATGTAGCTGGAAAAAAATTGCTAAAATCATACCCACAAGGTTCATTTTCTTTTGTTAAATGATTTTTTAAACTTTTGTGTGTGTGTGTGTGTGTGTGTGTGTGTGTGTGTGTGTGTGTGTGTGTATCAGAGGCACTGTGTGTCCCTGTGGAGGACCAAGGGTGACTTCAGGAATCATCCTGGTTTGCCTCTACCTCCTTTTGAGTTCACTGTGGGATTTCCCAGGCTCCACCCACCAGGGCCAGAAATGCAGGCCACTGCCTTTTCCACCTGATTTTTTTTTTATGTGGTATCCAAACTCAGGACCTTCTGCTTGCAAGGCAGTCTGAATCCCTGAGACATCTCTCCAGTCCTAGACTCACTTTCATGTTGCAAATCTTCAGTGGAGCCTTCATGCTATAGAAAAAAGATATATTCCTTGTGTATTTCCTTACTCTGAGCAAAACCCGCCATCAATAAAACATTTTGTTTTGGCTTATGGGTCTATTTTTTGGTTTTTGTTACTGATATTTGTCAAATCTAAGTCACAGCCTATTGTTGTAAAGTCAATAAGGCATGAATGGTTTCTCCACTTTTACAGAATCATTTTAAAGAAATAAAGAGGAATACACTCTATATAACTAGAAAGTGTAAAATATTTCATTTACTGGACTGGGAAGATGGCACTGGCTGCCACGTCTGACTATCTGACTTTGATCTTCAGAGTCAACATAGTGGAAGGAAAAAACAAACTCCTGAAGTTGCCTGATGCACACACATAAAAACAAACCACGTTTTTTTTTTCAATTAAGCTCCCTTAAAATATATAATTTAATACATGGCTTTTGTGTCCAAACTGTACTAGGTCTAGTGGATTTAAATTTGATTGGCCATTAAAATCACCTGTTAAAATATGAAATGCTGATTCTTGCTGCAGAGAGTCTGATTCAGAAAGCCATGACTAGACCCTAGAAATGTGCATTTCTTACATGTTTCCAAATAATGGTAATGCTCCTAGTCTGACCAAACTTCAACAACATGCAGTGCTCAGTTCACTTTTCCACATTATTTCACAACTCTTCTATCTCCAAAAACTTTCAGCACCTAAGGTATCTTTATAAATAAATAAATACTCTAAAGAGAATTTCATTGACTCCTAATAATATATCTCTTCATCTAGCCAATATCAGGAATTCTCTCATAATTAAAAACTGCTTTATAGATGAACTTCCCATATTCCTATCTGCAAAAAAAGCCCATCTACTCAACAGAAACCAATTCCTTCTCACATGTCAATCCAGAAATTCTTCCACTGCTCTATTGTGTTTTATTGGATTACTCCCATCTCAGCCTTAAAAAAAGCAATCAATCATTGTATCCACTAATGACAAAGAAAAGAAAGATAGGAAAAGAGGAAGAAGAAAGTGCCAGACAGACCCAGTTCAGTCCCCTTCCTTAGCAGCCTCTGAGCACCAAATTCACCCTTTACTGCCTCCTTTAAAAAAAAAAAAAAAAAAAAAAAAAGATTTTAGGATTTTTTTAAAGCTCTAGGACTTTAGAAGTCATACTATCTTTAAAAAAAAAAACAAAAAAAAAACTTATTTATTTATTTAGAATGCGTGTGTATGTGTGTGTATATACCAGAGGGTACTGTGTGTGCCTGTAGAGAACCAATAGTGACTTTGGGAATCATCCTGGATTGTTTCTACCTCTTCTTTCCTTTGCTCTGGAATTTCTCAGACTCCACCCACCTGGGCCAGAAGTTCAGGCTGCTGCCTTTTCTTCCTGGTGTTTTTTTCACATGGCACGAGAAATCCGAACTCAGGACTTTCTGCTTGAGAAGCAGAGTCTTAACCCTAAGCCATTTCTCCAGTTGTTTTAGGTTTTTTTAAAACCATTTAGAGCATTTTTCTTTTTACCAGATCATATAATTATTAAGCTCAGCAGAAAATATGTAAGAGACACAAGAGGAAAGTTACACCTGCCTGGTTCCAATGTGCTCACTCAACAGAGGCATAATTTTCTCTAGCCTGGATGGAACAGATAATTTCTCCAGTGCTTGGTATCCATGGCACAAAAGAACACTTAAGGATTAACCTTTTGCAGTTAACATACTACCTCAGTTCCCTGCTAAAGCAAGTTTGTAATCGAACACAGGCAGGGAAACACTCCCCCGTGACTCACTAGAGGGCAGATTTCTAAAACTTTGCAGAGGTAGATTTCCAAAGAAATGAGCAAAGCACTATACAGACTTTTCTGCCCATCAGTGAGTAATAGCCATGTCTTCAGTAAGGTTAGGATTTCAGTTCTAAGAGACAGGTACTTCTTTCTTTAGAACTCCTTTCATTTATCATTCTTATGTTCTTTAGCATTCTATATACTTTTAACTAGCTGATCCTGCTATTCCAATCCTCTTTTCTAGTAACACTTTTTAATTTTTACTTTTGTGTGTGCATGCACCTGTGTACACACACACACATGTATCAGAAGGTACTGTGTGTCCATGTGGAGTGTACTAGTTACTCTTATCTGTTGCTGTGCGAGAACACCCAAAGTCAAGCAACTTAAGGGAGAAAAGGAGATTTATTCAGCTTATGGATCCAGAGGGGAGGATAACGGTGTTTCATGGTGGAAGCAGTATGGATGGCAGCCGAAGCTTAGAGGCAGGCTAAGCCATCGCAAACATCTTAGAGGTTGAGAGCTGCAAGTCTGCTGCTGTACAAAGGCAGACTTCTCCAGAAGGTAGGGTAGGACTAACCCACTTCAAGGACCACCCCCGTAACTGCCTTCTTCCAGCAAGGTTCCACCTCTCAAAGACGCCATATAAGAGACTATGACATGGAGGTCCAAGTGTGACTTCAAGAATCATCATGGATTGCTTCTACTTCCTTTATGCTTAGCTCTATGATTTCTCAGAGCTGGGAGTACAGGCTGCAGCCATTTCAGCCTGGCATTTTAACGTGGAATTTGGGATCTGAACTCAGATCCTTCTGCTTACGAGGTAGAATCTTAATCCCTCAGCCATCTCTCCAGCCCCTAGCTAGAAATTCTTCATATTAAAACTTTCCCAGATCAAATTACTATACAGTTCTTTTTCCTCACTGGACCCTAACTAAAAAAAGCATAAGATGATGACTATAAGACAAAGGAGAAGTCTAATTAAATAGATCTGAGAATCATAAGCATACATAACAGATAACTTATCTGACCTCAATATTTCCTATGAGAAAGTATTAGGAATGAAACCAGGCTCCAAACAATGAAAGCAAGATTTTAATATTTGGCACATAGGTCTGGGAATATAGCTCAGTTATGAGTGATCACCTAAAATGCACAAAGCTCTGGGTTGAATTCCCAACACTAGAAAAATAAAATAAACCAGGAGTTGGCACAAGAAGGGCCATTCGAAAAAATCATAAAAGGATTACTGCAAATGTAAGAAAGAAAAAGGAAGGAAAATGACATCAGGCACCAAACTCAAGAACTAAGTTAAGCAACAACACTCAATATTTATGGAGTACTTGAGGCTTAAAAACAAAAAACAAACAAACAAAGAAACACTTCTTTTCTCTATGAATTTTAGTAACTAGTTTCTAATAATAAAAATATTATAATGGACCAGCAAGATGACTCAACATCTAGAGACACTTGCGCACAAATCTGGCAACCTGAGATCAATAACTGATGACCATATGATCAAAGGAGAGAACTAACTTCTGAAAGTTGTCTTCTGACCTCCATGCATGTACCACGGAATGTGCACCTGCATATGATGGGTAAAGTGGTGTGTACTCTCTCTCTCTCTTAATTAAATGAAAGGCTTTCTTTAAGTAATATGTACTCCCTTTAGAAAACTGAAAACAGAAAAAAATATATATTTAAAAAAGAAGTTTTAAGGCAGACAGTATATTTCATGCCTGCAATCCCAACACTTGTGAGGTTGAAGCAGGATGATCGCTACAAGTTTGAGGTCAATCTGGGCCAAAACAGAATTTCTTATTTTCATCTACATACATACAAACACACTCAAAAAAAAAATGTTTTTAATCAAGCACCTTATAAGCAATACATTAATAATACCAATAAGATAGTACCAACTAGCTGTATTAAACCATATTTGCTATTTCAAATGTATGAATACTGCCATAATGTATTTGATAATCCTTAGATTACATGATAATTTATTAACATTCTCTACTGTTAGACATTGTCCCCTATAGTTCTGAAACACAGTGAAAAGTTCCAAATCAATAAAGTATGTAGAAAACATAAGGAGATTTTGCTTTTCTATATACTATGAACAAATTTAAGTACCTAAGAGAAAATTTAACAAAATTCAGTGACATCAGCAAAAGTAATATACATACTAATGCTGATTATGAATTTTTTTTAATGTATGTCAGTACTTACCAAAATCATAACCTTTTGGAACAGCAGTTCCACTGACAATGCCATTCTTCAAGTTGTCCTATCAAAAGACAAATTGTTTTATTTATATTCATGGCAATTTACCTACGAAATTTTATTATATGCAAGCAAAAATGTTTAAAAGCAATTTTAAAAATTAAATTGACTCTTAGGGGAATATAATCAGGATAAAATTTTTAAACTGTTAAGTAATATATCAATAAATTATTCTGAAAGAATGTTCTTGGAGCTATTAAGATAGACACATGTGCACATGCATACATTTTCAAGAAATCCCCATTTCTACAAATTCTAATGAATTTTGTCTAGAAAAACAAACACTGATTCAAATGTTAGATTATTAACAATAAATTTTACCTTATACAAAAGATGATAGCAGCAAAATATATACACAAAAGAATTTACTTACCAATGATTCATTATAATCATTAAGGTAATACATCTGAGACTTCACATTCCAATAGGCAAAAAGATTATCCAATCGGATTAGCTGAAAATAAATAAAGTTTATTACATATCTGGTTAATGAAAGCACTGTTAACATATGCTGCTTTCAGAAGCCTCAAGTAATTTAAATTAACCATATCACAGAGTTAAACAAATAAACACAATTCATATAAATTCTTAACGTAAGATATGTAAATACATGCTATATATTTGATATATATACACGAACACATGCAATCATTTGTCTTTCTAAAATTATTTTTCAAGTCCATATGTTAATATTTATTTTACCTTCCGAACTAGTTTCTCAGTTTCATCATGCAAACATGGAACCCAGTATTGATCAGTTGTCTGAAAAGGGAAAAAAATGTATTTTATCTATCACACTCTAAGACCAATTTCCTATGAAAATGTAGAGAATAATCATTAAGTCAAGAATTCTATTAACTGACTATCAAAAGGTCTCTGATTTCAAAGAACTCAAAGCTAATTAGAAACAAACAACTACAATCATCAAGTGCCACTGTGGCAATCCAATACATGGTTAGCAGAAAAACATCACAAGAACATCAAACTCAGGGGTATGCAGGATAAAATGATTAACCTTGTAAAATGAAAAAGGTAACTTTACAGAACACATAAGGTAACTCAAATTTTGGAAATAAGCATCTATTTATTTCTCAATTCAAATACAGTCTATTCTCTTTCTAATATCAATTCTACACAGGCAAACACACACAGGCAAAAAAAATATTTCTAATGCTAGCATACATGAATTATAAACAGTATTATAACTATCATATACTATACAATTAATATACTCTTTAAACAAAGTATACTCTTTAAACAAAGTACCTGCATACTCAGATTTTGAAGGGAAATACCAAATGAGAGTGGCTTGTCTCGATTTGTGATCTACAGAAGAAAAAAAGTAAATCATTCAGAGATTTTAATGGTTGGACGAAACTGACTTTATAGTAAAAGGTAAATTTCTGAGAAGTATCCCATTTCAAAAATTCAAACACTCAAAAGTATTTAATTTTTTTTCAGGTGACTTTTCCTTTTTTACCTTAAACTGAAATGCTAAATTTATTAATTTTGGAATAGTATAAAGTTCTTATACGATGTTTTCAATTTATAAAAACATTTATTAAAAACTGATATAACATACACAAAATTATGTGCTTAAGAGAATGAAACAAGATCAAAAAGTTTAGCTCCACTGATTTCTAAACCAGTGTCCTTCTCAGTGCACAATCTGAGAAATTCATAACTCCTAAGGCACTGTCCTCCTGAACTAAAGCTGAAACTAAAGGAAGGATAGCAAAGCGCTCACCACGTAAAGATGGAAAATATAATGATAAGTATAAGAAGATTGAGAGCACTGTCCTCAGGTTTGTCCCTCTACCTCCCAGCATTAGCCAGCTTGCCACTGACAGTAAGGGCAGAGAAATACGAGATAAGCACATCTGGGTACTTTTTTTTTAAACCACCTATTAGGGGGCCTGGAGAGATGGCTCAGGGGTTGTGACTCTGTCTCACAAGCAGAAGGTTCTGAGTTCGGATCCCAGGTCCCACATTAAAAAAAACAAAAAAAAATAAAAATAAAAAAAAAAATAAACCACCTATTAGATACTTACATCATCTTCATAACGAATATGGATATTGGAAATTTTCACTTGGAGATTTTTTATGATCTGAGTTACCAATTTTTCCGCAAATGTATCTTGCTTTTCTTCCTGAGGCTTTTCTGCAATGGGAAATACTCTTTTTTAAAACTTGAATGAAACAAACGCCCTAAAAATATTCACATTTTATTATAATATCATACACATATTATTAGAGTACTATATTGCCCTTTTAATGAGATAGTATGAAGGGGCTAGCAAGATGGTTCAGAGGGTAAAGGTGCTTATCGAAAGCTTCATGACCTGAGTTTGACCCCAAAACCCATTCCCTCAAGTTGTCCTCTGACCTCCATAATGCTGTGACATGGTCCAAAAATACTTAGTTAATCCTTTCTAGAGAGACAGATAACATTAGATGAAATTTTCCTACATATACGATGCATTATTATAATTATTTTAATTTCCCCTCTGTTATCACTCAATCATGGCAATTATTTTGAATGTGACCAATAACCTAGATGGCAGAAATAAAATGATAATTCTTTATTGTTTTTATTATCTGATTCCCAAGATGATCTGATACATTATTTTGTTCTTAATACAGCCCATTTCGGGCTGGGGAGGTGGCTCAGGGGTTAAGCCTCCGCCTTGCAGGCGGAAGGTCCCGAGTTCGGATCCCAGATCCCACGTATAGACGCCAGACGGAAGCGGGGGCGGCCTGCGCTTCTGGTCCTGGTAGGGCGGAGCCTGTGAATCCCGGGGCAGAAGGAGGTGGAGGCGTCCATGGTGGTTCGCGAATTCGTCCGTGGTTCTACATACATACACACACACAGACACACACATACACACACACACAGACATGCGCGCGCACATACACACAGTTGAATAAATAATAATAATAATACAGCCCATTTCTCATGGAACCATAAAGTCTGATTTTCCCTTTTGATCTTGTATTTTCTTCCTCAGCAGAATCATTAGATAGACTTCATTAAAATACAATTGTGTAAGTATTTATTTCTCTTCTCATTCTGTACTGTTGCTGCAGGGAACCTCATCTACATCTTCAAACACTGAAGTGTCACCCTAATAATGACAACTTTCAAGTGAATATTGAATGAAAGAAGTAAAGTACAGAGGGCCAAAACTTGGACACACAAGTAAACTACAAGTATGGCTAAAGTGATGAATGAAGTAAGACCCAGAGCCAGATAAGCCAGGTATGAAGTGGAGAAGTAGATAGCACGCAGATCACAAAATTTTTAATGTAACTTGGTATTATTGGCATTGCAACTTCATCCAGATAATAGTAATATATAATCAATGAACTTTAAACATGACTAAATGGCTAAACATTTCTAGAATGGACCTAAGAATTAACAGGAAGGACTTCTTGTTAAAAATGGTGTATTGCATGCACTTCTCTATATAAAAGTAAGACTTCGTTAAAGCAAAAGTAATGAGGCATTGGTGAAATAATATGCAATACAAAAGAAGAACACATGAAAAAACAAGAAAATTAGAAACTAGAAAGCAGATAGGCTCAGCCAACTTAAAAAAGAGACTTAATCCTAAACAACCCAAGATGGAAACATTGAGCTGAATTTAAATACAGGATTCTGAATGATTCAGGAACTTAAAGATCTCATTAAACAACAATGGCAATCACAGAGTGTACTACATGAAAGGAGAAGATGTTACAAAAAACGAGGTTTAGGGCTGGAGAGATGGCTCAGGTGTTAAGACTCTGCCTCACAAGCAGAAGATCCTGAGTTCTGATCCCAAGGCACACGTAAAGACGCAAGGGGGAGACTGTGTCTACCTGCACTTCTGGCCTTGGTGGGCAGAGCCTGGGAAATCCCAGAACCAAGCAAAAAGGAGATAGAAGCAATTCAGGGTGATGCCCAAAGTCGCCTTTAGTCCTCTGATTCACACACTCACACAGACACACACACACACACACACACACACACACACACACACACGCAAAATAATAAAGTTTAAAAAAAAAGAGGCTTAACATCTGTATAATGAGCGATTAAATGCCTAGGATGTTTCCCTTTCCCTGTCGAGCAGTCAAGCAATGATCCTTTGCCCAAGTTAGCGAAAATTCAAGAGCTTACTATGGACAAAACGTACTTAACAGGATCCAGTCCCTGATATGTAATATATGAAGGCCAGAATGAGCCCCACACCAAAGTAGCAACTACGTAAAAGTCTACTTAATGAAGTCATACCCACATCCACTTACTACTAAATAGCAAAGTTGTGATTTAAAAAAAAAAGTATTTAAGAAGTTTACTATTTCACTCAGTTATTAAACATTATTATCGCTTGGTTGATATTCACAGTCCAACATCAAAGTATAATACACACACACACACACACACACACACACACACACACACACACTCATACACAACACATATAACATAAACCTAATAAATCAAATAACAGAACATTTAACATCTTATTTAGAATATGGTAGTTTTCTAAAGGGCTGTGCACAGAGCAAAATCAGAGTACAGAATTTGATTTTAGAAAATATCAATCCTATAATACTATTCAGTTTTTTGAAACTACATACATGTATTTCTTGAAAAATAAAAATGATTTTTTTTTAAAGGAAAAGCCTGACAAGACTCAGGAAAGAGAGAATCAGGAATATATTACAGTAATGAATCACATATTTAGGTTGAAGAGGAAGATAGATGAAGGCAAACAAACACTTTAAAAAACTACTTATCTTCTAAAATGTACAGAATTAATGTAAGGGGGATACAAACACAAAGGGTAGGAATGGAAGAAAATATACTTTGTAGCTTGCTATCATTAAAAACTGACTTAGCCTCATGTAAGATAAACTACCCTTTGCCTTAATTTCTGCAAAGTAAAATTTCTATACATACGCCAAAACACAAACCTTGCAATAAGACTATTTTATACTTGTAATATCATCTCAGTATCTCCAGATGTGACAACAAATATTGAGGTCGTCTATTACCACTGTTAATTTCTTTTACCTTGATCAATTACTTTTTGCTTTGCTTCTTCTATTCTTTTTAATTCCTGTTGTTTTGCTTCCATGAGTTGTTTCTCTTCTTTGACAGGATCATATTTTATACCTACAGAAAGCATAAAGAGAACAATCTTACAAACTTCAAATTATCCTTGAATGTAAACACTAATTCAAACAAAGTCTACTAAATTTAAAACAAAAAACAGTACAATTCTAACAAATCCTAAATTTAATTTTTAAAATTTTTCAAAATATTCCAAAGTGTTTGAACAACAAATTTTAACAGGGTTGGAGAGATGACTCTGCCTCACAAGCAAAAGGTCCTGAGTTCAGATCCCAGGTCCCATGTTAAAAAACAAAACAAAACAAAACAAAACAAAAAAACACCAGGTAGAAATGGTAGCAGCCTGCACTTCTGGTCCTGGTGGACAGAGCCTGGGAAATCCCAGAGTGAAGAAAAAAGGAATCAATCCAGGGTGATTCCCAAAGTCACCGTTGGTTCTCCACAGGGATACATAGTATCCTCTCACACATGCACACACACAAAATGAATAAATAAAGTTAAAAATAATTTTAAAAAAATATAAATATTTGTCAATCTTCAAAAAAAATACTTTATAAACTTTAGAATTTGACTTACTGGCAGAAGGCACTATAAGTAAATAAATGTCCTCCAATGTAGCTTCAACTGGTTGAGTATAAAGGTTTTGCCATGGAATTTGAAGTTGAAGTTTACCTATATGAAAATAATGACAACAGTATTATTTATTCAGCCCATGTTTCCCATCACCCTATTTTCTACAAAGCATTAGGAGAAAGCTTTGAAAGACAAGTAAAACAAGCAATCATTATAAAGGAACATTGCATTCTGTTCTGTTCTGTTCCTTCCATGTGCTTGTTCATTCAACAAATATCAGACTAAGTGATGAAGACACAATAAAAATAATGGGGGGTGTGTGTGTGTGTGTAGAATACAATATTAAAGAACAACACATACAATGGGAAAGGTATGCAAACCCCACCTTAAATGACTCTCTATCCCGTGCTTATAACTATATCATATCATCATCACTACCGTTTTCAAACATGACCAAGAAAAGGAAGAACGGTGTTTAAAGAGAAAAAGTCCACCTAGTCTCCTGGTACAAAACACAAATATAAATATACATATAATTTTTATGATGTTCTGGGATCAAAACCAAGGCCACACACACATGCTAAACACATACATGTCTAACAATAGATGATTTACAATTTACAATCTTGATCTTCAACTTGACAGGCTCACTTGTGGTAGTGTATGTGAGAGCTTATCAAGTTTACCTAAAGCAGAAAACCTATCTTAAATGTGAGCTTCAGTCCTCAGTGTGGGCTGAGGTCCCACGCAAAATAAAAAAGAGAGAAGCGAGCAGCAGCAGTCCTCTTGTCTACTTCTTGCTGAGGCTCTCTATGACCAGTACTCCAATGCTTAATGTTCCTCACCTTCTCTGCTCAGGGAACCAGGAGCCAAAACAAACACTTTCAGCCTTATATTGCTTTTGTCAGGTACATTGATACAGCAATGAGAAAAGCAACTAATAATTCTCAAATCCTGATTCCTTTAGCTTCTCTTGAATTGAGTTTAAGTTTGCACTGAAATGCAACAATCAATATAAAAATTCAATGACTTTTGTAAATGATTAAAAATACTAAAAAGATATCTGCAGTGATACTGTTTTAAAATGTGACAATGGGATTATTCCACCGTATCAAAATTGTG